>OW121772.1:12862500-14062500 GCA_933228765.1 Miltochrista miniata
TTTCAAGAATAGGTATGGACACGGTATCAAATGCCTTTGATAAATCTAAGAATATTGATAGGCATCTTTCTCCCCCGTCCAGGCTATCGACAACATGTTGCACAAGGGTCAATATAGCGTCTCCTGAGGATTTGTTTTTTCTAAAACCAAATTGGCTTTCCGAAATAATCCGCTTTGACTCCAGATAACTAGTGAGACGTCTATTTAATGCCTTCTCGATAATTTTTGACATAGCTGGTAGGACAGATATTGGCCTATAATTATCAACAATATCTTCAGCCCCACCTTTGTGTATTGGATGTATTATTGCTTTTTTAAATACGTCCGGGAAAATGCCTGTAGTGAATGAAAGTCTACAAATGTGCGTAAGCAGTGGAACAAAGATATCAGCTGAGTCTTGTATTATGGCGGACGAAATACCATCCACGCCGGCCGAGCAGTCTCTACGCAGAGATTTGATGAGAAGCATAATTTCGTTGTCATCTACATCCAATAAAACAAAAGAACCTCTCTGCGTGTTTTTGTTTGTGTTTGTGTTTGTATTTGTGTTTGTATTTTGAGGTCTAATCGTTTTAATTTTTGATGCAAGTTGAGAACCTATGTTTGTGAAAAAGTCATTAACGTCCTCAACGGATAAGGTTGGGTTGTCTTTAACATTTAGTAGTTTGTCAGACTTTGAGGATTTGCTTTTTTTATTTGTTATTGTTTTAATAACTTCCCATGTCGCACGTGTATTATTTTTGGCAGCTTGAAATAATTGTTGGTGGTAGGAAATTTTGACCTTTTTAAGCAATTTATTAATGAAGTTCCTATACCTTAGGTATGTTATTTTGAGAGTGATGTTCTCTGCATCTCTTTTTTGCGCCTTATGCATTCTATCACGATTACGAATACATCGTAATAATCCTGGAGTAATCCAGGGTTTAATATTATATTTGCTGCGCTGTGTTTTGTGAACTATGGTATTATTCTTAATTATGTTCGAGATGGTTGACACTAAATAATTCGCAGCAAAGTTGACGTCATTGGCTGATAAAACTGGTGAAAAATCTGTATTTGTAATATCAAGCCGAATGGCGCCATAAGAAACCCTGTGACGAAATGCTGGTGTAACCTTGAGCAATTTCTTAAGAGAGAGTAGAAGCAAGGTAGGGCGATGATCGGTTATATAACTACAGATGATAAGAGTGACCGATTGCAACTGTGATTTTACTACAACGTGATCCAGACACTTTTTACATCTGGTTATCTCACTGTGTGTTGATCTTAAGCCGTGACTCATCAATAAATTAATATATTCCTCCGATCTAGTGTCCTTCGTATTTATTCGAATATCAATGTTGATATCGCCTGTCAGACATATGTTTTGATACATATTCAACGATGAGAGTATTTCATTTAGGCCGTTTAAAAAGTTATCCGTGTAGCGGAAGGATGGCGATCTGTAAATAGCAACAATAGCAAGGTCTATTGTTTTGATTTTGCATATAACACAAGTAAACTCCCTAATGTTTGTAGGTATTTCTACAACACAGTTGATACCCTCCTTTACGTAGATCAAAACACCGTCATTTTGGTTTACCACTTTAGTAGTAAAATACGGATAATAGCCATTCATAATTGGAGCATTAGAGAGCTTTGAGCACCAGCATTCAGTTAGTATGATAATATCGCATCGTATTTTTAAAGACATCAAAAGTGTTTGTACCTGGTCAAAGTTCTTATTTACGCTACGTATATTCAAGTGAAAAATTGATAAAGGATGACTCATTTTTGAGATATATTCCACACATTGATCTGCTGGACACCGGTGCGATTGCGTTGAATCAAATGTTTCGATTTCTGATGACACTCTGCTTATATCATTAGCCATTATCTAACAGATAAATATTATTTGAGCAATAATTACGTAGACAGAAACCGAAACAATTATTAAAGTGTAATAAGTGGGCACACGATACGCAACCACCAGTGTAATTTTGTTCATAGTGTTTATTTGTTATTGAAGTGTAAGATGTTTTGAGGTTTTGTGAGTTTACGAGTATGTGTATAGTTGCCAGTGTCACGTGTGTAACCAAACCAGATATTTTGTCTGATAAAATAATTCTGTGTGGCCATAGGTTATGACTTAGAATAGTTCTTAATACTCTATAAAAATAAGACATAAAAAAGATATCAGAACATAAAGCATGTAACTTTATCAGACCATAACCTAGATTAATTCCTAATATTTTATAAAAACAAGATAGAAAGAAGCAATTAGACCATAAAGCATGCAGGTTTAACAGTCTATTACAAGTTATAGACGAGTTTTTATAGTAATACTGCTTATTAACTAATGGGGATAGCAACACAGATCCTTTAAGAGCTATTTCAGGACTTACTAAATAAATCTGTGAACAGGATATAAGTCATATTTTTTGTTCCAGGGCACTCAGGTCCTCTTCTGTATTTACTACGATATGGTTACTGGTTTCGTCCTTACGTATGAAGATTTTTCGGTTTGAGGTCCAACAGAATTTATACTTATTGCTTTTAGCAAACATTCTGGCCTGATAGAATAATTTTCTACTGTTTCCAGGCAGGTAATCTGTTATATATATTGGGACAGGCGGTCCGGAAATGCAAACGTGCCCTGTATTTAGTTTTTGATGCGCGTCCTTTTTTCTGTTGTGCTCCCGTGCATTAGACAGGAATTTTTGCTTCATTGTCACCGTACCAAATTCCACAACAATAGTTCTGGTACGACCTGGTTTACCTGGGAGCCGGTAAATATCCCGCAAATCAGATGTGCTTATGTCCATACTCAAAGTTTTACCCAAGTTTTTGACATGGTTCTGTATATGCTCAGTTGTCTCCGACTCGTGGCACGGAATATTTCGAACTTCGATGGTAGATGATCTTGAACCTGTTTCTAAAACCTCCAACCTTTTCTCCAATCTTTCTATATAGCTATAACACTGTGTACGCTCTTTTTCAAGTTTTTCTAACTTCAATTTCATGTCTGCATAATCATTTTTAATGGTTTCAATTGATTTCTGCATCTCCAAATTACTTTGCTGGATAGTATCATTTTGCACTTTAATCTCCCTTATGTCATCGGTAAGTTGAGTAAACATCGTGCATTGGGATGACTTTAAGGTTTCGAACATATTTTTCATATCTATATGCAGTTGTGCAAGTTCACTTATTGGGGGTGAGTTATCAGGCCTTGGTCTTTTATTTCTACTCGTAATATTCAGCATATTATCATCCACTGTTGCAGGTATGTCAGAGTCCGATTGTGTTAAATGACTCTGTGGATTTATTTGTGAACGCTTCGGAGACCTCATCATTTTACTTTGTATTTTTTTTTTAATCTCAAATAGGTAGTTAGTTCAAGCTCGTAGGCGGAGATTGCAAATCTTTCACGTAGCAGATGCGTATTGCAATATGCAGTGCTACGGTCACTCCCCGACACACAGGGCACCGCGTCGTAGCAAACGCTCTCGTAGTCGACCTTTAAATTAATGGCTTACTTGTATTGAATTATTTCGCCGCCTACGTCACTGGCTCGATAGTCTAGCTGTTTACGACGCGGCGACGCACGCGGTGAAATGCGGCGTGCGCGTACAAAGGTGGGGAGGTTCAAACCGGACTTTTAGGACCACCGAATAGTGTTTGTTTGTGTTCACTTATTTTAATGTTATTATGAAATATTATTACGTAATTCACTTAAGTCACACAATGCTTACACCACGCACCCACTGTTTATATATAGGAAACAATACTTTAATGTCACTCGAAGACAAATCAGAGAATTAACAACAAACTTTATATGCAACACAGCGACATGCGTCTGCACTGGTTGACGGTCGAACGCGAATCGCCCATTTTAATTCCACTCTTCCACCCTCAGGAGCCAGAATGATAATCAACAACGACTTAACAAAAACATAAGGCTAGATATATATTTGTTAAAACTTAACATTATTTAATAATAACAATTTTCAAAATTTTGGAAAAATATGGCTATGTTATATTTATGTATGACAAACTTTCTTAACTTACTTTTGACCCGACTTGTATCAGCTCACTTTTTTTGTTATATCAACATTGTAGTGACCCACTACATTTCTACATGGTTCCAAAATGCATTAAGGCCGAGATGTATTACCAAAAAAAACCGAGCACAGCTTTTTTTAAAATATCTTAAAATGTACCTAATGATTTTTTTACAAGTCTAGAAACAACTCTACACTGCAAATACATTTTCTAAAATTCAAACATTGAAAGGCGATATATATAAAACTATAGTTTTACTCAACTAGTAAAACATTGGAACTACAAGTATAATCTTACTTCTCACTAATATTATAAATGCGAAAGTTTGTGAGTGTGGATGTTTGTTACTCTTTTACGTTCAAACCGCTGAACGAACCTGGCTGAAATTTGGAACAGACATACATTATAGTCTGGAATAACACATAGGCTACTTTTATCCCGGGAATAAGTTCCCACGGGAACAAATTTTCCGCGGGCGAAGCTGCGGGCATCAACTAGTCTTACATACATTAAAGTGCCACACGAATTTCTGAAAATAAACATTGTATAAATAACGAATAAACTCAAAGTTAACACCTATAATAAACTAGCTGATGCCCGCAGCTTCGCCCGCGTAAATGTTCCCACTTCCCATGGGATTCCCTGGATAAAAGGCCTATGTGTTATTCCAGACTACAATCTATACTTGTACCAAATTTAAGCCAGATCCGTTAAGCCGTTAGAGCTTGAAAGAGTAACAAACATCCACACATCCACACTCACAAACTTTCGCATTTATAATATTAGTAAGAAGTAAGATGCTAAGTCAATGCATCTTAATAAATTTATTACATATAAATTTATTGTGGTTTGCCGGACCGGACGCCCTTACCGTTGGACTACCGAGGGCGTCTGGTCCGGCAAGCCAGAAGACGCAGGTTCGAGTCCCTGCTCGACAAAAAAATCTTTCACAATAGATTATTCAGTTATCATACTAATATTGCTCTTCAAAATTATCTTCAATGCATTACAATTTTTATATAACACGCAGATATACAGGGTGAATTTTTCAAAAGGGATTGGATGGCCAAGTCCGAAACTATAAGGAATAGCGAAAAATGCTCAAAGGAGTCACGAGCCCGATTTTGATAAAACTTAAAACCTCATCATTAGATTTTTGAAAAACCAATAATCCTAGGCGGGAATCGAACCCATTGATTTTGAAAAAAAAAACACATCCTATATTATTACACCAAACGATAGTGTTGCTTTTAAGGACTTTATTCTGGGAAGTAATGACATACGGCAAACTAAAGGAAAGTGCTCATCTTTAACAAAATACAATTTATTTTTCTTACGTTAACTGATTAATTGTTCATTGTTTTCAATACATAGCTGGATTCGAGATCTAAAGGATCGTACTGCATTCAAAATTATTGATTCCGTTTAGAATATTCTCCAAAGAATCATTCTGAGCATGATTTAAAACATGGAATAGTTACGATCTATTCCGGGATTTTGAACGAAACAAATTTTGATACAAAATTTAGGTAGGTACATGAAATGTGAATTCTATTAAAATTTCAAACTTTCCTTAAACTTGCCGTATATCATTACTTAGCAGAATTTGATCCTTATCAGCGACACTATCGTATGGTGTAATAATAAAGGGTGTGTTTTAATTTTCAAAATCAATAGGTTCGATTCCCAGCTAGGATTATCGGTTTTTCAAAAATCTAATGATGAGGTTTTAAGTTTTATCAAAATCGGGCTCGTGACTCCTTAGAGCATTTTTAGCTATTCCTTATAGTTTAGGATTTGGCCATCCAAGCCCTTTTCAAAAATTCACCCTGTATAACAATTTATATAATATACATAGAAATATAGAGAAACAATTTAATACTAACTATGTTCCCCCGGCTTCGTCCGTGACTATACTATACTATTAACCCAATTGATATTTATCCTCATAACGTCAGTTATAACACAGGGCGGAAACTCCATACAAAATGTTCGTTATCACCCACCCTAATATACACGTAATGTAAATGCTTGAATCAAGCTTGAATGTGTGTGTGAGTATACTAGGGACACTAGCTATGGAAACCAAATAATAAGGAACAGAACGCAATCTCATGTATGTAGGTACTTTTTTTTTTCAAATCTACCCTCGGCTAAGCACAAATTAAACCAAAGCAATAGCACAAAGTACGTAGGTAGTAATACGTAATGCAACGCAGTGACACTCTCAAGTACTGACACGGCAATAGACACATCAACTTTGGTGGGGGGGATGGGGAAGCTTACTCGGTGGGAGGCAGGGAGTTGCCGATCTGTGTGTAAGTAATACTATTATATTATCTTTGGTTGTATGCCATTTAAAGTCCCGCTCTTTCAAGATTAGGTTTTACAAAAAGACAGAAGTATGTTTATAAAAAAATATAAAAATCATCGCTATTTCAACGTTGTTTCAGCGGAATTTGAAAACACAGGGTTTTTTTATTTTGAATTTAAAAAGGCAGCATTGCATGTTTCATAATGTGATCATAAAATGTTTCATTTCACTGTATTTGCAAATGTTTTATTTCATTTCGATGCAACCTCGTATTTTTTTTCAGAGGAAGCGACATTAAATCACATATGATTGGGTTATGAAATGAATTGCAGATGATTCATTTGATTTATGTTACCGTCTCTAGAGCATTTCTATGAAACTAAAAATGAATCAGATTATGAATAAAACACTCTGTTGCCTTTTTAGACCCCCTGGACATATTTACTCGGGACTTTTACTAACAGGCATATCACCTATAATTATTTCTATTTTATTAACACTTTTCATAGGTGCCGCGTGTAGCTCCCCGTCGCTTACTCTCTTTAGTAGATAAACAGGCATTGGATCTTTAGGTACCTTTTTTGGTAGGTGAACACGGCTATTGTGCTGTCCCAGAAGACTTTTTTTTGCAAAATATTCCTTTAACTGAACACTATAGGGCCTTTCACCTGTGTGTATACGATAATGAGTGGTCAGATTGTACCTAGTACGAAAAGCTTCGGCACATATATTACATTTATAAGGCTTCTCATCAGTATGTAAACGCTCATGAATTATTAAGTGTCCTCTCATACGAAATTCTTTTTGACACACTTTACACTGATAAGGTTTTAAACCACTGTGGACACAACTATGCTTATTTAATTGTGAACTATCACTAAAACTTTTTTTACATTCATTACACTGGAAAGGTTTTGTACCAGCGTGGATACGGATGTGATTCTCCAAATTATCCTTTACACTAAAACATTTTTGACAATAGTCACATTTATATGGCTTTTCGACTGTGTGAGAACGTACATGCCTATCGAAATGACTAACAAATCTGAAACTCAAAGGACAAACATTACATTGAAATGGTTTCTTAATGGAACGGCCACAGGAGTCATCTTTGTTTTTATTCTTTCTTTTCGACGTTGCTTTAGCTGTTCGTTGCTTCCGTTCTTTAAAATTATTTATTGCTGCAGATGTGCCGACAGAACCTAGTGCTTCCAGCTTATCGGTAGATATTGTAGCACTGGAGCCTGCAGCTTCCTTATATTTCATGTGACCTGATGATGCCTCTTCATGTATTATCGGGTTAGTTATATCAGAGTTGAACGCGTCAGGGGTACCTAGTTTACAAAACAGAAAATGTGTTACTAATTTTTGAAATCACAATATCGATGGTTAAAAGTATACAGAGCATAATCGACGTATTGGTAGAAAAAGAGATATCAATGCCACCGTACTTAAGCATAACGCTCGCCTTTTCAGAACTTAATCAGGAGCCTATGAAAACTATAAGATCCCAAGACTATAGGCTCTCGAAACACAAGTCAACATAACGTTAACCCTTAGAGCCCCGCGCGGCGACCCGTCGCGTCGTTTAGACTCTTGTCAGCGGCTTAGAGGTTGTAAAAACAAACAATTAGTTTTAATACTTAATAGTCATTCTCAAGTACCTAATATGACCAAATAGCAAAGAATTAACCTTTTTACGACCAATATATAACCAAAAGGCATTTTTATAACCTAAGTCTTAAATAAATGTTACTTGGGTAGTGCCGATCGGTTCTGTTTTCGAAACTGTGCCTAAACCTTTCCGTTCCAGAACGACTATAAATTCAACCAGTATATAAGAGCTATTACATTTTCTCACCCTACCGCTTACCATTCACTCATTTGAGCTTATATAAATGAAACTACACAAGTGAACTTACCATGCGTAGTTTCGCTCTGTTCTTCCTTGGCGGCCAAGTCACTTGAATGTTCTTCCAGATCTGATGGCTGGGTGTAGTCACCTGCTGACGAATCTTGCTCAGAAACTGCAGGATTTAATGTTATTGCCTGTTAACCACACTAGGCTACAATAAACTGCTGCGAAGAGTAGACTTCGTGAGCACAACAATAAAAAAAAAAACAACCAAAATACAACATGTGAGGAATCATATCCTTTATGTTTCAGCCAAAAATCAAGATCCGTTCATAAATAACGCGAACACAATCTTCACCCCATTTCTCCCCGATTTTCCTCCCTATTTAGTCTGTAGCATACATGTAGGATTTACATACTAAATTCGCTGAGGCTACGCACGCATAGACAACGCTTACTGACTTCACAGACACGAGGTCAGGCGGTTTGAGCCGAGTTTTCGATACTGATTTGTGCGCGAAGTGTGTGTAGCAGAGGGTAGGTGTGAAAAAAAAGTACATACATGAGATTTCCATCTGTACGAGTACTATCTCTAATTTGTGTAACTACTTTCTGTTGGTAGTACAATAAGTCGCCATCCAACGTGGCATGATTACCTTCACTGTCTTCATGCTTCACTTCGTCGTTACAACATCTAGCTGGAGCGCTCTTGACCACATCATCCCCGCTCAGTTGCACACCGGGACCTAGTTTTTGTAGTTGGACTTGCTGTAGACAGATAAGAGAAACAGCGATGTAAAGAACAATACAGAACCTCAAGTGGTGTCGCTATACACTATAGGCCTAAGGTCTGAGAAGTTGTTAGGAGGCCGAATCTCCTTTACCAGTCTGCCAGGGGCATCAGTTACATTGTTTTAACAGGCATTGTTGTGTGACTATACCCACAAATTAGAGATAGTACAGATGGAAACCTACATACTAAATTCGCTGAGGCTACGCACACAAAGACACCGCTCACTGAGTTCAGACAAGAGGTCAGGCGAGGTTAAGGCGAGTTTTCGGTACTGATTAGTGCGCGAGTGTGCGTAGCAGAGGGTAGGTGTTAAAAAAGTACATACATAAGATTTCCATCTGTACTATCTCTTTTTTTTTTTTTTTTTTGTAATGACGTGCTACAATAATAGCATATCATATAAATTACAATCTAGCCATAAGACTAATAAGTAATTAACATTTAACCTAAACTGCTAATATACAGTAAATTGTAAGAATGTGTCCATTAACACTTTTCTTAATGTCTCTATTAAGGGGAAGTCACTTAGTTCATATTGTGTTCTTTATTACAAGTTGCACTTATTACACTATGTCACACTGACACTTCACTAAACTAATTCAAAGGGTTTTGTCCTTTTTAGTCTTCTCACTAAATCTGTGTGGTCAAGGAGTTGGATAGCCTCGACATTCACATGATGATGAAGTCTTTTTTGATGAGCTTACATACATGAGATTTCCATCTGTACGAGTACTATCTCTAATTTGTGTAACTACTTTCTGTTGGTAGTACAATAAGTCGCCATCCAACGTGGCATGATTACCTTCACTGTCTTCATGCTTCACTTCGTCGTTACAACATCTAGCTGGAGCGCTCTTGACCACATCATCCCCCGCTCAGTTGCACACCGGGACCTAGTTTTTGTAGTTTGACTTGCTGTAGACAGATAAGAGAAACAGCGATGTAAAGAACACTACAGAACCTCAAGTGGTGTCGCGATACACTATAGGCCTAAGGTCTGAGAAGTTGTTAGGAGGCCGAATCTCCTTTACCAGTCTGCCAGGGGCATCAGTTACATTGTTTTAACAGGCATTGTTGTGTGACTATACCCACAAATTAGAGATAGTACAGATGGAAACCTACATACTAAATTCGCTCAGGCTACGCACACAAAGACACCGCTCACTGAGTTCAGACAAGAGGTCAGGCGAGGTTAAGGCGAGTTTTCGGTACTGATTAGTGCGCGAGTGTGCGTAGCAGAGGGTAGGTGTTAAAAAAGTACATACATAAGATTTCCATCTCTACTATCTCTTTTTTTTTTTTTTTTTTTTGTAATGACGTGCTACAATAATAGCATATCATATAAATTACAATCTAGCCATAAGACTAATAAGTAATTAACATTTAACCTAAACTGCTAATATACAGTAAATTGTAAGAATGTGTCCATTAACACTTTTCTTAATGTCTCTATTAAGGGGAAGTCACTTAGTTCATATTGTGTTCTTTATTACAAGTTGCACTTATTACACTATGTCACACTGACACTTCACTAAACTAATTCAAAGGGTTTTGTCCTTTTTAGTCTTCTCACTAAATCTGTGTGGTCAAGGAGTTGGATAGCCTCGACATTCACATGATGATGAAGTCTTTTTTGATGAGCTTCGGCGTACTTTTGCACTACATTAGCTACGAGGTCCACTTTAAGGTCCATATGGAGGTCGTCATTTCTAATGTACCAAGGCGCATTTACGATACCCCTCAGTACTTTATTTTGGATTTTTTGTATAATCTGGATGTTGCTTGATTTGGTACAGCCCCATAGCTGTATTCCATAAGTCCACACTGGCATAAGGACTTGTTTATACAGTAGTAATTTGTTTTGTACTGACAGCGAAGAATGTTTGCCTAGAAGCCAGTACATATTTTTGTAGCGAAGCTGCAGCTCGCTGCGTTTCTTCTTAACGTGAGCCTTCCAACGAAGCTTAGCATCTAGTGTCATGCCTAGATACTTGGCTGTATTCTCGTAGGGAATAATCGTATTATTTATATACACTGCATGATAGTTGGATCTTTTATTAGTGAAGTGTATGTGAACTGATTTGGCTTCGTTCAATTTTATTTTCTACTTTTTCGTCCAGTCATATACGATGTTGACTGCATTTTGAACCTTTTCCACGGCTTCTGCATGAGTAACACCTGTGGCCATAATGGCTGTGTCATCTGCAAATGTTGCAATGGTATGGTTTTCTAATACCGGGATATCGCAGGTGTATAATAGGTACAGGACTGGACCTAATACACTTCCCTGGGGCACTCCAGCTTTTATTTCCCTTAAGTCTGAGTATGCATCATCTTGTCGAATTCTGAACATTCTTTGAGTCAAGTAGGACTTTAAGATGGCGGTGAACTGTTTTGGGAGCATATTTTCGAGTTTTTGTGCAAGACTTTCATGCCAAACTTTATCGAAAGCTTGAGCTACGTCTAGGAAGACTGTAGAACACACTTTCTTGTCTTCTAAAGCTTTTTCAATGATATTAGTGATACGGTGTACTTGATCGATTGTAGAGTGATTTTGTCTAAATCCAAATTGATAGTTTGGGATCAGCTGACGTTCTTCTATGATGGGCTTTAACCGTTTCAGGAACAGCTTTTCAAATAATTTTGACATTATTGGTAGTAAGGAAATAGGTCTAATGAAGTAGTCTCATGGGGTTGTTTGCCAGGTTTAAGTATCATAATAACTTCGGCCACTTTCCACACATCAGGTACATGGTTTAGTCTAAATGAGGCATTAATAATGGTGGTAAGTTTAATAATATTATATGAGATATAAAACTGCATCGTATAAAAGAAGCTTTACTGTCAGAGCGAGTCATATATGGAATGATCTGCCACCGCCAATTCGTGCTCTGAAAACAATAAATTCATTCAGAAACAAGTTCCGACAACATCTCCTTCATAAACAACTGAATGGTTAAACTTACTCTGGGTAACGCACGCCTTGCTTGTCAAATGTACTCATGATTTTCATGTTAAAAGCACTTCTATTTGCATAAAATTTACAGAAATAGTCACAAAAATGCAATAAAACATGATTATAGCCCTCTCACAGACATTAAGTGCATTTTTAATTCATAGAAACGATTAAATTTATAGCAATCGTCGGCCATATTATTTTTGTTTATTGTGTTGCGCAGTTGTTTACATTGTATCAGTCAATGTAGTTTTAAAATAGTTTTTGGCTTGGCTACTTTACGCCAATGCCACAGACTAAGAATGGAATGAGTGTCGATGTCTGTCATTTGTCAGTCATGTTCATTTATGGTTCAGTTCTCGATTATGTACATAATTAATTACTTTTTATTTTTTGTTTTAACTTTTTATTTGTTTCTGTTTTATTTTCTGCACGTGTGAAATTTTATTTTATTTTTATTGTGTTTGACCTCTGTGTGGGCGTGCGTTCGTGGCGTCACTAGCGGCACCATCTGAAAACCAGCGCTGCGCATGCCTGCTCATTACCTACTACTGCTAGTAAGTGGTGGGTAGGTATGCGCGGCATTTATGCTGAGATGGTGGCCATATTTGGGGGTTCGCACAATATATTTTGTTTATTTTTGTTTCTAGTTTAAGATTACTTTATGTTTATAATCATTGTGCGTGTCCTAAATAAAATATTTTTCTTTCTTTCTTTCTTAATAATCGCTTTACGTGGTAAGTTGCGCAAAACTTCTGCCGTAATTAGGTCATAGCCAGGGGCTTTGATTTGTATTTAGGCGTTTTATTTCATTGAACACCTCTCTCGGTGTAACTAATCTTATTTCTAGCCCATCGCTTGATGCCACGTCTAAAGGTATGTTTCCGGAGGTTTCATCGTTTGGTCGGAAAATTTGCTCTAAGTGTTGTGCAAATCTGGCTGCTTTCTGTTCATTATTTATAGCCCAACCGCCATTGGTATCTTTAATGGGGGGGATCTGTAAAGTTGGCTTTTTGGAATGTTTTGTACATTTCCATAGGGAGTAATTTGTCGTGCGATCACTTGTTAGCTGACTTAGGTAACTATTCACCGTTTTATTATGAAAATTTTGAATTTCTCTCCTGAGTCTTTTGGTAATGTTGTTTAGTTCAGTTTTGTCAGGGGGATATCTGGTTCTTAGCCATTTTTTTCGCAGTATACGTTTTTCAGCTATAATCTTTCTAATAATCATAGGATAGCAGTTGTTTTTAATTCTTCGCCTAATTTCCGGTGTATTATGAATTTTGACACATCAAGTTCTAGTTGTTGTGGATTTTTTAAAGGTACTTTTAGGTTAATAGCTTCTTCTAATTCGCATCTGAAGCTATCCCAATCTGTATTTTTATTGACTAAGGAGTACTTGCTTTCTTTTTGAATAATAGTTTCACCTATGGTCAGTAATATGGGTGAATGATCTGAACTCATGTCAAATCCTTCTTCTATTTGTAAGACGTCGGGTGAAAAATTTTTGTAGATGAAAAAGTCTATTAAATCTGGTAATTTTCCTTTTTCAGTAGGCCAATAGGTAGGTTTACCTGTTGATATAGCATTACAATTCATTTCTCTTATAGCACAAAGTAACTGTTTGCCTTTAGAGTTCGTTAATCTTGATCCCCAGTGTATATTTTTAGCATTAAAATCGCCACCAAGGATAAATCTGTTACCAAGATTTTTAAAAAGTGTCTTGTAATTCTCTGCTTTTAAACTATGCCTTGGTGGGCAGTATATGGCAGAAATTGTAATGGGATATTGCTTAGTTTTAATAGTAACAGCTATAGCTTGTATAAATTGTTCTTCACATTTATGTTCTACATAATGACTAATAGTATCCTTAATAATTATGGTACTACCACCTCTTGCAGTGTTGTTGGGGTGCAACGAATGATAACTTTTATAGCCCTTAATTCTAATATATGATTCTGTAGTGAAGTGTGACTCAGATATCAGACATATGTCTATATTTTCTGTAATTAGGACTGCCTGCAACTCATTCTGATGCTTTAGGAGTCCATTTGCATTCCATGCCATAATTTTGATAGAATTTATCATGTTTATTTTCTATAAGTGTTTAATTCTAGTTCTTTAGCCTTTCATCAAACGATGTCATTAGGCTAAGGATTTGATTTATTTTATCGTCATTATTAAAACTAACTAGTTGTTGTTGATTTGTTGACAACAACTGTTGTTGTTGTTGCTGAGGTTGCAACTGAGTGTCCTTAGCCATTTGTGCATACGATACGGTTTTTGTGACCCGCTTTTCGGGATTCGCCTTTAAGCCACTAGACATCTTAGTGGCTGTTATAGATGTTTTTGATTTTACTGATTTATTTTTAATTTTTTGTAGCTCTTTTGCTACCATACACCCCCTATAGTTAGAAGGATGTGCTTCGCCACAGTGTACACACTTTGGCTTTACCTCTGCAGGTTTCCGGCAGTCTTTCGTTAGGTGTTTACCCGTGCATTTTACGCATTTACGTTCTCTTGAGCAGTTTTTTTGAGTGTGGCCATAGGCTTGACATCTCTTACACTGTGGAATGAGTTTTGAGGTTTTCAAGGGTTCTATGTCCACTTTACAACCCAGTATTGAATGAATACCGTAAATTCTGTCAATGCTTTCTTCTTTATCAAATGAAAGCAGAAACATATTAAGAGGCTCTTTAGTCCTCCAACTCAATTTGTTGACCTTGTCCTGAATTTTAAGGCCTTTGCCTTTCAGATCCGCGATAATTCTGTCCGGTAAACAAGACGAGTGTAATTTTTTTTGCTACGACTCTTATGGGTCTCTCCTGTTTATTTTCATAGGAGTACCAGAGACAGTTATTTTGAAGTAGGGTCTTAGTAATAGACCTATAAGAATCTTCGTTTTTGGCGTTTATTATACATTCACCGCTCATCATTTTCACGATGAAAGAATCAATTGCTGTATCTGCTGACAGCAAATCATAGAACCTTTGGTAGTTCTTGACATTTTCCACAACTATAGGTGGTGGTTGTGGAGATTTTTTGTTCTTCTGTGCTTTTTCATTGGAGCAGATAGCTCCTTGGGATGGTGGTGGGGAGGGTGTCAAGTTCAATTTCCTTTTTTTACGATTTTTTACACGTACCCACTTGGTTTCTTTAGCGAGTTCTTCCTCGTCGGTCTCATATTGGACCGCTTGAGTGGAACTTTCAGTGTTTTCAACAGTTTTGTTGTTAGTATTTTCAGGGGTTTGCTCCTGGTCAAAGTTCATTTTACTTCGAAGGTGCTCTATTTGACATCTGAGGTCATTTACTAACTCTTGCAGTTTTTCTCGCTCTCCTTTCTCTTTGACATAATAGTCGTATATGATACGCTCTGTCTCTGTTGTAATATTTACTTTTGTAGAAGACATTCTTAGATATTTAAAATAGCTGCGCCTTAATTGCTAATTACTTACATAAATGTAGTGAATCATTACGATCGGTAACTAGGTCATCGCTACGGCCGCGTACGACTGAACGTGACGAAATCGATAGCTGCGTCAGCACTTAGCTCGAACACAAAAACAAATTTGCGCGAGGCAGCGGTGACGCGACCGTTCGCTGCGGATTTCGAATGCACTCTTTAGCTCACGTTTTAGCTCTCTAAACATCAACATCTTTAGATCAACAGATGTGCAACCCCACTAAATTGACAACGGGAAAACTAAAGAAATTGTGGGTAGATATTTATAAAATAATACTTGGGTTGTGATAATTTAACGATACTGAAATCCAATTCTTGTGTTTGTCGGTTACGTCTTGGGGCGAGCGACGTAATGAGGTGGAAGAATTTGACGGCCGAGAGCAGTGTCTCGGTGGTCTAATGGTTAGGGCGTCTGGTTCGGCAAACCAGAAGACGCAGTTTCGAATCCTGCTCGAGACCAAAATTTTTTTACAATAAATTTGTGATTGAGTCAACATACTAATGACTTTTCAAAATTATCTCTAATGTTTGGGCAGGTATTATCGCAAGTCGAATGATTATATAGGTGCAATTTTATACATTCGGGCCGTGCAATCTAACTAAGGGCCAGGCCACACGGTGCGTCACCGCACCGCACTGGCGGCCACACGAGCAGTGCGGCGTCGCAATGTTCTTACGGCGCCGCTACGGCACCGCAACAGGCTTGGCTTGGCCCGCCCAGTTGACGACAGTCTACAATAAACAATGGATTCCTTCTTCCCATTTCAAATTTCTATATTTAAAATTGTCATGAGCCTTGTCCCACAGTATTTCCCGTTCCTGTATCAACGAAATAAAGTAGTCCACGTCTTTAGATTCCACACCGGCGCCGCGCCGCGCCGGAAATAGCCTAACTTGTTGGCTAAGCTGGTGCCTACGTCGCTCCAAGACGTAATGAGGTGAAAGAATATTATATAGTGTGTTGGTATTTGTATCATGCAGATTATGTAGCTCTCAAGACACACCATTTTTACAGACTTTTAACACAATGTTTATAGCCTATTTTACTTTTCCTGGGGTCATCCTTTCTAGGGATTCCTTCTAGGCTCCCAACCATAGGTATTAGGTAGGGAACGTACGGTGTTTTGTCGGTAAGAGTCCGGCATGGCATCCATGTAGGTTTTTCCCCACGTTAAAAAAAGCCTACATCACTTTATATTATAAACCTTGCTACACACTTTCATCAAAACTCACAAAGTTTCTTTAAGTGTCGCAATTTCTGGAGCACTTACCACTATGCACGTCAGTAACTGAGAGAAAAGATTCTCACTCCGGATGCAGCTTCTTTTCAGCTGGTAACAGATCTCCAGCTTTGCACGACAGCTGTCGCAGACTATTACTGGTCTCCTGTCTTCTGTAACAAACTGCAAAACATGGTTAACAGTAGTAGCAAAGAACTCACAGTACAGGAGAAGGCCTATCGTATATCTTTCTAGTCTCTCCTTTTATCACAAACGTGACTCATATCCATTGGGACTATAAAAAGTCATCTTGGCAACAAAGAACAGGTCAGGAAGTGCCTAACAAGCCCATGTGTTAGAGCTGACAGTATGACAATAATCACCATGAAGACTAGGCTATATCGATAAAGGTGTAACACATTTTACCTTATTGTTTTTGGACATTACAGGTTTTCGTTTTATATTTAGCTCGCCAAAATGATGCCGCCGCCTGATGGAAACTCACAGCGACATCTAGCCATTGGGGGTCACAGTCACAGTCTGTAAGATTATGGACACTGGTCCTCAAGTTGGCGGTCCCATGATGTGCCTCTTCACGCTCCGCTTGAAGAAGCCAGGATTGTAAGAGGAGGGAAACACGTGTGCGGGCAGGTCGTTCCAAGTTTTTATAGTTCGACAGAGGAACGATCTTTTGAAACGCTCGGTTCTGGCGAAGATTCTCTCCACTGTGTATGAGTGGCATCTCTGCCCGGCACGCGTTGTTCAGAACATTCGCCGTGATACATTCGGTAGAAGGCAGCCAAGGACGCTATGGTTCTTCGCTGCGCCAACGGTTCGAGGGCTCCCGTCACTTCAGGACAACCAATTATTCGGATAGCACGTCTCTGCATAGCGTCAAGCGCGTCCAGCAAGTACCTCGCGGAGTCATCCCAAAGGTGAGAACAGTACTCGACGCAGGGACGAATCTGCGTCTTGTACAGTGAACATCTCTGATGTGGCGTGAAGTACCGTCTCACCTTATTTAGGACTCGGAGTTTCCGCGTGGCCAGCCCAATACAACCCTCTATGTAGTTATTGTAATTGAGCTTACGCCGGACGTCTATACCGAGGATCTCCAGGTTGTCTTTTAGTTGAACCGTAATGCGCGGGTAGGGGTAGGTGTTCAAGCCCATACTTAGTTAAAGGCAGTTGAGCTCTAAATCACGATATCGTTTATTTACCCAACAGTATTGTCTGCATCGCGCTATTGTTTATTTACATAACAATAAAGTTAATCACAATATAATATTGTCTGCTTCGCGATATTGTTTGTTTACACACCAATATTGTCTGAATCACGATAGTGTTTATTTACATGACAATATTATTAATCCCATTACAATATTGTCTGAATCGCGATAGTGTTTAGTTACATGACAATATTGTTAATCCCATTACAATATTGTCTGAATCGCGATATTGTTTGTATACACGACAATATAGTCTGAATCGCGATAGTGTTTGTTTACGCGACAATATTGTCTGAATCGCGATATTGTTTATTTACACGACAATATTGCCTGAATCGCGATATTGAAATTTTTATGTATTGTATATAAGTCAGCAATTTAATTAAATATATTAAGTACTCTCTCAGATTGTTTTATTTCAATCTCGTGGCGCGTACATTTGGTCCTGACGAGTCGGATGGACAGGAGGCATAGAAATTAGAGTGGATCGCTCCGTAATGCCGCATAACCAACGCCCTGCGTGGTGGTTGGGGAACGACCTGAAGAAATTCAGTGCCGTTCAAAAGTGAAGTAGTGCAGTGTATCTACGAACAGTATAGTAGTATAGATTACGAACAGTATAGTAGTGCAATTTACGAACAATATGGTAGTGCAGTTTGAAAGAACAGTTCAGTAGTGAAGTTAAGTGTAGTGCTTCTGGAGACGTTGTGCTGGCGTACAAGTGCCAGCGCACAGCTGCTGAAGAAGTCCTGCTGAAGAAGTCCTGCTGGAGAAGACCCGATGAAGAACACCTGCCAAGAAGACCTGGTGGAAAAGAGGTGCTGAAGCAGAACTGTTGGCGCGCAGGTGGTGCTGCTACTGGAGCGCAACTGCTGGCGCACAGGTGCTGGAGCACAACTGCTGGCACACAACTGCTGGCACACAACTGCTGGCACACAACTGCTGGCGCACAGGTGGCGCTGCTGCTGGAGCGTGACGGCTGGCGCACAGGTGCCGCTGCTGAAGACAAGGTGCTGCTGCTGGAGAACAGCTGCTGACGCACAACTGCTGGCGCACAGGTGCTGCGGTTGGAACGCAAGTGCTGGGTTCTGCTACCGTGGTCGTCGTGCACTGGTGCTGGAACTGATGCTGAGGCTGGCGCTGACCTGACTTCGAGGTTTCCCGACAAGGGGCGCTACCAGGCCGTTGTTGAAAGTAGTGCGTGTGCATAGATACTTGTCTTAGTTCAGTGCGTTGGTCTTATCGGAATGCAGTGAGTGCGGAGAAAATATCTTAGTGCATTGGTGTTTATTGGATTGCAGTGATTTGGATTTCAGTGACTGGTGTGCAAGGACAAACTGTAAGTAGAACTGTAATACTTTCTGTGTGTTTTCCCACTGTGTATGAAACACAGATTATTTTTAATTTATCTGACTTTGTAATTTTAAGTATTCAGTTAGATTGTTTCAGTAAGGTCTGTAGTTTCAAAGATTTAGTTAGATTAGTTAGTAATTTTCAATAAGTTCATAAATTCTTGACTCTTGACTACTTAGCTGTTGCCTGTAGATAATCTTGACATTGTTTATTTTTATTGACTTGTGTTGCATAAATTATAAAAATGGAAACTTTAATGAAGGTCCAACTTAATAATAAAGTTATTATTGAAAAGGGTTTCATCAACTTCAAAAAGTCTACCAAGGAAAGATTAACTCTAACATATGCAACCACTAGATTAGAAGCTTTAGAAGAGCAATGGAAAGAGTTTAGTAAGACACATAGAAGTATCATTGAACGGGCAACGGACTCAGACGTAAAGAGTTGTAACTATTTCACGAATGACTTGTATGATGAAACCGAAGAAACTTATTTCACGTATAAGTCAGAATTAAAAGAACTTATTCACAGTAAAAACACTTTAAATAATAGTAGCAGTGATGAAAGTAATAGCAAACAATCAAATGTCAGATTGCCAAAAATTTCCTTGCCTACATTTTCGGGACTGTATTCAGAATGGATCTCATTTCGCGATCTATTCTTATCGTTAATACATAATAATCATTCATTGGATACAGTTCAAAAATTGTATTATTTAAAAGGTCATCTTTCTGGGGAAGCAGAACAGTTACTTCGCCACACTCCTGTAACTGCATCAAATTATCAGGAATGCTGGTCTACTCTTACAAAGAGATATGGCAACAAACGGTTTCTTGCAAATTGTATGCTTAAACGCTTTATAAACCAACCCAGTATCACTCGAGAATCCTCGCATAGTATTAAGAATTTATTAGATACTACAGTAGACTGCTTGCATGGCTTGCGTACTTTAGACGTTGATGTCAGTTCTTGGGACGCTATTGTTGTTTATTTAGTTAGTGGTAAATTAGATGCCGAGTCACGAAAATTATGGGAAACCAACATTGGTTCAAGTGAACAATTGCCCACATTTGAAGATTTCAAACTATTTCTTGAGTCTAGATTTCGATCATTGGAGTATTTGGACACAAAATCTGATAGATCAAGTAATGGCAACAACAGTAGTCGTGCCGAGGCTGTCAATTCATTTCATGTCACTCAACAATCTTGTGTGTTATGTGCAGGTGACCATAAGTTATGTCACTGTAAACAGTTTGCAGGGAAATCTTGCGACGAGCGTCGTAGGTTTGTCCGAGTCAGCAAGTTATGTTTTAACTGTTTAGCAAGACATCACTTTGTTAATGAATGTCGCCAATTTACAACATGTCGTGTTTGTAAAAAGAAACACCACTCATTACTTCACCCCAAAACGATAGCCACTTCTAGTCATTCTGTTGAAAACTCAGCAGAAAATAATGTTGTTGTTGCTTCCGCATCCATTTCATCTACGCAAAGGGATACTCACCCCGTTTGTTGTAATCACGGGCTGCTAGCCACAGCTCTGGTCCACGTTGCGTCAAGAACGGGAACTGCTAAGGTTTTAAGAGCTGTGTTAGATCAGGGCTCTCAAGTCTCATTTATCACTGAGGCTGCAGTTCGGTTCTTGGGACTTCGCAAGAGACCTACTCACACAGGCATACACAGGTTAGGTGATGACGAGGGTAGCGCTGTACCCTCTAGGTCACTTGTGACATTCAATTTACAGTCTCGCCTAGACCCCAAGTTTAATTTGGTCGTTGATGCCTATGTGTTAAAAAAGCTCACAAATCATCTTCCCGATAAAAAGATTACTAAGGTTTCACAATCCATTTCCAGTCTACAATTAGCTGATCCATTATTCCATTTGCCTGCAAACGTAGACTTGTTGTTAGGCACTAGTGTAGTCAGCGAGGTGTTATTAGAGGGCTTGTTTAAAGGTCCACCTGGAACACCAGTAGCTCAAAATACCAAACTGGGATGGATCGTATCGGGTAAGATCCAATCGTCTGCAGTTTCTAGTGTTTCTATGTGTTATCACACGGTGATAGCACCGGATGTCAATGATCTCCGTCAACAATTAGCGTCGGAACCTTCTTTCAATACAGTCCTCTTGACAAAGGAAGAACAAAAATGTAAAGACTTCTACTCCAGTACAACTAAATGTGATACAACAGAGCGCTATGTAGAAAAACTATCATTGAAAACCGATCAACCATGTTGTATCACTGGCAGTTCAGAGATCCTTGCTCGTAGACGTTTTCTAAACCTAGAAAAACGATTGAAGGAATCACAACTTAGAATACAGTCCACTGATGCTATCAATGAAAATATTCAGCTGTGTCACGCTGAAATTGTTCCACAGGTAGAATCGCAAAATGATGCCTTCTATCTACCGCATCACGCAGTAGTGCGTGAACATAAAAGCACTCAACAAGATGGTCTACTGGAACTCCATGGAATATCCGACGCCTCTAACGTCGCTCACGCTTCCGATGGAGTAGTTTACACCAGTCCAGCCGTATCTAAGAATAGGGTGGCCCCTGTACTTTTCTCAAAACTTCATTGTGAAGTTTCGGGCACCTTAGACATCTTTAAGAAAATTATTCATGTCTGGACTGACTCAACAGTAGCTCTCGTCTGGTTGAGTTATCATCGCAGCCGCTGGAAAATATTTGTAGACAATCCAGTATCAGAAGCGATTTCCACCAAGGAAATCAAGCAATGGTCATATAAGCGTACCTTGTATGGCGGACCTCAATCAATATTTGTGCTTGGTTACTTGTGATACAAGTATAGAATAACACGGAGACTTGTTAAGCACGATGGCAGAAACAAAGAAGATCAACTTCCAAACTTGTTTCCATTTTTACTCATCCGAAAGTACCTTAACAGGTTGCATCCGGTCATTTTTGGAGGCGAATGGTGAAACCTCTAATCTTAGCAAATAGAACGCTGGCAATTGTCTCAACGCATGGTATAGAGCTTTTGGCACAAGTATTCTCATAAATATATCTTGTTCAGTTCATCTATCACAGTAACAACTTCTCGCACAGTAACTCTACAGGCTCATAGCAGAGAAACATGCTGGCTCGGACAAGGTCACCAGAGTTGTTTCCCTACGTTTTAGGATATATATAATTATTGAATCTGTATCAAAATTAATCATATTGATTGTTACCTTTTAATTGTTTTAATATTATTGTTATTGTTATCATGTTTAGTTATGCCTTTAATGTCTGTTATTTTTTATTTTATAAGCACTGGTTCTGGACATTCTGTCCATGGTGGGCGGTATGTTCAAGCCCATACTTAGTTAAAGGCAGTTGAGCTCTAAATCACGATATCGTTTATTTACCCAACAGTATTGTCTGCATCGCGCTATTGTTTATTTACATAACAATAAAGTTAATCACAATATAATATTGTCTGCTTCGCGATATTGTTTGTTTACACACCAATATTGTCTGAATCACGATAGTGTTTATTTACATGACAATATTATTAATCCCATTACAATATTGTCTGAATCGCGATAGTGTTTAGTTACATGACAATATTGTTAATCCCATTACAATATTGTCTGAATCGCGATATTGTTTGTATACACGACAATATAGTCTGAATCGCGATAGTGTTTGTTTACGCGACAATATTGTCTGAATCGCGATATTGTTTATTTACACGACAATATTGCCTGAATCGCGTATCAGTGTGAATCGCGATATTGAAATTTTTATGTATTGTATATAAGTCAGCAATTTAATTAAATATATTAAGTACTCTCTCAGATTGTTTTATTTCAATCTCGTGGCGCGTACAGTAGGAATGGGGACTTCTTAGCTGTAAACGCACACGCCTGTGTTTTTCTGGCATTGAACTCGACCAGGTTGTCTGAACCCCATTGGGCAATGTGACCCAGGTCCCGGTCGAGATCCGCCACGAGTTGCCGTCACTTTTCCTCCACGTCACCACGCCCCTCCGCTGGACGGCCAGAATAGCTCCCATGCAGAGTACTATCATCCGCATAGCAATGAATGCACCCAAGGGACAGCATGTCATTGATATGCAGAAGAAAGAGAGTTGGGGACAATACCGATCCCTGTGGTACCCCTGCATTTACCTGCAAAAAACAGGAAGCCTGACCATCACAGAGAACCCGTATACGTCGCCCGTGCAGGAAGCTGGCCAACCAGCGGCACAACTGAGGCGATAAACCATATGCCGGCAGCTTGGAAAGAGAAGCGACGCATGCCATACCCTATCAAAGGCTTTAGCGATGTCTAGGCTAATAGCCAGAGATTCGCCGTGCCTCTCCATAGTCTCACCCTAGGTGTGCGTTATGTACGCTAGGAGGTCACCCGTTGATCGTTTGGGCCTAAAGCCATATTGGCGATCGTTAATTAACGAGTGATTCTCCAGATAGCGCATGAGCTGTTTGTTGATGATTAGCTCGAACACCTTGCAGATGATGGTGGTTACGGCTATGGGGCGATAGTTGGCCAGATCCGACCGATCCCCTTTTTTGGGGATCGGCTGGACGTTCGCCTCCTTCCAAGCCTCCGGCACCTCACCCGACGAATAGGAAAGGCGATACAGACGTGTTAGCGTTGGAGATAATTCAGCTGCACAATTCTTCAGCACCACTGCCGGGATGCCATCAGGACCACTGGCTGTCCGCGTGTCGAGTGACCGTAGCACCGCTCGCACATCGCACTGCCGGATTACATTATCCGGCATCGTGGTTCCACAGTCGGCGATAGTGGGAGGTTGTTTGCCACAGTCATCAACCCGGGAATTAGCCGCAAAGAGATTGGCTAGCATTTCTGCTTTCTCTTGGGCCTTGTGAGCCAGTGATCCGTCAGGATAGCGCAGCGGCGGCAGAGAGAGCTTGCAAAAGTTGGCCTGCACGGCTTTCGCCAGTTGCCAGTATCCACGGCTGCCCGTCGGATGTGACGTGAGCTCCTGACCTGGGCTAGGTCTTTATAGCGCATGCCTCGAAAAAGGCCAGTTTCCCAAGGTCTGGAAGACAGGGAAACTGGTCTTGATCCGAAAGGCGAGGCGGCCGGCAAACTCCTAATCAGGGTACTGGCCGATCGTGTTGCTCGACGAAGTGTGCAAGCTCTTTAAGCGCATTATTGCACAACGCCTCGTCGGGCACCTCACACGTGTGGGGCCTGATCTGGCGGAGAGTCAGTTTGGCTTCCGTCAGGGACGCTCCACTGTGGACGCGATCATGCGCATTAGAGGCCTGACGGAGGAAGCAGTCTCACGGGGTGAGGTGGTGGTGGCGGTGTCTCTCGACATCGCCAACGCATTCGACACCTTGCCCTGGAGCTGCGTCAGGGAGGCGCTTATCTATCATGGAGTGCCTCCCTACCTCCGTCGAATTGTCGGGGCTTATCTCTCCGAGAGAGCCATAACTTACCCGAGCTGGCTAGGGCCGGGTCGGCGAGATATGTCGTGCGGTGTTCCACAGGGACCGGTTTTAGGGCCGCTCCTGTGGAACATCGGTTACGACTGGGTGCTGCGTGGTCCGTTGCTCAGAGGAGTCGGCGTAACGTTGTCGTGCGGTGTTCCACAGGGACCGGTTTTAGGGCCGCTCCTGTGGAACATCGGTTACGACTGGGTGCTGCGTGGTCCGTGGCTCAGAGGGGTCGGCGTAACGTGTTACGCCGACGACACCCTCGTTACGGCGCGGGGAGCAACGCACCGTGACGCAGCACTAAAGGCCACGGCAGGGGTTGCTCAAGTCGTGGGTAGGATTCGGCGGCTGGGTCTCGAGGTCGCCCTTCACAAATCCGAGGCTCTGTGCTTCCACGGACCTCGGATGGGGCCACCTGCGGGATCCAGCCTACTGGTAGGGGGCGTCAGCATCGGCATCGAGCCCTTGATGAAGTATCTGGGGCTCGTACTCGATGGCCGGTGGAAATTCGGACATCACTTCCGAAGTTTCGTCCCAAAACTGAGGGGAGCATCAGGGGACCCAACGCTCCCTACAGGAGACTGTACCTGGGGATCGTGCGAAGCATGGCTCTATACGGAGCTCCTGTATGGGCGGAAACCCTGACGGCCAGCAATGTGGCTAGATTGCTGAGCCCGCAGAGAGCGATGGCCATCAGGGTGATAAGGGGATACCGCACGATCTCCGGTGAGGCGGCATGTCTCCTAGCCGGGACCCCTCCATGGGACCTGGAAGCAAGAGCCCTTGCGTCACTGTTCAGATGGAGCAAGGAGGCGCTGGAGCGGGGCCAAAGGCCCGCTTATCGAGAAATCGAGGTCCAGCGGTCCCTACTCCAACAGGAAACCGTGGAGACATGGAAGGTGCGACTTGAGCAACCAAAGGGGGGTTTCGCCACAATCGCGGCCGTCAGACCGGTCATGGACGAGTGGCTGGAGAGGAGACACGGTGCTCTCTCCTAGCGGTTGACACAGATGCTTGCCGGGCACGGTAGCTTCGGTAGGTATCTGTGTCGAAAACACCGGGAAACCACGGCCGAGTGTCAGCACTGCGAGGACCGCAGTGATGACACGGCGCTCCACACGCTGGTGGAGTGCACGGCGTGGGCGCAACAGCGCCAGGTCCTCGTAATGGGTCTGGACGTGGACACTCTCTCGCTCGAGACCATGGTGCGAGCCATGCTGTCCAGCGGGAGCAAGTAAGACTGCGCCGCCTCCTTCTGCGAGCAGGTCATGTTCGTGAAGGAGGCGGCGGGACGGATACGGGAGAGAACTCTCCCACCCGAGTTCCGCAGTCGGCGGCCCGGGCGCCGCCGACGTGCCTTTGCCGAGGACTATCGGCCACCATGACCGGGGGCCTGAGGACGGTGAGAGGGCGGCTCACCGTCCTTACAGAAGCAGTCCCATGACGGCAACGTGACGTGAGCAATTCACGCACGCCCCCCCCTTAGAAGCGGGATCTCACCCGAAACCCCCCCAAGACGCGGGATAGCACCTGAACCGCCCCCTGGGCGAGGCCGCAGTGGCGGCCGTGGGTAAGTTGGGAGTTCTGTGACATCCTTCCGAGGGCTTCCCCGGGCTCCCAACCACCGGCTGTTGGGCGTGACGTGAGGTTTTTTAGTCGGTAGGAGTCAGGCATAATATCCATGAGGATTTTCCCTCACGTTAAACAAAGAAAAAAAGCCGCGTGACGCGCTGGGTGTCCGTTGTCTTGAAGGCTCTCTTACTGGACCTAGTGGCTCTGTTGTACGCTGCTTTGAGGCGGGCCACATTCGAGTCGCGCACAGCCCGAGCCCTGATCCAGGCAGGGTAAGCGGCCTGTTTTTGTTGAACAGCTACGGCGCACTCACGCCCGAACCAGGGGCGGGCTTTGCGGATGCTGGCGACATCAGTGTATGGAATATAGTATTCCATACCTAACGTTATCTCACCAGCAACCGCAGAGGCGCTTTCCGATGAAGCCCTCTCCGCAAAGCAGCGCTGACTCCATGGGACGGCTGCATATCATTCTCGTAGACATGACACCTGCAGGCGGGCACGCACAACACAGTGGTCGGATCGACCCAGTGGGGCGCTAATTGACACACTGTACTGTGCTGAGCAACTCGTCAGCAGTAAGTCGAGCAGGGCGGGTTTATGGTCTGACCTGTCCGGTATGCGCGTAATCCCGCGCACTACTTGGGTCAGACCATGGGAGAGCAAACGCGTGGGCGGCCCTTCCCGCTGGATTGGTCCCGCGGGATCCCAGCCACTCAGTGTGGTGACCGTTGAAGTCCCCCAGAAATACCAACTTCGCGTTCGGGAACCGCACTTGCGCGTCGTCAGCCCCCTCGCTGAGGTGCTGAAACAGCCTTGTTATCTGACTCATGGAGCCGTGATCTACGTGCAGACAAAGGACGGAGAAGGAAGGGTTCTCAAGGCAGCGCAGCCGGCGACAGCAAACATCCGCCCTAACGAACCGCACAGCCCGGCTTTATCTCGAAATTGTTTCTCGATGATATAGCCAGGGTAGTATAAGTACGACTGGTCGGCAGGGCGGCGTATTTGCGTCTCCGTTAGGAACATCAAAGCTGGCCGTGCCGTCGCTAGATGGTGATGGACGACGTTGAGATTGGCATGTAGTCCGCGGATGTTAGTGAACTCCACCTCGAATCTGGGATTAGTTGCAGCGGCCACTGTGGTACCTTTTTTTATTTTTTGCGCTGCCATGATGTTTTTGGGATGAGGGAGACGTGAAGACGGAGCGACATTTGCTGCAGCAGTGAGTGACAAGGCGTAGGGGCTAGCTTCATCTATGACTGTGTGGTGAGACGGAAGTCGACCCGCCGGACGGAAGGGCCCCCGTAGCCCCGGCTTTTCACAGCTGCACGGTGGTACCACCCCGGACCAACACTTCGTACCACCTGGCAGCCTAGGCCACCATGTGGGTACCTAAAAATCGCGGAGCCTCGTTTGTTTTTTGGCAGGTGCACCATGTGCAGGTGAGGTCGCTTGGGCCCCCAAAATTTGGTGGTGGTGGGGCCCCTTACACCCTTATAATAAGACATTAGTTTCATGTTATATCAATATTAAAAAAGTTACACAATGTTGTTTAAACAGAAATTAGGGTTAATAGAAATTAAATGTTACTGCTACTTTACCACTGTCCCTAATTAGTTTACCACCACTGTATGTATGTGGACCAACCAGTTGTGTAATGTAGTTTGTCCACAGCAATGACGGGATATATATGGTGTTAAAATTTACTTCATAATGCAGTTATTTAGTTATTACTGTAATCTATTTAACCTTAGATGTTCAAGATCGCGTGAAGTTGAGGTATAAGAGTAGGGAAGCAGTCTCTAAGCTACAAACAAAGCTAGGACAAATCTCAATGTTATAGAAAAATTAATATGTGTGTCAAAATCTTTAACGGTTGGGTTCTGTTAGTCAAATAATACCTACCGGAACATAAGTAGAGATGTGCACATGTTTTCCAAATACAATTGTGTTAATACATACATATGATCACGCCTTTCATCCCCGAAGGCGCAGACAGAGGCATATTATATACCCAAAGTAATGATTTTTAGAAATTGTCCCATTTAAGTGTTGTGTTGATATGGGCAGGCGCAGGTCGGGACTGAATGCTGTTGGAATTTTTCAAGAAGTCCATAAAGGCGATCAACTTGGCTTAACAACTATAATTATACTGACAACCGGGGCCTATGGCTGAAAGTAACTTCCACAGCAGGAAACGCTTGCAAATAAATGTCACAAAGTGGTCAACCATCCATGACCTGCCATAGTAAATGTTGCTTACTACACAAAGCACGCGGGACCACGAGAGCTTCTCGATTTCGATGCGAAATGATTTAATAATTCACACAAATCCCTACGTGAAAGCAAGGGCATACTGGTTTAAAATACATCTAAAATGTGAACATGTAGCTACTAAAAAGGGGTTCTGTTTAACGGTTTTTGACTTTTCATAGCACGAAACTGCGGGTTCTTGGTTTCTTCTCTTAAATCTTCTTCTTTAAATGAACTTACCGGCATAGAAGTCAAAGACTCGTAGATCTCTTGCAGGTAAGTGTCGACAATCACACGTAATTGAACATCATCCACTAGACAAATTCTACAAATAGAAGGCATTGCCATATTATTATCTTTTAGAATGTATGACTTCAGCTATAAAATACAATAAAAAAAATAATATTTAAATAAAGCTCCTGTGAAAACAAAACAGACGAACTGTATGTATTTGTCATTTCTGTCAACGTCAAAGTAATTGTTGACGTTATTTTTGCTTTATTCGTCCAAAGGCGAAAATATTAAAAACCAATTTGCCAACTCCCAAATAACACAGCAGTTTAGTTTCCTTCTATAACCCCCGACGGAAACCCGAACAGGGTGTTATAAATTTGACGTGTTTGTGGGTGTGTGTGTGTGTTTGTAAGTCTATGTCATTATATTCGTGATGTATAAGTTATGAACTTTCATTTGATACCCAACACGGGTATATTTGAACCCATTCAATTTTTCATCACCACTTTCACCCCTCATATCTTTAAAACGGCTTAACCGATTTTTATAAAACATACCTAAGACTCTCCCTTAACCCATCTTTCAAACAAAAGAAATAGAATCTAATTCGGTTCATCCGTTTGGGAGCTACGATGCCACAGACAGACTTACAAACACACACACACACACACCCACACACACGTCAAACTTATAACACCCCGGGTTCGGGTTTCCGTCGGGGGTTAAAAAAGGAAACTAAGCTGCTGCTGTATTATATGGGAGTTGGCAATTTGGTTTTTAATATTTTCGCCTTTGGACGAATAAAGCAACAACAACGTCAACAATTGCTTTGACGTTGACAGAAATGACAGATACATACAGATCGTCCGTTTCTGTTGCAGCTGTCTGCTGTTGCTCTTGGTGTTTTGACAGGAGCTTTAATTAAATATTATTTTTTTAATAAAATTGTATTCTATAGCTGAAGTCATACATTTTGATAAAAGCGACTAATATGGCTATGCCTTCTATTTGTAGAATTTGTCTAGTGGATGACGTTCAATTACGTGTGATTGTCGAAACTTATCTGCAAGAGATCTACGAGTCTTTGACTTCTATGCCGGTAAGTTCGTAAAACATAACTTTGAATATTGCCCACTTTTGAAGAAACCACGAACCCGCAGTTTCGTGCTATGAAAAGTCAAAAACCGTTAAACAGAACCCCTTTTTGTAGCTACATGTTCACATTTTAGATGTATTTTAAACCAGTATGCCCTTGCTTTCACGTAGGGATTTGTGTGAATTATTAAATCATTTCGCATCGTAATCGAGAAGCTCTCGTGGTCCCGCGTGCTTTGTGTAGCAACATTTACTATGACAGGTCATGGATGGTTGACCACTTTGTGACATTTATTTGCAAGCGTTGATCCGGAGGTCTTTTAAAGTATTAAACAGGTGTTTTATATTGCCTGTTCATTTAGTGGTGACCGTTTTACTTACTTTGTTCCACGGATGTTCCAAAAGATTCAGGATTGGCAGGTCAATTTAAAACTGAAACAAGTTCTTTGCCGAAAAATGATCTTACTGACGGTGGAGTATGTTTTGTATCGTAGTCGTTTTTAATTGTCCATGTAACAAGAAGGGTTTCTTCAGCGTACGGCAGCATCGTTTTACATGATATTTCTCTGTATTGGAGTTGATCAACAGAGCAATTTTTTTTGTATAGGACCCACCCAGCCTATGTTCAGAGAAGCAACCCCGTATTTTTATGTTGCCTCCTCCATATTGGACTAGTTTTCTGGTCTCTTTCGGACAGTTTTCTATTTTTTAAGACACTGTTAATATAATACTAATAAACAGTAAAATAATAATATAATAGTATACTGGGTGTAACAAAATTACCTCGCCAAATTTCGTCACCTGACGTGGCATCAGTCAAGAAACATTACAAAAATAAAGAAAAAAAAAATTTCTATTGCTACTGAGCGGCAGTAGAAAGCGACAACGACAGCCAGACGGGTGCTCTGTGTTTGTTTTGCCACGGCGACCATGTTACCTCGAATTGCCGCAGTAAAAAATGAATTCTTAATGTGCGACAAAACAATTTTAAAAAAAATGAAAAAAATTACCTCCCTTTTTTATTAAATATGTGTATTTGATTTCCGCTGCCAAGTCATCTCATGAAATTTGGACAGGTAATTTTGTTACACCCTATATATTAATATTTTTAATTTAATTGTTCAATGTATTTTTATTGTTACTTGTAAATAAAATAGATACTAACAGTAAAATGTATTTTACTACTCTAACTATCATCTGTCACTAATTAGGTAGTTGACCTCCACTGTATATTATGTCCTGGTGACACAGCTATGCGATAGGATTTTTATTGAAAAGCAAATTAATTGACGCTTTGTTCTGTAACTTTCAACTTTGGCTTGGGGATAGGTATCTCAATCACCAATGGTCCCAGTTGTCTGTAGGCTGTTGTTAAGCCAAGTTAAAGGCCTTATGGATGGTTTCAATAATTTCAAAAGTGGTTTGTGTCAACATGCATGCACCTGGCCATTTCATCACCTATCTGGGTGTAAGGGGCCCCACCACCACCGGATATCAGGGACCTCTACACCAGTAGGCGTTACGTGGAGTCGAGTGTGGCTGACGCGCTGTGGTAGAAACGGTTTTGCCGCTGGCCGTAGTATAGGGCAGGGGCCCAAGTGGGCCGAACCACCGTGGGAGGCTGCCCCCACCAGACCGCGCATAATCCCGATGTGGTTTGTCGTGCCGGATGGTGACCGGAAAGGGACCCGACGGACGGAACGGCTTCCGTCTAACCACACAGTCATAGATAAAACTAGCCCATACGCGTTATCCCTCTGCTGCAATTGCTCCATATGGCAAATGAATTACCGCCCCAATTGTGCAGCTGGATGGCCAGAGTCCTGCACGGACGACGGATACCGGTCCTCTGTGACGATCAGGCTTCCTGTTTTATGCAGGTACACAGGGGTCTGTATTTCCCCCAACCTCTTTCTTCTTTCTGCATATCAATGACATGCTTTCCCTCGGGAGGATACATTGATATGCAGACGATAGCACTCTGCACTGAAGTTATTTGGCTCATCCAACGGCCTCGAGAACTGACGTTGAGGAGAGGTGAGAGGTGTCTCTTCAGAATAGGACGATTTCTCTTGGGGACAATCTGGACATTCTTGGCATAAAATTCCGGCGCGAGCTCAATCACAAAAGTTACATTGAGCGATGTATTAGGCTAGCCTCGGAAAAACTAGGAGTCCTAAACAAGGTGAAGCGGTTCTTTACGCCACACCAGAGGTGTCTGCTGTACAAGACGCAGATTCGTCCTTGCGTCGAATACTGCTCTCACCTTTGGGACGACTCCGCTAGGTACTAGCTTGACGTGCTATTCGCATTATCAACTGCCCTGCCATTAGGTGACGGAAAGTCTGGAGCAATTGGCGCAGCGAAGAACTATTGCATCGTTGGCTGCATTCTACCGTATCTATCATGGTGAGTGTTCTGAAGAACTCTTCAACCTAATCCCGCCCTTTCCTTTCCGATCCCGAACAACGCGTGTTGGACAGAGGTGCCACTCTCACACAGTGGAGAGAATCTTCGCTAGAACTGAACAATTAAAAAGATCGTTTCTCTGTCGAACCGTAAAGATCTAGAACGAACTGCCAGCGCACGTGTTTCCCTCCTCTTACAATCCTGGGTTCTTCAAGCGGAGCGTGAAACGGCACATCATGGGGCCGTCAACGAGAACCACTGTCCATAATCTTACAGACTGTGACTGTGGCCCCCAATCGCTAGATGTCGATTTTGGCAAGCTAAATATAAAAAAAAACCTGTTATGTGGGCAAAAAACAATAAGGTAAAATATGTTACCCCTTTGCCGTATTTGATATAGCCTAGTCTTAATGGTGATTATTGTCATACTGTCAGCTCTAACACATGGGCTTGTTAGGCACTTGCTGACCTGTTCTTTGTTGCCAAGATGACTTTTCATAGTCCCAATGGATACGAGTCACGTTTGTGATAAAAGGAGAGACTAGAAAGTTATACGACAGCTCTTCTCCTGTACTGTTAGTACTTTGCTACTACTGCTAACCATGTTTTGCAGTTTGTTACAGAAGACTGGAGACCAGTAATAGTCTGCGACATCTGTCGTGCAAAGCTGGAGATCTGTTACCAGCTGAAGAGAAGCTGCATCCGGAGTGAGAATCTTTTCTCTCAGTTACTGACGTGCATAGTGGTAAGTGCTCCAGAAATTGCGATACTTAGAGAAACTTTGTGAGTTTCAATGAAAGTGTCTAGCAAGGTTTATTATATAAAGTGAGGAAAATCCTACATGGAAGCCATGCCGGACTCTTACCGACTGAAACACCGTACGTTCCCTACCTACCTATGGTTGGGAGCCCTGGGTAATCCCTAGAAGGGATGACCCCAGGAAAAGTGAAATAGGCTACAAACATTGTGTTAAAAGTCTGTTAAAATTGTATGTCTTGAGAGCTACATAATCTGCATGATACAAATACCTACACAATATCATTCTTTCACCTCATTACGTCTTGGAGCGACGTAGGCAACTTAGGGCCAGGCTCATGACAATTTTAAATATAAAAAATTGAAATGGGAAGAAGGGATCCATTGTTTATTGTAGACTGTCGTCAACTGGGCGGGCCTAGCCAAGCCTGTTGCGGTGCCGTAGCGGCGCCGCCGCCGTAAGAACATTGCGACGCCGCGCTGCTCGTGTGGCCGCCAGTGCGGTGCGGTGCCGCACCGTGTGGCCTGGCCCTTAGTTAAGTTGCACGGCCCGAATGTATAAAATTGCATCTATATAATCAATCGACTTGCGATAATACCTGCCCAAACATTAGAGATAATTTTGAAAAGCAAGTAGTATGTTGACTCAGTCACAAATTTATTGTGAAAAAAAATTGTTCTCGAGCAGGATTCGAAACTGCGTCTTCTGGTTTTCCGAACCAGACACCCTAACCATTGGACCACCGAGACACTGCTCTCGACCGTCAAATTCTTCCACCTCATTACGTCGCCCCAAGACGTAACCGACAAACACAAGAATTAGATTTCGTTAAATTATCACAACCCAAGTATTACTTTATAAATATCTACCCACAATTTCTTTAGTTTTCCCGCTGTCAATTTAGTGTTTAAAGGGTTGCACATCTGTTGATCTAAAGATGTTGATGTTTAGAGAGCTAAAACACAAATTAGAGATAGTACAGATACAAATCTCATGTATGTACTTTTTTAACACCTACCCTCTGCTACGCACACTCGACTAATCAGTATCGAAAACTCGCCTTAACCTCGCCTGACCTTTTGTCTGTGAACTCAGTGAGTGGTGTCTATGTGTGCGTAGCCTGAGCGAATTTAGTATGTAGGTTTCCATCTGTACTATCTCTAATTTGTGGGTATATTCACACAACAATGCCTGTTAAAACAATGTAACTGTTGCCCCTGGCAGACTGGTAAAGGAGACTCGGCCTCCTAACAACTTCTCAGACCTTAGGCCTAAAGTATATCGCGACACCACTTGAGGTTTTGTATTGTTCTTTACGTCGCTGTTTCTCTTATCTCTCTACAGCAAGTCAAACTACAAAAACTAGGTCCCGGTATACAATTGAGCGGAGATGATGTGGTCGAGAGCGCTCCAGCTGGATGTTGTAACGACGAAGTGAAGCAAGAAGTCAGTGAAGGTAATCATGCCACGTTGGATGGCGACTTATTGTACTACCAACAGAAAGTAGTTACACAAATTAGAGATAGTACTCGTACAGATGGAAATCTCATGTATGTACTTTTTTTCACACCTACCCTCTGCTACACACACTTCGCGCACAAATCAGTATCGAAAACTCTGCTCAAACCGCCTGACCTCGTGTCTGTGAACTCAGTGAGCGTTGTCTATGTGTGCGTAAACTCGGCGAATTTATTGTGTAGGTTTACATCTGTACTATCTCTAATTCGTGGTAGTTATGTGTTGTGGTAACTATTCACTAGCTGCCGTGGTTACAAGCCTTTTTTTAAACATAAGGAAAATCCTACATGTATGCTACCGACTAAAAACCACACGTATCCTACTTAACAGCCTACTGTTGGGAGCTCCGGGTAAGCCCTCAGAAGTATACCCCTGGATTCCCTTTAGACCTACGGCTACCACTAGCTGCCGTGGATACGAGTCTGCTTATGGACGGTAGCTATCCACCCAAAAAGAGCCTACGCATCCAACCCGTTGGTGGTAAGGCGGAGAGACAGTCGCACTGGAGCTTCGTGCGAGGGAGGATCTGTTCGAGCGTGTCCACGGTGGACCGTCCTCCAAGCCGCGATGAGTACTGCCCGTGCGTATGTATTGTTATACACGGTTTTGAAAACGGTTTAAAAAAAAAGAACTTAAAACTTGAGGCACTGTGACCTTTATTCAGAAAGAAGAGAATAGGGATTCGTTTGGGATCCTTAGGCAACTGCGCGATTCGGAGGATGGAGACGGACTGGCCTGTGGCTAAGCCACTGGGCTGAGCAAGGGGCTGATAATCGGGATTCAGAAAAGATGGCAGGACAGCACTAAGGCTAGCATTGTATGGATATAACAGTCTTGTGCGGGGGCGGCTGCCTGATGGCGCTTCTCACAAGTTCTTAGCATTTAGCGACAAGTAACCGGCCTGAGACCGGAGTGCAATATTGTAACGTACATAGGCTTATTTATACCGCCGTACCACAAATTAGAGATAGTACAGATGGAAACCTACATACTAAATTCGCTGAGGCTAAGCACACATAGACAACTCATTCACAGACACTATGCACACATAGACAACTCATTCACAGACACGAGGTCAGGCGCTCTCAACCGAATTTTCGATACTGATTTGTGCGCGAGTGTGTGTAGCAGAGGGTAGGTGTAAAAAAAGTACATACATGAGTTTTCCATCTGTACTATCTCTAATTTGCGGCCGTACTGCTGCCATCGGTTACACTACGACGTCGAACCTCACTGCTCTGTCGTCGTCATTGAGCGAGTAAACGAAGCGAACGAGAGTCTCTGATCGACAGTATTGACGATTTTGCTTTCGTCGTCCGTATGTCTGTGTGTATGTCAGTTCCAGTCTAGAGGACGCATTTCTTATCCGATTTTCACCAAACTTGGCACAAGTGTTTTTTGATTTAAAATACAAGTTTTGTCGAGAGCTTTTTTTGATACATACATACATACATATGGTCACGCCTTTATCCTCGAAGGGGTAGGCAGAGGCATATAATTATATGTCCACATTTCACCTTTTTTAAATTTGTCCCAAGTAATAGATGGTGAGTCGTGTTGAGATGGAAAGGCGCAGGTTGTGATTGCCTGCTGTTGAAAATTTTCAAACCGCCTAAAGAGGCCTTCAACTTGGCTTAACGACTGCCATTTTACTGGCAACCGGGACCAACGGCTTAACGTGCCTTCCGAAGCACGGAAACACTCAAATAAATGTCACAAAGTGGTCACATGGATGGTCACCCATCCAAGGACTGGCCATTTTTTTTCTTTTTTTTTACAAGGAGAGCTCCGCTTACGGACTACCCATGCTGGCGAGGCATGGGCTCGTGTGAGGGTCGCCTAGCACCTGATCACGATAGCACTGGGAATACTCACTTAAACTCTTTGACACCGATCTGCCCCTGTGGGAGTGTTCTGAGATCTGCCTAATTCACCAGAACACCGCCGGGCGGCTCAGGCTAGCTGAGCTACTGCGCCGATGGAGGATTACCCCGGTAGGTGCCAAGTAATCCTCAGACGTGGTGGCCTGTGCAATGCACACGTGAGTGCCACTCGACGTGTGCAGAAACCAAGGACTGACCATAGTGAAAGTTGCTTACTGCAGAACTCTGAGTCCGCGAGCCAACGAGCGCTTCTTTGGATAGGGAGGAAAATCGGGGAGAAATGGGGTGAAGATTGTGTTCGCGTTATTTATGAATGGATCTTGATGATTTTGGCTGAAACATAAAAGATATGATTCCTTACAGGTTGTTTTTTGGTTGTTTTTTTTTATTGTTGTGCTCACGAAGTCTACTCTTCGCAGCAGTTTATTGTAGCCTACTGTGGTTAACAGTCAATAACATTAAATCCTGCAGTTTCTGAGCAAGATTCGTCAGCAGGTGACTACACCCAGCCATCAGATCTGGAAGAGGATTCAAGTGACTTGGTCGTCAAGGAAGAACAGAGCGAAACTACGCATGGTAAGTTCACTTGTGTAGTTTATGGTGTAACGAAATTGACTCTCCAAATTTCGTCACGTGACGTAGCATCAGTCAAGAAACATTACAAAAATGAAAAGAAAATATACACATGAATAATTTAACCGTAAATCCGTTTTAAAGGTCCCATAAATTTTCATTATCACCCGTTCTATCGCTACTGAGCGGCAGTAGAAAGCGACAACGACAGCCAGACGGGTGCGTCGTGTTTGTTTTGCCACGGCGACCATGTTACCTCGAATTGCCGCGGTAAAAAACGAATTCTTAATGTTCGACAAAAACATGTAAAAAAAAAAAAAAATATACCCCCCTTTTTTTATTAAATATTTGTATTTGATTTCCGATGCCAAGTCATCTCATGAAATTTGGAGAGTCAATATTGTTACACCCAGTATAAGCTCAAATTAGTGAATGGGAAGCGGTAGAGTAGGAAGGTAAATGTAATAGCTCTTATAGGTATACTAGCTGACCCGCGCAACTTCGTTTGCGTTACAGAGAGAGAAATAGAAAGGTCCCCCGTCGCTTCTATTCTTATCGCGTGGTTTTCTGTCGCGTGTATTCCCGTTGTATTATTTTGGCACAAATTGGATTTTCATCAAAATGGTTATTGTAAACGAACCTAATTCGAAGCCCTCCGGAGAGCACTATCAGTAGGGTTACGGGATATTTTATTTTCCCGTGACTCTACTGGATGCCAAGGAAAATATGGGTCGACATGCAGCAGCGCCACTGGTGTTGCAAACGTTCACTATGCGAATTAGTCCACTACAGTAACCAACCATCAGGTGGACCGTAAGCTTGTCTGCCATCTTAGTAGTATAAAAAACTGGCCAAGTGCGAAGCGGACTCGCGCACAGAGGAAATAAATAAAGAATAAAGTATAGATAGGAATAAAGTCCCGTAATGAGTTCCATTCCGAACAACGGTTGTCCGGTTTAGTTGGTTGGAGTGGAAAGACAGAGGGTTCCGTACCAAAAAACAGCAAAGCATCACGTTTATTGGTTGGGAGCCCCCTTAATCCCCGCCCCCCTTTTTTGACGTTAGTATTTGTTGTCATAGTGGCTACAGAAATACATCATCTGAAAATTTCAGCTCTCTGGCTATCACGATTCCTGAGATACAGCCTCATGACGGACAGATAGACAGACGGACAGCGAAGTCTCATAAATATGGTCCCGTTTAAGGGCACGATCCCTAAAAATCGTTTCTTTGTGCGCAACTATGCCATTAATCTAATTTCAAGGTTCTAGATCTCGATCAGGTATCTAAGTCAGTTTTTATTTTTATATCAATCAAATCAGCATGAACGCTCCTGGACGTAGGCCTCTCCTAATTTAGGTACGTCGTGCGCCTTCAGCATCCAGCCTGCGACCTCTTCTAGGTCCTCGGTCCATCTAGCGGGCGGACCAAGTCGCGATGCCCGCTTTGGAACTCGTGTGCTCCATCTGCCGTCGTCTGTCGTCTTCTGTGGCCAGCCCGCGGTGTCTTTGTTAATTGGTGTAGAGAGCATTCTCTGCTTTTGCTAAGGAACTGATATTTGAACTTCTTTCTTTCTCGTATTTCTGGATTGTGTAAGTCTTCAGACTTTCGAGACTGAGGCATAATACAGTTTCTCCTATTGTGACCAGACATTTACTGTAGATTTCATGTGCTAAATGTTCATCTATAACGCCTCTGATCGTTTGTATTATCCCTGTATGAGTATAGGTATATAATAAGAAAGTAAGCGAAGATAGTAATAAATACATATACTCACGCCTTTATCCCCGAAGGGGTAGGCAGAGGCCTATACCGGCCCACATTTCACCGTGTACAATTCGGTCCCACGTAACAGGTGGTGAGCCCATCGCCGTGTTGAAATGGACCGCCGACGTCAGAGCCTCGTCCGTTGTTCAGCAGGTGCACGAGCTTGCACGTGAGGTTGACTTGGGCCCGGAGGTGTTGGTAGGGCCCCACTACACCCATTTTTGCTTTTTTGCTCTTCAATATGCAATTCCGCATATTGAAGAGCAAAAATCAATAAAATATGCAGTTTTAATAAAATTATTATTAGATTTTTTTTAACATTTATCAAAATTTGCGACAACTTTTTTAAATCGAATTGAGCTTTTCAAACATGACAATGTGTCAAAAAAATAATTAAAAAAGTACCGACTACGGAGTATTAATATGAACTATGAGGCAAATCCCTCCTAAAATATTTTTCAACCCCATTTTAACCATGTTAAAAGATAATTTTCAATAAAATACAAAACACGTCTCCCATTAAATCAGTTATAGATGTTTCATGCCAAATTTGAAGAAGATCGGACCAAGGAATCATGTTGTCCTATACAAACTTTGCAACCCTTGTTCACCCCCTTAGGAGTTGAATTTTCAAAAATCCCTTCTTATTGCTCGCCTACGTCACATAAGGAGCCTTTGTGCAAAATTTCATGGTTCTAAACCCAGCAGTTTAGGCTGTGCGTTGATCGTCAGTCAGTCAGTTCTTGTTTTTATATATATAGATAAAGTGTCCCAAAACTACCTGTTCAAATTTCATCACGTGACGTGGCATCAGTCAAAAAAAAAAAATTACAAAAATAAGAAAAAAAAATCCATATCATTTTACAAACTGTTGTTTTACAAACTAGGTAGGTACTCATTTGACAAATTATTTACCAGACAAAATTTTGTTATGTCAAAACTTCATTTCATTTAATCTATACTAATATTATAAAGAGGAAAGATTTGTTTTTTTTGTTTGTTTGTTTGTAACGAATAGGCTCCGAAACTAGACCGATTTGAAAAATTCTTTCACTGTTGGGAAGCTACACTCTTTGCGGTGAACATAGGCTATATTTTATTCCCGTATTCCCACGGGAACGGGAACTACGCGGGGAAACCGCGTAACGTCCGCTAGTGTCTTATATAAACATGAAAGTAGGCAAAACAACGTATAGCATAAATAACATTTGACAAAATTCATTGCTTGGTATTTTGGTAAGTATTTTATTTATTAAAATTAACCTTAATACAAAGATCTTCTTTTACACAGAAAGTACTTTAGGTTCAAGCATGAAATAATAAAATAAATTGTTTAATAATCATAATAATCATTTAAGGGGCTGAATCAAAATGGCTAGGTTAGGTTAGAACTGCGACCACAACGCACGAGCCGACGAGTGCCAGAACCGAATTCTACTTATTTCGCTTAGATAAGGCAATGTGTATATCTTTTTAAATTGACTAACTATAAATGTAAGCAGGAATTTGTATTCGTACAAAATTTTTACTTGCCTATAAATAATCTGTCCAAGAGCAGTCTAAAGAGCAAAAAAATTCAAGTACGGTGGCATTGATAGCTCTTTTTCTGCCAATACGTCACTTATGCTCTGTACCCTTTTAACTATCAATATTGTGATTTCTATAATTAGTAACACATTTTCTGTTTTGTAACATAGGTACCCCTGACACGTTCAACTTTGATATAACTAACCCGATAATACATAAAGAGGCATCATCAAGTCACATGAAATATAAGGAAGCTGCAAGCTCCAGTGCTACATTATCTACCGATAAGCTGGAAGCATTAGGTTCTGTCGGCACATCTGCAGCAATAAATAATTTTAAAGAACGGAAGCAACGAACAACTAAAGCAACGTCGAAAAGGAAGAATAAAAACAAAGATGACTCCTGTGGCCGTTCCATTAAGAAAACTAAAAAGAAACCATTTCAATGTAATGTTTGTCCTTTGAGTTTCAGATTTGTTAGTCATTTCGATAGGCATGTACGTTCTCACACAGTCGAAAAGCCATATAAATGTGACTATTGTCAAAAACGTTTTAGTGTAAAGGATAATTTGGAGACTCACATCCGTATCCACACTGATACAAAACCTTTCCAGTGTAATGAATGTAAAAAAAGTTTTAGTGATAGTTCACAATTAAATAAGCACTGTGTCCACATTGGTTTAAAACCTTATCAGTGTAAAGTGTGTCCAAAAAAATTTCGTATGAGAGGACACTTAATAATGCATGAGCGTATACATACTGATGAGAAGCCTTATAAATGTAATATATGTGCCAAAGCTTTTTGTACCAATTACGGTTTGACCACCCATTATTGTATACACACAGGTGAAAGGCCCTACAGTGTTCAGTTAAAGGAATATTTAGCAAAAAAAAGTCTTTTGGGACAGCACAATAAGCCGTGTTCACCTACCAAAAAAGGCACCCAAAGATCCAATGCCTGTTGGTCTACTAAAGAGAGTAAGCAACGGGGAGCTTCACGCGGCACCTATGAAAAGTGTTAATAAAAAAGCTTTCCAGTGTAATGAATGTAAAAAAAGTTTTAGTGATAGTTCACAATTAAATAAGCACTGTGTCCACATTGGTTTAAAACCTTATCAGTGTAAAGTGTGTCCAAAAAAAATTCGTATGAGAGGACACTTAATAATGCATTAGCGTATACATACTGATGAGAAGCCTTATAAATGTAATATATGTGCCAAAGCTTTTCGTACCAATTACGGTTTGACCACCCATTATTGTATACACACAGGTGAAAGGCCCTACAGTGTTCAGTTAAAGGAATATTTAGCAAAAAAAAGTCTTTTGGGACAGCACAATAGCCGTGTTCACCTACCAAAAAAGGTTCCCAAATATCCAATGCCTGTTTGTCTACTAAAGAGAGTAAGCAACGGGGTTAATAAAAAAGCTTTCCAGTGTAATGAATGTAAAAAAAGTTTTAGTGATAGTTCACAATTAAATAAGCATAGTTGTGTCCACAGTGGTTTAAAACCTTATCATTGTAAAGTGTGTCAAAAAGAATTTCGTATGAGAGGACTCTTAATAATTCATGAGCGTATACATACTGATGGGAAGCCTTATAAATGTATGTGCCGAAGCTTTTCGTACCAAGTACAATGACCACTCATTATCGTATACACACAGGTGAAAGGCCCTACAGTGTTCAGTTAAACGAATATTTTGCAAAAAAAAGTCTTGGGACTGCACGATCGCCGTGTTCACCTACCAAAAAAGGTACCTAAAGATTCAATGCCTGTTTATCTACTAAAGAGAGTAAGCGACGGGAAATTACACGCGGCACCTATGAAAAGTGTTAATAAAATAGAAATAATTATAGGTGACTAGCGTTTCCCTGCCACGCTTCGCTATGACTTTTTATTGTTGCACTATGAGAATTGAGAAGTGAGTAACATAACACAGGATAGGTAGGTAATTACTTACCTTTCAAAAAGTGTCGTTATGAAAACTGAGCCGAAACCAAATTCAAGCATACTACCATTTCCCTCACGCTTTTTCATTTCATAAATTATATTCTGCGAGCAATGTTAATGGGAGGGCTTGATGGGAACACGGTGACGTCATTTCGCACCATCGGTAGGACAAGGGCCTAAGTGCTAATTTTCAAATTTTTCAGGAGAGACGTTTTAAATTTTTTATAGTTTAATATTGTGTCATATTAACGTAAAATAGTATTTTATTTTTAACAGAAATATAGCCTATACATTTGTGAATATAAATATGTAATTTAAAAGAGTGAGTTATTTATTTATTTATACTATATTTAATGGAATATTAATTTATGTATACAATTATGCCCTTTTCCCACCAACATTTAAATAATTGTGCAATTGTGACCAAAGTAACACATTATATTGAAATGATTTATTAAATGAATTACTACTTATTTTGTACTTCTTTTTCTTAGGAAAATCTTTAAATCAAATGGTACGTCGAATTTGGTTTTCATGGTGGCTTAATACAGGTATTATTGTAGGTAATTTCGACTTTTCAGTATGCAGTACTGAAGGGCAAGTGCGAGTTTTTGCGTGAGCTTGTCGACATTCACGGCGCGCCAATTCGTATGGAATCGTGACCCCGCCACCTAGCTGTAAACGTGGGAACTTGTCTCGATTCCATACAAATCGGCCATAACGCGCTCACCCGTGAATCGCCGCTCGCCGAAACTCGCACTTGCCACTCTGAAGAGTCAAAATTACCGACTCAGTTTCACACAAGACGCGAGAAAGTCTCTGTCTTATATGTGTTCCCAGCTCCCAGTAGGATTGAGAAATCGTATTTGGAGAAGAAACTGTAGGGGAATACGAAATTCGGCATTTATCAGGCCAAGGATTGGATGCCCAAAGTGGATAAAGCAACGACGCGGCCTCGTAGTGGCCTTAGGTGTGGAAAACCTCACGCTGCAGGCTGGTTTTGGCCATGGTGAGCAGTGAAGTGGCATGGAACTCCGCCACCTCATTTTGTGAAGTGGTGATGTGCGCAAAAGAATTGGCGGAAATGGGACGGAAGAGAAATAGTTCTATCCCGTGCTGAAGAAGATTCACTGGGCGCCGGAGACCTCAGAATGATCTCCATCCCCCATAAGCGTAGGCCTGGGGGCGACACTCCGTGCTAGCTATCGCCCTGGTAGAGGCAGGCTCAAGGTGGTGGCGCGTGGTGACGCAGGCGCAGAGGCCACAGGTCACTGATGCCCGGCGACCAGGGATGGTCAGGAACTCAGGAATTTCCTTCCAAGGTACACCAGGTTTCCTGACTACATACAGCCAGGAAGGAAAATAGAAATAAAGGAGGAAGAATTGATTTTGCTGCTACATTTTTTTTGTTTGTGAGTCTTTGTGAGTCCGACTCTGAACTCGGAATCGTTATCGGTATTGGACTCACAAAGGCACAACTACCCGAACGACTTGGTACTGCCAAATAATGTGCTCACAAAATAGGCATAAGTACACAAAAAGTGACCTTGTCTTTCCAGAATATAAACCAAAAAAGGACTTACATATTTATCTGAATAACCTTGACGCTCCAGTACCCAATCACTAGTCACGCGGGCGATGCCGCAAACGACAATTGAGATTTTGTCGCGCCAATATCATTCAATAAACGAACTAATGCTACAAAGGCACTACTGCCCTCTGGCATAAATAAACGGAATCTAGTGAGTGTCTTTGTTCCTACTGGTAGAAATTAGTTTTTAAGGCACTTTGGCATATTTAACTCATTTTCAGAAATTTTAGCCCTTTGAAACGGTTAATCTATTGAAACTGTTAACTTATTATTGTGCTGTAAAATATTTTTTTATTTATTTACTAGCTGACGCTCGCAACTTCATTTACGCCACAAAAAGTGTATGAAAGGACAGGTATTTTGTTAACAGACTCATGGGAGCGTATGAAACTGCCCTGTTCGCTTAATTATAAAAGAGCTTAAAGATTAAGTCCATTCTAAAACTATTCACTGAATTATTTTACAATAGTCTTAATCATTAAGCTCTTTTATTATTAAGCCAACACGCCAGTTTAGATTTACCCTTACGTTCAAAGGAATCCTTAAATTCTAGGTTTTGCGAAAGTTGAGATGTCTCTAATTCCCGAACTACAAAACCCTCAAAATTGAAACTTGTGTGAAACAATCCTTATAGTACTCCCTTTATAACATTAAAACATTTTTGGATTGGGACTACGCATTACGAAGTAACAACTAAAAAACTATTTTGTCTTTCATCCCCTCTCCCAAAGGAACCGCTCAAAATATCGGGATGAACAGTATCCTAGAACCTTCCTCGAATTATAAGCTCTGATTGTATCAAGTTTCATTCAAATCGATTCAATCATTTCGGCGTGATACTTATTCGGGATACAGACAGACAGACAGACAGACATGAAAATTTTAAATTACATTTTCGGCTTCTGTGTCGATTAGAGATCACCCTACAATTAAAATTTTCACAATATCTTCCATGTACAGACTCCCGAACCTCAACAATTTTATTATAAGTACTAGCTGACCCTCGCAACTTCGTTTACGTCACACATGGTATATAAAAGGAGGTGTATTTCTTCATCAGACTCATCAAGCAGCGTATGAAACTGCCCTGTTTGCTTAATCATAAAAGAGCTTAATGATTAAGACTATTGTAAAATAATTCAGTGAATAGGAGGCGTGGGCTGAATTAGAAGAATCTATAGGTATGCTGAGTACGAATTTCGGGTTAGTTTTGCAATCCAATATGGCCGCCGCGCCACCGTTGTAAAATTTCATGTTGGATATCGTATAAGGTGTTTTTTTGGTATGCTGAGTACAAATTTCGGGTTAATTTCATGTTGGATATCATATGACAGGTTTTATGGTATGCTGAGTTCGAATTTCGGGTTAATTTTGCAAGACATTTTTCCAACTTCAGCGGGGCGGCCATATTGGATTGCAAAATTAACCATAAATTCGAACTCAGCATACCAAAAACCTGTCATACGATATCCAATATGAAATTATACAACGGTGGCGCGGCGGCCATATAGTATTGAAAAATTAACCCGAAATTCGTACTCAGCATACCAAAAAACCTCTTATGCTATATCCAAATGACATTTTACAACGGCGGCGCGGCAGTCATATTGGATTGTTAAATTAACCCGAAATTCGTACTCAGCATAACAAATAATCTCTAAAACGATATCCAACATGAAATTTTACAACAGTGGTGCGGCGGCCATATTGGATTGCAAAATTAACCCGAAATTCGCACTCAGCATACCAAAATACCCCTTATACGATATCCAACATGAAGTTTTATAACAGTGGTGCGGCGGCCATATTGGATTGATAGGAAAATGACCTTAAAGGTGGGTCATGATTCCATTTGGTCGACTGTACATTATATATTATTTTTAGATTTATGATTCTCTTATTTTAGAAGTCACGTTCAAAAAATCACGTTTGTTGTATGGGATACCCCCTTAATTCCCTTTTTTACTGATTTTAGTATTTGTTGCTAAAGCAGCAACAGAAATATATGTAACGCCGCCCATAAATCACTATAACAGTTGACATAAGAAGTGACGTAATTTCCGAGTGTATCAAAGAGAGGGTGTATATAAGAGAGTGCGAGCATTTTGTCGGGTCATTATGTACTGTATACTGAGACAAGCCGAAACTCTGCCCAATTTATTGTGTGTCTATACGGAGAATAAAGTAATTAGCCGAGTCCTGAAGTGTTTAATTGCCCCTTCTGTTACATATATCATACTAGCTTACCCGCGCAACTTCGTTTGCTTTACATGGGAGTGAGAAAGAGAGCGCATTCGCATTTACTCCCGTCGCGTCGCTTATTTTCAGTAGAGTTGACCCGCACAACTTCGTTTGCGTCACATGAAAGTGAGAAGGAGAGAGGTGTGGTATTAATATGTAAAGTGATATAATGTTTCCCGCCGCATTTACTTCCGTCCGTCCGTTTTTGGTACGGAACTCATCGTGTGCGAGTCCGACTCGCACTTGGCTGGTATTTATTGTTCAGTTGACTAGCTACCACTGCAGATCACGATTACTGCCGTCGCTCGTCGCCTCGCTCATATTTTAAAACTTATTAAGAGGGTTATTGTAAGCGAACCTTAAAAGAAAGGCATATGGTTAAGGACTTTTTTTTATAACTTTTTAAGAGGAACAATTTTTTGATACATTTTTTACGCAACTTTACCATTTACGCAGTGTACGCAATGGAAGCTCTCAAAGGAAAAAAAAAATTCCCCGTTCTCGAAACATTATTCATGGCTGCTCCGCTCCTATTCGTCTTAGCGTGATTTTATACTGTCATTAACCATCAATACATATAATAAAATCGTAACAGGTCGCTGTCTGAACATGGAAGATAAATAAGAAAAAATATTATAGGGGGGCTTTATGAACGCAATAGAACCCAAAACAATGATTTTTAGAATTTTTGTCTGTTTGTCTGTATGTCTGTATGTCTGTATATCTGTTTGTCTGTACGGTTGTGCACGCTAATCTCAGTAACCGCTCAACCGATTGCAATGCGGTTTTTTTTATTGTGTTGAGGTTTGCTCCAGTTAACATTTAGCGTTTGTTTTATGTAAATCGGTTTAGAAATAAAAGAGTTATAACACTTTTAAGAACCAGATGTTTTGAAAATTTTAATTGTAGGGGTTTCTTTGAATGTGAGTGAACCTAAACTGGCGTGTTGGCTTAATCATAAAAGAGCTTAATGATTAAGACTATTTTTAAACAATTCAGTCCGCGCCGAAGGCGTGGACTGAATTGTTTTAAAATGGACTTAATCATTAAGCTCTTTTATGATTAAGCAAACAGGGCAGTTTCAGACGCTGCTTGATGACTCTGATGAAGAAATACCTTTCCTTTCATACACCTTATGTGACGTAAACGAAGTTGCGGGCTCAGCTAGTCCTCAATAAATTGACTATTAAACTGTAAAATAAGTTTTGAAATGCAACCAGTAGTTTCTGAGACCCTAGCACAAACAAACTTTTCAGTGTTAAAATATTGTGAGCGGACCTTAACAGATAGACAAACTTTAACCATTTACGCAGCGTACGCCTCGAAAGCTCTCCGACGGTAAAAAATATTCCCCGTTTTCGAAACATTACTGATTACTGCTCCGCTCCTATTCGTCTTAGCGTGATGTTTTATGGCCATCCTCAATAGACGGACTATCAAACTGTGAAAGAATTTCCGAAATCCAACCAGTAGTTCCTGAGATCCTAGCGTTCAAACAAACAAACTCTTCAGCTGTATAATATTAAAATGGATGTGAAAATTTCAGCTCTCTAGCTATCACGGTGGTTCCTGAGATAAATATAACCTCGTGACGGACAGACAGGCAGATTTTTTTTTTACCACTAAGGTGGCAGGCAAGCATACGGCCCACCGGAAGGAACGGTGGTCACCGATGCCTATGAACGTTTGCAACACCAGAGGCGCCACACTCGTGCTGCCGACCCTGTAAAAACCTCCTAAGACCCCTTTTGAGAAAACCGAGGCAGGGAGATCATTCCGCAACCTAAGCGTGCGCGGAAGAAAACCCCTATCGGATTTAACCGTGCTGGAACGCTCTGGACGTAGAGTGTGAGGATGAACTCCTTGTCTGTGGCGAGCGGTGCGATGATAGAACGTAGCCGTGGGTATCATATCAAACAATTCCTCAGAGCACATACCATTGTACAGGCGGTAAAACACGCATAAGGAGGCAAAGTCTCTCCTGTCGCGAAGAGGTTCCACACCACCTGTAAGGATAGGATTGTTGACAACTCTCACAGCTCGTTTTTGCACAGAGTCAAATGGACGGAGCACGCTCCGACGTATATCACTATCATCACTACATATTATAAAACAAAGTCGCTTTTTCTGTCCCTATGTCCCTTTGTATGCTTAAATCTTCAAAACTACGCAATGGATTATGATGCGGTTTTTTTAAATAGATAGAGTGATTAAAGAGGAAGGTTTATATGTATAACTAGCTGAGCCCGCAACTTCGTTTACGTCACATAAGGTGTATGAAAGGAAAGGTATTTCTTCATCAGAGTCATCAAGCAGCGTCTGAAACTGCCCTGTTTGCTTAATCATAAAAGAGCTTAATGATTAAGTCTATTTTAAAACAATTCAGTCCACGCCTTCGGCGCGGACTGAATTGTTTAAAAATAGTCTTAATCATTAAGCTCTTTTATGATTAAGCCAACACGCCAGTTTAGGTTCACTCACATTCAAAGTAACCCCTACAATTAAAATTTTCAAAATATCTGATTCTTAAAAGTGTTATAACTCTTTTATTTCAAAACCGATTTACATAAAACAAACGCTAAATGTTAACTGGAGCAAACCTCAACACAATAAAAAAAACCGCATTGCAATCGGTTGAGCGGTTACTGAGATTAGCGTGCACAACCGTACAGACAAACAGATATACAGACATACAGACATACAGACATACAGACAAACAGACAAAAATTCTAAAAATCATTGTTTTGGGTTCTATTGCGTTCATAAAGCCCCCCTATAATATTTTTTCTTATTTATCTTCCATGTACAGACAGCGACCTGTTACGATTTTATTATATGTATTGATATTGATATTGATAACATCCATTAAATAGTGGAGAAATACTGATATTTTTGAGGTTTCTAATGTGATGTCGTAAATAATTACATTTTTTCCACTTACATTGCAAACGCAGGCTGAATCCTACGAGATTTATCAAAGTAATGTACTAAGTATTGTGCACATTGTAAAGGTCTACAGAAAACTCCGCGATGGCATATCTCTATCTCTTATGGATATCCCACCATAACATAAAATTGCGGGATGTAGCGTTTGCGGCCGTACCGGCCGGCCGCTCACTGGTCCGGATTTTAAAATAGGTGGACATACGATCTAAGATGTCAAATTTGTTTTGGATTGAAAATATAGTGCTAATTAACATTAAAGGTAAGACCGCACTGGGCGGAACTGCACTGCAGCGGAACTGCGCGACACGACGCGACAAAATATTCTTTATATGAAATTGTATGAGGCAACACGCACTAAGCGGCAACTGAACTACACTTCAGCCGACTGCAGCGGAACTGCGCGACAAAGTTGATCAACTCACCAAAAGTGTCGCGACCTGTCGCGCCGTGTAGTTGCAGTGCAGTTCAGTTGCCGCTCAGTGCGGTTTAGGCCAACTTCATTTTCATAGTCAGTAGGGATGCAATATCGTTTATTAAAAATATCGATTTTGGAATATCGATATTTATCAAAATAAAATGTCAATATTGAAAACATTGACGTTTATAAACGATATAATGTTGATGTTTATATGTTTTTTTTATTAGAGAGATCTTGTTAAGCTTAAAATCTGAGCTTAGTTTCATGGCAATCGGTTGAAAAAAGCGGAGTTATGAACAAAAGTAGAATTATCAAGGTTGTGTTTCCGTGTGATCATTATTGTTAAAAAAAACAATAAGAGCGCAAACAAATCGATATATCAATATATCGTTCGTGATTATCCATATATCGTATATAAACATCGATGTTTTCAATATCGATATTTTTTATAAACGATATTGCATCCCTATTCAAAGCTTCATAGCGTCCGTCATCCATTTCGACGTCCATCTTGCTCAGAGGTTTCCTACCTACTGAATACATTTTTGTAGTTCCCCTGCAGTTGTAGCGCAGTTGTAGTGCGGTATACCAAAAAATGACGCGACGTGAGATATGTTACGGCGGTCAAGGTTTTTGTTAAAAAAAATATTTATTTTCAAAAATACAAATGTTTACTCAAAGGAAGCGATACAAAGACTGACTTAAAACTACTTATAACTAAACAATGACAAATACGCGGTCAGCGGTTTGCGCCTGCGCTTCGTTGCAAGTATGCAGTGGTGTCAGCTTGAGAGCCATGGTTATGCCATGGTAACTCCTCCCTCCTTAAGACGGAAGCAGGGACTGCTTCTGGTAGCGTCCTCGCTACTTTTGGTATCCTGTGATAGTCCTTTTGTAACTTTCAGGGTTGCTGCGGATCTCCATTTCCAGATTTTCCAGATTGCTACTGCTATCAACATGGCATACAGGAACAGTGTGGTCCAACTTGGTGTTGCGGCAATTAATGGCCAGTCAACATCCTCGGGTGTGGTAATCTCTGCTGCACGGTTGACTAGTTCATGGATGCTGTCTAAAGATACGTCGTTCAGCTGCAACTCGTATTTGATAGTTTCTCTCGGTAGCGACGGCTCCTTGGGCAGTGGGATGATCTCGTTGATTACTAGATTGCTTGTATGTGATGATAGGCTGGTGTTCATCACGAGGATCTTGCAGTCTTCGGTCAGTGACACTAAGAAGACTCCTGTTGCTTTTCTGTATTCTGTCTTGCTGTTGCATTGAGTTCTAATGACTTCTTCTTGTTTCAGGACGAGTAGCCAGTTGTTATCTGCAATCTTCTGTATCTTTCCGCTTGAGAGGTTTATCTTAGCGCGAGTGCAGTTTGCTGTTTCGTGTTGCACTAGGGATACGATGCAGTCTCCGTCGTTTTCTATTTTTCTTGTTTCCAGCCTTGCATAGGTAAGTGTCGTCGGCAAGGGGTTCGCAGACTTCTTCCAGGTAGGCGTACTCATCGTTACCAAGTGCAAGGTATTTGGACTTCGGGATTATGGTAAGGTTATTTTTATCTGGGATGGAATAGAGGTGTAAGAGATCATATGTATGAGATGAAACGGATGGGATTTCTAATATGAAATTTATGGAGTGTACTGTACTATAGGCTTTTACTTTAATTGATTTCTCTAATTTATGTATATTACTAATATATATTCCAGCTACTGCTTTTAAGAAATACAGCTTACTTAATTTGCTTAATTCAACTATAAGGTTCTGGGGGCTAATAATACTACGATGCATTATACCTAACTGGGCGAACGTCATTGCGTCTTCTAACAACATTAATCTATCTATAATTATTTGTAAACTAAAATCTATTTGTACGTATACGTCTAAGAAGTGTAACCGACCCTCTATGCTATTGGCGTTTTTGGTGAGGTTACTGATGCCTAATCTGCTTAACTGAAGGCTGAACTCGTTTATAACTTCTTCTGCTAGTACTAGGGATTTCTTTTGCGAGATGTTAATGCTGTTTACTTTATTGTTAAGATTTGAGATTTCTTGTTCATATTTAATCGCGTCCTCGTGGTCCAGATTCCCTGTAATGGCTTTAACTATGGAACCTAAGCCGTTAATAATTCCGCGTTTTCTCCTAACTTGCGGAGTTAGGTACGACAATTTTTTACTAATTAAGAAAAGATTATACTCTATCTGACTTTTGTAATTTTTATGTAGTTCTCTTAAGTGTATACTTTCGGCTGCCCTAGTAGCTGCAAACATGGATGTTAATTTCATAGACGTAAGACCTAAATTAGTTATATTGTAACTACAAACTAAGCTTAAATAACTATCCTGCTTTAGGATTTGACGCTCTTTCAGCACAAGGATCCCGTTTTCGTTGCTTATGGGATCGAGTTTTACTGTGGCGGATGCGTAGAGCACGATGGCTCCTGCGACGGTGGCCCTGTAACAAGATGAGGCCTTCGTAATAGTTTGAAGTGTACCCTGATAGACTTAGAGTTAGGGTGGTTACCTATTATTTCGGCAATATTATTCGGGTGTAGATGAATAATTTTGTAGGGTCCTTTAAAGACGGGTTTCGTTTTGTCACTGCGTGCGGTCTTGGCTACCTGTTTATAGACAGTTTCACCTACCTTGAACTCGATGTCTCTGGCGTCCTGATTCCGCTTTGCTATGACTTGCTCCTTATTTTTAGACATGAATGCTGCAACGCATTCTTGTACTGCTTCTGCGTTCGACTTATGTTTGATGACATAATCCTGGTAAAATTCTTTTGGGTAGTAAAGTTCTAAAGGGTTCCTAGAGGCTGTGTGACCAAATAATAATTCATGTGGTGAATATCCTGTAGCTGAATGAATGGCATTGTTATAGGCTAGGACAGAGTATGTCATAATGGTCTGTATTGGGTCGTCTTTGTTGGTCATTCTTTGTATGCGGATTATTTCAGCTATTGTCGAGTGAAAACATTCTACAGGTGAGTTAGAGTTCGGGTTATAAGGGGTAGTAAAATGTATGTGGATATTGTGTAGTGCACAGATCTCTTTTATAACGTCGTTGTCAAACTTACTATCGGAGTCTGTAGTAATCTTACAGGGAAGGCCTAGTACGGAAAAGATTTTTATTAGTGCCTCTGCTATGTGCACGCTGGTACATGCGCTCAAGGGAACCGCCTGGGCAAACTTGGAAAAATTGTCTAAGATAGTTAGGAAAGTTGCTCCTCCAGTGGAATATAGGTCCATAAATAGATGTTCCATTGGCTTTGTTGGAGTTTCGGTTAGTGCTAGAGAAGGTCTTAATGGATTACGTTCGTATTTAGCCTTCAAGCATGTGTCGCATTGGTTGATGTAGATCTGTATAGTTAAAAGCATGTTCGGCCAATGATAATTCCTATGAATTTGTTTGTAGGTCTCTTGGATACCGCGATGGACAGTTTTACCCTCGTGGTATTTTTTTATAATGTCATTTTGCTCCGCCTTATTTTCGACTAATGTAACCCGTGAAGTGCATTTCAATAATTTCGGTCCTCGATCGTTGAAGATTGTGGTGTATACTCTTGAAAAGGCAAGGTATAGTTCTTCGTTGTAAAAGTAGCAATGGAAGACACGATCTGCTATTGTATGTTCTTTTAGGAATCTAACTATCTCTGATTCTGTATTATTAATTGGTATGAATACGTCCTTAATAACGGTACGTGTGTTTGTGGATCTGTTATCTACTCTGTATGTTGACCCGGGAGTTGACCTAATGTGGAACTGTTTTAACTGTCTATCTATAGCATCAGTTATTATGGGGATCCCTTGGGTTTCGTTGTCAGGTTGAGTATGGTTAGTGGAGATTAGTTCTTGATTTACTGTTACGATACTCATGCTGTCTGATATTGTGTCAGCTTGTGACTCGGGTATGCTGGGATTCATAGGTGGAGGTACATTTTGCGAGGTACTAGCTTGGATCTCAGCTTCCACTTCAGCCTCGATCTCGGCGTCGATACGTGCATTCTCAAAAATCCTGTTGATTATCTCGTCATCGTTGTTATTGTCTAAGTTAACGGCTAGTGAGTCTATGCTATGGTGGAATATCTTAGCGCGGGATAATGCGTCTGCGTTTGTGTTCTGTCTACCCTTTTTATAGATGACCGTATAGTCATATTCTGCCAGTTTTAATCGCCACCTCGTTAGCTTTGAGTTGGGATCTTTTAAGGACATCAACCATGTTAGGGGTCTGTGGTCAGTATAAATGGTAAACTTTCTACCATAAAGATAGGGTCTGAAGTATTTGACGGCCCAGACTATGGCCAATAATTCCTTCTCAATGGTAGAATAGCGTGACTCGGTTTCGGACAACGTTCGAGATGCAAACGCTACCGGTTTATCGGAACCGACAATGCCTTGAGACAGGACTGCGCCTAGGGCAACATCAGACGCATCTGTCGTGAGTATGAACGGTTCAGAGAAGTTCGGGTATTGTAGGATCGGTGCGTTGGTAAGTATGTGCTTGCATTTACTAAAGGATTCTAAAAATTCTGGGGAGTAGATTATTTTGCTATTTTTCTTTAAGCACATAGTCATTGGCTTTGTTAATTTTGCGAAGTGTTTGATAAATTTCCTGTAATACCCGACCAGACCAAGGAATGCTTTGATATCCTTCTGAGTTTTGGGTAGCGGGAAATTTAAGGCTGCCTTGATTTTATCTTGGTTTGGTTTGAGTCCTTCGTCTGTTAGCTCATGGCCTAGGAAGGTTACATGTCTCTGAAGGAATTGGGACTTCTCTAACTGAATTTTGAGGCTGTGCGTCTTGAATCTCTCAAAGACTTGTCTTAATTTCAGCATATGGTCCTGTAAACTGGTGGAAACGATGATTACGTCATCGAGGTATGTATATACGTTATCTATGCCTCTCAGGATGTGGTCCATGAGGCGCTGGAACGTTCCTGGAGCATTTTTGAGCCCGAATGGCATCCGGAGGAACTCAAAATGGCCTCTTTCTGTGGTAAAAGCTGTTTTCTCGACATCGTTAGGGTGCATTTCAACTTGGTGAAAGCCACTAGCTAAGTCGAGGGTGGTGAAGTATTGTGCACGGCCTACTCTATCCAAGATGTCGTGAATGTTAGGCAAAGGATACTTGTCTTCAACTATGCGGTCATTCAATCGCCTATAGTCTATTACAAGTCTCCATTTAACCTAACCCGAGGCGTCTGCCTTCTTAGGTACGATATGCACAGGGCACGACCAAGGGGATATGCTCTCTCGTATTATGCCTTGTTGTAGTAACTTATCCACCTGCTTGCGTATCTCATCACGCTGTTGAGGGGCCTGTCTGTAGCTACGAACGAAGATGGGGTTGTTATCAGTGAGCCTGAGTTCGTGTTTGACTGCGTGAGTAAATGTAAGTGGTAAATTTTCAGAATAAAATAAATCTCTATATTGATAACATACTTTGGTTAACTCGCGCTTCTCCTCTTCGTTTAAATGATCTATGCGCAATCTTTTCAGATTATCGCAGAGCTCTTTGTCGGTGTCAATGTTATTAACCTGTAACTTATTTAATTTCGATTTATTTTCTGTTACAGGCTCTGAATAGGTTTCTAACTCTATTAGCGACTTGTTGGGGATGTATTTTCTTTCGCTACAAAGGTTAATCACGGAAGTTTTGAACAGGCCGTTAGTAACTGTAACCATTGCTGCCGGGGAGACTAAGCGATAAGACCATAGGAAGTCCTCGTGAAGATATTGCCCGTCAGCATAGTGAGTTTTTAGCGTTACAATCTGTTCGCATGCGGGTTCAACGCGAATTCTCTTTACGGGGTAATTAAAGTGGAGAGGTATCTCGGTGTCGGCTGTTCGTAAGACGTTGTTGTTGAGATCTACGTTACATCTAAGCAATTTTAATAAATCGCATCCTATTAGGCCTTTATATTTAGGGTCGAAATCGAAGAGTAAGAATTTATGATTTATTTGGCAGTTGAATATCGGTGGCAACGGGAGATACACTACGTGATTATGAGTGGAGGTACCGTGAGCTGTTAGTATTTCAAACGGCTCTTCTTGTACGCGGCTTTCAAAAGACGTACCCATTATGACGTCGGGTGCTATGGATGATCGACTGGCTCCCGTATCGATGAGAAACTTACCGTTGAACTCTGGTATTTCGATATAGGGCAGATGGTCTATTACATGCAGGTTAATTTTGACTAACTCTGGTCGTTCTGGTCGGCGCCTGGCGTAAAATCCTGGCTGTATACGTCTGGTTCACTTACGTCCTGGTCCGGCTCTACTGGGTCTTCATTTATGTTCGAGTCGTCGAAATACTGACCTCCATCGTAGTAAGGCTGTATTTGGTCTAGGGGGCCTGGTGTGTAAAACATCTGTTGGGGTGAGAACGGTTGTGGTGTAGGTCTATCGACAGACCTCATGGTGATGTCGGATGATACCTTCGGAGTAGGGTTTGCTTGAGGCTTGGGAATGTTCTGTTGGTTTCTAAAATTGCCACTATTGTTCCTAGATTGGTTAGGCCTAAAATTACCTGAGCTTGGATGACTCCTCCAGGGTTGCATTTGTTGTAGCCACGGCGGACGCTGGTTAGGTACGAAGGTATCTTGCGGGTTAAAGTTGTTCGCACCGTAGGACTGACGGAAGCTGTTGGGTACCATATTAAAACTAGGTGGTTCCCTATGTGCGTTGGTCATGAATTGGCGATAGTGGTTGCCATTAGTATTACTTTGCCTGGGTAAATCTCTGGGTTTTACCTGAGACGTAGAAGGCATGCTAGCAGCTAACGATCGATTATACGCTAACTTATTTTCCTCCTGCCTGGCGGCTATTATAGCTAATTCTAAAGTTTCTGGCCTAGCGATCCTAACGCCTAAGGAAACCTGGAACTCGAGTTGGTTAATATATTGTTCAATGACCATCTTTTCGTAATAAATTTTGTTAGAGTGTTCACCTACTGAATACAACGTGTCGAGGACGTCCCTCAAACGCTTACCGAAGCTTTCGGCATCCTCCGCCTTTTGACGCCTCGTTCTAGTGAGCTCCTGCATAACCTGGATCTCGTTACGCGGCTCCCTAAGTCGTCTAATTAAGGCGTCCTTAATTAAAACCCAAGTTCTTAAATTTTCGTCATACGCGACCGCATCGATTGCTGAACCACTTAACCTACTTTTAATCAAACATATCAAAGCTGGATGGGCACGATCTGTCTCCTCCATCAGATTTAAAATGTTATCTACTTCTCTAATATAATAATTCAATCGCTTCGGGTTGCCGTCATACTTCGGCATTAAACCCGTGACGATTTTAAAATAAGCATTATCACAGTCCCTAAGAGACATGTTTGCAAGTACTAATTAAACAATGGATAGCTCGAGAACAATGGGAGTGTAATATTTCAGATAACTCCAAGTCGAGTGTGTCACTACGTTACTTTAATAATTATCTTAGAAAACTTTAAATGTAATTTTACACCGCTATTGTTTTGAACGAATGCCTAACGCGATTTTAGCTTATAGACAGACACATATAAGGTGCAAAACACACAGAAAAATAATGAGGCAGGAAATAGAGCAAGGAACTTGGTATTACGAGAGCACTTACCAGAATAATCCTTGCATCTCCTGTCGAGTCTTGTATGCTGGTCTCCTTTTGTTTCGGAAGCTCTGCTTGGTGCCCGACCGCGTGTAGGTTCTCAATTACGGATCGCGTGGGTACGATTTGAGAACCGTCACGATTTATCTCGAAGAGTTTTACCCGAAATAATCGTGTCGCGATCCTACCGACTGCGCCAGATATGTTACGGCGGTCAAGGTTTTTGTTAAAAAAAATATTTATTTTCAAAAATACAAATGTTTACTCAAAGGAAGCGATACAAAGACTGACTTAAAACTACTTATAACTAAACAATGACAAATACGCGGTCAGCGGTTTGCGCCTGCGCTTCGTTGCAAGTATGCAGTGGTGTCAGCTTGAGAGCCATGGTTATGCCATGGTAACTCGTGTCGCGCAGTTGCGCTGCAGTGCAGTTCCGCTCAGTGCGGTCTTACCTTTAGTACTACAACTTTTCCATAAAATGACTCATTCCTAAAAAAATAATGAAAATAAAAAATGTATGGGAGAAAATTTATTTGGTTCAATTTCTCAGTTCAGTATCAAAGTATAAAGGTCTCACCTTATATTTTGATAAGCAACTATGGTCTTTAATACGACAACATAAAAAAATTCACAATACTTTAAAGTTCACAGTTTTTCTGTACTTAGTGTATTTAGTATCAGCATTGCACCCGGGCGAAGCCGGGGCGGGTCGCTAGTTATAATATATGTAAATATTATTGCTCGATTGATAAATAATATATAATAACGACATTTTTTTTTTCACTTTTAATTGATAAATGACTTGTCTAATATGGCTATGTTGTTAAACTCTACGCCGCAGAAGTAGGAACAAGGGGAATACCAGCTAAATCCCTTTATAATATACAGAGGTAGGAAACTCATTGGGTACCTTTTAACCACAAATCTGACTGTCTTAAGCCATGGCTCAGAGCCAACATTATGCAACAAAACATGGTAGAACAAAATAAATTTGACCTAACCTTAGCTACAGAGGAGGTAGCAAGAACAGCTATGAACTGGCACGTGTCTAGTGAGGCCTTTTGCTCGGACCATAAGTGGTAAGATATATCTTACAACAACCTGCAACAACTATTGAGAACTAGGAGCGGTGTCACAGTATATATAATATTTAATTTGTATACAGTGGCGGTGTGGAAAAGGATAAAAATGTTTTGTTTAGTGACAATTTGTGTAAAATATCGCAATTTATACAGCTATTTTCGAAAACGCGCATGACGCAATTTCGTTTTCTAACCGTACTGTAAAGTGGTAAATATTGACTCATCCTACCCCTACTTTACTACCCATCCTACTTTTTCCTACCCTCCACTGATATATAATATCAGTTAAGGGGCGCGTCCGTAAAAAAAAAGAACTTAAGATTTTGGAAATATTCAAGAACTCACTTCATTAAATGGCACTAAAATGGAACCTTCGATTCTTAATAGATGAGACTACATTAAAACTGTGTGCTTTTCAGTCACGCTTGTATCCCTGAAGGGATAGGCAGAGGCAAAGTATACGCCCATTCACCATATAGCTTTATATCCCACGTAAAAAGTGGTGAGCCTGTAGCCACAAATTAGAGATAGAGAACTCATGTACCTATGTACCTACTTTTTTTTCACACGTACCCTCTGCTACACACACTCGCGCACAAATCAGTATCGAAAAGTCGGTAAAGGAGCGCCTGACCTCGTGTCTGTGAATGAGTTGTCCGTGTGCTTAGTGTCTGTGAATGAGTTGTCTATGTGTGCGTAGCCTCAGCGAATTAAGTAGTAGGTTTTAAAAGAATTACCACAAATACTCACATGGTTCATTATCACGCCTTTATCCCCGAAGGGGTAGGCAGAGGCATATTATATACCCACATTTCACCTTTTTTTTTATAATTTGTCCCACGTAATACGTTGTGAGCCGTATTGCCGTGTTTAAATGGACAGGCGCAGGTTGTGACTGCCTGCTGTTGAAATAAATATAAATACTCACATAAATTTTATTTTTCAATAAATTTAATAGGTACCTTCTGATTTTTTTTTCAGTTATGATACGTTACAATAATTCAGCATTTTTATGTAAAAACGATCGGCAATATAGGTACTTTTTATTAAGTAAATATTATAGTTGACTAGATGATTCCGCGCGGCTTCGCCCGCGTGAGACTTGTTACCCGTTCCCGCTTCCCATGGAAACATATTCCCGGGATGAAACCTATGTGTTATTCCAGATTATTATCTATCCCTGTACCAAATTTCAGCTTAATCCGTTCAGCCCTTAGAGCGTGATTGAGTAACAAACATCGAAACATCCAAACATCTTCACAAACTTTCACATTTATAATATTAGTAGGATAGGATAGGATATCAAATCGCAGGTTCGTGGTACATATAATAAGAAAAGATTAGGCACGCCCATGGAGCAAATATAAGAGAGGAGAGGGCCTAAGCAAGCGTGCACTGTGACCGTTCAATGCGGGTCCTGACGTCATCAGTGGGCGTGGCTTAAGTCAGTGCGCTGTCCGCGTTCATCTAGGCAACTTCCGGTTCGTTGTACGCAAATATATGTCAAAATTCGTATTTTCGCGAAATTAGAAGAATTTAAAAAGATAAGGATAAAGTTTTGTGTTCTATCGTGTAAAAATTACTCGGATAGACGTTTTGATGCTATGCATGGCATCACATTTTAGTTGTAAGTATTTTTATTCTTTATTTTCATAAATAGTTCTAGAAACATCTCTGATCCCCGGATACAGCAAAATATTTTTTACTCGACGCTAGATGGCGATACTTTGTGTTTTGGTTACCTAAAATATGTAGGTGCGTAGAGCTCAGTATTAATATAATTTTAATATTGTTAAGTATTTAAACTTATTTAGCAATAATTCCGAAATAAATTTAGGCAACCAAAGATTATTTTTACAAATTTATTTAAGAACTTCGATAACAGACCGCCATCTATTGCCAAGAATAAACAGCATTAAAAACAGGATCGAATTTAGAATTTCACTGAGGAGCCCGTAACGTCCTACCTACTAGTAGTAGGTACAAAAAGTAATTTAGCTAACGACTGGATGGATTTTTGTCACTCTTTTACGCTCAAAAGGCGAAATGGCCTTAGCAGAAATTTGGTACAGGAATAGATTATAGTCTGAAATAACACGTATTTTAACGCTTTTTATTCCCGGAGTCGATTCCCATGGAATGCGGGAACGACAACAGAACGCTACGTAGGCAAAAGCGCTGGCGCTTTTGTTTTTGTATAAACCTAAGTATGTTCATTGAAAAATTTTCAATGTACTTGCATTTTATCTACGGTTTAACGACAATTGGCGCCAGCTTGATTGGCTTCTTATTAGTAATTTGTTCACCATGTGAGGTTTATTCTTTCATTTTTTTTCTTTAATATTTACCGCTGACAATACAGTAGAGGCTTAATAACTGTTAGAGCTTTGTTAACATATAATTTGAGTTTTGCAAATAAATCATTTTCGCTATAATTTTCCCTATTATTGGTTCCGCATCTTAAACTATATACAACACTCATGGTGTGTCTCTTTATTGCCATCATGGTACTTTAACTAGGGTGCGTATTCTTGCCCATTTGTCATTATTTTGAAGTGACTGCCACGTGAGCGAATGTCAGTCGAAGTCATATTTTGTTATTCTCTCTCTATTAAGACTACTTACAATCTAGAAAAGACTTTATAAAAAAATATATTTTCATAGTGATAGAAATAAAAAAAATAATACACTATTCAATCTTGCTAAGAGTTAATACTCCGGGGGGACAAAATATTCTAACTTCGGCCCTGTTTTCAGTGTACAGTAGTAGTACTACGTAGTAACCCGGAAGTTGAATTAAGCAAGTAGTTTTGACACTGACCGCTAGATGGATAATAGTAAAGTGGGCGGATACAAACCCCTCCTCACCACACCCTCCCCCCGCGCCGAGTCACACATTGTTTCATAGGGAAATCATATTACAACACCTCCTCTCTTATATTTGCTCCATGGGCACGCCTAATCTTTTATTCGTTCGTAACATTTATTCGTTCATCCAATTTTTAGCTATGGCTAAAAAAAAACGGATGAAGAACGAATAAATGATTTAAATTTATACATATATTACCTACCTTGAAAACAGAAAAACTCAACAGAGAAGAAAAATCAAATGAATTCCGTATATGCAGAGAGCCAGCAGAAAAATGAATTATGAAACAAAAATCAAATCTTTTAATTGATAAAATATGTAAAAAAATGAATAGTAGGTATAGGAACTTAATTACTAACCAATAATAAAAGTAAATTAAAATACTGTTCAATGCTCCACTAATTTAAATGTGATATCAGGAAATTAAAGATAATAGTCATGTTTTGATAAAATTTGAAACAGGCCGCTGTTATTTAACCCTTAAATGCATGATTTTTTATTAAGTTATAAAATAAATATTTCAGTATAGATTTTGAGTCATAAATAAAGGGAAAAATAATAAAAAAAATCTTGGTTTGATTAAAAAGTATATTTTTGAAAAAATACAGTTTGTAGACATTTGGCTACATTATGCGTCTAGGGAAAAACAAATAACAATGCGGTAGGTGAGATCAAAATCTAATAACTTACAATCCTAGGGGTTATTTATGTATGTAACGCAGCAAAACAATTTCTGTCTTTAGTATGACTAAGGGCCACCTGACACTTGATACATTCTGTGCGTGAAAACCCCTCACATCCTTGTAATTTGCACCTATTTTTTGTATCACACCTTCTCTCATTGTGATCAATCTACCCCGTCAGTTCTTACATCTTTAGGTGGAACAGGCTTCATAGGTCCTCAGTGCTTTTTGGCATCAAATTCTGCATTCTCACGCTGGAGACCATGGTGAGGGCCAAGGTCTCCAGCGGGGGAAAGTGGAACGCTGTTGCGTCTTTCTGCGAGCAAGTTATGCTCGAGAAAAAGGCAGCTGGGAGGGAGCGGGAAAGAAATCTCCTTCCCGGGTTCCGCAGTCGGCGACGGGGTCGTCGCCGGTTGTTTTACACCCAGGACTACCGGCCTCCATGACCGAGGGTCAGAGAAGGGCGAGTTGGCTGCTAGTCGTCCTTACAGAAGCTGACCAAGACGGAGGCATGTCTCTTCGCCACTAATAGTAGTAGTATAGCACCCAATTATCCTCCCAGACCCTGACAGATGCGGGATGGTACCCGAACCATCCAGCCGAGGCCGCGGTGGTAGTCTGCCGGGAACCCTGGGACATCCTTCCGAGGGCTTGCCCCGGACTCCCGGCCATAGACTGTTGTAAGGCATTTTATGGTTTTAGTTGGTAGGTGTCTTATACAACTCCCAAGAATTTATAGCCGACATGACATGTCCATCATGTGATAAAAAAGCCGTAGATAGCATTTTCTACTTTTTATTCAGATCCTAAACCTTCCTAAGAAACTGTCAATGAGGTCTACTCCGCCCATATAGGCACTGTAGTCCTTTATGATTTTTGGGCAAATTATGGTTTATTTGAGATGAGGTTTCCGCCACAGGTTCCGCCGTGGATGCACCCTGACAAGTGCTCCTCTTCATAGAATATGGGAGGGTCTTCGTTATTATTCAAGGATTGATCTTACAGTTCATGCAACAAGTCCTCTACATTTGAATAATAAATAATCGATATTATCATCATCGAAATCTGCACCATCTTCGAAGACCTCACCGTCATGTAAAGCAGCAAGAGCTGACTCGATTTCTTTCTCGGCCAGCGAGCCATACATGCTGAAAAGAAAAGCGAAATTACCAACATACCAAAACTATACCCAAATAGGCAAAATTAACCCTTAACCACCTACCATACGTCTCACAGACGCAGCAGATATTTAAAACGTAAATATATCGGCGACCGAGTCGTTTGCGAACTCGTCCGTTCCTGTATTTTTTCCCCGTGTCCCTCAGTGCCGTGCAAACCACAATACATCAGTTTCGAATGCAAATCACCAATTTGCCGAGAATTTTCTAATAAGCTGTGCAATAATTGTCGTGAAAAACTATAAGTTTAGGGCTTGTAATTTTTTTCTATTTAATTTAATTTTCACCATTTTCTTTTTTTTGCAATGGTTGATTATTGAATCAGTAAAAAATTATAAAAGAAGTTCATATCCATGTGATTATTTTTTATAGATCTCATTTAGCAAATGACTTAGTTTTTAAGCAGATATTGTTGATTTATAGTAATTAAGACAAAATGCCTATAAAAATTATTCTCTTGTACCTTTACTAAAGAGTTTAATACTTTCCTAAGTTGATTTTTTACTAAAAAATATACTTCAATAAACAAGATATTACTTTAAAGAACCATTTTACTCAGGGGTCTCATAGACGTATGGTAGGTGGTTGTGTGACAAAAAGTTATGGTAGGTGGCTAAGGGTTAAACAAACGCATGGTGTAGACATTTGGCAACATACATAAAAATCAAGATACAGACACATTCAGGATAAATTGCCAAAAAAACCGTTATAATAGTGATTTCTTACCTTATGTCTAATGTATTTCTTATTTTTTTAAATCGTTTCAGCAATTACTTTTCAGTAAATTTCAATTCAAAAGTCACTAATTATCACACAATCAACTTTTTCCCCCTTAGCTTTCGTTATGTCAAATTGCGCGGTAATTTTAATTTCTGCCGACTCTCTTTCATAGTTTTTTGTTTCATTATGTTATTGGCTATGATAAAAACATACATTCAGAAATACTTGTCACATATGTCACTTTTTAGAAGTACAAACGTAGTATGAAGACTTTTGGCAACAATATGCATTTAAGGGTTAATTGTCGAAAAAGTACACTCAGTTATGAATTGAAGGTAGCCGAGGGTAGGTGTGAAAAAAAGTACATACTTACATGAGATTTCCATCTGTACTATCTCTAATGCTACGAACGTTTGCAACACCGGAGGCGCCACACTAGCTCTGCCGACCCGTGTGTCTGTACCCAGCGGTTGACCATTGCCTGCGTGGTAACGAATTCGTTAAATAATTAGATCTATATTAGTTCTATCGAGATATGTATAACACGCAATTTGTTCCGTTTTAGTTTTTACACAAAATTACTTCTTCTATAACAGTTACTCAGCGATGTACTTTTAAATTACGCACTTTAAAAAAACAAAATCTAGACAGGCGATTAGATCTACATTAAATCTAACTACTTATGTACTTTTTACTTATAAAATTCTTTACATTAAGTTAAAAAAGACAATTGAAAAAAGTAAACCTAGCGATGTGAATGTGAAAAATTACTTCTTCTATAACAGGTAATATTCAATACTACCCTCAAACTATTTCTTACGACCTTATTTTACTGACAAAACTCACATGACAGTAGAAGCTACCTACGTTTCGAAAGAAGATTATGATTTTCAAAACGATATATCTATATTAGATACAATTGAAAAATGAAAAATATTTATAATTCCTAATTTGAATTGTAATGGGGACAAAACTGTCGCATAATAAGCGCACGAAATTGATTTAACCACATCGCTAGGTTTACTTTTTTCAATTGTCTTTTTTAACTTAATGTAAAGAATTTAAAAGTAAAAAGTACATAAGTAGTTAGCTTTAATGTAGATCTAATCGCCTGCCTAGATTTTATTTTTTTAAAGTGCGTAATTTAAAAGTACATCGCTGAGTAACTGTTATAGAAGAAGTAATTTTGTGTAAAAACTAAAACGGAACAAATAATGTGCGTTAGGACCACGGGTGTACACAGGGCCTGATTTACCCATAAGCTAACTAAGCTGAAGCTTAGGGGGGCGCCAGGATCAAGGGGGCGCCTGGCGTTGGGCTCGGCGCAGGGCTGTGACTTACGGTGCTCCCAACAAAGGAGCACACAAAACATCTAGCAATTTTTAACAGATTGTAACAATTCCTAACAACATAGTTAAAATTGTTAGTTAACATTTTGTTACACCAAAGTAAGTATACTTTGGTGTAACAAAATGTAACAAACACCCAGTAGGGTGTAACAAAATTGACTCTCCAAATTTCATGAGATGACTTGGCATCGGAAATCAAATTTAAATATTTAATAAAAAAGGAGGGTTAATTTTTTTTTTGTCGCACATTAAGAATTCGTTTTTTACCGCGCAATTCGAGGTGACATGGTCGCCGTGGCAAAACAAACACGGAGTACCCGTCTGGCTGTCGTTGTCGCTTTCTACTGCCGCTCAGTAGCGATAGAAAGGGTGATAATGAAAATTTATAGGACTTAAAACGGAATTACGGTTAAAGTATTCATGTGATTTTTTTTCTTCATTTTTGTAATGTTTCTTGACTGATGCCAAGTCACGTGACGAAATTTGGAGAGTCAATTTTGTTACACCCAATATAATTATATTTGGTAATTTAGTGAAAATACAAATACGTGCGTTAAAATTAAATTCCTGCGCCCATCTCCCTGACAGCTTGGTAGTAAATACGACAGCTCCACCCGTGTCGCCTTCAAGGCACCCAGGAACCAAAGTGAATGGGTGTCCAGCTTTTTGGCCGGTAGAAGCATAGGTTCTGAATGCATGGCTATAAACGCTGGAGTACCACAAGGCTTAGTGTTGTCCCCCACTCTGTTTCTGCTGCATATCAATGAGATGTTGTCTATTGACGGCATTCATTGTTATACGGACGACAGTAGGTACGGGCGACACTTGTTTCACGGGCCGCACCGGTATCTCTCGGGCTGCAGTGGAAGAAAGCTGTGAACCACTTGTGTTTGAAATCGAGACAACTCGCAATAGAGTATCCGATTGGGAAAAACAAAATCTAGTTTAATTCAACCCTACTAAGACACAAGTTTGTGTTTAACCGCAAAGAAAACCCAATTTACTGTAGCGCCATAATTTTTGGGCTCTCTCCTACTCTTGTCAGAGTCAATTGTTAGAGATGTCAACACAAGGCAGGGACCTTTACCTATACTGTCGTATAGGTATCCCTGGTGTTGACATCTCCAGTGACGTTCAGCTCCGAAGTGATTTGGAGAATAAGGCCAAGCTGGCCTCCAAGCCGCTCGGTGTGCTCAACAGGGCGCGGTGGTACTTACTGCGGCGCAAACACTGCTTCTGTTTAAGTCGCAAGTGCGGCCGCACATGGAGTACAGCTGCCACTGCTGGGTGGGGGCATCAGAATATCAGAATGAATTGACTGAATTCTTCCGTTCGACTCGGTGCAGAGGCGAGTCATGAAGTGGTCAACGATCCCATGCTTGTAGGTGGTGTGGAACCTCTTCGCGACAGGAGAGACTTTGCCTTGTTGTGCGTGACCACCGGTACATCTGGTGGGCCGTATGCTTGTCTGCCACTTTGGTGGTATAAAAAAAGTGTGAGACGGTGCTGTTGAGACGGTGAAACCGGTCATGGAGGAGTGGCTGGAAAGGCACCATCGCACCAATATTACTGACGATTTAATTTAAATTAACCCCGCCGAAAACCGAGAAGGTTTTAAGTTTGACCTGTGTATCTGTGTATGTGTTTGTCTGTCTGTGGCATCGTAGCAGCCCAACAGATAAGCCAATTTTGCGGTTTTCTATGCTCGAAAGCCAATGTGCCGGGGCCATCCCCAGCACATCGGCTTTCGAACCGTTCTTAGCTATAAATTTTGCATTCATCAGCTCACTTCCTGAGTTATAAAGGGATTTCACTAAGATTCACTGGTTCGATTTATCGGAAACTGTATGTACCGAGGTACTTTGATGGTATTTTTATCTCGCTTTTTGCTGGCTGATACTTCAAGTCATAACTTCATAAGAAGTCTCAGAATCGGGTTTTATTTTATTTTTAAATTAACAAAGAATAACGATTAGGAACTTAGGCTCAGCTTACGTAGTCTCTTTTGTAGGTAGGACTTAAATTAGTTGCAGCTGGGGGCGCATATTCATAGCTAGCCTAGGGCGCGCGGAACCCTAAATCAGGCCCTGGGTGTACAGCATGGAATCGAGCTGCTCCTCTACACATCGGTACTATCAAGAAACGGTACTATCTTTGTGTAGAGGAGCAGCTCGATTCCGTGCTGTACACCCGTGGTCCTAACGCACATGAACAAATTGCGTGTTATACATATCCCGATAGAACTAATATAGATCTAATTATTTAATGAATTCGTTACCACGCAGGCAATGGTCAACCGCTGGGTACAGACACACTGCCGACCCTGTAAAAACCTTCTAAGACCCCTCTGGAAGAACCCTTATCTATACTATCTATACTAATATTATAAAGAGGAAAGATTTGTTTTTTTGTTTGTTTGTTTGTAACGAATAGACTCCGGAACTACTGGACCGATTTGAAAAAATCTTTGACTGTTGGGAAGCTACACTCTTTGCGGTGAACATAGGCTATATTTTATTCCCGTATTCTCACGGGAACGGGAACTACGCGGGTGAAACCGCGTGACGTCCGCTAGTATCTACTATAGATGTTTGGGAAAATCGGTTTGGGAAAGCCATTTGGGAAATCATACTTAGGACTTCAATGAGAGACGGGAGAAAACAAATTAAATAAGACACCTTCATTCTATTATTTTAATTAATATAGGCATTGACTTACAAAAATATAAGTCAATTTATAATTATTTACTTACATTAAAATTATGACACATTTAGAAATATAAAATACAAAGAAAAGAAAATGCATTGAAGAGAACTAAATTAAATAAGAATAAAGTTTCTATCCGTAATAGTGACCGGAGCCGTGTTGAAAATGGGATTCCTCAGTTGGTTGGTACAGTGGGTCTATTGGGTCCGGCCGCTTCCCACACACTGTGCCGTCGATCAAATCGTTGACATTCGCTCTGAAATGACATGACATAAATAATATAAATCAATCAATACATATAATAAAATCGTAAGAAGTCGCTGTCTGTACATCCTACTTCCTACTAATATTATAAATGTGAAAGTTTGTGAAGATGTTTGGATGTTTAGATGTTTGGATGTTTGTTACTCAATGACGCTCTAACGGCTGAACGGATCGGGCTGAAATTTGGAACCGGGGTAGATTTTAGTCTGGAATAACACATAGGCTACATTTTATCCTGGGAATATGTTCCCATGGGAAGCGGGAACGGGAACCAAATTTCACGCGGGCGAAGCCGCGCGCATCAACTAGTGGAAGATAAATAAGAAAAAATATTATAGGGGAGCTTTATGAACGCAATAGAACCCGCAAAAAAATATTTTTAGAATTTTTGTCTGTTTGTCTTTACGTTTGTGCACGCTAATCTCAGCAACCGCTTAACCGATTGCAATGCGGTTTTCTTTATTGTGTTAAGGTTAGCTGCGCTTAACATTTTAGTGTTTATTTCATGTCAATCGGTTAATAAATAAAAAAGTTATATCACTTTAAAGAATCATACATAGACTTATGAATCTAAAAGTGGGTAAATCTAAGCCAACAGGGCAGTTTCACACGCTGCTTGATGAGTCTGATGAAGAAGTACCTCTCCTTTCATACACCTTATGTGACGTAAACGAAGTTGCGGGCTCAGCTAGTAAATAATATAAATATTTTAATAAAATACATTATGTAATGGGTATACGCCGCGACGCTGATATAAAAGGCACCTGAGTTTATTCATGCCACGATCCCTCTGTATTTTTGCTTCGGAAACTTAGCAGGAATAGCCTCGTCATAATGTAGTTGTGATTGTGAGTGTTGCTAGGCAGTCCTCTAAAGTCGATTTTTTAATTAGACGAAGTAAAGTGACAGCAAGTAATGTCAGTTCTTCATGCAATGTTGTATAATTAATAAATAAATAAATAAATATTCACGGACATTTCACACAACGCTATCTGATCCCAAAGTAAGCTAGGAATAACCTGCTTGTGTTATGGGTATCAGACCGCGGATATTAATACTTATACCTATACTTTAAATACATGCATATTATACATAGAAACACCGAGACTCTTGAGACAAACATTTATGGGTCACACAAATATTTGTCTCCGATGGGAATAGAACCCACGACCTCCAGCGCCGCAGGCGGTATCACTACCGACTGCGCCACAGAGGCAGTCGAAATAATTTCTATGAAGAAGTGACATTAGTTGCTGTCACTTTACTTCGTCTAATTAAAAATTCGACTTTAGGGTCCCCGATAGGGTACTACGGTCCAAGTGTCCGCTGTTTCCAAAAACTCAGGATTTCTGTAAACGATCACTGCCTACAATCTTACTTTCTTTTTCAGAGATAGGTGATTCTCTGTGGTACTTTCATTTATATGCGTGCGTTTTCGTGCTTCAAAAATAACGTCAAGCTGTTGGTCCCATTTGCTAGCAACATGGTCGTCGTTAACCGTAGTTGCAGGCAATTTGAAAATGACTGCCTCTGTGGCGCTTTCGGTAATGATACCGCCTGCCGCGCTGAGGTCCCGGGTTTGATTCCCGGGTCGGTCCAAATATTTATGTGATCCACAAAATAAAGTTTGTTTCGGAGTTAGGGTCTTAGGGTGTTTTCTATGTATAATTATGTATGTACCTATTTAGAAATATACAAGTAGGTATGTATATCAGTCGTCTAGATCCCATAGCACAAGCTTATATTAGCTTAATTTGTGCTGGATGATGTTGTGTGGGAATGTTCACAAATATTGATTATTTATTATAATTTAAAAAAAAATTGGAAGTGTATTCGAAAGCCAACAATAGGTACTCACTTCAGAACATAAAAGTTGTACTCGTTAGGGTCCAGTCGGGAGTACACGAAACGGGGCAGTTTATTAGCAATCACCCACACCTCGTCTCCCGTCACGTGCAGATCTGGAATTGAAAATTTGTGTCAAAAATTATTTTAAGTAAATACACAATTTTACCCTCTCCTTTTATAAGTGTCGGATGCCTTTTATAATAGCGTCATGACGCTATTTATTTTAGCGTCATGATGCTGTTTATGACAGTGTCGTACCTTTGATTAAAACGTTGTTTTGCCTTTTATAAAAGTCAGGCGCCTCTCATAACAGGGTCGCGACGCCTTTCATAAGAGTTCGGCGCGTTTTAAAAGCGCGTCGCTAAAGTGTCGGATGCTTTTTATACGCTAACTCGCTAATTAGCGATCGTCAATATGGCTTTAGGCCGAAACGATCAACGGGTGACCTTCAAGCGTACATAACACACATCTGGGGTGAGGCTATGGAGAGGCACGGCGACTCTTTGGCTATTAGCCTAGACATCGCTAAAGCCTTTGATAGGGTATGGCATGCGTCGCTTCTTTCCAAGCTGCCGGCATACGGTCTATCGCCTCAGTTATGCCGCTGGTTGGCCAGTCTCTTGCACGGGCGACGTATACGGGTTCTCTGTGATGGTCAGGCTTCCTGCTTTTTGCAGGTAAATGCCAGAGTAGCGCAGGGATCGGTATTGTCCCCAAATCTCTTTCTTCTGCATATCAATGACATGCTGTCCCTTGGGTGCATTCATTGTTATGCGGATAATAGTATCCTGAGGTGACGGGAGGCCTCGAACCGTTAGCGCAGCGAAGAACCGTAGCGTTCTTGGCTGCCTTCTACCGAATGTATCACAGCGAATGTTTTGAAGAGCTCTTCAACCTGATTCCACCATCTCCTTTCCGATCCCGAACAACGCGTGCCGGGCAGAGATACACAGTGGAAAGAATCTTCGCCAAAACGGAGCGTTTCAAAAGATCGTTCTTCTGTCGAACGTGTTTCCCTCATCTAACAATCCCGGGTTCTTCAAGAGGAGCGTGAAGAGGCACATCACAAGGCCGCTAACTTGAGGACCTCTGTCAGAAGTGGCCCCCAATCGCTAGATGCGCCACGGCTTTCCATCAGGCTGGTGGCGACGTCAATTTGGCGAGGTAATAAAAAAAACAGCGTCATGGCGCTATTTATTTCAGCGTCATGGTGCATTTTATGACAGCGCGAACGCCTTGGATAAAAACTAAAAACGCCGCGATGCCTTTTATAAAAGTCAGGCGCCTCTCACAACAGGGTCGCTACGCCCAACGCCTATCATAACAGTTGGGCGCGTTTCATAACGGCGTCGCTTCGCCTTATATAAGAATCAGGCGCCTTTTACAACAGCGTCGCGACGTCTTATATAAGAGTCAGGTGCCTTTTATAACAGCGTCACGTCGCCTTTCGTAAGTCAGGTGCCTTTTATAACAGCGTCGCGACGCCTTTCATAAGAGTCAGGCGCCTTTTATAACAACGTCCAAAGGACTTTTATAAGAGTCTGGCGCCTTCCATAAAAGCGTCGCGACGCCTTTTATAATATTAAGGTGTCTTTTATAACAGCATCGCGACACCTTTGTAAGAATCAGGTGCCTACTATAACAGCGTCGCGACGCGCCTGTATCCATAGGGTTAAAACGGGACCCTATTCGAGAGAATTCGCCATCCGTTTGTCTGTCTGCTTTATCTCAGGAACTGTTATAAATAGAGAACTGAAATTTTCACTGATGATGCCGCTATAAACAACAAATAGGTACTAAAAATAGAAAAGCGAAATGAAGGGGGCTTCAATACAACTAACACGCATTTTTTGTCGTTTTTTGGAACAGAACGTACGCGAGTCCAACTCCCATTGGACCGATACAAGGCAATATTACGAAGAGGAAATATTTCATCAATTGTTTGTTGGCATCAAAGCTCCGAAACTACGAAACCAAATTGAAAAAAAGTTGTCTGTAAAGTCGGTTTACTGACGATGGTTGAACGTGACGTCATAAGAAAATAAAAATAAATATAAAAATAAAAATAAAATAAAATTAACATTACAAAACAAAAAGAAATTTAAAAACACATCAATTGTCAAATAGTGCCATCTGTTGAAAACATTACTGAAATAAATGGAACGCCTCAGAGCGAGGCAGAGCAAGGTAACGCGAGGGAGGTAACGACATATTGCGTCATCTTTTTTCGTTCGTGCAGCCGGCTTCATCGAATTAGAAGACGTTGTCACGTCAAAAATCTTTCACTGTTGAGAAGCTACACTATCCCCGTGTGACGTAGGCTATATTTTCTTCCCGTATTCCCGCGGGAACGGGAGCTACACGGGTGGAACCGCGCGACGTTCATCAGTAAAAAATATTTACCAGCAGGATAGCTCAATCTCTCGCCATCCTGGGCTCGTATCTCCACGTTCTGTCTGATCAGCAGCCGTTCTGTGTGCCAACAGGATATGGCGTTTCTTCCCACGTCGGCGAAGAAGATCACTTTGGACGCTGCGTGGTACTCGTGCATTGTGGATTGGCTGTTGTCACCGCGTTCGCCTAATACCTGTGGAAGATTAAAAAAAAAATTACCCAATGTCATCTTTTTTTAACGTAAGAACAATCCTATGTAGATGTACCTACCGACTAAAAATCGCACGTTTCTTGCCTAATGCCTACGGTTGGGAGCTCCGGGTAAGCCCTCAGAAGAAGGGTACCCCAGGATTCACACAACGTCATCTAGGCAGCTGCCTACTTAGCTAAGTTGTCATCAAGGAACTTATACTTCTAACTGGAATGCTCACGTGCACATCAAAAGCGTTCCGGAAAAGGAAAGCTAGAAAAGGGGATGCTATCTCTTTCTACTAATGTGTCCATGCAGACGCTTCAGCTAGTGAGACAATATTTTCTTATTAAGTTGAAAGACATAGGTACACAATAATAAAATAAATGATATCTATGGAACTTACAGTTATGTATGTTTTAATTAGGTCTTGCAGAAGACAATTTAATAATTTGACGAATTGAACGACTTGAATTGACGTGAATTTTTAAAATTAATGAATAAGATACTAGATCAGTTATTATTACCTATGTGGAGTCATTCTTACACTACCGGGTCGGTATGATGGCCGTTAAGTAGGTACGAAGAGAATTTGGCAGAGCTTGCTTGCTCTCTCTTTTTTTATAAGGCCTTTTAGTATCATCTAATATCTACTACTTTATCAACTCAACTACTAATGACTAGATCGTTTTACTCGGTCAATATCGTAACTTAGTTGATATGTCAAAAATTATAGCGTGCCGCACGTATAATTACGTATGACGGTTTAGGGGAGAGGGGCCGAACGTCTTATTTATCATTATCAAAAAGTCGGAAACCAAACTTATATTTTTGTTTAGATTCTTACGTATCAAATATTACGCAGCCAGGGTTGTAGGATGTCGGCCTATGCTTTTCATACACAAAGGAAAGAGGGGATGGAAACTACGTAAAACCAACTATCGTATCATACAATCAAATAGGTATTATATGTATATATTTTTACCGAAGTATCTAACCCCTTTTTGCTTTTGGTAAGAATATTGGGAAAGAGAAATTTCATTCTACCTACACAAAAATCTCACATCAATCCAATTTCCTAGTTATTTAATACTTGTTCATTAGCGCTGGAGGTCCTGGGTTCGATTCCTGGGTCGGTACAAATGTTTGTGTGATCCACAAATGTTTGTTTCGGAGTTAGGGTGTTTTTTATGTATAATATGTATGTATTTAGAATTATATAAGTATGTATATCAGTCGTCTAGATTCCATAGCACAAGCTTGTTTTAGCTTAATTTGGGCTACATCCACAAATATTTATTTTATATTTATTTTATTAAAAGTAAGTCCGATCTAGAACGTACCGTGTTGGCACCACAATGAATCTTCAGAGTTGCCATGCGTAATTTATGAGTTACTACCAATAGTTATTATTTTTCAAATAAATTTATTCTAAGTAACACCAATAATGTATGAAATATTGAAATAATAGAATTTTGAAGTTAAAACATTAATTATTATAATAAACATTAACGCGTATTGACCAGCACGTATGAAAACTGTTACCTCTGATCTGGTCTACTACTGGTCATAAAAACTACCGTCAGTTTCTTTTTATTACCACTTACAACACACTGCGTTGCAAGAAAGAGAAGAATCCCCTTAAGTCGTTGTCCTGCTCGGGAACGTTATTTACCTCTGACATGAAGTAATGCAATATAAACCGAATGCCGTTGAAAATAAAGTTCAATTTTAATTTGTTTTTGTGATTTCGTAAGCATTCCAGTTAGAAGTATAAGTTCCTTGGTTGTCATCAAAAAGTTGTCGGTCCCTTTTGACATTTGAGAAATTACCACTATTATTGACAAATTCCGAAATCAGCCCTTTATATGGCGAGAATTTCGTTGATGGATTCGGGAATCCCCAAATGAGAGTCATCGCGATGACAGATGTCAAAACAAGCCCATTATACCTACAGTTTTACGAGTTGAGATTAATGTAAATAAACTTATTTGGCCCTTGGGCTGTCCAAATCAAGGTAATATTAGCACTTCCGATTGGCGTTTGGACATCCAGGGTGTTTTATATTGATACAAAACACAAAACGGCGCGTGGCACTCAATCATGTGAGAGATTGATCTGATATTAAATTCAAGATGGCTGCCGCTACAAAATGGCGGTAAACATGTTTTTTAAAGAAAGATATTAACTCATGTCAATATACGATACGTACACGATAGGCCGATCGATCTGCTTGCCTCTTGTGAAGCTCACACGTGGAGACGCTGAACTCCTGTCGACTGACCATGGGATGGAAGTAGGCGGTGCGGCACCCTTGGGCATCAGTTTTGCCGAGGGTTAAGCTGAAGATTCCGTCGTTCCATGTGAAAGATTGACCTGGAAAGAAGGTTCTATATTAAGATTCAACGGGTCAAATGAAAATCCTGGGGTTATTTTTCAAAGCGCGTATCCGGGAGTCCCGGCAAATGGCAGGCGGTAGGGCAGTGTGGTTTTGCCGGTAGAAATTCGGCACAGCCTCTATGAGGGTTTCTATCCGTAGCAGGTAAAAATAACCCGGGCCATAATTGAGATGAACTTTCATATTATTGTTATTCCTAGCTTACTTTGGGATCAGATAGCGTTGTGTGAAATGTCCGTGAATATTTATTTATTTTTATATGGAGGATTTCGTCCTTAATGTGATGTATGTGCCTGTGTGTGGGTAGATGCACATACCATATTTGATTTAATGTATGTATCATTTTACGTCTAGATAACCAGCTGTCGTATTATTGCTATCCCGAGTACCTCAATGCTTTTCACTTAAAAATAGCAAACATTCACGTTTGTTGTATGGGAGCTCCACTTTCTTTTACTGATTTTTCGTATAGACAGACGCATCAGCTATCACAGAGATACAGCCTCGTGATAGACAGACAGACGGACAGCGAATCTCAGTAGTAAGGTCCTATTTTAACAGTGGGCGCACACTGAGCGTCTTGTCGCGGCGACAAGCTGCGGACGCCAATTTACATACATTTTGTTCTAAGCATCGCACACTGCGCGACATGTCGCCGCGACTCGGCGACAAGCAAGGGGAGTCGCGGCGACACGGCGACAGTCGCCGAGCGACAGCTTCTTGTACCACGTCTGTCGCCTAGTCTGCGCCCACTGTTACTCTTTTGGTACGAAAATTCTTTTTTACATGTCACGCCTTCGCCTTGGGCCTGCTTCGGTAAGGATAGCACCTCCTCGCCACCATTAGGCCACGGTTGTTTTGGATGAAGAAAATTCTACGGCGCCCTCGCCACTGCAGAACTCGGATGGAAGAGTTACGTCCCGCTCCCTCCCAGCAGTAGCGGATACAGAAAACACACAAGGGGGGGGCGCAAAATAAAAATTTTGAGTCTAGTCTCACCCCCCCCCCCCCTCCTCAGGTCCCGGGCATGAAGGCCGATATTCTTGTTTCCCTACCCTAGTTGCTCAAGTCGCACTTTCCAAGCCTCTATTATTTCCCTTGCGCCATTTAAGTATTGGTGCTAGGGCCCTCGCTTCCAGGTCCCGGCTAGTAGATATGCCAACTCTACGGAGATCGTGCGTTTACCTCAAATCACCCTGACGGCTGCCGCCATCTGCGGGCTATATAATCTTGACGCATTGCGGAAATCCGTCCATATGGGGGTCCCGTATGGGGCCATGCTCCGCATGATTCCAAGGTACAGTCTTTCTTGGTAAATGGTGTCTGAAATTCTATTGGTTATCGAGTAGGTATGTAATCCTTTTTATTTTATACCACAAAGGTGACAGACAAGCATACGGCCCACCAGAAGCACCGGTGGTCACCGCTGCCTATGAACGTTTGTGACACCAGAGGTGCCACACTCGCGCTGCCGACCCTATAAAAACCTTCTAAGACCCCTTTTGAAGAACTCCATACCGTAGACGTTTGGGAAAACCGAGGCAGGGTGATAATTCCACAACCTAAGTGTGCGCGGAAGAAAGCTCCTATCGGTTCTATCCGTGCTCGAACGCGGACGTAGAGTGTGAGGATGAACTCCCTGTCTGTGTCGAGCGGTGCGATGATATCCATGCTGAGCGGTAGTTAGCAGTATCAGGGGTTTCGTATTAAGCATAAAGAAATGTGGGGAAAATGACGTATGCATGACATCGTATTCAACATACATAAATACAGTCACGCCTCTTTCCCGGTGGGGAAGACAGAGACGGTTTCATATTGGCTCCCCTAAAGTTCTTTACCCGAAATTGTTCTTCCTAATGATTTTTAAGCCTAATGATGACTCGTCCTAAAATTTTTCATCCTAAAGTTTTTCATTCATTCTATTAGTAGGGCTACTGGCGATGTTCATAACACAAGTGTTTCCGAAAATTGTAACTAAAACTTATATCTGCAAATATATTAAAACTCCTACTGTTTTAATCATAACATAACGCTTTTATCCCTGAACATAATTACCATAATATTGTCACTCATGCTTGGAAAAAAACATTTACCGAATGTAATAAAAAATATATTATGTGGGTAGAAGAAGATATTTATAGTTTTAATTTGAACATAGTTTAAAGCCACGGTACAAGCTACTTAACATTAAAGCCACGGTAATGTTGAAAAAGGCATGTTATAAGTAGGCGCAATCGATTGTTTGATGTTTAAACACGTACCTTAATTTGATTTATGTTTCTGTCTATGTTAATCGTCTAATTCGTATTTGGCGTGGTTTTGTTTAGGTGGTAATAAAAAAAATAACCAATAAGGCTAATGCGGGAGCTCCGCTACGCTCCCGCCTTCTAAACTAACCTATCCTAATCGGATTGCGGGTGTGATCACCAAAGCAAGTTGACACGCTTCTGGGAAGTCCGTAGTGTTCCCCAGGAGTTCCCAGGCGGTTCAGTAGTTTAGGTAAGGTAATTTGTCCTGGAGTCAATAATGCACGAACTCAGAGTATTAATATTTTTATTACAACTTCACCAGTAATAAACTTAAATCTAACTTATAACTATGTACTCATCCGGATTCTGGGATGTGACTTCCTTCCTCCAGGATATGTAAAATAAGTAATATGGCTCTACGCCTATATTTTCAGCAAAGATATATTACGGGTATAAGAAGGGGTTTTTTAATCATAAACTTGAAAGCTCATTCTGAAAAGAACAAACAATATATTTTATATACACCCTCTTCAACCATAGATATCCCTAAACTTTCCCTTATTACTATTTTTTACTCCCCATTTTAAAACATTTAATATACCAAAGAACATTACCCCTTTTCTAAATTTCACAAACGCCTGCCTGATAAAATAAATTTACTTAAAATATACTTTTTTTTTACATGAAAATTACCCACAATTAATTTACTTAATAAAATTTATGAAGTTGATGCTTACCAGAGCTTCCGTTTTCAATGTATAATTTTATTAAAATACTTGGGCTACGTACGCCGTCACTGGTATTTCAATGAAATATATTTTATAGAATAATTTGCTTTGATGTAAATTTTCTTCGACAGTATGAAGTAAAATAAATTAATTTTAGTTAGTTCCTGATTTCCTCTTCTACTATTGCGCACGCTTATATATAGCTTACATCCCACCATATCTCCTTCCATCAACTACCCCTACTTTGACACTATTAAGGACACACCCATTATACCGACCTAAGTATACCCAGATATACCTACGCTTAATAGCGCCTAATAAACCAATATAGCAAATCTATGTTTTACGCCACAAAGTTTAATTATTATTTTTTATTTTTTTTTTATTAATATATTTATATAATAATTATATTAATTAAAGATAATTTACTTGTTTTCAATAAGAATTAATCTTTGTTTTATTCCCAAAATCAACTATTACTAGCTGTCAGTGGTAAAACCTAGCATTTACCAAATTAAAACTGATTATTATGAATAAAAAGAAATCTAAAAACAAAAAAGATATGACTTTGAATAATAGTGTAAAAGATGGTCATGTTGAAAAAATATAGGAAAATCAATAGAAGTATAATAGATGTTTATTACTGCTGACATTATGAAGCTGAATGCTTCGAAATTATGAACATTAGAGACAGAGTTCTCGTAGTTAGGAATTGTGATTGTTGAAAAATGGAATTGGATGAAAAATGTTAGGAAGAACATTTTCGGATTTCCAATAATTATAGGAGTTGAAAATTTAGGTGAACTTTGGTGCACCCGACAGAGATCACCTGCTGTGTCCACTGCTACAGTAGAATGCCACCCTGGCAACTTCTTTCGCTCCTTCTACTTTAATAATTGTTTTCATACATGCTCGCCGGTTTCGGGTACTGTTGCTTGACATGTCGTTTCTTCAGTATGTCTTCCGATTTGATTGACATACGTATGTCTAGGTCGAAATCTACCGGGTTGTCCGTTCACTCTCGCTTCATTAATCTGTTTCGTCAATCGTCTTTCGTTCATCCTCTGGCAGACACCTACAGACACCGTATTATTTACTTATCGACTGATTCAGCATAGGTAGCCTGGCGCGGCGCGGCCGAACGACGCGTGCGCCGTGTATGAGCCACCCAAGGGGGGGGCGCGCGCCCCCCGCGCCCCTACCCTGTATCCGCCACTGCCTCCCAGCAGCTTTTTTCATGAGCATGCTTTACGATGGGAATGGGTAATAAAAAAAATGGATTTTATGACTACTTTATTGTACACCAATACAAAAATAGTTTGATAAATTTGTTACACCAAAGGAAGTACTGCTCGTTCGCTCTAACTTTGCCGCTCGGCTCCATACTAAAGTCGAATTTTTAATTAGACGAAGTAAATTGACAGCAACTAATGTCACTTCTTCATACAATGTTGCTTATTTTCTATGACGAAGTGACATTAGCTACTGTCAATTTACTTCGTGTAATTAAAAAATCGGGTATACGCCTCTACGCCAGCGGCAAAGTTAGAGCGAACGGGTAGTAGGTACAATAGTCGGCGTTGTCGCAATGATTTAAGCGTTCTGATCAGTCCCATGGCTTTATAGGAAACACCACGATAGTTAAGTGGACAGTCTGGCGCCTCTTTATTTTATGGCACTTTTAGTCCCCTAAAAAGCCGAAACGTCGCGCTCACCCGAACGATTTTTGTACTTATACCTACGAACTTTTACGAGAATTTGTATAGTCGCTATTGCAATCAATACCTACGTTCTGGGAGCCTGTCGTTTGACTGAAAATATTTTGCCAAAATTTCACTACCCAAACAAATTTTGGCAACCTTTTAGCAAATGAAATTAGCGAAACATTTTTTGGGAAATGATAATTTGGCAATTTCTTTTTGGACAAACATAGGTGACCTCTGCGTTCTATTCAAATCGGGAGTAAAAGCCTACAAAAGTTGTTCATGTGCGCGTTCCAAAGCCTGTCGTGTCTTAATGTATTTAAAAAAATTACATGTATATGTATGACAGATTGAGTGAGTGTATGACAGATTGAGTGAGTGAGTATAATAATATGTTTATGAACGTGAGCGTGAAACTATTTTAAAGTCCGATATCGCCCAAGATAAGATTCTGGAAAATTTTCCAGTCCTGTGGAAAGTGACTTCCATGTGGTTTCCAAGTTTATTCACGACATTTCTTATTTTATTTGCTACTTCTTGTAGAACGTCCATCAAAGTTGTCCAAGCAACTGTCAGTTCATGTCTTCTTGATGGGACGCCCTCTGCTGGTGATAATAGTATAACAATTATAGCCTGAAATAATAGGTGAATTCAAGTATTAAACTTGTTTGCACATGCACACAAAATAACTCACACAATAAACACACACACTCTAAACCTACAGTGGGATATTTTTGTGTCCGTCCGCCATTTTAAAACGTATTTTTAACACACACTTTCCGTCCTTCGATCAGGCTGAAATTTTGCACACGCCCTGAGTTCTGATGACAATACATGACTAGCTAAAAAACGTCATTACAAATCCAATATGGCGGCCTCCCCAAAATAGCGGACTGGCTGTTTGAAAGGGTTTTCTGTCAGGAATAGGATTAAAATAGTCACGTGACTTTAATCCAATATGGCGGACGTCCAAAATGGCGGACAGGCTATTTGAAATGCAGCTCCATGATACGGGTATCAAATGAAAGGGTTTGCTGTCAGGAATACGAAAAATATAGTCACGTGATTAAGCGTGTTTTTTAGTTTTGTAAACTATTAAAGTTATTTATATTAGAAGTCTTCTATAACTACCGTATATTTGATGACTATATAGACTGTTGGCTAGAGACTTTGTTATTGGCTGAATAGAACCAGAAATATGATCGAAAAAATAATCATTCAAGTTTAACTTTAAACTTTGCATTACATACTGAGTGTAAATAGCGACGTCAGCAAAAATATGATTAAATTAAATTATCTACATTTTACACTATCTCTAACTTTATGTGCAAATAAAATTTAGTCTATGTTTATTTTAGTTTAAATTTTAACTGAAATCACTGATATCTGTCAAGTCAAGCCTTATTCAACTTAGAAAACATACAAAAAAAGTGCAGTTGATTTTTTGGAACTCTCCCAAAAATGTATTTAGTGAAAAATAGACTGATTTTCAATTATTTACCAGTAACAATAAAATAAATAGAGATTTTCGCTCCATTTTCGTTTCAAAATGGCGCCAACTAACTCTATGTCTGGTATCTAATTAGGTTGTATTTCTAATGACTTTAATGGATTTTGAAGAGCAATTACTTTCTCTAATTACATTTTTTTAGGGTTCAGTGGTATTGCAAGTAGATAATCTAATAACCGTAATTTGACTTCCTCGGTGGCGCATTCGGTAGTGACACCGCCTGACTCACTGAGGTCCTGGGTTCGATTCCTGGGTCGCACGGTGGTTCCGTAGTAGGTCATAGGGCGTCAACCACAACATTTGAATTACAACACAATACTTTATTTAAATCACTCACTATTTGTCACACTTCGTGAGGATATTAACAAAATTTCTATAAGTTATTATTTGCATATAATTTTGTGCATCGAAAGTGAACTCATTATTAATCTGCTCATTTACGTAATTAGCGAGTATTATTTACCACAGTGACGCTTCTTTTTCCAAGAATTACTTGTTGAAGAACAGGGTTTTTTTCAATGAATATTTAAAATGAGGTATGTGTAACACATTTTGAGCATTATTGCAAATATTGAAATTATGGTTTTTTTTTTAAATCGGTGCTACGTCAATGATATTAGGACATTCTTGAATTTTTGTTATTTTCACTACTTTGAAGGTTTAACTACTTTTTAACAGTGACTTCTGTATGTGGTTTGTATAGAAATGTATGTAAATGTCCCATATTTATTTATGTTTAACATTTGGGTACTTCTAGCTGCTTTTGTAAGTGTAGTCGAGGGTCTACGTCAGACTTTAAGTCGTAGCAGATGTCTACGAGATATCATTGTTTATTTTTTACCACTAAACTATTTGATTTTTGTTATAGGTACAACATGTAAGTTCTTTCACAAGGTTGCTTGTATTGTAGATATACTTGGCTGTCTATATAGAATGATACTTTTCAAAGCTACAGATGTCGTCAAGTTCTTCAAAGCCTGAGGCAATTGATCCCAGATATAGAAGATGTTAACACTGAGGAATTGGAAAATTGTATTTCCAATCTTTACAAAGGGTTGGCAAGCTATTGGCAATCAATTAATCAGGCTGCATCTTGAATAATCAATAAATGCAGTGACTGATAGACACAAGATTGCAAACAGTCAGCTGCGCCTGCTGCGCTGCTGACTGTTTTCCAAAGGAATTTATAAATTCAAAGTCCCTGCTATCTTATTAGCCTTGGAAGAGAAGAAGCGGTAATATCCTGTAGTCACAAACACCGGTCATAAGATCGGTAATTCAAATTAAGGAAAGCATAAGCTTCCATATATTTCTAGTAATTACTAAGAAAGAAGAAGAAGTATGTTCTTTTAGCTTAGGTATAAAATGTATTGTCCCTTTAAAAATGTATTAGATTTTGTGTTCAATTACGTAAAAGACTTTAGTTTACAATAAAATTATTTAATATGCATAGATGTTTTTAAATGTCTTAACTTTTTAAAAATTTAAAACTAATTAATTGTAATTTTATTTGATTTATATTTGTGTATGTAGTGAGTAAAAGATTAGTTCAAAGGTATTATAGTAACATTTATTTAAGCTGCGGAGTGGCTGTAATGCATTGTTCTCATAAATAAAATATTACAGGAAATAACTGATTTTATTGAATAAATTAATTATTCAATAAAATCATTATTTATAGAGATTTGATTATTATTTCAATGCAATAAATTGTATTTTTATTAATATTTATCTTAATTATTCACATAAAACTATTATCAAATGCATAATTATGAAATTCAGTAGTTATTCGTTGCACGTAACCCCTACGACCGCCGTTCTTAGAGCGCGGGACCACTGTGGGTCGGTCCAAATATTTGTGTGATCCACAGAGTTTGGGTGTTTTCTATCAATATATACATACAGAATATAATGAAATCGTAACAGGTCGCTGTCTGTACATGAAGATAAATAAGAAAAAATATTGTAGGGGGGCTTTTTTTTTTTTTTTTTTTTTTTTTTTGTGGCGAATCCCCCCTTTGGTTGCTCAAGTCGCACCTTCCATGTCTCCACGGTTTCCTGGTGGAGCAGGGTCCGAGACGCAGGCCTTTGGCCCCGCTCCAGCGCCTCCTTGCGCCATCTGAACAGTGACGCAAGGGCTCTCGCTTCCAGGTCCCATGGAGGGGTCCCGGCTAGGAGACATGCCGCCTCACCGGAGATCGTGCGGTATCCTCTTATCACCCTGACGGCCATCACTCTCTGCGGGCTCAGCAGTCTAGCCTCATTGCTGGCCGTCAGGGTCTCCGCCCATACGGGAGCCCCGTACAGGGCCATGCTTCGCACGATCCCCAGGTAATTGTAGGGGGGCTTTATGAACGCAATAGAACCCAAAACAATGATTTTGAGAATTTTTGCCTGTTTGTCTGTATGTCTGTATATCTGTTTGTCTGTACGTTTGTGCACGCTAATCTCAGTAACCGCTAAACCGATTGCATTGCGGTTGAGGTTTTCTCCACTTAAGACTTAGCGTTTATTTCATGTCAATCGGTTAATAAATAAAAAAGTTATAACACTTTAAGAATCAGATATTTTGCAAATTTTAATTGTAGGGGTTCTTTGAATGTGAGTGTAAATCTAAACTAGCGTGTTGGCTTAATCATAAAAGAGCTTAATGATTATGACCATTTTAAAACAATTCAGTCCGCGCCGAAGGCGTGGACTATTATTATTATAGTTATTTACAAATAGTAAGTATGTCTATAAGTCGTCTAGATCTATAGCACAAGCTTATACTAGCTTAATTTGGGCTAGATGATGTTATGTGAAAATGTCCACATTTTTTTTAAATCTTTTTCTTTTATGATTATTTCGTCGGAAGGTGAGCTTTTCGGCGTCCTTACAGAAGCAGGCCCGAGACCAAAGCAGGCGATGCAATTTATACTTCAAGAAGCGACATACTGCTCGTTCGCTCTAGCTTTGCCGTTCGGCTCCATACTAAAGTCGAATTTTTAATTAGACGAAGTAAATTGACAGCAACTAATGTCACTTCTTCATACAATGTTGCTTATTTTCTATGACGAAGTGGCATTAGCTATTTACTTCGTCTAATTAACAATTCGGGTATACGCCTCTACGCCAGCGGCAAAGTTAGAGCGAACGGGTAGTAGTACCTGAATCTATCTCCAAAGACGCGGGATAATAATCGAACCCTTAAGCGAGAACGCGGTTGTAGCTATAATCTGCCTTCCAGGCATGTGCCTGGAAGGCAGATTATAGCTACAACCGCGTTCTCGCTTATGAAGAACCCTATGCTGCAGGCGCTTGTAAGAATGTTCTTACAAGCGCCTGCAGCATAGGGTTCTTCAAAAGGGGTCTTAGAAGGTTTTTACAGGGTCGGCAGCGCGAGTGTAGCGCCTCTGGTGTTGAAAACGTCCATAGGCTGCGGTGACCACCCCGCCACCGGTACGAAGGCGTGGACTGAATTGTTTTAGAATAGACTTAATCTTTAAGCTCTTATGATTGAGCAACACGCCAGCTTAGATTTACACTCACATTCAAAGAAACCCCTACAATTAAAATTTTCAAAATATCTGATTCTTAAGTGTTATAACTTTTTTATTTATAAACTAATTGACATGAAATGAACGCTAAATGTTAAGTGGAGCATACCTCAACGCAAATAAAAAAACCCGCATTGCAATCGGTTAAGCGGTTACTGAGATTAGCGTGCACAACCGTACAGACAAACAGACAAAAATTCTAAAAATCATTGTTTTGGGTTCTATTGCGTTCATAAAGCCGTACAATTTTCCTTATTTATCTTCCATGTACAGACAGCGACCTGTTACGATTTTATAATTTGTATTGATATTGATATTAATTAATAATATTGAAGTTGGTGCCATGAATAATACCTCCCTAAACCTATGAATTTACTTGGCGTCGACTTCAATATGATATTGAATAAAATCTGATAAATCAACTACATGGGTCATTATCAGGCGGCTCATTAATTGGTTGACTTCGGTGTACAATTTTTTTATTTTCAACTAAGGTTTTACTTACATGAAATATCAAATCTAGTGTTAATTTAAAACATTTCAGTAGTTGAGGGAACTGTATAGACTGAATGGTTATGAAGGGATTTCACTTTTTTATAATGGTGTCCACCGAAATCAAAATGGATCGAAATCATTATGGATCACACAGATTTTTGACTCTGGTGGGAATCGAACCCAAGACCTCGTTATTTGCAGTCGTACATTTTTACCTCCAGACCAACGAGGCAGTTGAAAAATGCAAATAAATAAATTATTGATTGATTTCGGTGCTTTTGAATATTGATCTCCGTGCAAGTATTTCCACTAAAAATCACCGGAATCAAGGGCACTGAAATCAAAATATTTAGCAAAATCCTACATATTTTTAAAAGTAATCTGTATTATGAATACTTATGTTTTTTACTGAAATCTTATACATAAAAGACACACTTTTAATATAGCTTTACATCATTTGTTCAAATAATTGAGGATAAAATAGATGCCCCGAAATCAATTTTAGGTATATACCAAGCCACCGAAAATGATTAAGAACCTTAACAAAACAGTGGGGAGATGACACACCGACGCACGTAGGAGTATTTTCGTGTAAAATCCGGTCAAAAGTCAAATTTTAAGATCAAATAAAGGTCTACTAATTTCACATATTTTTGCAGCTTATTAGCCGGTCTATCGCCTGGCACACAAATTTATAACGTAACTAGTAGTGCCTTCTCGTACAATTAGTCGGAACCCAGTCGTTATCTAAACCGCATGACTTAATTCTCGACGTTCGTAATTTTTAACCGTATTTGAGTTGTAAACTATACTTTTGTGTGATTTACTATGGAAAAACAACAGTGCTAATATGGAAGTACAAGGTGTGTAGATTATTTCAATATAAAAATTAATAACTTAATATTTCGTGTTAATATTTAAAAAAATATCAGAAAGGTAAACAGAATATGTGAAATAAATTTCATAAAATGTATTTTTTTAAATCGTGTTTTTGTTTATTTGTCGGGCCTTGTCGCACTTTTATTTTACGATTAATATATTGCCTAGGGTTTGTTTTAATAAACACTATTAGATTTTGCTTCACTTATGTTCACCATTTTTGTTTTTAATGATTTGAAGATGGCATTGTGAAATATGGATATTAATTTGACTTGAATGTTGTTTACATTTTTATTTTCAGATTTTATAGAATCTTATGTTATTTTCATCAGAAGAGCTTTGTTTGACATTATGCGTAACTGCAAAAGTAATAAAATCGAAGAAAATGTGAAAAAAATAGAAATAAAGTTAATTGAAATCAGTGAATGCCCTTTACGATTCAAATGCCCTTCACGTGCTCTCAGGTATTTTAAGATCGAATTTAAACAAAGCCAGTGGCAAAAAGGAGCGTTTTCTGCGTGATAACAGTAAATGGCAAACATCATCCATCCATTTACTAAATATTAGTAGGTACAGAGCTAACATCAAATCTGTTTGGTCAGCAAAAACACCTGAAAGCTTAATTAAGCGTTGTAAGCGACGAATTGTGGACGCAAATATCCGCTGACGAACTAACACAATATATGCAGCTAGCGTCAGGCAACGCATTAATGGAAACACTGATACTTCAGTAATCATAAAAGCAATAGTGGCAACGCCAACAAGAGCTAGGCCCAAACCACAATTACGGAAAGATTCTCGAAAGAGGCGCATGATCTGATGATCGCAATTGAGCCACCATCAACAGTTTTTTACCATCTTTACCACTAACATCAACAACAGAATATAAACAGCTACGATAACACAGAGGAAGACGATGCGAAAGAAAAAAATAAAAAGTGAAAAATATACATGTTTTGTACATTTTACTATTATTAAACATAACAGTATATAATATTACCATGTTTTATTATTAAATAAGCCATTAAATAATTTTGACCGGATTTTACATGAAAATACTCCTATGTGCGACGTCTAGTCGTTACCACCGGTGCGGTGTAACTGACAATTTGTATTACTCGAACAACTATTCTTGCAGTCGCTAGAGATACAGAGTAATGAACGAATCGGTGCGCGCCACTGAAGTCAATTCTGAACGTCGGACGTTAAGACAACCAGTTGTAACTTGTCTAGTAATGCCGATAATGGCTTAGTAATCTTATAAATAGAGTAAATAGTTATCAAGTTATTTGTGAATATAAATGCACATATAACACCTAAATTGGAGAAAAAAAGATAAAAAATAATTTTCGCTGCAATACGGGACCGGACGCGACACCGACGTCAATATTTTCGTAGTTTTAATTTTTTTAAACTAACTTTTACGTAATTAATCTAAAAAAAACCACAGGCCCCCCCTACTATTTTTGACCGTACAATTTGTAGAAAAAAAATCATATTGATAAGTAATCTACAGGTATTGGTTTTCGACGCGGACTCGCCTGTTTGAGCCGGCTGAGAATGACCGACATATTACTTTGTGCTAAGTAAATTTTATTTTTCAGGATTTCTTGGAAGTCGGTTGTATTTTTTATTGAAATTTTTTTAATTTTATGTAGGTATTGGATTATACAGAACCCACTACATAACAGCGTTGACGAGACATACCTATATCTATTCTTAGGGCGCATTATTTACGTAAATGAGATTACTTAATTTCAATCACACACTTTTATGATGATTAGACTCACTTACCTTGCAATACATCTCATTATCACATAACTAGCGGACGTCACGCAGTTTCACCCGCGTAGTTCCCGTTCCCGTGGGAATACGGGAATAAAATATAGCCCATGTTCACCGCAAAGACTGTAGCTTCCTAACAGTGAAAGATTTTTTTCAAATCGGTCCAGTAGTTACAGACAAACAAACAAAAAAACAAAAAACGAAAAGACAAAAATAACAAATCTTTCCTCTTTATAATCTAACTAGCTGACCCGCGCAACTTCGTTTGCGCCACATAAGAGAGAGTATTACCTGTTCCCGTCGCATTTACTCCCGTAGCGTCTCGTCGTAAATATTTACGCAGCACACGCTACGAAGCTCTCAAAAGGAATAACTTTTAGCCCGTTTTTGAAACATTTACTATTACTGCTCCGCTCCTATTCGTTGTAGCGTGATGTTATATAGCCTATGACACTCCACAATAAGGATTACTCTCAACGAGTCACCCTAAAACGGGTCACAGTGTGACTCGTTGAGAAAAAAACTCGCAAGGAGTAACAGTGTGACCCGTTGTTGACATTTTATTCTCATCTAGTACCACTGGATCTTGTAGTGTGACTCGTTAGGAAAAAATCGTCGTATCGAGTAACAGTGCTACTCGATGCGAATTTTAATTCTCATCTAGTATCACGAGTGTTACTCGTTCGGAAAAACAAATCTCTACTAGTAACAGTGTGACTCGTTGTGGAATTTTTATTCTTATCTAGTAGTTAGTACATCATATACATAGTATATCATGTAAGTATAAGTATTATAATAAGTTAAATATGTATGCCGAATATACTGAAAATAAAAAAAAATAACAAAAAAAGACACCAACTTCAAATAAAACTAAATACTGAAAAATAAAATTTACTTAGCACAAAGTCAGTATATTCTGATTTATCAGATATCATTAGAATTAATTACAGAATTTTTGCCGTAAATTTGATGATTTACCTCGATTTTCCCTAGATCCCAACATCAGATCCTGATACCCTGGATACGGGACCAACTCAGAAGTAACCTCTTTCAAACAAAAAAAAAATATCGCGTAACATACATACAAAAAAAATAGCGTACGAATTGAGAACCTCCTCCTTTTTTGAAGTTGATTAACAAATTTTCATGTCACTTTATTGACTTAATACTGAATGACACAAGCTTTCTTCGTTGTTTCATAGTAAATCGTTTATCAATGTTTCTTTAAATAAAATAATAAAATCTTGTTCAGAATAGGTATTGTAATTTACATATTAAACACATTATACTTAGCAAAAAATGAAAACTCTAATTTTTTTTTTTTGCTCAAATATTTATTTGGTTCAATCTGGTAATCGAATACGGGACCTCAGCAGGGTTCTGAGGTACCCAGTAAAGAGGAGTATGAGAGTGCACCTTTGCCGGCCTTGCATTGTACGGGATCGAAAAACCGAACAATCAATACCTATTCTTAATATCAATTTATTTTTTATAATTTTTGGGTAACTTCTCTAACAGACAAGTAAATTAATAACTTTTGGAGAAGTTACTAATAGAATCTTGTTAGTTAATTACAAAAATAATATATTACGAGTACCTACTTACAAGTGTTACTTCAAGAGAATAAAAATTCCACAACGAGTCACACTGTTACTAGTAGAGATTTGTTTTTCCGAACGAGTAACACTCGTGATACTAGATGAGAATTAAAACTCGCATCGAGTAGCACTGTTACTCGATACGACGATTTTTTCCTAACGAGTCACACTACAAGACCCAGTGGTACTAGATGAGAATAAAATGTCAACAACGGGTCACACTGTTACTCCTTGCGAGTTTTTTTCTCAACGAGTCACACTGTGACTCGTTTTAGGGTACTCGATGAGAATAAAGGCACGTTGCTTCTTTTTAGAATTTTTAAAATCGGTTCAGTAGATCCCGAGATTACCCCTTACAATTTAACAAACACACAAACTTTACTTCTTTATAATATTAGTATAGACTAGCTGACCCGGATTACTCTCAACGAGTCACCCTAAAACGGGTCACAGTGTGACTCGTTGAGAAAAAAACTCGCAACGAGTAACAGTGTGACCCGTTGTTGACATTTTATTATCATCTAGTACCACTGGCTCTTGTCGTGTGACTCGTTAGGAAAAAATCGTCGCATTGAGTAACAGTGCTACTCGATGCGAGTTTTAATTCTCATCTAGTATCACGAGTGTTACTCGTTCGGAAAAACAAATCTCTACTAGTAACAGTGTGACTCGTTGTGGAATTTTTATTCTTACCTAGTAGTTAGCATAGTATATCATGTAAGTATAAGTATGATGAAAACAACAGAATAGGTACGTTAATTTACGTATTAAACACATTATACTTAGCAAACAATGAACTTAAAAAAAAAATTTTGCTCAAATACTTATTTTGTTCACTCTGGGAATCGAATACGGGACTTCAGCACGGTTCTGAGGTACCCAGTAAAGAGGAGTATGAGAGTGCACCTTTGCCGTCCTTGCATTGTACGGGATCGAAAAATCGAACAATCAATACCTATCTATACTTATAATAAAACTGTAGAGGGTCGAGAGTCTGTACATGGAAAATATTTTGAAAATTTTGATTGTAGGGCGTTCTCTAATCGATACTGAAGCCGAAAATGTAATTTTAACTTTTCATGTCTGTGTGTCTGTATCCCGAATAAGTATCCCGACGAAACTGTTGAATAGATTTGAATGAAACTTGGTTCAATCTGAGCTAATAGTTGAGGAAGGTTCTAGGATACTTTTTATCCCGATATTTTGCGCGGTTCCTGCGGGAGAGGGGATGAAAAGGAAAATGGTTTTTTAGTTGTAACTTCTCAATGCGTGGTCCGATTCCAAAATTTTTTTCAGTGCCATGGAGGGAGTACTTTAAGGAATGTTTCACATGAGTAACAATGTTGAGGGTTTAGAAGTTTAGGAATTAGAGATATCTTAACTTTCTCAAACCCTGGAATTCAAGAGTTCCTTTGAATGTAAGAGTAAATCTAAGCTGGCGTATTGGCTTAAGCATAAAAGAGCTTCGCAAACAGGGCAGTTTCATACGCTCCTAGAAGTCTAACAAAGAAATACCTCTCCTTTCATACACTTTATGTGACGTAAACGAAGTTGCGAGGGTCAGCTAGTTCTAAATATCAATTATTTTTTTATAATTTTTGGGTAACTTCTCTAAAAGAAAAGTGAATTAATAACTTTGGAGAAGTTACTAATGGAATCTTGTTAGTTAATAACAAAAATAATAAAGGTATTACTTAAAAGTGTTACTTCAAGAGAATAAAAATTCCACAACGAGTCGCACTGTTACTAGTAGAGATTTGTTTTTCCGAACGAGTAACACTTGTGATACTAGATGAGAATTAAAACTCGCATCGAGTAGCACTGTTACTCGATGCGACGATTTTTTCCTAACGACTCACACTACAAGACCCAGTGGTACTAGATGAGAATAAAATGTCAACAACGGGTCACACTGTTACACGTTGCGAGTTTTTTTCTCAACGAGTCACATTGTGACTCGTTTTAGGGTACTCGTTGAGAATAAAGGGCTGACCCGCGCAACTTCGTTTGCGTGATAAATGAAGAACCGCTCGACCGATTTTGTGCAAACTTCACATAAACCATCTACTAAATAGTCCGAACAAAGCCTAAACATTTGGTTTGGATAGGTGAGCCCGTTCTCGAGTTATAAAATTACAACGAAAAGTGGCATTGATTTTTATAGTTGGAGATATAGATATATAAAATTCTCGTATCACAGTTTTCGTTGCCATACTTCTCCGAAACGGCTTGACCAATTCTCATGAAATTTTGTGAGCATATTGAGTAGGTCTAACTATTTAGTCATCTGTGGTAGGTCTGAGAATCGGCCAACATCTATTTTTCATACCCCTAAGTGACCGGGAACAACATTCCACGCGGGCGGAGCCGCGGGCAGCAGCTAGTATTAGTATAGATTAGTATAGATTGTGTTGAGAATATAGTTCGGCGAGCTAGACCACAAATTAGAGATAGTACAGATGGAAAACTCATGTATGTACTTTTTTTTCACACCTACCCTCTGCTACACACACTCGCGCACAAATCAGTATCGACAATTCGATTGAGACCGCTTGACCTCGTGTCTGTGAACGAGTTGTCTATGTTTGCATAGCCTCAGCGAATTTAGTATGTAGGTTTCCATCTGTACTATCTCTAATTTGTGGCTAGGGAGTGCTTTACTTTTAAATTATTACATTATGTGGGTAAATTAATTAAAACAAAACTATAAAGCTAACCTGCACCCAACCAACTAGCGATATTAAAATCGACCGAACTTCGATATCGCCAATGGGTTTCAGCCGCATTTCAGATCCTGAAAAGCGTACCCAACTGGTTGGGGAAAAGACTCGGAGGATGACGAAAAACAATGAGTCTTACCAGCAATGTTCAAATCGCCATCAGTCGGTGAGAAGCTGAAGTAGTAGTGTGAGTGTCTCCAACTATCGTTCTGGTCCCACGAGTAGACTATCAGACCGTAACTCGCCAGGTCCGGAATGTAGGTAAAAGGCATAGTGTAGGAATAATTGAAAGAGAGACAAAGATACATAGTTGTCTCTTTTTACACATTTTGATCCGTAAAAGTCAATAAAACCGAGCCAAAAGAACAATACGTACACAAATAGAGAGAATAATTCCTATATCAGCGTGCGCCGCCATATTGGCTGTATACGACATGGCGGTAAACAAAAAAAATGGAGGCTATGGGCACTTTAGATACATCCTACTTAATTCTTGGTGTTTTTTTGGCCGTACTATTGGAAGATTGGCCAGCAAGACTCCGTGTAACATTAAAATACTCTATGAGCATAATCTAAATGCGATAAACCTTACCAGCAATGTTTAAGTCGCCATCAGTCGGTGAGAAGCTGAAGTAGTTGTGGGAGTGTCTCCAGCTGTCGTTCTGGTCCCAAGAGTAGACTATCAGACCGTAGCTCGCCAGGTCCGGAATGTACGCGTAAGTGTCTGAGCAGTTGTTGTTCCTGACTTCCACGGTTATGGAGGCTAGACCTGGAGAAGAAGAAATAAGACAATTCGTAAAAAATAATATCTCTGAAACGTTCGTTTTGTCATAGCTCGTTTGAAGTGGTTCGTATGGGCTGATTATATCTGTAGAATAACTGATGGCCGTTGCGACAACGCAACTTGGTACACGTGGGGACGACGGCGACGCCTCGCCAGATGGCCCGACGATTGCAGGGAGTGACTGGATGCGGAAGGCGCAGGACCTTGTGTTGGGGCGTAATTTGGGAAGGGTTTATGTTCAACAGTGTGGACTGCTTAATTGAAGCATTCGTAGTCTCGGTGACTCAGTGCTCTGTAAAGTATAGGTAAACGATCACTGTCTTATGGCGAACTCTGTCGAGGCCGATATTCGAGTCGCTCGTATTTTCGAAGATCCCCAACGGTGCTCATGACTCACGGGTTCGTCTGTGTTCACCGTTACGATGAGGTTAAGTGGTTTGTGTAGTTATCAGTAACGTGCGTTTCCGTGCTTCGAAAGACATGTTAACCCTTTGGTACTGGCTGCCAGTAACGGCAGTCTAAGCCAAGTTGAAGGATGAAAAACTAAGCTGCTGGTAGGGCGCAACAACCAGTTCATATTTGTTTCAAAACGATAATAGGGTCGGGGGAACGAGGGTATTTCGTAACTACTCAGGTGTTAGTGTAGTGCGTAACTATTCAGGTCTTGCAAACGTCTATAGATAGCAAAGTAGGTACGACGTACTTTAATGAGGTGAGCACATTCCTAATAGATGGCTGGACGCATGAATATTTTTCAGGAATCGCTAAAGCGATTTTCCCGTCAAAGAGTTCTATTGGTCTTTGATTGTGGTCCTTTCCGTGCCATTTATTTTGGAAAGATAAACATTTTAATCTTACATAGAAACCTACTAAAAAGAATATTCTTACCAGTAGGAGTGTTAGTGGCGGGTAGGTCGGAATCCTTCAGTTCATATCTTCGGAGAAGTTTGTCGGTTTTCAGGTCGTACACCAAGATAGCTGGTTTCTGGATGTACATTGGATTGTCTGAAAAAGAAAGTCGAATTAAAAGTAATAAAACAGGTCAAATGCGAGTTGAACTGGCGCACGGAGGGTTCCGTACAAAAACTGTTGAAAATAATGTTTATTGTATGAGAGCCCCCTTATTCTTTTTAGGCTTCTGAGTTTAGTAATCCTACAATCCTACTTCCTACTATCCTACTTCCTACTATCCTACTTCCTACTATCCTACTTCCTACTATCCTACTATCCTACTTCCTACTTCCTACTATCCTACTTCCTACTATTCTACTTCTTACTAATATTATAAATGTAAAAGTTTGTGACGATGTTTGGACGTTTAGATGTTTGGATGTTTGTTACTCAATCACGTTTTAACAGCTGGACGTATGAGTTGGTAGTAGTATAGTAGTAGTAGGTAGTAGTTAGTAGTAGTTATTGGTACAAAGATAGCTTATAGTCTGGAATAACACATAGGCACTTTTCATCTCGGGAATATGTTCCCACGGGTACGAAATTTCACGCGGGTGAAGCGGCGAGTATCATCTAGTTCAGGCCTTCCCAACCTTTTTCAGGTCACGGCGACCCTATAAAATTTAAAAAATTTCACGGCGCCCTCACATGCCACGTGAAATCTCTAATCCCCCCCCCCGTCGTTCTTCCGCTGGCAATCGCCTCATTGACGCAGCTATTCAATGGTATCCTCCACACACGTCACTTTCTTGTGACATGTCTCGGCAAACTCATCATGCGGCCCAAACCGGAATTCCTCATGGATGCTATTCCGAACTCTTACCGACTAAAACCACACAGTGGCCTACCACGGTGGCCACTTTTGGGGTCTGAGTTCTTACGGCGTATAGCGTGTGAGAAACTTTCACGTCATGCTGTCGTCTTCGCCATGCTTCTCTAAGGACGGTGAGCAGCCCCCGTCCCGTCCTTAGGCCCGTGGCATGGAAGCGCGATAATCTTGGACGAAGACAAATATGCACCCGTGCCCGGTAGTTATCTGTATCAACCAATAAAAGAGATGGTTCCTCTACAGCCACTCGTTTATGATCGGTCTGATCGCCCCGATTGTGGCATTATCCCACCTTGGTCACTCAAGTCGCACTTTTCAAGTCTCTATGATTTCCTGATGTAGCTAGGACCATTGAGCAGCTTGGACCTCTGAGCCAGGGAAGCTGTCTGTGACCATTTCGCCGCATATAAGTATTACCACCTCTCTCAACTAAGACACCTTAAGGCGGTCAACGCGGTGAGGACTTAGACACAAAGTATACTAGTTAAAAAAAACAAAATAGGGAACTTGAGAGACAGACCCTTTTTTAGAGTGGACGACGAGTAGGACGTCCACCCGCTAGATAGACCGACGATCTGGACCGTGCGGCGTTTTTTTTTTTTTTTGGTGACGCGGGGAATGCCGTTGGGCACCGTTATCCCAGCCGCGGAGACAGCTAGGATGGTGTGTGGGGCTCCCGGTCCCGGAAAGGGACCGTCCTACCCACTAAACCCTGCGGTGTTGCTTCCTTCTCACCCTATAGCCGGGCCGAAGGATATCCAAAGATTGTTCTGGTCGACCGGCAATCTCCTTGGGGGAGCAAGATGGACTGCTCCCCCTGAGCTCCCTAAGGATCTGACAAAACCCAAGCCCGCATCGCACCGCTCTTGAGCGCCTTTCTGGAAGCAGAAACGGTAGAGAGCGGTCGAGCGAGCTGGCACTGAAGGCACCTCCGGAACACGGAGAGGTGCCTTCCGCCAAATGATCGCCGGTGAACGGGGTCCCTCAACCTCCGCTCACCGGTACAACGCTAGTCGGGGGCGCGCACGAAGGCTGCCATGTGGCGCCCCCAAACCAGACGGCGGGATGTCTCTCTTGGCACTCCTCTCTCTTGGCGAACGTGTGGCGTTAGAAGGGAGAGGCCTGCGTCCAGCTGTGGACTGTCATAGGCTGATTTGATGGATTAATTGCATGTTTATGATATTTTTACTAACTTTTTTTTTACGTACAGAGGGGCGTCGCGAGGAGAGCCGCGGCGCCCCTATGGGCTCTCTGCAGCGCCCCGGGGCGCCGCGGCGCACAGGTTGAGAACCCCTGATCTAGTTGATGTTATAGCGGCAACGAAAATACGTCATCAGTGAAAATCAGCTCTCTAGCTATTACGGTTCCTGAGATACAACCTCGTGACTGACAGACTGACACGTGACAATAAGGTCCCGTTTTTACCCTTTGGGTTCAGAACCCTAAAAACTGTCCTATGCTCAAAAGCACTTTATAGGTCCATTTTTAACCCCCGACGGAAACCAGGACGGGGTGTTATAAGTTTGACGTGTGTGTGGGCATGTGTGTGTGTGTGTGTGTGTGTGTGTGTGTATGTGTGTGTGCGTGTGTGTTTGTAAGTCTGTCTGTGGCATCGTAGCTCCCAAACGGGTGAACCCGTTTTTATAGTACAAATAGCTAGATACATGTTCCCATATAAAAATCAAATTGGCGGATATTTTGATATTTTAGAAATTTTAATATACCTGGTGTCACTCACACAATCAAGATGAATCAAATGACACCTCGCATGTCAAAATCCGTCAAGCCGTTCAGGCTGTAGGACGTGACAAAGAAATGGACATACATACTTAGTCTCGAAAAACATTACCCTCCTTTCTTCGGCAGTTCGGGTAAATACAGATATTGTGGATGTGTAAGTGCGTCTCTGCCTCCCCTTTAGGACCTAAATGGGTCATACACATATAGGTGTTCGGATAAAATGACTTAAAAATTTACGACAGTAAGTGAAACCCGTTATTTTTAAGTTAAATTATTGTTACTTTTTTATTTACTCATAATATTCGAAACTATGAAATTATATTTCTTTTTATACAAAAAAAAACAAAATGTTTCAAAAGTCTCGTCGTGTGGACTGTTCAGATTCGGGGTATGAGTGTTTGGATATATGTAGTTAATTATTTTGTTACATATTTATCAAAACATCATTATCTCTTTTACGTGATATATACTGAATATTATTTTTATTACATAATTGTTAATAATTGTACAAGATTTCTTTTTTTATTTTCAATAAACATGCAGTTATACGGATTAAGGTCTTTTTGGTGGACCTAAAAATCAACCTAATTTCAATTTCTACTAAAGCTATCATGTATCGAATGTATTTTAAATTTACAACACTGGATTGCGGCCATTTGTTGGAGTCCTTATTAACACAGCTACGTGCCATTTTCTAATTTACGAAGTTTTAAAATAAAATTAAGAGTTTTTGTCAAAGTTCAGTGCGTCTTTTCTGTTTGGATTGTAATTTGGTAAGTAAGTATTTAATATTTTAGTAAATATTCCGCCGATATGCCTTTTGAGGAGTATTTTCAAAAATTCCTTTTGTTGTATTACTAACCTTAAAAATAAAATGGCTGCTTTGATTTTTGTTTGAAATATCTCTTCTGTGGACATCTTTCCTGTGGAAATAAATGTCCACAGGAAAGATGTATGTCAACAAAAAATAACATTTTAATGGTTTTCCATGCTAACAAAGCTACAATGTGGGTCAACCAAACGGGCAGGCTGTGATAGCATGATTTAACATACATACATACATACATACATTCTTACATTATGGTCACGCCTTTATCCCCGAAGGGGTAGGTAGAGGCATATTATACGCCTACAATTCACCTTTTTAGAAATTGTCCCACGTAATAGCTGGTGAGCCCTATTGCCGTGTTGAGATGGACAGGCGCAGGTTGTGACTGACTGTTGTTGAAATTTTTCAAGCCACTTAAAAAGCCCTTCTACTTGGCTTAACGACTGCCATTTTACTGGCAACTGGGGCCAACGGCTTAACGTGCCTTTCGAAGCACAAAACGCTCAAATAAATGTCAAAAAGTGGTCACATGGATGGTCACTCATCCAAGGACTGACCACAGTAAAAGTTGCTTACTGCAGTGATCATTTACAGACCGCTGATAGCTTCTGCGCGCTCACGAGCACATGATTAAAATACTGCATTATTGGTATCGACACCCGAAAAACGAGCTTGATCTATTTTATGCCAAATGTGGGGTGCTTAGCATGGCTGGGTTTGTTTCAGGTACAATGCCTCGATCAAGTCGGTCTAGAACCCAATTAACTGACGAAGAGAAGAAGATACGTCGTCGTGAACAGAAAAAACTCAGTATGCAAAGAGCCAAAGCTAAATTAGATGCTACTGCCATAGAAGAAAGACGTAGAAAAGAACGCGAAAGATATCATCTAAAGAAAAAAAATGGGTTATTGAAGACAATTAAAGATTTTACACCCAGGCAGCAGCGACAGATGCGAAAAATGTGGCGTGAAAAAGCCAAGCTAAGACGTGAAAGAGATCGACTAAGAAAACGAACAGAAGAAATAGTACGCGTGAATACACCGATTTCTTCTCCCAGTTCTTTTCGCTCATCGCAGTCACGTGTAGAGGTGGGTAAAGCAATACGATTACGAAATCGCCGCATATTGAAGGCTCAAAATGAGTTTTTAATAGAAAGATTAAATATTTTAGAACGGAAACTCTCTAAATATAGGATGCGACTAATGAGATTTAAAAAGGGTAAAGGACAGGAGATTATCATAAATATGGGCTTAAGAAAAAGGATACATGAATTTTTAATCAATGACGAAAATAGCAGACTAACGGCTGGTAAAAAAGAAACGATCACGCGCAGAAAAGTCAAAAAGCAGATACGTCTTTTAAATGATACACTGTTAAACCTTCACAAACAATTTAACAATATGACTGGTTTGAATATCTTATACGAAACATTCCGCCGACATCGTCCATTCTGGGTAATATTCCCTAAAGCTGCTTCAAGAAATACGTGCCTGTGTTCCCTTCATTCTAATAATGATTTTATTGTCCAAGCCTTACACCAAGCTAAGATATTAAAACATTCTTCTGCCACCGATCTCGCAAAATCTCTTTGCTGTAATAATGCTTTTAGTGTTTCTTGCTTGGAACGAAAATGTTCACAATGTTCTGAGATAGTTCCAAAGTACACTTTGATAAATGGCAATGATACAATAATTTACCAAAGATGGGTAACTAAGAATTTTCCTGTCATAATTAAAGGTAATGAGAAGATTTGCAAGAAAACTGTCAAAGAAAGCGTAAAGACATCGCATCAATTGCTTGTTAATATTTTAAATAAAAACCTACCTTTATTCATGCAGCATCTTGCCAATATTACTAATCAGTATAACGCTATGAAACTCGTGAAACAAAATCTTTCGCCGTCTGAGGGGTTACTACATATAGACTTTTCAGAAAACTATTCTTGCAAGTACGGATCTGAAGTTCAATCAACCCATTTTGGAGGATCGAAATCGCAACTATCATTACACACGTGCGTCTACTATTCTGCTAATTCAGAACCGCCACAAAACGTTTTAAAAACTATGTCTTTCTGTTCGGTTTCTGAAAATTTGAGACACGATCCCGTTCTTATTTGCGCACATCTAAAACCTATAATTGAAAAAATTAAAATTATCTCGCCTCGTTTGAAGGAATTACATATACTAAGCGATGGGCCTACAACGCAATATCGGAACAAGACAATGTTCCATTTAATTGTAAATTATGTGAGTAAAATTACCAATGCAGAGAGGATCGTGTGGCATTATAGTGAAGCTGGTCACGGTAAGGGGGCACCTGATGGTGTAGGTGGCTGCGTAAAACGTACGTGTGACAATAATGTTGCCCATGGAAGAGATGTTTCAAATATGGACAGTTTTGTCAGTTGTTTGAAGGACAATTGTAAAGGCATCGAAGTTGTTTCTGTTGATGATACCCATGTTCCTGAAATACAGAGAATAGCGGATGCGAATAAATGTCGTCCATTTAAAGGTACCTTTCAAATTCACCAAGTTGTATGGAACGCTACTGAACCTTATTTACTTCACGCCAGGAGATTAAGCTGTATTTCATGCGCCACTCACGTTCATTGTCCTCATTTTGAAATAGGTCAAATTCATATTGAATGTGTCTCAGATCCTGTAGAAGATTCATCAGCTTCTTCGAGACCTTCGTCATGTATTTCTATGTCACCATCTTCTCATAGCACAGCATCTGTATCAACTATCACTGGGCCAAGAACTCTTTCGCCTTTATTGTTAACACCGTCTTCAGAACTTTTAGACAATGTAGCTAGTCAACCATGTACTCCGCGAAAGAGGATTCTCTGTGAGAATAACTATTCTGATGACTCAGTAACACCACCTAAAAAACCTAAAGTACGACCTTCGTTCTTTGATAGTGACGATAGTGATGAAAACATTTTTTGAAAGCATATTTGTTTGTTAATTTTTGATTAGTTTGACGTTTCATTGATAAAGATAAGAGGCTAAAATGAATAAAAAATCAAAATATTTGGAATAATTTCAATATTTGCACCCTTGAAAAAATTACATTTTATAATGAATCAAAGAAAAAGTAAGATTTTTTTTTGTGGATTTTTTTTTTCAAATTAAATATAATTGGCTAATTAACTTTTGTTAATTATTACGAGTAATGGCAAGTACACGTCAATGTCAAAGTGATTAACTTCTCTTCTGTGGAAAGGGGTCTTTTCTGTGGACCTATAATAATAATAAAGTTAAATAACTTGCTGAATTCTGAATAACGATCTGGTTTTTGATTAATTTCTAATCACTTGAAAGATTACCTAATAAATGAGACTGATTTGAAAAAAAATAAACGACTTTTTATTTTGTATATTTTCATAACCCGTTTTGTGTATGACCCAAATAGGTGATATAAAGCGTAACTTCATACTTACTAGGTATCTCAATAGCGCCCGTATCGACGGCCCAGAGCCTGTCACATTCGTCAGCTCTGGTCCTGTACACCGAGATCACAGATCTGGATTGCACCATGCTTGGGTACGGAGAGAGTGGGGGAGACCCTGAAGAGTACTCGTTTAGGTCGATGTAGTTCAGGGTTGCTGGTATACCTGGAAGAAAGAAGAATGAGTAAGTGACATTTATACTATATAAAGAAGAAAGATTTGATTGTTCGTTTGCATCGAATAGGCTCCGAAACTACTGGACCGATTTGAAAAATTGTTTTAATGTTGGGAAGCTAGCTACACTATCCCTCATGAACATACATTTTTTTTACGTGAGTGAAATTCCTCATGGATGCTATGTCGGACTGCTACCGACTAAAAAACCTCACGTAACGCCCAACAGCCTACGGTTGGGAGCCCCGGGTAAGCCCTCGGAAGGATATTATGTCCCAGGAAGTTAAAAATTGGCAACAATTTATTCCCGTATGTATTCCCAAGGGTACAGGAATTACACGGCTGAAACCTTGTGATGGTTATTTTTTAAATATTTAACTCGCACAAATTACGTCGCTCGCCTGATGGAAATTCATGGTATTCTCAACACAGAACCACAATTTACAGAACCGGGCGATTCAAAAGAACGATCGTTTCTCTGTCGAACCCTACATACTAAATACTATTTTGTACACCTACCCTCGGCTACGCACACTCACGCACAAAATATTAGTATCAAAAACTACTATGAAAATCTTTGACCTCGTGTCTGTTAACTCAATGAGCGGTGTCTATAGTTACGAAATACCCTCGTTCCCCCGACCCTATTATCGTTTTGAAACAGATATGAACTGATTGTTGCGCCCTACCAGCAGCTTAGTTTTTCATTCAGCGAATTTAGTATGTAGGTTTCCATCTGTACTATCTCTAATTTGTGCTTTTAGCGTGCCCTTGATCGTTTGTACCCGAAACACCGATTAGCATGATTCCTGGGATATCCTTCAGGGGGCTTACCAGGAGCTCCCGGCTAGACGCTGGTAGAGCCTCATGTGGTTTAGTCGGTAGAATCCGGCATAGCATCCATGAGGGATTTTCACACGTAAAAATGAAAGGCTTTTTTTATTTCGCTCGCCAAATTGACGTCGCCAGCCTGATGGAAAGCCGCGGCGCATCTAGCAATTGAGGGCCACTCTCACAGTCCGTAAGACTTCTGACAATGGTCCTCAAGTTTTTATCTCAAGATGACACGGAGCGAACTATTAACAAGCTAATAGTTGGCGAGTTTAAAAGCTAGCTAGTGAGCGACAATGGGATAGATAGTTATAAGCAGATTGTAAAAAAATTTGAAGGTGATGAGAAGCGCTCGTGGCCCCGCGGACTCAAGTGTTCTGTAAACGATCACTGCAGTAAGCAACATTTACTGTGGCCGATCATGGATGAGCGACACCACGTGATCACTTTGTGACAGTTATTTGAGCGTTTCCGCGTTTCGGGTTGCCATTAAAATATCAGTAGCTAGCGTTCACAAAAAATGCACTTAGGATTTTGGAAATATTAAAGAACTCACTTCATTAAATGACACTAAAATGGAACCTTAAATTCTTAAAAGATAAGACTACATTAACACCGTGTGCTATTTACAAAATAATTATTTACATTAGAAAAAACACCTCTCAAAATTATTAAAAATCATCAAAATAGCAGAAATAATCAGATTGACAAAGGTACGTCTCGATGGTTTTCAGAGGTTTTTTCGCAAGTAAATAATTATTATTGTCTAAATAGCACACGTTGTTATTGTAGTGCCTATTATCTACTAAGAAATTAAGGTTCCATTTTAGTGTCATTTAATGAAGTGAGTTCTTTAATATTTCCAAAATCCTAAATGTCTTTTTGTGCATTTTACGGACGCGCCCCTTAAGCAAAGTTGAAGGCGGCTTGAAAATTTCATCAGCAGGCAGGGCCTGATTTACCCATAAGCTAACTAAGCTGAAGCTTAGGGCGCCAGGATCAAGGGGGCGCCTGGCGTTGGGCTCGGCGCAGGGCTGTGACTTACGATGCTCCCAAAAAGGAGCACACAAAACATCTAGCAATTTTTAACAGATTGTGACAACTCCTAACAACATGTTTGAAATTGTTAGTTAACATTTTGTTACACCAAAGTATATAATAATATTTGGTAATTTAGTGAGAATACAAATAAGTACGTGCGTTAAATTAAACTCCTGCGCCCATCTCCCTGGCAGCGTGGTAGTAAATACGACAGCTCCACCCGTGTAGCGTTCAAGGCACCCAGGAACCAAAGTGAATGGGTGTCCAGCTTTTAGGCCGGTAGAAGCATAGGTTCTGAATGCATGACCATAAACGCTGGAGTACCACAAGGCTCAGTGTTGTCCCCCACTCTGTTTCTGCTGCATATCAATGAGATGTTGTCTATTGACGGCATTCATTGTTATGCGGACGACAGTACGGGCGACACTTGTTACACGGGCCGCACCGGTATCTCTCGGGCTGCAGTGGATGAAAGCTGTGAACAACTTGTGTTTGAAATCGAGACAACTCGCAATAGAGTGTCCGATTGGGAAAAACAAAATCTTGTTCAATTCAACCCTACTAAGACACAAGTTTGTGTATTCACCGCAAAGAAAACCCAATTTACTGTAGCGCCATAATTTCAGGGCACAACTCTCTCCTACTCTGACAGTATCCTTGGTGTTGACATCTGCAGTGACGTTCAGTTTCGAAGTGATTTGGAGAATAAGGCCAAGCTGGCGTCCAAGCCGCTCGGTGTGCTCAACAGGGCGCGGCGGTACTTACTGCGGCGCAAACACTGCTTCTGTTTAAGTCGCTTGTGCGGCCGCACATGGAGTACAGCTGCCACTGCTGGGTGGGAGCACCAGAATATCAGAAGGAATTGACTGAATTCTTCCGTTCGACTCGGTGCAGTGGCGAGCCATGAAGTGGTCAACGATCCCATGCTTGCAGGTGGTGTGGAACCTCTTCGCGACAGGAGAGACTTTGCCTCCTTGTGCGTGACCACCGGTACATCTGGTGGGCCGTATGCTTGTCTGCCACTTTGGTGGTATAAAAAAAAAATTGTGAGACGGTGCTGTTGAGACGGTGAAACTGGTCCTGGAGTAGTGGCTGGAAAGGCACCATCGCACCAATATTACTGACGATTTAATTAACCCCGCCGAAAAACGAGAAGTGTTTTAAGTTTGACCTGTGTATCTGTCTGTGGCATCGTAGCAGTCCAACAGATGAGCCAATTTTGCGGTTTTCTATTCTCGAAAGCCAATGTGCCGGGGCCATCCCCAGCAGGCTTTCGAACCGTTCTTAGCTATAAATTTTGCATTCATCAGCTCACTTCCTGAGTTATGAAGGGATTTTACTAAGATTCACTGATTCGGTTTATCGGAAACTGGATGTACCGAGGTACTGTTAGGTACTTTGATGGTATTTTTATCTCGCTTTTCACTGGCTGATGCATCAAGTCATAACTTCAGAAGAAGTCTCAGAATCGGGTTTTATTTTATTTTCAAATTAACAAAGAATAACGATTAGGAAATTAGGATCAGCTTACGTAGTCTCTTTTGTAGGTAGGACTTAAATTAGTTGCAGCTGGGGGCGCATATTCATAGCTAGCTTAGGGCGCGTGGAGCCCTAAATCAGGCCCTGTCAGCAGGTCACAACCTGCGCCTGTCCATATCAACACGGCAATACGGCTCACTACTTATTAGGTAGGACAATTTCAAAAGGGTGAAATGTGGGCTTATAACATGCTACTACCTACCCCTTCGGGTATAAAAGGCGTGATCATATGTTATTATGTTATGAAAAAAGGCTCGATGACTCGGAGAGAGTTTACAAGCCGCTTGCAAACTCACTGGCTTGTAGCTTGTAAATTCGCTGTGTCGAGGCTATAGAACAGAAACGTAAAGTAATATCTTAGCGCTTACCATATCTTCTCCGGGGGATTGTGACAAATAGACGGTTTCCTACTTTTTCTGCTCCCATCGGCAAATTGTTGTACCGGATGAAGTATTGTCCCTTTTCATCTGAAAATAAAAAGTATATTTCTATATCTATACAAATATTATAAAGAAGAAATATTTGTTTTTTGTTTTTTGTTTGATTGTTTGTAACGAATAGGCTCCGGAACTACTGGACCGATTTAAAAAATTCTTTCACGGTCAAGTCAAAAGCGGTCAACATAGGCTATATTTTATTTCCGTACTCCCACGGGAACGGGAACTACGCGGGTGACACCGCGTGACGTCCGCTAGTAATATATCATTTCATAGAATCGCAAGGCACTGAGCACAATCCTCCAATTTCGTTTTGCTCCGCCTACACAAGTACAGGATTCTATTTCGAAGTTTCCTTCACGAACCAATAGAAGTTGTGGCTTCTTGGGGACATTCATTAAAACTATTAAAAAATCGGTTGTCTGTAAAGTCGGTTTACTGACGATGGTTGAACGTGACAACGTCAGAAGAAAATAAAAATAAAAATAAAATTACACAACAGAAATAAATGTAAAAACACATCAATTGATTATAGTGCCATCTGTTGAATACATTACTAAAAATAATAATAGGTAATAATAGGTATTGCTATTCAAAGGGGGAATGCTGTTAGTCTTTTGGGCACAATGCCACGGGGGCCTTATTTAGATTTAGTTTAGATAGTAGTAATGTAAATATAGATATGTAATAATTATGTTTCTCTGTAATTTGTAACAATAAATGTATAAATTGTTACTAAAAGAAATGGAACGCCTCAGAGCGAGGTAACGACGTATTGCGTCATCATTTTTCGTTCGTGCAGCCGGATCCATCGAATTATAAGACGTTGTCACGTCAAAATTGTCAATAATGGAAAGAAATCTTTGTCCCTTGTCCTGCAGTCAGCGCCAGATAGGTATCGGAGGACTCCCAGTCTCCGTGACTGAGGGTCTGAGAACGGCGGGTTGACTGCTCGCCGTTCTTCCGTACCCAAAGGGAAAAAACGGGACCCTATTCATGAGACTTCGCTGTCCGCCTGACTGACGGGGCTGTATCTCAGGAACCGTGATAGCTAGAGAGCTGAAATATTCAGAGATTACGTATTTCTGTTGCCGCTATAACAGGCCGGGACGATAACGTGTCACTTTACCCTTCCAAGAAGTGTGATAGACCCAAGCTTCGCAAAAATGCGGGATAGCACCCGAACCCTTCGAAGAAGAATGAAAATCCGAAGTTTGTTGAAGAAGAGAGGCCGCAATGTCGTACACCCAAACCCTTCGAAGAAGAAGAAGAAACATGCAAGTTTGTTGAAGAAGAGAGGCCGCGAAATCGTACAGATCATAGATTTGTCCTTCCGAGGGTGTACGTAGTATGCAGCAGTGGCATCGTGCAATTTAGGTACTTCGCTCAAAAAGGCCTGGGACTCCCGGCCGTAGATGAAAGAGCACTATGAGGTTTTGTTGGTTCGAGTTCGTCATGCCGATCAGTGGGAATATAAAGGCATGTCTGTTTATAAGGTGGTAAGAAAATGAGACTAGATGAGAAGATGGGACCAATACTGAGGCTAGATGGCGCTTATCCCAACATAGTCATAGATAGTTAGTAATAGCAACGATATTTAATTGTTTAATTTACATGATAATTAAGTGTTTTGTGTTATATCGAACCCTAAAATTATTAATTGTAGTTGTCCATAATTGCTAAATTAGTTTTGTATAATATTGTGTAATTAAATGTTATTGTCTAATTAGCAGCTTCTGGGGAGAATGTGAAATATTGTGGGCTTTTTTCATACTGAAAGCTTAGCTAGGTGTAACGCTGCTCAAATAAATGCAGATGTAAAAGTTATATTTGCAAGTTTTATTTTATTTTTGTTCCTATTTAACAAAGGTCTTACCTCGAGGGTCTACAGGTGCAGAAGTAGAGACGACAGATTCAGGAGTACTGCTCGGTTCTGCTGCCTGGGGTTCGTTAAAGTCGGGTCCTGAAAATGTAAATTGATAAGGATTCAAGCTTTTATGGTCACCAACATTACTTTATCGTGATATTTGCCATGTATTATCATCGTGGGTTCGATTCCCACCGGAGACAAAAATTTGGTCTGGGTGTTTCTACGTCTGATAAGTATGTATTTAAAAAGTATATATTTTGTAATATCAGTGGTCTGATACCCATAACACAAGTAGGTTATTCCTAGCTTACTTTGGGATCAGATATCGCTGTGTGAAATGTCCATGAATATTTACTATCGAGTGTTTTCGATATTTGTGAACATATTTGGCTTGCCATTATGACGTCACGACTATTGGGTGCTACTCACAATCCATAAGACTATTAATTGACAGTAGCCCTAAGTTTAAAGAAAGGAAGAGGCACATTATTAGGCCGTCAGTCTAATAATGTGCCTCTTCACTTGAAGAGCCGAAGTCGTTCGCTGTCAGAGCATTCCAAGTTTCTATTATTCGCCAGAGAAACGATCTTATGGATAGCGTGGTTCTGACGAAGATTCTCTCCACTGTGTGAGAGTAGCTCCACAAATTAGAGATAGTACAGATGGAAATCTAGATACTAAATTCGCTGAGGCTACGCACGCATAGACAACTCATTCATAGACACGAGGTTCACATAGACAACTCATTCACAGACACGAGGTCAGGCGGTCTCAACAGAATTTTCGATACAGATTTGTGCGCGATTGTGTGTAGCAGAGGGTATGTGTGAAAAAAAAGTACATAGGTACCTACATGAGTTTTTCATCTGTACTATCTCTAATTTGTGGTAGCACCTAAGCCGGTACGCGATGTCCTGAAGAGTTATTCAACCTAACTTCACCCTCTCCTTTTAATTTCCAATATGACAGGTTGAGATTAAGTTGAAGAGTTCTTGAGAACATTCGTCTTAATAGATTTGGCAAGCTAGCCAAAGACGCTATTGTCCATTGCTGCGCTAACGGCTCCAGGCTTCCTATCATCTCAGGAACTCAAGACAATCGATAATACGAATAGTTCACCTCTGCATAGCATCTAGCAAGCTCCTTGCGGAGTCATCCCAAAGGCGAGAGCAGTTTTCGACGCAGGGAAGGACCGTCTTGTAAAGCAAACCCCTCTGTTGTGGCGTGAAGAACCGTCTCACTTTGTTCAGGATTCCTAGTTCCCGCGTTGCCAGCCCAAAAATACGTCTCTCTATTTAGATTTTATTGCTGGGCTCACGCTGGAGGTCTATGCCGAGAATTTCCAGCCCACTTAGACAAGTGACACAAGCGTAAATCGCAAACGAAAGGAATAGAATAGGTCGACTAATTGCATGCAAGCTCATCGCCGGCGTACGAATCGCGCGCCGCGGCAGGATCACGACTCACGAGCTTGGATGTGATTGGTCGACCTATTCTATCCTTTCGTTTGCGATGCGAGAAACAGAGTAGGGGACAACACTGAGCCTTGCGGTACTCCAGCGTTTATGGCCATGCAGTCTGAACAGCTGCCGTCGACGACGGCTCTGATGCTTCTACCGGCAAGGAAGCTGGACACCCATCCGCATAATCTCTTGGACAGTCCAAATAAGGCAATTTCGTAAGAAGACCACAGTGCCAGACCCGGTCAAAGGCCTTAGAGATGTCGAGGCTCACTGCTAGAGCCTCGCCCTTACTCTCGATGGCTGTCGCCCATGGGTGTGTGAGGCACCCAGAAGATCGCCCGTTGAGCGACCGTGACGGAAACAGTACTGCCGGTCACTGAGCAGGTCGTGTTCCTCAAGGTACCTCAGGAGCTGTGTATTAATTACGCGCTCCATCACCTTAGATAAAAGGTTGTTTTTATGCGGTAACATACAAGGAAGGCCGATTCTATTTATTGGATAGTATACGTACTGGGATTGCCATACACATTGGCATCGTTGTAGTGCAGACTTTCGCTGTCTCTCTTGTTTCTATCTCCAGAGAAGTCATCTGCGAAATGCTGGTTGGCGCTCACTGAAAAGGTAAAAAATGTACTTTTTAGGGTTTCGTACACAAAAGGCTAAAAACGGGACCCTATTACTAAGAGTTCGCCGTTTGTCTGTCTGTCTTTCTGGGCGTCACGAGCCTGTATCTCATAAATAGTGATACTTAGAGAGCATTTTCACAGATGATGTATTTCTGTTGCTGCTATAACAACTAACACTATAATAAGAAAAATAATACGTTTATAGGGGCTCCGAAACAAAAAAACGTGATTTTTTCCCGTTTTTTAGTACGGTACCCTCCGTGAGCGAATCCGACTCCAACTTGGCCGCTTTTTTCTATACTAATATTATAAAACTAGCTGACCCTCGCAACTTCGTTTACGCCACATAAGGTGTATGACAGGACAGGTATTTTTTCAACAGACTCATGGGAGCGTATGAAACTGCCCTGTTTGCTTAATCATAAAAGAGCTTAAAGATTAAGTCCATTCTAAAACAATTCAGTCCACGCTTTCGGTGCGGACTGAATTATTTTACAATAGACCTAATCATTAAGCTCTTTTATGATTAAGCCAACACGCTAGTTTAGATTTAAAAAAATCCTTAAATTCTAGGCTTTGCAAAAGTTGAGATGTCTCTAATTCCTGAACCACAGAATTAGCAACATTGAAACTTGTATTAAATAATCCTTAGAGTACTCACTTTATAATACTGAAAAAAGTTTTGGATTCAGACCACGCATTCAGAAGTTACAACAAAAAAACCGTTTTGTCTTTCATCCCCTCTCCCTAAGGACCCGCTCAAAATATCAGGATCAAAAGTATCCTAAAACCTTCCTCGGACTATAAGCTCAGAATGTACCAAGTATCATTCAAATCGGTTCAGTAGTTTCGGCGTGATACTTATTCGGGATACAGACAGACAGACAGACATGAAAAATTTAAATAACATTTTCGGCTTCAGTATCGATTAGAGAACGCCCTCCAATTAAAATTTTCAAAATATTTTCATGTACAGACTCCCGACCCTCTACAGTTTTATTATATGTATAGAAGAAAAGATTTGATTGTTTGTTTGTTTGCATTGGATGCGCTCCTAAACTATTAAACCAATTTGAGAAATTATTTTACGGGTGGGATCCTACGTTATTTCCGGTGAACATAGGCTACATTTAATCCCGCATTCCCACGGGAACGGTAACCACGCGGGTGAAACCGCGTACCTTCCGCTAGTACACTTATGATTACGCTTGTATCTTAGACCATTAACTAATACGTAACGCTTGTATAAAATCGTTTATTTTTCCTGACGTGCAAACACTTATTATGTTCATTATGCAGAAACGAGTTATACTGATGTCATCGGTGGCAAGTCGAGATGCGATCATTATAGGTATGCCTTTTGTTTATTAAATACTAGCGGACGTTACGCGATTTTACCCGCATAGTTCCCGTTCCCGTGGGAATACGGGAATAAAATATAGCCTATGCTCAGCTCACCGGGAATAGTGTACCTTTCCAATAGTGTAAGAATTTTTCAAATCGGTTCAGTAGTTTCGGAGTCTATAGGTAAGTACGATGCATTGTGTGCATCGAATCTTTGTGTGTGTATGTAATTTGCATCGAAAAAACAAACAATCAAATAAAAAAAATAAACCGGCCAAGTGCGAGTTGGACTCGCCCATGAAGGGTTTCGTAGCAGCAAGTAACATAAGTTCTAATAGTTCGTTGTAACTTTGACTGATGTTTTAACACGTTCGCAGTGGTAGTGATTTCACTAACCGGAAATTGCGGTTAATGGCGTATTAAAAAAAAACTACCAGCTCTATCTCGTTCAAACTAATTTTTTTTATTTTTTTTTATAAATATTCACGGACATTTCACACAACGCTATCTGATCCCAAAGTAAGCTAGGAATAAACCTGCTTGTGTTATGGGTATCAGACCACGGATATTAATATTAATACTTATATACTTTTATTAAATACATACATATTATACATAGAAACACCCAGACTCTTGAGACAAACATTTATGGGTCACACAAATATTTGTCTCCGGTGGGGAATCGAACCCACGACCTCCAGCGCCGCAGCCGGTATCACTACCGACTGCGCCACAGAGGCAGTCGGTAGTGATATCAATTTTCGTTGGTAGTTTTTATGGCAATGTACATCATATATTTTTTTTAGATTTATCATTCTCTTAGTTTAGAAGTTAGATTACACTCATTTTTAACCGACTTCAAAAAAAGGAGGAGGTTCTCAATTCGTCTGTATGTATTTTTTTTTATGTATGTCAAGCGATATTTCCGTCAATTATGAACGGATTTCAAAATTTATTTTTTTGTTGAATAGGGTTTACTTCTGAGGTGGTCCCATTTTCACCAGGTCAGGATCTGATGATGGGATCCAGGAGAAAACGAGGGCAACCACCGAAAATTGTAGGGACAACTAGTGCACTTGTTAACTTTTTAATTAAGTGCTTTAATGTTCTACACTTTAATGAAGGTCTGGAGTCGACCTGATGATAGAGTCGAAAGACAGTCGAGGGCATTCCTTAACAATTTACAGCAGTTACCTTGTGTTTGGGCTTGATTGATTTGTATTGATGAGAACTTTGCACCTAGATTGATAGATCCGCCTTCAAAAAAAAAAGGAAGTTCTCAATGTTTTATGTATGTTCACCGATATTTCCGTCAATTATAAACGGATTTAAATTGTTTTCTTTCTTGAATAGGGTTTACTTATGAGGTGGTCCTATTTAATCAGATCAGGATCTGATGATGGGATCCAGGAGAAATCCAGGGCAACCATCGAAAATTGTAGGGACAACCAGTGCATTTGTTAACTTTTTAATTCAGTGCTTTAATGTACTACAATTTAATGAAAATCTGGAGTCGATCTGATTATGGAACCGAAAGACAGTCGAGGGAAATCCTTAACGCTTTACAGCAGCTACCTTGTGTTTGGGCTTGATTGATTTGTATTGATGAAAACTTTTACGTAATTAAACGTAATAGATATATTTTTCGGTTCACCCGTCACTTAAAATAATGAAAAAAAATTTTTCAATAAAAAATAAAACCGACTTCCAACAAATCCTGAAAAATAAAATTTACTTAGCACAAAGTAAAATGTATTTTGATTTATCAGATTTTATTCAATATAGTATTGAAGTTGGTGCCATGAATAATACCTACATAAACCTATGGGTTTACTTGGCGCCGACTTCAATATGATATTGAATAAAATCTGATAAATCAAAATACATTTTACTTTGTGCTAAGTAAATTTTATTTTTCAGGATTTGTTGGAAGTCGGTTTTATTTTTTATTGAAAAATTTTTTTTCCACTTTGGAAGTGTCTCTTGCGCAAACTATTCACTTTAGAAAAAAATGATGTTAGAAACCTCCATAGCATTTTTGAAGACCTATCTATAGATACCCCACACGTATGGGTTTGATGAAAAAAAATTTAGAGTTTTAGTTCTGAGTATGGGGACACCCAAAATTTACTGCTTTTTTCTAGTTTTATATAAGAATCTTAATGCGGTTCACAGAATACATCTAGCTACCAAGTTTCAATAGCATAGACCTTATAGTTTTGGAGAAAAGTCGCTGTGACAAACGGACGGACAAACAGACGGACAGACAGACAGACAGACATGACGAATCTATAAGGGTTCCGTTTTTGCCATTTGGCTACGAAACCCTAAAAAGAGAAAACATCTTTATAATATTAGTATAGTAGTAGGTACACCGACAGTAATTGGTACTGTTTTTTATTATTTATCGAATCCATTTTTGTCAAAGATGGCAGTGTCAAATGGAGAGAATATAGCACCAAAAAGCGGAAACCAGGGCTTTCCAGGATCAGTCCTGGAAAGCCGTGGTTTCCGCTTTTTTTGTGCAGCTATTTTTACTATTTCAAACAGTCTTCTTTTCCGGGTTTTGTACCCAAAAAGGTATAAAACTGCACCCTATTACCACAGAGCTTAAACTCCATTTAGCTAAAACACCATTCTTGTTTAATACTACAAAATGATGACTCGAAGAGGTCTGTGTCAGGAACAGTCAAAACTTCAACTGGTCTTAGAGGAACTGAAATCTGCCAAGGAGCAGGTTGTCCAGCTCAGTAATGAACGTGAGGACAATGAGACAGAGCTTGTCTCTGTTGCAACAAAAAGTTAAAAGATTTTATAAAAATAAATAAGTTGATAAGAAAAAAACAAAATTTGCTTAATAATAATAAAAACTTCACCAAAAATATTAAGAATTGTCGAAATAGATTGGATATATTACATGAACTAAATTTATGCACTAAAAAGTTAGAAAGTAGTCAAAAACAGCATGCTGCAGATAGACAGGAATTCAGTTATAAATTACAACAGCTTCAAGATTCCCTGGAGTCTGTTAAGACAATGTATGATAAATCGCAGCTGATTATAAAAGAATATTCTTTGGCCATGGATAAACTCTTAAATTCAACATCTAATTATGCTGACCGTTTTAACTCCTTAGCTTAGCAGAAAAAACACAATGTGACTGCAGCCAGGGAGTACACTTGCCCTATCTGGTGACCAGATGCATAGCACACTAAAACAAATCAATCAAGGTCTTAAAAAAGATAACAGTGAAGGTAGTCGTTGAATTATGTTCAGTGATGAGATTGGGAGAGACATGGGGTCAAAATTAAACTTTTGTTCACAGGGGCAGTCCTTTATAAATCACTGCATGCCTTCTACATCCTATACCCAATTAATGAAAGCCGTATGCTACAAATTTCATCAGAGAGATAATCTGGTTATTTTCATAGGAAACAGGACTGATATAACCAAACAAAAACTTATTATATATTATAATAAATTAAACTCATTAGATTTAAATAATATTATTATTTACACACTGCCCTACTGTAAGCATATGCCAGTTGTGGAAAATAGGATTAGGTACTATTTAAATTTGTCATTGGACACATTAACACTTCATAATAAAAAAAATTGTATAATTGATACTAACACTATTGTTAGGAAAAACTATTATTTCTATATGACTAAAGGAAAGCATAAGCTTCTGGAATATTTTAAAAGACAGGTAGCAATTTCGCTACATTATTTTATAGATACTTTAGCCAAAAATCTGGCAATCAAACCTGCTCCTTTTGAGCAGAAAAATGACATTAATATTAGAACTCTGGATAGTTGTTTATATCCAAGTAATTTAAATTAGATTATAGGACAAAAAAACAACGTTCTTGCACTAAACTTGACACAATGTATAAATCAATTAATGTTAAATCTATCCATTTAGTTCTACATCAGCCACAGCATAATTTTATATCTGATTGCTATCAGGCCGTTGAATCTATTAATCTTAAAAATAATGCTTTACACCTGGTGCACCAAAATGTTGAGGGCCTGATTGGTGGAAAAGAATTGGAATTGGAATTGTACATGAACTTGAATGGCATTGATATTTTTTGTGTAACAGAACATTGGTTAAGGCCTTATCAAGTCATGTTCAATTTCAAAAATCACCAGGTTGCTAGCTCGTTCTGTAGAATGAAATATAAACGTGGAGGCTCTTTAATTATTATTAACTAGCTGACCCGCGCAACTTCGTTTGCGTCACATGAGAGTGAGGTATGGTATTAATATTTCGAGTAGGTATTATAATGTTTCCCGTTGCATTTACCCCCGTCGCGCTTATTATAGTCGCGTCGCGTCGCTTGTATTCATTATGGCGCATCACATGAGAGTGAGAAGGATGTGACTTTAACACCTCTCGTTAAAGTGATATAATGTTTCCCGTCGCTTTTACTTCCACCCGTCCGTTTTCCGGTATGGAACTCAACGCGTGCGAGTCCGACTCGTACTTGGCCGGTTTTGATCGTTCAGTTGACTGGCTGCCACTGCAGACCAGATTTACTCCCGTCACGTCGCTCATACTTTAAAACTTAATAAGAGGGTTATTGTAAGTGAACCTTAAAAGATAGGCATATGCTGTCAAGGACTTTTTTTTATAACTTTTTAAGAGAAACAATTTTGTAGTACACAATTTTTACGTAACTTTAACTATTTATGCAGCGTCAGCAATGGAAGCTCTCAAAAGAAAGAAATAATCCCCGTTCTCGAAACATTATTCATGGCTGCTCCGCTCCTATTCGTCTTAGCGTGATGTTATATTGCCATTAGCCAGCCTAAATAAATGGACTATTAAACTGTAAAATAATTTTTGAAATGCAACCAGTACCTAGTTTCTGAGATCCTAGTACAAACAAACTCTTCAGTTTCATTATATCGTGAGCAAACCTTAAGAGATAGAGAAATTAGGTTATTGTGAGCGAACCTTAAAAGATAGACATATGCTGTCGCGGACGTTTTTTTTAAAACTTTTTAAAAGAAACAATTTCGTAATACACAATTTTTACCTAACTGTAACCATTTACGCAGCGTACGCCTCGGAAGCTCTCAGACGGTAAAAAATATTCCCCGTTTTCAAAACATTCTTGATTGCTGCTCCGCTCCTATTCGTTTTAGCGTGATGAAAAGTATACTATAACCTGCCCAGGAGTATGAAGAATAATTGTATCAATTTTCGTTAAAATCCGTCGAGTAGTTTTTGTTTCTATAAGGAACATACAGACAGACAGACAGACAGACAGACAGACGAAAATTTTACTGATTGCATTTTTGGCATCAGTATCGATCACTAATCACTAGAGATGCGCCGAATGTGGATTGAACCGAATTCGAACATTCGGCCGAATATTCGGTATAAAATGTACCGAACCGAATATTCGGCCGAACTATTCGGTTCAAATTAACGCGGTGAACAGGTTAGTACAGGTCAGTCGACGAGGCTGGCGACATTCTTTTAAGGCTTGGCGCGCAGCCCTCATCCCCAGGGTGCCGATTCTCAATCGAACGGCTTGTAAGCGTGAAGAAAATTTACAGTCACAATGTCTTTTGTCTCACCTTTAGTCTCAAATATTTCACCAGTAAATCTCCATCTATGCAGGGAATCACCACTCGGTTACTATTATAACATATTATATAGGTAGTGGTTCGCTTAGGTCTACAGATCCTGCAAGCTGTAAAAAATGAAGTTGTCGCGAAGGCTTTAAGTAGAGGATCGTGAATAATCCTCATGGGACTCCTCTATACCGATTCGAATGGGCAAAGCTGGTATTCAGGCAGGAGCAACAGCTAAAAAATGACAACAGCACTCCATGTGTGGCCGCACGCACCAATAGTGCAATTAGCGGTAGATGGTGAGCTGAACGGGCTCATTTTGAATGAAATTAGTTTTGTTTCCCACTAACGAAGAGTCTTTCACAAGAGATCTCTGTACCATGGCGTTAATAATGGGAAAACTCCTACCTATTCAATAATTATTAATTTTGTTAGTAATAATTTAAACATTCGGTACTTATTCGGCAAATAAACCGAATATTCGGCCGAATACGAACTTTCTAAAACTTGCCGAATGTGCCGAATTCGAATATTCGGCCGAACATTCGGCGCATCTCTACTAATCACCCCCTGATAGTTATTTTGAAAATATATTTCATGTACAGAATTGACCTCTCTACAGATTTATTATAAGTATAGATAAGTCAATAAAGTGTAAAGAACGTAAAGACATAGTAGCCCTCTCTGTTGAACGAGTTATTGAGATAGCCAGTATAGAGTTTGAGCGGTTCATTGTACTAAGCATATACAGTCCCCCAGACGCTCCATATGTACAGTTTGAAGAAAAACTTGAAGAAGCATTGTTTAAATGCCAAAGTACTAAAAAACGGTCCTATTTTGTGGGGATCTCAATGTAGATGTTTTAGAAACTGCACGGGAACCTTTACAGAGAGAGAAAATGTTAAATTTGTTCAAGTCATTTGGTTTGTATAATATATTTTTGGAACCTACTCGTATAACTGTCATTAGTGCTACTTGTATTGATAATATTTATACTAATACTAGCTGATGCCCGCAGCTTCGCCCGCGATGGCGCTGTATGTGAAATTTTGCTGAATTTTCTTTGCTATAAACCTCACGGAGCCCGAGACCTTTCCAACGAATGCAAAACCGTGGAAATCGGTTTGTGCGTTCTAAAGTTATAGCGTCAGGAAGGAAAACCCGACTTATTTTTATATAATAGACTAGCTGATGCCCGCAGCTTCGCCCGCGATGGCGCTGTATTTGAAATTCTGCTGAATTTTCTTTGCTATAAACCTCACGGAGCCAGAGACCTTTCCAACGAATGCAAAACCGTGGAAATCGGTTTGTGCGTTCTAAAGTTATAGCGTCAGGAAGGAAAACCCGACTTATTTTTATATAATAGATAAATCCTATTAAAAAATGTATAGTGGACCCTGTAAAATCAGATCATCGCGGTCAGTTTGTTTCTTATTTGAGAAATAGTAGGGAAAATAATAAGATAATTAGTTTTGTCCCAGTTAACACACATCGCTTGGAAACATTCAGAAGAAACTTAGTCAAGAAAATAACAGAATTGCCCAATTACACTAGTGTAGAGGAATCCTACTCTGATTTATTTAATTTGATACATGATGTGTTTGGGAAAATCTTTACCCCGAAAACTTTATCAATCGGAGGCAGCTCTGCTTTCAGTGACTGGGCAACACCCGGAATTTATAAAAGTCGCCATATACTATATGAACTGTATTCTGAAAAATCGCATAATTTCAACCCAGAGTTTCAGGAATATGTTAAAAAATGTTCAAAGATATTTAAGCAAGCCTGTACCTTAGCCAAGTCTAATTTCATTAGAAATAAAATTTTAGATTCTGCGAATGTCATTAAAACTACTTGGAACATTATAAATGCGGAATGTGGTAGGTGTACAGCGAATGAAAGAAAGTTTCATTTAAAGATAGACAATCGCCACGTTTCGGGGGATATGGAAGTGGCGACCGAGTTCGAAAAATTTTTCAGTAATGTACCTATAGAGATTACTAACACTCTCCGGTCGACTTCCACTTTCGCCGAACTTTTATTAGCAGAATCCGTAGCTGCCTGTGAGGGCGCGTTCGAATTTACAGTTGTCAACTGCAACGACATCTTAAAAGCATTTAGATCTATTAATGTTAAAAAAACCGCTGACCTTAGTGGGCTATGAGTAAAATCCGTATCAACTATTATAGATGTCATTGCCCCCCACTTGGCAACTGTGTTTAACGATGGCGTCTCAAGTGGTGTATTTCCTGATTTGATGAAACACAGTAAAGTTATACCACTGTTCAAGGCTGGCAGTGCTTCAGATCCGGGTAATTTCAGACCTATCTCGGTGTTGCCGACCTTGAGCAAGATATTTGAAAAACTAATACTAGAGCAGATGCTGATCTATTTTAATAGTCACAAATTGTTCCATGAGAAACAATTTGGCTTTACTAAAGGACGCTCGACCACCGATGCTGGTGTAGACTTGTAGAGTTATTGAAATGTATTTACGAGGCCTGGGAGAATAAACAAGATGCAATTGGTGTGTTTTGCGATTTGTCTAAGGCATTTGATTGCGTCCAACATGAAACATTAATCAGGAAATTACACCATTATGGCATAAGAAACAAGGCTCTCGATCTTCTGACTTCATATTTGAACAATAGAATTCAGAGGGTTGATGTTAATGGTACACGCTCAGAGGGCTCTGTAGTTACTATGGGCGTCCCACAGGGGTCAATACTCGGACCATTTTTATTCCTTATATATTTTAATGACCTACTGTTTAACGTGGGAGACAACAACAGGATTGTTTTGTTTGCAGATGATACTTCTTTGATTTTCAAAGTTAAAAGACAAATAGATAACTATGACGATGTCAACAACGCAATCTTGAAAGTGGTTCATTGGTTTAACACTAACAATCTTAGACTAAATGATAATAAAACGAAATGCATAAAATTTACCTTGCCTAATGTAACACAGTCAGAAACCAATGTTCAACTTAATGGTCGGGTGTTGGAACTTGTGGAATCAACGACGTTCCTAGGGTTAACGGTCGATGCTGGTTTACAATGGGGTCCACATATTGTCAAACTAGCAAATAGATGAAAGGGGGAATGCTGCTAGTCTTTTGGGCACAATGCCACGGGGGCCTTATTTAGGTTTAGTTTAGATAGTAATAGTGTAAATATAGATATGTAATATTTATGTTTCTCTGTAATTTTTAACAATAAATGTATTTTTCTATTGACAGCATCGCAAATAGATTAAGTTCAGCAATTTGCTGTACAAAAGATAAGGCACTTGACGGATGTAGATACGGCTAGAATAGTCTATTTCAGTTACTTTCATAGCATAATGTCTTCCTACTGTGGGGCAATGCTGCAGATGTAGATAAAAATTTTATTTTACAAAAGCGGGCCATAAGAGCTATATATAGATTAGGTCCAAGGGTCTCTCTGCGCGAAAAATTGAAAGAGGTTAAAATTCTTACAGTAGCATCACAATATATTTTTGAGAATCTGATGTACTTACGTACAAAGAAATTTACATAGTTTCGCTAAGTTAAGTGATAGACACAATGTCAACACTAGAAATAAAAGTAACCTTGCTGTTTATCATAGCAGATTGCACAAAATCAGCAATTCTTTCATGGGTAACTGTATACGCTTTTACAACAGGCTACCAGACGAAATTAAAAGTATGTGCCTTAATAAATTTAAAAAGGTTGTAAAAAGTGGATTGTACTGCAGGGGCTACTATACAATTGGTGATTATTTGTTGGATGGAGAAGCCTGGAAATGACCTGCTCTACTGGATTCTCAAAAAATTGTTAAAATTCTCAAAAAATTGTTAAAATGCATAGTTTTTAGACTCATTTTGTAAATAGAGCTCTAAAAATAATAACCCGCTGAGTTTCTTGCCAGTTCTTCTCAGATGGGTCGCGTTGTGAACTGGTGGTAGATTTTGATTTATATTCTGGACGTTTTACAAGAGCATCTGTATATGCCTATGTGAAATAAATTTCTTTTTCTTTCTTTCTTTCTTTCTTTCCATAAAATATTTCTTCATTTGAATATTTTTTAAAAAAATAATTTATACTGGCTTTGGTTACTTAGACCATGTGCCAAATCTAGATTCCATATATTATCAACAGCGGATTCGAGTATGTAACTACAAGGTTGGACCAAGGAACTTATACTTCTAAATGAGTTTCTTGGGTTGGACTTAGTTCTACTCTAGTAAAGCGGTGGTACTTTACTAGAGCTTGCTGTGGAATTGGTCGATAAACCTAAAAAGTCGCGTATCACTGCGCTATATCACTTTCCAACACTTGTGCACGTAGTCGAACCTTTATGTTTAAGAATCCACCATAAATTATACATAACACTCAAAAATACACTAGTTTTGAAAAACTTTATAACTGAGGTAAACGCTAGTCTGTAAGTTTGGCGCCAAATCCCCTTGAATATTTAAAAAAAAATCCATGAATATCTTCACACTTTTTTGGTAGTTTTGTAAAGATCTTATATAAATTTACTTTATCTGACCACTTACGCTCCAACTTGAAGGTTATTTCGACAGAACATTTGTTTAGTCTTAGTGGTCACACACACATTCAAGCTCTGTACAAACATAGCGTGTTTTTAGTGTAGGTGACTGAATGGAAAACAAATCATTTGTATGGAGTTTCCGCCCTGTGGTAATAGAGTGCAGTTGTTATCCTTTTTGGGTACGAAACCCGAAAAAGAAAACGGTTTGAAATGGACAAAATAGCAGCAAAAAAAAGCGGAAACCAGGGCTTTATTTTTACGCGAGGGAAAATCCTCAAAGGATGTTATGCCGGACTCTTACCGACTATAGGTAAAACCTCACGTAACGCCCAACAGCCTGTGGTTGGGAGACCCGGGTAAGCCCTCGGAAGGATGTCCCGGGACTCCCAACAGACATACGGCCGCCACTGCGGCCTCGCCTAGGGGGTGGTTCGGGTGCTATCCCGCGTCTTTGGGGGGTTTCGGGTGTGATCCCGCTTCTAAGGGGGGGCGTGCGTGGGTTGTTCACGTCACGCTGCCATCATGGGCCTGCTTCTGTAAGGACGGTGAGCGACCCTCTCACTGTCCTCAGACCCCCGTTCATGGAGGCCGATAGTCCTCGGCGAAGACACGTCTCGGAACACTGCGGAACTCGGGTGGCAGAGATCTCTCCCGCACCCGGCCCGCCGCCTCCTTCACGAGCCGCCTCCTTCACTGGAAACCAGGGCTTTCCAGTATAACTAAGTCCTGGAAAGTCGTGGTTGGAGCGTTAAGCGCTCGAATACAGCAAAGTTATACGATCTTTACAATACAAAGCAAAAAAGTGTGAAGATAATCATGGACAATTTGCTTAAATATTGAAATGAAGAACTTTGAATAAGCAAAGCAAAAAAAGCTGTTGATCATTGAAATTTATTGACAAAAAGACTGGGGATAAATCCACACTGTGTTTGACAAAAAGACTGAAGATAGAACCACACCAATATTATACTGTGTTTGTTAGAGAAAATAACTTATGGATAAAAAAAAAATGTGGCTCTTTTGGAGTGAAAGTAATAGGATGTATAACTTGAAAAATTATATTATTAATATTTCAAGTTATAAATCCTAATCCTAATTTTATAAATATTGGATTCATGTCAAATCGACATCAAGTTCGTGAACTGTGTTGCTAGCTAGACAGTTGATTTTTTTACAGATGATTTAACATAAATCAACCTTAAATCAACAAGATACTAAGACTGAAAAAAAAAGAAGATAACCATGCTTATGCGGGAGCAACCTTAACTTTTTTAAAATTCTCTCTCTGGTACGGACAAGAAACGTAATTTACTGCCGCTTTTCGTTACGGAACCCTCTGTGTGGAATTCTGTGTCGTATGTAGCTAGCTTTGGTTTGGTTAAATATTTAAACAAAGCATAGATTCTCGTTAATATTGTAGATTTTGTTTGACATAAAAAAATATACTTAGAATTCTATTCGTTATTTGCTTTATGCTCACATCAGATACAATTATCTTAGGACAGATTCTAGATTTTTTTAACGTGAGGAAAACCTTATAGAGATGCTCTGCTCTTTATATAACCAAAGAGTATGCTATGCCGGACTCCTACGACTAAAAATCACACGTATCCTACCTAACAGCAGAGGGAGCCTCGGGTAAGACCTCGCAAGGAAATCCACAGGACTGATTCTTGCTTTATATCAAAACTCCAATCGGTTCTCGTACAGGGATAGATAGATAGATATTTGAAATAACACATGAGACTACTTTACTTCCGGGAATAAATTTTCATGGGAAGCGGGAACGGGAACAATTTTCCTCGAGCCGTGCGGCAGCGTCTAGTCTATACTATTAATATTATAAAGACTAAAAATTTGATTGTTTGTTTGCATCGAATAGGCTCCGAAACTATTGGACCGATTTGAAAAATCTTTCACTGTTGGGAAGGTGCACTATTCCCAGTGAACATAGGCTATATTTTATTCTCGTATTCCCAAGGGAACAGTAATTACGCGGGTGAAACCGCGTGACATCCGCTAGTTTAAAATAAAACTTCAGTATAAATCCTTCCAACATTTGCCATGGATAATCTGATGTTAATACTTTTGAAGGTTAGCAATTAACTGTACTGGAAGGTACGTATTTATAGAACACGTGTTCATCAGACTCATCAAGCAGCGTGTGAAACTGCCCTGTTTGCTTAATAATAAAAGAGCTTAAAGATTATGTCTATTCTAAAACAATTCAGCTTAGATTTACCCATTTTTAGATTTTTATGTCTACGTATGATTCTTTAAAGAGCTATAACTTTTTTATTTATTGCGATTGACATGAAATAAACACTTAATGTTAAGTGGAGCAAACCGCAACACAATAAAAAAACCGCATTGCAATCGGTTTAGCGGTTACTGAGATTAGCGTGCACAAATGTACAGACAAACAGACATACAGACAAACAGAAAAAATAATACTAAAAATCATTGTTTTGGGTTCTATTGCGTTCATAAAGCCCCCCTATAAAATTTTCTTATTTTTCTTCCATGTACAGACAGCGACCTGTAACGATTTTATTATATGAATGGATGATTGATTGATTGATTGATGGTCTTTATGCTTCCGCAAATTGTTTGGATAGGATAAATTGTTAGGATAAATACATATAGGATGTTATATACCTCGACTTATCATATCTGTGTGGCATGAAAATGACTTAAGTACATCATTATTTTAACTGCAGTACCACAAATTAGAGATAGTACAGATGGAAACATACATACTAAATTCGCTGAGGCTAAGCACACATAGACAACTCATTCACAGACACGAGGTCAGGCGCTCCTCAATCGACTTTTTCGATACTGATTTGTGCATAGATTTAGAATGAGTAGTGAAAAATTCTAAATCTATGGATTACTTACATGAGAAAAAAAAGTACATAGGTATATGAGTTTTCCATCTGTACTATCTCTAATTTGTGGCAGTACCAACCAATCATATCAGCCTATGGCAGTCCCCTAGAGCCTATTTATCTATATATATAAAAAACAATGCCACTTTTCGTTGTAATTTTATAACTCAAGAACGGGCTCACCTATCCAAACCAAATGTTTAGGGTTTGTTCGGACTATTTAGTAGATGGTTTATGTGAAGTTTGCACAAAATTGGTCCAGCGGTTCTTCATTTATCACGCAAACGAAGTTGCGCGGGTCAGCTAGTTGATTTATATAAATAAATAACTAATTCTGTCACCTACATTAAAAACATATGTTTGTACAGAGCCTGAATGTGTGTGTGTGGTGTGACCTCTAAGGTTAAAGAAAACGTTCCGCCAAAATACCCTCCAACTATTTGACAGCTGTGGCGGGGGTGTTATCTTTGCCCCCGATAAAAAACGAAGGGTTAGCCCAAAATACCCGAAATCGGAAAAACTTATTAGTCAAAATACCTTATGAAGCGCTCGTGGCCCCGCGGACTCAGTGTTCTGTAAACGATCACTGCAGTAAGCAACTTTCACTATGGCCGGTCCATGGATGGGTGACCATCCATGTGATCACTTTGTGACATTTATTTGAGCGTTTCCGTGCTTCGGAAGGCACGTTAAGCCGTTGGTCCCGGTTGCCAGTAAAATGGCAGTCGTTAAGCCAAGTTGAAGGCTTTATTTCAACAGCAGGCAGTCACAACCTGCGCCGGTCCATTTAAACACGGCAATACGGCTCACAACGTATTACGTGGGACAAATTATAAAAAGGTGAATTATGGGTATATAATATGCCTCTGCCTACCCCTTCGGGGATAAAGGCGTGATGATGAACCTGAACCAAAATACCTTAATCCCGTGCATCATATTGTACAAATTATTGTCTCCGCAGTGGTAGCCGTAGGTTGGTTAGGAGTCCTGGGGTATAGGTACGATAGGATAAGTGTGTTTTTTTGTCGGTAGGAGTCCGGCATAGCCTCCATGTAGGATTTTCCTCACGTTATTGGTATTTCGATTTCGGGTATTTTTAACCGACTTTAAAATAAGTATGTTTGTAAGCTACTTCTGGGGTGGTCCCATATCCAGGGTATCAGCAACCACCGAGAATTGTAGGGACAATTAGAGCGTTTGTTAACATTTTGTAGTGCTTTAATGTACTAGAATTTAATGAAGGTCTGGAGTCGATCTAATGATGGAACTGAAAGACAGTCGAGGGAATTCCTTAACGATTTACATCAGTTACCTTGTGTTTCGGCTTGATTGATTTGTGTTGATGAGAACTAAATAAACTATTTTTTTTACATTCTACGAGGACGAAGTCGCGGGCACAGCTAGTATTGAATAAAATCTGGTAAATCAAAATACATATAACTTTGTGCCAAGTAAATTTTATTTTTAAGGATTTGTATGAAGTCGGTTCTATTTTCACCCGAATTGCCGAAGACAAGAGGGTAATGTTTTTCGAGATAATGTATGTATGTATGTATAATTCTTTGTCACCACGTCCTACAGCCTGAACGACTTGACGGATTTTAACATACGAGGTGTCATTTGATTCGTCGTGATTGTGGGAGTAATACCAGGTACCTACATTAAAAGTTTTGAAAAATGAAAATGGCAAACTTTTGGCGCTGAAATGTAAAGTTTGATAATTTCCTTGGACGCTCTACAGCCTAAACGGCTTAATGGATTTCTAAACACAAGGTGTCATTTGATTCGTCGTGATTGTGTGGGTGACACCAGGTATAATAAAATTCATGGGAAATCAAAATGGCGGACTTTTGCGTTATAATTATTTAACTGCGATGAACGCAAAACTACTGAACCGATTTCGATTGTGTTTATAAGGCCTTGGTCAGACTTAAATTCTAACAATTGTTTGATTGCAATCGGTTGAGTAGGACCAGAAATATGACAAAAAATATAATAATTAAGGTTGAGATATACGCGATAGAGACTTCTACGTGGACGAAGACGCGGGAAATGCTAGTAGGCTATATTTTAGCTAGTAGGTTAGATACACGGTAACGGAAACTACACAGCAAAACCTTGCCAATAGATGTTTCACTGCAAAAATAAGTATCTAGTAGTACTTATCTAATAAGAATTTAGTTGGTACTTACAAGTAGTACCCCCCACATCGTAATGGACTTGCTTCCACGCGAAGACCTGCTGGAACTTGCCGAGGCCCTGGACGACCTCGGGTTCCGTTGAGAACGAAGTGGGCACCGCGCTCAGGAGGATGCACAGTTGGAGGCAGATCAGGAGCTTCATTTTGTCTGGAATTAAAAATATAAAGTGATGAAATGAGGGTTTGTATCGACTATCGAGTACCTACTTTTGTAATACTTACATACATACATGTGATCAGCCTTAACCTCGAATGGGTAGGCTTAGGCATATTATCTGCCCACATTCTACATGGTTAGAATTTGTCCCACGTAATAGTTGGTGAGCCGTATTGCCGTATTGAAATAAACAGGCGCAGTGTGTTACTGCCTGCAGTTTGAAACTTTTCAAGCCGTCCACATGGCCTTCAACTTGGCTTAACGACGGCCATTTTACGGGAGACCAGGACGAACGGCTTAACGTGTCTTCGGAAGCACGAAAACGCTCGCAAATGTATGTCACAAAGTGGTCATCTATCCACGACCAGCATTACGTACTATCAAAGCGGTGTCACAATCAGGTGTCTGAATAGTCCTCTCTCTCTCTCTCCTTTGAACAGGCTCTAAGCCAGTGGTAGGCAAACTTTTTTAACGGGGGGCCAGATAAAATAAGAAATATCAGGTGAGGGCCTGAATTATAGAAAACAGGCCAAGTGCGAGTCAGACTCTTGTTCAGAGAATTCCGTACAAAAAAGTCGAAAAAATCACATTTTTTGTATGGAAACCTCCCTTAATTTCCTCTTTTTTCAGATTTTAGTAAATTTCAGTGTGAAAATTTCAGCTCTCTAGCTATCACGGTTCCTGAGAACAGCCTCGTGACGGACAGACGAACAGATAGATGGATCGCGAGGTCCAGTAAACTTACACACTTGCACAAACGTTAAAAATTAGAATTTAACTGGTATTTGCAAGGCCCTGCCATGCCATGGTAGGCGTGTGAACGCAATTTCTTAAAATTGCTTCTAATGTGCCATATATTTCAAATGCAAGTTCGTGTTGTGACGAAGTAACTTTAGCAGCGCTAAAAGGTATTCAACAGTAAGTTGCTATTGAGTTGTTCAGTTATTTCATGGTCGAAAAAGTCTGTTCACTTTACCGTCTTCACCTATGTGTTTATTGCTCTACAAAAACCGTCAAAATATAATTATCGTGGGCCATATACCTACCAGGTGCCGAAGGACCGTCGGCGGGCCGGATTAAATACTTCCACGGGCCGTACTTTGCCCATCACTGCTCTAAGCAATATTGCAGTGTGGTTTTACCCTACTGTCTTCCTGTGTCTTATATCTTGTCATCGATCGGCAGATTTAAATAAATTACTAACCCATAGTATTAGGTACACATTGAAATAACAACATGTATTATGTTTGCAAATACTGGTGGGCAATTTATCTAACGGAGTGTTATGGTAATTTATGTAGGTAATGAGTGTTTGCGGTCACCAGTGTAAATATGTGAGTGTGTTTAGAATATTTTGTTTTTTAGAAGCTCCGGAGACGATCAATGTGACTTGACAAGTCTGTTGAAAAATGAATGAAATTACCTTCAAGTGTGCCGCGATAATTGTGTGAAATTTTGTACAGACATCGAATAAAGGTTGAAACAAAACATAATAAACTTTTATTCAGTCAGGAATCTAGTTTAAGAAAATAACAGGGAATTTGTGTTGTAGTATGAAACTTTTCCCTTCCCTATCGATAGGCACAACCCTAGTAGTTAAGTACGTCACTTCACTATTCTGTTTTACACTATGGTAGAATCTCTCATTAAAAACCACGTTATTATATTGCAAGTTTTTCTTTATTTCTAATAAATTCAACAGGTTATGGGCCCAGACCCACGCAATTATCTAAATAATAGTTTTCAAGTCGTAATCAGTAAAAGTTTCAATAAAATAAAGTTTTTCTTGTAGTACAGTATAACCTCACAAAGTGAAAACGTGGCCGGCATTGAAATTTTTCTTTGTAATTGGAAGCGTCTTCATCAGCGAAAATGTCTTCAAATGCTACAATGACTCTTATAGAAAAGCTGACCGGAAGAGACAATTATCCCACCTGGAAATTTACGGTTAAAACATATCTTGAGCACGAGGAGCTATGGAATTGCGTCGAACCGGCAACAGGTGAAGAAGTTGATATGAAAAAGGATACGAAAGCTAAGTCAAAAATAATCTTATTAGTAGATCCTATTAACTATATACATATACAAGATGCCACGTCGGCAAAAGAAGTATGGGATAATTTGGCTAAAGCCTTCGATGACAAAGGACTGACTCGCCGGGTTGGGTTACTAAGAGATCTAATTACTACCACACTAGATGGGTGTCAAAACATAGAAGATTACATAAATAAAATTATGACCACTGCTCATAAACTAAGGAACATTGGTTTCATGGTAGACGATGAATGGCTGGGAACCCTACTCCTGGCTGGGTTACCAGATCTATATCAACCAATGATTATGGCGTTGGAAAACTCAGGTTTGGCGATAACGGCTGACTCAGTTAAAACTAAGCTCTTACAAGATGTTAGGAAGTCTGACACAACTGCGCTGTATGTTAAAAAAGGCAAATTTAACTCGCAGAATCCCAAACAAGTTTCTGAAAGGGTAAAGAAACCTAATAAAGGTCCAAGGTGTTATATATGTAATGAATATGGTCACATCAGTAAGAAGTGTAGAAATAAAAGGAAAGAAAACAAATGTAATGAGAGCTCAGGCTATGTGGCTGTTTTTTTCAGCATCATTAAATAATGACAACGGCTGGTTTATAGATTCAGGGGCATCAATGCATCTTACAATGCACCGTGACTGGCTCTATGATGAAATACCACCTCCGGTCAACACTATCAAAGTGGCAGATAATAAGAAACTTACTGTGAAAGCATGCGGTAAAGTGAATCTGCATGTTATAAATAATGGCAAGCCTCAAACAATATGTGTTCAAAATGTCCTTTATGTAACAGAACTAGCCACTAACCTTCTTTCTGTTAGTCAGATTATACAAAATGGCTGTCAAGTGAAATTTGACAAAGATGGTTGCAAAATATTTAACAAAAGTAATATAGAAGTGGCAAGTGCAAAGCTGACTAATAATATGTACCGGCTAAATACACAAAGTATTCCAGCATACATATCTACAAGTGAAAGAAATGATGCATACTTATGGCATCAAAGAATGGCACATCTGAACTTTGAAGATTTAAACAGGCTATCAGATAGTACAGGAGTGAAAATTGAAAGCAGGGACAAAGGTATATGTATTTCATGTCATGAGGGAAAGCAGTCAAGAAATCCATTCCCTTCAGATGGTTCCAGAGCTAAAGGTTTGTTGGAGCTCATACACTCTGATGTCTGCGGTCCCATGGAAGTCCAGTCGCTGGGAGGTGCACGCTACTTTGTCACTTTCATCGACGACTACTCCAGAAAGGTATTTACTTACTTATTAAAAAATAAGTCAGATGTGTTTGATACATTTAAAGAATTTAAGGCCATGGTAGAAAAACAACTTAACTTGTCAGTAAAGATTTTACGCACAGACAATGGCAGAGAATATATAAGTAAGGAGTTTAATTCTTTCATAGCAAAGTCTGGAATAATTCATCAAACATCTGCGCCTTACACACCCCAACAAAATGGCTTAGCAGAAAGGATGAATCGAACATTATTAGAACGAGCTCGTTGTATGCTATTAAATGCTAAATTACAGAAGCAGTATTGGGCAGAAGCAATTTCGACAGCCGCCTACATCACCAACCGCTGTCCAACCAGAGCACTGGGATTTCTAACTCCTGAAGAAATCTGGACTGGTGAAAAGCCCAATATTTGTCATTTAAAAGTATTTGGATGTGAAGCAATGGTTCATACACCAAAAGAAAAGCTCAAGAAATGGGATGCAAAGGCAACTAAAATGGTATTCATAGGTTACAGTGAACAGACCAAAGGTTACCGACTTTTTGATCCTAAAACGAGGAAAGTACTAATTAGTAGAGATGTTGTTTTCTTAGAAAATTCAGTTATGAGAAAATATATTAAATTACCTTTGTTAGAATCTACCTCAGAAGGTCCTATACACAATAATGAATCCCTTAATAGTGAATCAACTTTAGAGTCATATGATCAAAATATAAGCATTGACGAGTCTTTCCACTCTGATGAGGGATCTTTATATGAACCAGAGGAATTAATGGACTCTAAGGATATTTATTCAAATATAACAACAAGATCAAAAGGTAGAGTGAATAAATTGCATAATACTGACAATACTTACCTATGTACAGATGACAGTTCAGACCAGCAGGATGCCCCTCAGACATATAGTGAAGCAGTATCTAAACATAATGTGAATGCAGAAAAATGGAAGGAGTCTATCAAAATTGAGTTGTTGGCGCATGAAGAAAATAAGACCTGGCAGTTAGTGGAGAAACCACCAGGAGTACGGGTAATTGGCTCTAAATGGGTTTTCAAAATAAAAGATATGCCATCCGGCCCGTTATATAAATCCAGGCTATGTGCCAAAGGCTGCTCACAGACAGAAGGGATTGACTATACTGAAACCTTCTCACCTACAGTTAAGTATGATTCCATTAGAGTTTTACTTTCAGAGGCTGCTCAACATGATTTAGAAATGATTCAATTTGATATAAAAACAGCATTTTTATATGGAGATATAAGTGAGGACATATATATGACACCACCCGAAGGTTTGGATGCATCATCACATATGGTATGTAAACTTAATCGTTCACTCTATGGGCTAAAACAGGCCCCAAGATGTTGGAATCAAAAATTTGACTCTTTACTAAAGAAATTTGGTTTTAAAAGCAGTCATTCTGATAAATGTGTTTACATTGGTAATGTAAATAATAGTATAGTATATCTGTTACTGTATGTAGATGATGGTCTCTTGCTGTCAAGCTTGCGAGAATCTTTAGATATAGTGATATCTGATTTAAAGAATAGTTTTGAAATTAAAATATGTGAACCAAAGAATTTTGTTGGTCTTCAAATAGAAAAATCTAAAGGATGTATAATTTTATTCACCAAGCAAACTATATTAACAGATTATTAAGTACATTTAATATGCAGAATGCTAACTGTAATGCTATTCCAGTTGAACCTCATACAACATTAGAAAAGAGCACAGCTGCACCAGATAAGGATGTACCATATAGAGAAGCTGTTGGGTCGTTGATGCACCTATCAATAGTAAGCAGACCTGATATCACATATGGAGTCAGTCTGGTGAGTCGATATTTAAATTGTTATAATCTCACACATTGGAACGCTGTGAAGAAAATTATGAAATACCTAAAGGAAACACAACACTACGGTTTGTGTTACATGTCAAAGCATGGTAATCAACTACAAGCATATAGTGATGCTGATTATGCGAAGGATACATGCACACGGCGATCTTTAACTGGATATGTCTGTATTAAAAATGGAGCTGCTATAACCTGGACAACACAACTTCAGCAGAGTGTTGCCTTGTCCACTACGGAGGCTGAATTTATGGCAGCTTGTGCTACCACAAAAGAAATTATGTGGTTGAAACGCTTGTTAACTGACATTAATGCGTTTCATCAGGACTCTGTGACTTTACATATAGACAATCAAAGTGCAATTTGTTTGATTAAGAATGTAGACTTTCATAAGCGGTGTAAACATATAGAAGTAAAATATAACTTTATTAAAGAGAAATACGCAGACAAACAAATTAATTTAAAGTATGTAAGTACAAAAGAACAATATGCTGATATATTTACTAAAGCTTTACCTAGAGATACTTTTCAGTACCTACGCACTAAAATAGGAGTACTGAAATCTAATTGATTTATTTTAGTTTATAAATTTTGTTATTTCAATTGGATATTACTAAACTTGTTAGAACTTTGTTAGAAACTTGTTGAAGAGTTAGTAATTTCTTTTAGGTAAGAGTCTGTAAATTGATATGTAATAAATTTATTACAGAATGTTACTATAGCATATATATGTTTGTGATTAAGCATAAGTTGAGGTTGTGCTTGCTGTATATTGGTTAACTTTGTATAAGTACTTTGTTTTTTTTTTTGTTAGAAGGGATAAAATTTGGTAAGAGTGTTGTAGTATGAAACTTTTCCCTTCCCTATCGATAGGCACAACCCTAGTAGTTAAGTACGTCACTTCACTATTCTGTTTTACACTATGGTAGAATCTCTCATTAAAAACCACGTTATTATATTGCAAGTTTTTCTTTATTTCTAATAAATTCAACAATTTGAAATTAGACTTACATATGTACATATCACACCTTTTATACCCGAAGAGATAGGCAGACGCATATTATATGCCCACATTTCACCTTTTTAGATTTTGTCCCACGTAAAAGGTGGTGAACCGTATTGCCGTATTGATATGGACAGACCCGCTGTTGAAATTGACGTTTGTGTACACGTGAGACTTGTCAAGTCGCTTGATCGTCAGCGCAGCCCATTATACAAACACTCAATAAGTACCAAAGAACTAGGCAAAAAGATTGTTAGAGATTTAAGGGTTCCGTACCCAAATGGTAAAACTGATCTCTATTACCGAGATCCCGCTATCCGTCTGTTTGTCTGTCACCGGGCTGTAGTACCTATATCATGAACCGTGATAGCTAGACAGTTGAAATTTTGACAAAATGTATTTCTGTTGCCGCTATAACCAACAAATATTAAAACTCGGAAAAGAAAATAGATGTAATATACCTACCTTACAAAAAAACGTAATTTTTTGCCGTTTTCGGTAAGGAACTCTCCGTGCGAGAGACTACCTCGCACTTGGCCGTATTTTTTTTTTGTTTTTTTGTACCACTAAGGTGGCAGACAAGCATACGGCCCACCAGAAGGACCGGTGGTCACCGCAGCCTATGAACGTTTGCAACACCAGAGGTAAATCGATAAATCGTTTAAGGTACCTACTAAAAATTGTTTACTTTACTTTTTTATCCTTTAAGTAAAGCCTCTTACACATTGCAGCGACTACCGGACGGTACAAAAAGTTCTCGCAACGGATTTTACCTGTTATCCATCAACTAATACGTTTTTACTAATGTGGGTAGGCGGAAAACTTTTGTATCTTTTAAGTAAAGCCTCTTACACACTGCAGCGATGAGCGACTACCGGACGGTACAAAAAATTCCGTAACGGGATTTGCGGTAATGCATCACAATATTCTTATCAACACTTCAGTTTTTTTAGCATTCGGTATTTTTGTCACGTCTTTATTGTCTTGATCTGTATGTATGTAAAAGTATGTAACGGAATATTTAAACGTGATTTTCGAACACTTAGAAACATCAGATTACGTTAAGAATTTTGAACACTTTAGTTTTCATTGACAACAAAAATAAAAAAAAACTGGTCAAGTTCGAGTCTAATTCGCGTATGGAGGGTTCCGTAGCCAAAAATCGCAAACAAATTACATTTCAGTACTTATCTGGTGTTATAGCGACAACAGAATACAAACATTATCTGAAAATTTCAGCTCTCTAGCTATCACCGTTCGTGACATACGTAAGAATAGGCAGGTGACAGACAGACAGACAGAGGGGCAGCGAAGTAATAGGATCCCGTTTTATCCTTAGTGTCAGGAACCCTAAAGAGAATGATTATTAAACGATTATGCAATTATGGATGGTACTAATATTTTTAGTTGGGAGGCAAGTCCATAAAAAATACACTTAGGACTTTCGAAATATTCAAGAACTCACTTCATTAAATGACACTAAAATGGAACCTAAATTTTTAATACATGAAACTACGAGTACAATGACACCGTGCCCTTTTTACAAAATAATTATTTACATTAGAAAAAACACCTCTCAAAAAATCACCGAAATGGCAGAAATAATCAAATTGACAAAGGTTAATTTCGATGGTTTTCAGAGGTTATAAAGGGTAATTATTTGTAAAAAGCGAACGGTGTTATTGTTGTCTCATCTATTAAGAATTTAAGGTTCCATTTTAGTGTCATTTAATGAAATAAGTTCTTGAATATTTCCAAAATCCTAAATGTCTTTTTGTGCATTTTGTGGACGCGCCCCTTAAAACGTGTCATTTGATTTTCGAACTATGTTTCTCTTTAGGATTCCGTACACAAATGGTAAAAACGGGACCCTATTCATGACACTTTACTGTAAGTCTGTCTATCTGTCTGTCTGTCTATCCGTCATGAGGCTGTATCTCAGGAACCGAGAGATTATATATTTCTGTTGCCGCTTTAACAACATAATATAGAGAAACGATAATATTTTAGGAGGGGCTTCCTTATAGCAAATGTTGTGTTTTTTCCATTTTTTGGTACGGAGCCCTCCGAGCGTAAGTCAGACTCGCACTAGGCCGGTTTTTTTTTTTAAATTTATGTAGGTTTCGGAACGGTTCGCCACTTAACGGTGGATATCACGGACAAAGCCGTAGGGCTCTGCTAGCATAGTAGTTACGAAATTAAGTACTACTAACTACGATGTAGATATATTTTTATACTCTGCCGATAGTAATGATTGTACCTAATAAACATCATCCGGTGTGTTCAAAATGGTGTTTTTCTGATTTTCCAGTTTACTTATTTTATTTTTATTTTAAAACGATTACAATATTTGTTACAAGCTAAAATTTAAACCTATACGTGTAGCATAATCCATTACTGAATTTTCTGTACACGTTACGCTTCATCGTCGTATCAAGAAGATTCAATAATAAAACAATAACAGAACACAATGATACCCATTACAAAACCACAGATTACACAAAACGCAATTTTATGTATGTACTAGGTACGTATTATTTTGAGCGGTTACATAAGTTGTTTATTCTTTCTCATGCAACATTAACGCATATAAAGCGGGTAGGTAGTAGGCTTTAATAATTTTAATAAAAAATTCGCCACAACTAGCATCAGTGCTTGCATCTTTGTGTGACATAATAGGTAGGGTAGATTTAAATGTTTATGAAAACACACGGGCGCCCAATTCGACGCTCCACACCGGTACGGGTCAAATACAATTTAAAAATAAATGTGTTCAGTTATTTTGTATCCAATACAAAATAAAGTAATTTGCAGTAAAAACGTTTTTTTTTTATTTGTATACCACTAAGATGGCAGACAAGCATACGGCCCACCAGATGTACCGGTGGTCAGCGCAAACGTAAACATATAAACTGCCTGCCTGTCTTTACGACTGCCATTTTACCGTGAACCGGGTCCAACGGCCTGACACGCCTTCAGAGCACGGAAAGCGCTCGGAGTACATAAATGTCAAAACGTAGTCGCCCATCCATGTACCGGCCATAGTGAAAGTTGCTTACTGCAGTGATGTCTTCTTTTATTTAATTTTAATTATATTTTTATAAAAAAAGGTATATGATTTCAAAATTTTACACAGTACATTTTATTTATTTAGAGTAATTTAGACAAAAAATGACATTTTAATTTTCGTTTAATATTTGATTCTGTTGTTATTTGTTTAAGTTTTTCTGGTAGGTCATTGATTAATTTAGGTATTTGATATTGCAGCATTTGTTTACCGTACAAGTTACAGTACCCAGGAACCAAGTATGTGGTCCTGTCTGCACTACGTGTATTTTTATGTCGTTCAACAATATTCAGGAATGACTTGTTAAAATAATTTTCTTTGAGTAATAAGTATTTTATTTGGTAGTTTATGGGTAGCAATTTACAGTGCCGAAATAATTCAATATCACAATTGTCTTTAAATGTAATCTTAATCTTCTCTGGTACGATTGTCTTCAAGATACGCAACTGTAGGCCATATATTTGATCTAAGTGCGTTTTAAATGTTCTACCGTAACTACTCAAGCCATAATGTATTATTGTTTCTCCCAGCGATTTATATAGTTGTAAAATTGTTGTATATGGAATTCGCTGTTTTACTATTCTGAATTTAGCCAGTAATGCCCGTAATTTGTCACTTACCAAGTTAATATGATGTGTCCACTTTAGTCGGTCGTCTATTAATAATCCTAAATATTTGTGTTCACTAACTACCTCAATTTTATTACATTTACAGTTTTGTCGATTTTTATGTAGGCAATCATGATTATGTGCTATGATTGTAGGAATTTGATTACTGCGATTTTGGCTGGAGCTGATATACATTAATTTGGTTTTCTCAGCATTCAGCACTAGTCCAGCATCATGTGACCATTTCGCCAATGACGTAAAATCTTCTTGTAGGTTTTTTATAGCTGTGTTAATGTCTTTGTTTGAGGATATCAGACAAGTGTCATCGGCAAACTGGTATATTTCGCTATTAGCAATGACCTTTATAGCATCATTGACGTATGTTATATAGTGTAAAGGTCCAATTACTGAACCCTGCGCCGTGCCGTCCCTAACCATTACCCTATCACTCACTTCGTCACTTACCTTAACTATATATGATCTATTATGAACGTAGTCTTGACACCATTTGCCCAGAGGACCTCTTATACCACAATTATTTAACTTTTCTATTAACGTAGTGTGTCTCAATGTGTCGAAAGCCTTACTGTAGTCAATAAATACAGCCATAACATGTTCCTTGTTATTAAGGTGACTATAAATACTATCAGTGAATTTAGAAAGTAATTCAGTGGCGCTTTTTCCTGGTCTAAATCCAAACTGTTTATCAGTGATTATGTTATTTTTGGTGTAGAATTTATTAATCTGCTTTGTTATCACCTTTTCTACTATTTTGTCAATTGCAGGCAAAATTGTTATTGGGCGGTAATTATTATAGTCTTTGTGGCTGCCTTTTTTATGTATGGGTCTAACGATTCCTGCTTTTAGTCCAATAGGGTAGATTCCCTCTCTTACAGAAGTGTTTATCAAATGAGAAATTGTACCCGCGATTTCTGTGTCTATAGTTTTCAAATCCTGTGGCCTAATACCGTCTAAGCCCGGCCCTTTATGATAGTTTAAAGCGCGAATTTCTTTTAAAACCGTTGTAGCATTCGTTGGTTGATACCTAAAAGTTACATTAGCATTAGCAGTGTACGTGTTTTTATTCAAAGTTGGTTCAAAACATTTCGGAACAATGTTTTTGATACTGTCGTTAAAATTATCTGCAAATTTGTTTGCTATATTTATTGCCGTTGTACTATTACTAGCGAATGCTCTGAGGATAACATCATCCACAGATGTTTTTACTCTACCAGTAATTTCATTCAGCAATTTCCAAAGATTTCTAGGATTACTTTTATTGTTGTGTATTTGTGTTTTAATTGTATTGTTTTTATTTCTTTTTATCAATGTATTTGCATAATTTCTAGCATAATTATATTTTTGTTTTATAATAATGTTCGATGAGTCAGATTTCCATTTCATAAACAGTTCATCTCTGTACCTGCATGCTTTTAGTATTCTATTATTGTAGTTACCATTTTTTATTGAAAGTTTTTTTCGAAAATTTTACTTTTATTTCCGATTTCCTATAACAGTCTCGTATATTTTGTACTATGACGTCGTAGATTTTACATGGGTCAATTATTTGTTTTAATGGTTGACAATTCAAGGCTTTTAAATTATTAAAAAGTATTTGTCGGTCAAATCTGGTAACGTATGCAATATTCGCCCGTGTGTTTTCATTATCACTTGATGCATTAACAGCGGCAAGAGCTATGACGCGATGATCGGCCAGTGCAGTGCCAAGTGCGGCTGTGTACAGGTCTAGCGAACGGGATCGTGCATAAATGTGATCTATACAGGATTTACTCAGTCTATAGTTAGCGATTTCGATACGTGTAAATTCAGTGATCCCGCATGCTAAACCGTGGTTGTACATAGTGGTATTATAAATATGTTTTATAGGACGGTCCACGTGAATGTCTATGTTTATATCCCCTAAAATATATAGGTCAGACAACCCACCGATTTTGGTCAATAACAAATTTAGCTCATTTACAAATAAGTGTTTACTATATCTGGGTGGGCGATATATGCAACATAATTTTGCCGTATATTTTAAGGGTGTACTAAGTGATAATATAATATTTTCACAATGCTGCGTTTTAAAGTGTTCTAAGTGAATCCTGTGCTCTTCTCTTACATAGATGATAATACCACCTCCCTTTTTCTTAGTTCGCAACTCATAGTACATCTTATATCCTTTCAACTGATATATCCCACATAAGCCTGAACCTATTAATTTCTAATATTTTTGAAAAAAATGATATTTATCAATTTTATACGTCATAAACAACATGAAAAAAATACTGAAAAAAATATCAGGTATAAGGTTTTCAGGAAAACAGCCGTCCTATATATAGGACAGTAGGATAATATAGGTAAAAAAAAATGTGTTACAATTTAACACTATAATCGTTATGAACTAGTATATAATATTATATTTATAATATTATCACTATGATATATATAAGATGTAGGTAGTATGTTTTTTAGTATACATTGTTACAACCAAGATATTTTATTTTATCTTAGGAATGATATGATTCGAAACACTTAACACACACTCCAACGTCACATTTTTTTGCAGCGAGTCAAACATTTTTTATGACATTGGCGGCAGCGTGTTTGCTTGGGTTGAGGAATAACTAAATGGTTGATTTTATCTAGTCGGCTATCAGCATGCTCATGTTGAGAGGGTCGGGTTGTCCCTCTTTTACCCATCTTCCTGTTTGATTCTATCAATGCTGTTGCTACCCTTCTGCGAAAACCTAGGTGATCAAGTTTTCCATGGTTCATTTTATACAATTGTCATGCATTATGTTCGGCTAGGTCAATCATGTGTGTAAGCAATGGCATATACCATTTTTTACCTCTTATACCAATCCGATAATGAGAAATATTTTCGTCAGATCGATCCACTCCTCCCATATGTTTATCAGAGATTGCAACCAGATGTGGTTCCTCTATGACTATGTTTCTCTTTTCACTTTGAGAAAAACGTTTAGCAGATTGCAATGCTAAATATATTATTATCATGCCATTTAGCTATAATAAATGAGTTATCACAAGTGGTTCTGTAATCCATAGCACCTCGTTCCTTCTTTTTAAATAATTTTGTCGAAATAAGCGGGCAACTAGACGTTCTGTTTTCTCTTATAGTTCCGGTGCATCGTAAGCCTTTCTTTGTTATCTCTGTCAGTAAAGGTGTTCCAGTAAAAAAGTTATCAAAAATGATGTGGTATGGAAGGTTGAACCCACGAGAAATTAGCACGTCACAGAAAGTCAGTACAACGCTAGCACCTAAGCCTAAATCTTTGTATATTGGATTACACATAGTTGTGGCACCTTGATAAGGCTCCATCCATAACGCATAACCTAGACGAGTAGCACCAACCCAAGATTTGAACCCGTACCTTATAGGTTTACCTTTTATATGCTGTTTACAACCATGTCTACCGTAATAAGGAATCATGGCTTCGTCCACACTGTAGTGCTCGTCAATAGGAGAAAAGTCCAAAAACTTTTTATTCAACAATGTTATGAGTGGACGTACTTTCGTGTACTTATCTTGCAAGTCCAAGTTATCGTTGACATGAAGATGGCGAAAAATAAAGTCGAACCTATCCCTGGTCATAGCAGAGCTGACTAACTCGTTTTTAGTGTCGGGAGAGTTTTCCCAATACATTCTTCTACGTGGGACCCAGGAGTATCCACTCACTAGTAATATGCCAATAAAACATTTCATATCCTCAGGACTAATTCTCCTGGCAAATTTTTATTTATGGCATATTTGATACTCTCAGATACTAATAAAGACATAACATCATCGTCTACAAAATTTTCGAACCACTCGATGGGTCGTTTATCTTGGAGAGGTCCATGGACTTGAAGCCAATCTACTGGACATTTTTCTAAGTCCTGCTTTTTCCATGCGAAAGCTCGCCGTCGTTTTGGCCGACTACTAGAAGGTTCTTCCTCAGTGCCAGAGTCGGGATCCTCTCCTTGAACTACTACTTCTGCAGGTTGAAGCAATATATTTCGGGGCAAGTTGTTTAGGGTTACATTGTCCTCTTCCCCCGAATCTTCATCAGTAGGGCAGTCAGGATCAACAGGAGGTGGTAGAATGCATATCACTCTTTCCCGAAAATCTTCATAATCCGGAATGTTTTCCAGAGCATCCAAGATTTCATGTGCAGTTAGTGGTCTGTAACGTAAAAATATTTGTATCTATTATCCTACTGTCCTATATATGGGACACCACTATTTATGACAAATAACAATGAGTTTATGTTGTTGTATTTCTAAAAAATCTTTCTAAATAGTAAACAAGAGGTTATCAAGATGTTATAAACATCGAGAAACATAACTAAGCACTATACATAAACGTATTATACGTACCGTTTGTTTGACATATCTGCAACACAACTTTATTATACACTTCACAATGAACTATTTTATGAACAATAATTATAAAATCAGTTCTTTATTTTTATTATGAAAGCACATACGTCTACACACTCCAAATCACACAGAGAACTATTTTATTTCAAGTGGGTACTTAGAAATATTTTTTTGTTTTTACTGTACTACATGTGGGACGGTAGGCTTATCTGGGATATACTAACAAGAGAGCTAGATATATTGACTTCAGTTAACATTATGACATCAATTACCCTAGTAGAAGAATAGATACATTGTTCTAGTGTAGCAAAATTTTTAATGATTGAGCGAATGTTCATATGTATACACAATAGCTTTATGTGTTGAGGAACACAATGTAGGAAGTTTCCCAGATCCGTACAGTCCTTTATTTGACTTATATCATCTAATGAAACATTCATAATTATATTTATTACTTACTCTTATAGAATATAGATATATTAAATAGGTAGGTATAATATTATCTAAATAAAGTCATTGAAATATATACTTATGACTTACGATTTTTAGCATCACATACAGATTTCAATTTTTTTATATCGTCTATAGATCTAATAATATGAGTTTTCTGATGTTCGCCTTCTTTTCGCACACGCAGTACCCCCTTCTTTATCCAAATGAATTTAAATATATCTTTGAGTTCCTGTTTTGTGTTAAAGAATAATTGTTTATTATATGGTGTAAGCGACTCACATACAAATATTGTGTTGTTCATGTTTTTATCGGAACCTGGAACAATATCTGATACCAATATTCGCGAGTTTATTGACTTCGCTGCCGTAACCCATGCTGATTGATTTTGTTCAGAGTTAAGTTTGACGTGTACAGCTCCTGGACGACTGTTTTTATCAGGTAAACGCTTGACTTCTTTAACGTCTGCAGGGTTTTGCTTGAGCTTTTTAGCAATATTAGTCACAACTTCCATCAGGTTTTCACTGGCAATAGTGGGAATTTGTTGGATCTCAATACATTTTCGCAAGTCATGTTGCTCTATTTCTTGAATCCGCTGTCCCAGAGCCCCGACCTTAGTCTCCAAGTAATTATTCCTGTTAGTTAGCTCGTAATTCTTTTTCTGTAAGTTATTAATACTTCCTTGCATTACTTCAATCGTCTTAATTAATTCATCCATTTTTTCCGAGTTGTATTGTAATGAGTGACAAATATCCTTCATTTCCTTTTTTATGGCCTTTTCAACTTCTTTCGATATATCGCTAGTAAGCTTTTTCAAATCAATTTTTACACCATGCTGTTCCTCGAGGTCATCGTCCTCCTCTTCTTCATCACTGGGGATGATAATTGAACGACGTCCTGTGGTGTTATTCTGGCAATTGCTGCAAGTCCACTCCAGATTATCTGTTGCTCGTAGTGCAGTTATTTGTTTCTTCGTGAGACCAGTACACATGATGCTCAGATGTACTGTTTTTTCACATCTGTTACACTCTAACCCCGGTTTAGATTTTGTTAATCCTTTACCACAGTTATCACATTTGCTCGCCATTATTTTTTATTTTATTAACGTTACCCGCAATAAAATATACACGCGTGTCTATATCGACGGAGTTCACGACGATGAAATGTGATGAATGCTTACATCATTGAATAGATTCTTTACTCTGTGATACGACCTTTTTACACTCAGTGAATTATATGTAAACTAGCCGACGTTACGCGGTTTCACACGCATAGTTCCCGTTCCCGTGGGACTACGGGAATAAAATGTAGCCTATTTTCACCGGGAAGAGTGTAGTTTCCCAACAATAATTGAATTTTTCAAATCGGTTCAGTAGTTTCGGAGCCTATTCGATGCAAACAAACAATCAAATCTTTCCTCTTAATAATATTAGAATAGATATAATTACGTCTATATCCCCGAGGTAGTAACCTACGTGTATAAGAAGAAAAAAAAAACAGGAAGTGCAAGTAGGACTAGCGTCAGGGTTCCGCAGCAAATAAATGTCAAAACATTACGTTTATTGTACACTAGCTGAGCCCGCAACTTCGTTTACGTCACATAAGGTGTATAAAAGGAAAGGTATTTCTTCATCAGAGTCATCAAGCAGCGTCTGAAACTGCCCTGTTTGCTTAATCATAAAAGAGCTTAATGATTAAGTCTATTTTAAAACAATTCAGTCCACGCCTTCGGCGCGGACTGAATTGTTTAAAAATAGTCTTAATCATTAAGCTCTTTTATGATTAAGCCAACACGCCAGTTTAGGTTTACTCACATTCAAAGAAACCCCTATAATTTAAATTTTCAAAATATCTGATTCTTAAAAGTGTTATAACTCTTTTATTTCTAAACCGATTTACATAAAACAAACGCTAAATGTTAACTGGAGCAAACCTCAACACAATAAAAAAAACCGCATTGCAATCGGTTGAGCGGTTACTGAGATTAGCGTGCACAACCGTACAGACAAACAGATATACAGATATACAGACATACAGACATACAGACAAACAGACAAAAATTCTAAAAATCATTGTTTTGGGTTCTATTGCGTTCATAAAGCCCCCCTATAATATTTTTTCTTATTTATCTTCCATGTACAGACAGCGACCTGTTACGATTTTATTATATGTATTGATAAACATCCTTTTAATACTATTTTTCTGTTTTAGTTGATAAAGCGGCAATAGAAATACGTCATCTGTGTAAATTTCAACTGTCTAGCTATCACGGTTAATTATAATACAGCCTGGTGACAGACAGACAGACAGACGGACAGCGATGTCTCAGTATTTGAGTCCTGTTTTTACCTTTTGGGTACAGAACTCTAAAAACAGAAATAATTAAGTTTTTGCTCATTTGGCATAGATAAATGCATATTATAGCGTTCTACGGCATTCGCGCCGGTATTAGCTCAGCAGTGTGGAATTTGTTCAATTTTTTGTAAAAATAAATTTAGCAAAAAGGTTTTTAGGGGTAGTGCCATACAGTACCTAAGTGAGTAGGAGGCTTTATAATTTTCATGGGCGGCCGCGCCCGGCGCGGCGCAAGACGCATAGGGACCATAAAGCACTAATTAAATAGTAGAATCTTCGCCAGAACCGAGCGTTTCAAAAGATCGTTCCTCTGTCGAACTATAAAAACATGGAACGACCTGCCCGCACACGTCTTTCCCTCATCTTACAATCCCGGGTTCTTCAAGAGGAGCGTGAAGAGGCACATCACAGGGCCGCCAACTTGAGGACCACTGTAAGAAGTGGCCCCCAATCGCTAGATGCGCCACTGCTTTCTTACCATCAGGCTGGTGGCGACGTCAATTTGGCGAGCTGAATATAAAAAAAATAAAAAAAAAAAGTACAGATGGAAACCTAGTGTTACAAAATACAACCAATGATAGATGGCGCTTACCCCAAGATAATCAACATCACTATTTAATTGTATAATTTACATGATAACTATGTGTTTTGTGTTATATCGAGTCCTAAAATTATTAATTATAATTATCTATAATTGCTAATATAGTTTTGTATAATATTGTGTTATTAAATGGTATTTTCTAATTAGCAGCTATTGAGGGAAATATATAAAATGGTGGTAAAAATATTGGAAGCTCTCTCTTCAATCTGAACGCTTAGAGAGGCTGTAACGCGTGTGTCTGTACCCAGGCGGTTGACCATTGCCTGCGGGGTAACGAATTCATTAAATAATTAGATCTATATTAGTTCTATCGAGATATGTATAACACGCAATTTGTTCCGTTTTAGTTTTTACACAAAATTACTTCTTCTATAACAGTTACTCAGCGATGTACTTTTAAATTACGCACTTTAAAAAAACAAAATCTAGACAGGCGATTAGATCTACATTAAATCTTACTACTTATGTACTTTTTACTTATAAAATTCTTTACATTAAGTTAAAAAAGACAATTGAAAAAAGTAAACCTTTTCAATGAATGAAGTGTACCTATTTAACACTACATATTAATTTCACTGAGGCTACGCACACAAACACCGCTCACGGAGTTCACAGACACGAGGTTGAAGATTTTCATAGTGGTTTTCGATACTGATTTGTGCGCGAGTGTGCGTAGCAGAGGGTAGGTGTGAAAAAAAAGTACATACATGAGATTTTCATCTGTGCTGTCTAATTTGTGTTATAGTTTTCAGTCAGTTGAGTTTGGCATGAGATCCGTGATAATTTCCATTTAAAAAAAAAGCTTTGCTGGGTCGTTTAATGAGGTAGTTACATAAAATTTTTTGAGGGTAGTTTTATAAGACGAAAACTAAAATTCAACGATTTTAGTTTTCGCCTGTTTTTTTTCGTAGTTGGATTACTAGATATGTATCCATTTCATAATACGGCCCTAAATATACAACATCGAAAACCCCGAAGCAACCTCCCTACTTCAGGATACTTCGAATAATTTGACTTCTAATGGCAAATTTATTAAATCGGTATAGTTAGTGTTTCAGAGCTTTGCCGGAGCAATCAATCTTATCCTCTTTTTTTTTGAAAAATTTAAAAAAAATATTGGACATGTGCGAGTAGGATACGCGCACAAAGGGTAGCAAAAACATGGCAGAAAAATACTACCTTATAATGTATATTTTTTAAAATTCTGTTTTTACTATTTGTTGATAACAACTTTCTGTTGCTGCATTGAAAAAACGACACTTTTACTGTTGCACAATATTTATTCACTAGCGGACGTCACGCGGTTTCACCCGCATAGTTTCCGTTCCCGTGGGAATACGGGAATAAAATATAGCCTATGTTCACAACAAAGAGTGTAGCTTCTCAACAGTGAAAGAATTTTCAAAAATCGGTCTAGTAGTTCCGGAGCCTATTCGTTACAAACAAACAAACAAAAAAACAAATCTTTCCTCTTTATAATATAAGTATAGAGTATAGAGTATAGATTACACCAAAAAATCTGTTGCTGCTTTAAATGAATAAATAACACGGGCTTTCATATGTCAGCGAGTTCGCAAGTAGCTTGTAAACTCGCTCCGTGTCATTGAGCTAATTTACAAGCTTTTGACTATCCCATTGTAATCCCTTTTGGGTTCGGAACCCGAAAAAATTCACTGTAGGTTCACAGGTTAGGAACGAAGACGAAGGTTAAAATTATTCATGAAAACAAGCTGCATTGATTGCAAAAAAAATAATCCCTTTCAAATTGAATTAATAAAAACCTTTGGAAAAGACTTTTCGTATTTATTTTCCCCTTAGAAATTTATTTTGTTAAAGGTAGTAAGGTAATAATAAGTAGAAGCTGTACTTATTAATTATACACCTACCTACATGAAGCTAATTAAAAAAATTGTGGTCAAATTGAAGCTATCAAAATTTATATTTGAACCACTGTCGAAATGTGAACGTCTATTATAACCTCTGCCTATACCTTAGTAGGTATTATGTATGTCAAATTGATCCATACGTAGGGAATATTATGCCCTATTTTTTTACTAAAGAAAATTCTCAAGGATGTAGTGCCGGATTCCTACCGGCTATAATCACAAGGTGACATTTCCAGGCTATGAGCAAAGACTTCTATATAAACTGAGTTTATATAGAAGTCAGTTTATATAGAAGTCTTTGGCTATGAGTCCAGGGTACACCCTCGGAAAGAAAACCCCAGAGATCCCTACACAATCGAAGGTCCTATTCTTTGTGAAATAAAGATATATCCTCGCAATCTATGTATTAAAAAAAAACTCCTTTTAAATTCCGATTCATAATAAAAAAGGTAGGTAGTTAATTAATTTGAAAAAAAAATCGGAATTCGAAAAGACAATTCTTTTTTAATCATTGGTTTATCTTCTAAAATCTATTAAAGAGCATAGGTGCCTCTATGGTTTTAATAAAAAAAAGTTGATTTTAAATTTGAAAAAAAAAATCGTTTCAAAAGGAATAACATTTTTTTTACTGGTTGAGGGTGTCAATCAAAACTTCGCAAGCCCTTAATTTTATAAAAAAAATATCAAACTTACCAATTAATATTTTCGTCGATTTGGCACAATTATTGCTGTTCTAAATTTAAATTAAACTTGACATAAATAATCTTTTGAAAAACCACACGAGGAAACGACCACAACACACGCATCAGTCAAACCCAATGCAGTATATGATTAGAATATTTAGAATTGACCGGCAGTTTAAGTAGTGATGTGACTAGTCGATCAACTGTAGTATCGATTATTCCGATTTTAGAGAGTGACATCATTCTGTAGGTAACGAAAATCGATTAGAAAGATATGTGGTACATACATACTCAAATGGTAAAAAACGGGACTCTAAAACGATGTTGGTTGGAAGACACAATTAATGTGCTTGCACGTTTTACCCATTAAATGTTATCAATCATCAATCAATACAAATATGTATAATAAAACCGTAACAGGTCGCTGTCTGTACATGGAAGATAAATAAGAAAAAATATTATATAATTTTTAGATTTTTTGTATGTCTGTATATCTGTTTGTCTGTACGTTTGTGCACGCTAATCTCAGTAACCGCTTAACCGATTGGTAAGCGGTTTTCTTTATTGTGTTGAAGTTTGCTTCACTTAACATTTAGTGTTTATTTCATGTCAATCTATTATATAAAAATATTTTTCCTTCCTGACGCTATAACTCCAGAACGCACGAACCGATTTCCACGGTTTTGCATTCGTTGGAAAGGTCTCGGGCTCCGTAAGGTTTATAGCGAAGAAAATTCAGGAAAAATTTCAACAGAAACGCGGGAAAATCATTTTTCACATACAGCGCCATCGCGGGCGAAGCTGCGAGCATCAGCTAGTCGGTTTATAAATAAAAAAGTTATTTCACTTTTAAGAATCTATTACATCGAAGATATTTTCAAAATTTAACTGTAGGGGTTTCTTTGAATGTGAGGGTAAATCTAAACTGGCGTGTTGGCTTAATCATAAATGAGCTTAATGATTAAGGCTGTTTTAAAATAATTCATTGAATTATTTTCGAATAGACTTAATCTTTAAGCTCTTTTATGATGAAGCATACAGGTCAGTTTCACACGCTGCTTAATGAGTCCAATGAAGAAGTACCTCTCCTTTTATACACGTTAGGTGACGTTAACGAAGTTGCGGGGTCAGCTAGTTAAAAATAACATTCGTGAGGTGATTCATCCGGGGTTTGGGATTAGGGTGTATCCTTTGACTATTTAGCACAGGACCCGCCTTACTGAAGCATTCCCCTCTGCCAAGGCAATAGACCATTCTGCCAAGGCAATAGACCACTCGGACTAAGAGGTTTATAAAAAGCACTTGAGAATCGATTGATTCACTATCATAATCGTTATAGCTGTGTGCGAACGCATGGCGTCCTCAGATTAAGGCCGATGTATGTCGATTATGATAGTGAATCAATCGATTCTCAAGTGCTTTTTATAAACCTCTTAGTCCGAATGGTCTATTGCCTTGGCAGAGGGGAATGCTTCAGTAAGGCGGGTCCTGTTTAAGATGGTCTAAGGGTGTATCTCATGAACCGTGATAGCTAGACAGTTGAATTATCCAGAGGTGAAGTATTTCTGTTGTCGCTATGATAACTTATACTAAATTTAGAAAGATATGTATTTAAGGGGCTCCAATAAAACAACCGTCATTTTTTTTGTAATTTTTCCTGTCGTTCACGGCCGCCTCACACTTGCATGTTCTTTTTTAAACGACTTCATAAAAGAGGAAATTTTAGATCTAGCAATACAATATCTTACGCTGTTATACAATTTGCGTTTCAGTTGTCCAGATCCCAGCATTTATTAGATTATTTTGGGCTAGATGGCGTTGCTGGAGAATGTCCCACACCATTTATTATTTAAATTTATATCGATAACGTCACATCACTATTGTCCTTAGCAGTATTTACTCGCCTTGTTCGCGGGTTATCATCATATCACGATTTTATTGAAATGTACAACTTGTTTTATTATTAAAGATGCATAACAACTGTAGGCGCCAATTTTTAGATAACGGTATTGGAGATGAGTTATTTTTACTAAATAATTTTTTGAGGAAAAATATTACAGATTAACGTTTTTAGGGTTCCGTACCTTAAAAGAAAATAAACGTTTGCATTCGCCTGTCTGTAACAACCCCTCTGGTTTCGGGATTGTGGGAAGGTATGCTGAAATTAATCTTATAATCAAGTCTACAGTCCCTTGAAGCTCAAAAAAAATCAATTTAAAGTTAGTCTGCCTCGGTGCAGGTGGTGTAACCGCCTGCCACACTGAGGTCCTGGGTTCGATTCCCGAATCGGTCCAGTTTAGCAAGTAATACCGACTATTGGAGGAAATAATAAAATAGGGAGACAGTACTGTAAAAGAATAATAAAAGTGAAAGTCCTTTAGACAAACCGCATTTAAAATTATGTTTGTTGAATTGGGGCACCCCTATTTTTTTTTGTTTTTAAAATTTGATGTTCTAGCGGCAACAGAAATAAATACTTACTTACATAATTTATGAAAATTTCAGCGCTTTAGGTATCGCGGTTCATGAGTTAAAGCAGATGACAGACAAACCGACGGACAGCGGAGTCGTTAGAGGATACCGTTTTTACCCTTTGGATACGCAACCCAAAAACGTAGTCTTATCTATACATATAATAAAATGATAGAAAAGTCAAAACTGTACATTGGAAATATAGAAAACAATAACTCTGGATGTTCAACATACGATACCGAAGCCGAAAATATAGTTAGAAATTTATTTGTCTGTTTGCTTTGCTTTGTCCGAAAAGATCTCGAAAAGTACTCAATAGATTTAATTCCAATTATGCACAAATATTAACTAGGGGTAGGGTCTTCAAATAGGCTATTTATTATCACGCTACATATCCAAGGGGCTAAGCAGAGAGCAATCAAATTGGCATAATAACATAATTTTCACGCGTGCGAGATCGCGGGCAACAGCTAGTTTGAAATAAAATCCCCTTATCGAAAACTGCGAAGCTTATTTCTACTTACAAGTGTACAGAACCCTCGTTGAACGAGTCCGCTTCGGATTTGTCCGGGTTTTACTGTATTTATTCTCTTATCCATTGACTTTCCCATTTGACACGTTTCTGCTGTCGTAGCGGACACACGCGGTTTCACCCGCGTAGTTCCCGTTCCCGTGGGAATACGGGAATAAAATATAGCCTATGTTCACCGGGGATAGTGTAGCTTACCAACAGTGAAAGAATTTTTCAAATCGGTTCAGTAATTCGCAGCCTCAGAACCAAATAAACAAACAATCAAATCTTTCCTCTGTATAATATTGGTATAGACAAGATGGGCACCGTGGCTTTGCCCGCGTGGTAGTTTGTTTTAGTTCTCGCATCCCATGGAAACGTATTCTAGGGATAAAACTCCTTTTCGTTATTCCAGTCCATAAACCATCCCTGTAGGTAACAAATTTCTGCCGTATCCGTTCAGAGCCGTTAGAAAATGATTGAAAAGCAAACACAAACACATCTTCACAAACTTTCCTATCCTACTTCCTACTAATATTATAATGTGAAAATTTATGAAGATGTTTGGATGTTTCTTTAGATGTTTAGATGTTCGGATGTTTAGATGTTTGGATGTTTGTAATCAGCCTCTAACGGCTGAACGGTTTGGGTGGAAATTTGGTACAGAGATAGCTTGTAGTCTGGATTAACACATAGTATTTCATCCCGGGAATATGTTCCCACGGGAAGCGGGAACGGGTACCGAATTTCACGCGGGCGAAGCCGCGGGCATCATCTAGTTTGTTAAAGTAAGTAAATTAAAGATTATATATACTGTTGATTGATGGCACTTGGTGGAACCTGCTGCACATATTGAATAACGGCACTTGTACTGTTCCACAACATTTATTTACTTTACATACACTACATATATGAACTGACTTGTGCTAATTGCAACAAAAAATATGTCGGTCAAACTGGTAGATCTTTCAAAATTAGAGTTGCAGAACATGTCAGTGGCTGGAGACTCAAAAAAACTGAGTCCAATTTTGCAGAACACCTTCTTAATGAGGAACACAGTTTTGACCCGAAATTAAATTTTAGAGCCGTACACTCATGTGATAAAGGTAGAAAGATGTCTGCTCTTGAGGCACTTGAAATAAGTAGACACTTGAATACCGACCCAAACATTATATTAAATCAACAATTGGATATTAATCGTTCACCGTTACTACAGTATTATAAATAATGACATGTACTAATTATATATTTTATTTGTTTGACCATTGGCTGGGTTCTGTGATAGTGTTGTACCCCACATTGTTCGATATGACAAGTGACAGTAATGCAATAGTAATACTTAAGTTATAAGACATTTAAAGTTTGATATTTAAAGTAGATTTTATTAACAATTTGACATTTTATTGCATTCTTGACATTGAATTGATTTCTGGACATCTATAATTTGACTGTATAAGATTGTAATATTTATTTTCATAAAAAATCTGTAATTGGCAATTCCCTAATTTTAGGGTAAATTTGGAAACTGTGTCAAATGTCATTTTGACAGTTGCAGTTCTTTAAGATGACATTTGTAGTATTTAATGTGTTCAAAATCAGAAAAATTTAACTACCCCATTTTTGGAGAAAATTTGAAAACTGGTATCCTCTAAAAAATGTTGCAGTACCTACATTGATATTTTATAGTTTACGTTAGTAGAATGATGTAGTGGTAATTGATATGTTATTGATTTGTTCTTTTCGAATAGTTAAGTGATGTAGTGGTCATTATACAGTGTTCATTTGCCTTTGAAGATGCCGAAAGGCGAAACCGGTCAGGTGTAAAGTAAATAAATGTTGTGGAACAGTACAAGTGCCGTTATTCAATATGTAAATTAAAGATATTTGAAAATACTTTAAAATAAAATTTTATAATACCCTTGTACAAGGACTTAAAAAATAATTAACTTCAGAACGGTAGGTACTCCCTCAGGGATGTAGTTTTCAAAAACCTTACACTTAAAATTTCAAGGTTTCGAATGGGTGATAATGGGAAAGCTAAGTTTTATTAGTTAATACTTATTAATTTTATAGATAGACTAGCTGACCCGCGCAACTTCGTTTGCGTGATAAGTGAAGAACCGCTCGACCGATATGGTGCAAACTCTTCACATAAACCATCTACTAAATAGTCCGAACAAAACCTAAACATTTGGTTTGGATAGGTGAGCCCGTTCTTGAGTTATAAAATTACAACGAAAAGTGGCATTGATTTATATATATGTATATAGATTATGAAATAATCATTTAAATCCACGGTCAATAAAAATGTCGATAGAAACACACAATATAACCATCGATTTTTTCATTGAAATTGACAATATTGCACATCACTATTGCAAACCTATTCACAGTTTCGTCGTGTAACAATTTAATTTAAGTGGGTAGGTGTAATATAATTTTTTTAGCAAAACGACTCCATTTTTAAAATGGTCAGTAATTTTGTGAATCGTTTAGACGCGTAGATGTTGAATTGGAATTTCGGTTCGGATTACAGAATAGTTTAGAAAGCTGACGGCAAATTTAGTAGTTCCTAATATTATTACGCGAGACTAATAAATAAAACTATTTGTTAAATGTGGGTAGACTAGGTAGGTCTGTAATTGCCTCCAATGTTTCATTTAAGTCAGGTTCACACATTAGCTTTAAAAATCAGTTCAAATCTTTTTTGAAAATTAGCCAAGTGTCGGGACTCGGCAATTTTGGAATAACATCGAGGTCATAATCTACATACCTACCTACTTACTAATTAATAAGAAAAATAGGTGACAAATAAGATTAAGATGATATCCCCAAAGGGTAAAAATAATCCCTTGAGTAAAATAATCTGTTTGAACGACATTGCTATGCAATTAATTTATCAACAACTGATAAAACTGTTTATCGATAAACAACTTATCAAGAGGTCACGGCAATACGCTCCCACATAATTATTATATTTTTCTTTGTCCGTGACATATTTTGATAAACTTTTAACCCCTCATTTCTCCCCCATTTTTTATGTGTGGAAAATTCCACTGATTTCATGCCGGCCTCGCAGAAAAACCTCCGACCCAAGACTTATGAATATCCCAAAACGTTAAAGTGGGATCTTGTTGTCCGTCATTCCGTTTGTCTGTCTGTCAAGACACGTTATCTTGTGAACGCGTAATGATCAATCAAATCTGAAATAAAATCACTGTTGTCTGTAGGCCTATCCTAATTTATGCCATAACATACGGTCCTGCACCTTCCGCATCCAGTTCCAAACTTTTCTAGGTCATCGGTCCATCTAACCCCGGGGTTGGCCTGCACACGTCGAGTGGCACTCACGTGTGCATTGCACAGGTCACCACGTCTGAGGATTACTTGGCACCTACCGGGGTAATCCTCCATCGGCGCAGTAGCTCAGCTACCCTGAGCCGCCCGGCGGTGTTCTGGGGAATTAGGCAGATCCCAGAACACTCCCACAAGGGCAGATCGGTGTCAAGGAGTTTTAGTGAGTACTAGCTGACCCTCGCAACTTCGTTTACGTCACATAATGTGCACGAAAGGAGAGGTAATTCTTCATCAGACTCGTCAAGCACCGTGTGAAACGGCCCTGTATGCTTAAACATAAAAGAGCTTAAAGATTAAGGCTATTCTAAAACAATTCAATCCACGCCTTCGGCGCGGACTGAATTATTTTACAACAGCCTTAATAATAAAGCTATTTTATGATTAAGCCAACACGCCCGTTTAGATTTACCCTCTCATTCAAAGGAACCCTTGAATTCTAGGTTTGGCTACACACCCCTCAATCTTGAAACTTGGGTCGAAAAACCTTAAAGTATTTCCTTTCCAATACTTAAAAAAATATTTAAAATCGCATCACGCGTTGAGAAATTACACCTGAAAAACCATTTTATCGTTCATCCCCTCTTCCGCAGAAACCGCGCAAAATTTCGGGATCAAAAGTACCTATTCTAGAACCTTCCTCGGACTATAAGCTCGGAGTGTACCAAGTATCATTCAAATCGGGTAAGTAGTTTTAGCGTGATACTTATTCGGGATACAAACAGACAGACAGACAGACATGAAAAGTTTAAATTACATTTTCGACTTCAGTATCGATTAGAGAACGCCCTCCAATTAAAATTTTCAAAATATCTTCCATGTACAGACTCTCGACCCTCAACAGTTTTATTATATGTATAGATGCCCAGTGCTATCGTGATCTGAGGGGCAAGTGCGAGTTTTTGCGTGAGCTTGTCGACATTCACGGCTCACCAATTCGTTTGGAATCGAGACCCCGCCACCTAGCTGTAAACGCGGGAACTTGTCTCGATCCCATACAAATCGGTGATAACGCGCTCGTTCGTGAATGTCGACAGGCGCTCACCGAAACTTCTGGGCGACCCTCACACGAGCCCATGCCTCGCCAGCATGGGTAGTCCGTAAGCGGAGCTACAAAACTCATTTGCTCCGTCGTCGGCCGTCATTGCCACTTTAACTTGGTGTAAAAGTATTGAGTAACATAACGGCGGAGTAAAAGGTGGGGGCTTACCCGGGGCTCCGGACCCTAGGCAGTGATAGGATACCGTGTAATTTTAGCTGGTAAGAGTCATTCCATGAGAGGTTACTTACCAGAATTAATAAAGCTAAAGAAACCGTTCAAAATAAAAAGGAGAATCAAATTTTCTCACCTTTTGAACAATCAGTCAAATCGTTACAGCGTTCTTGAGTTTTCACGAGATAAACGAACGCACGACACAGTAAAAATAAAGATTATTAAAGCTATTATGTACCTATATATATTTAAAGGCAGCTAGTTCGGGTTTAGACCTCAAGCAAGTACTTTTTCCAAGGACACGTCAGGTTACATAGACAGTCGTCACCTCACTGCGAAACCCAAACCCGTTTTTTTTTACGTGAGGGAAAGTCCTCAAAGGATGTTATTCCGGACTCTTACCGACTAAAAAACCTCACGTAACGCCCAACAATCTGTGGTTGGGAGCCCCGGGTAAGCCCTCGGAAGGATGTCCCGGGACTCCCAACAACCCAAACCCCTTTGATAGTGTAGTTTTTAAGATTCTATAGGTACTTATCTACATCTCTCTGATCAAGAGTGAAGCTGAGCTATTTTGAATAGCGATTGTGCTGTTTGCTATGCTATTAGGCGAAGGCGTTGACTTGCCCAGGGTCCTTGGCGGAATTTGGCTACCACCGCGTTTTTGGGGGTTGTTTGGGTGTTATACCGTTTCTGGAGGCGTGTGGGTGTGTGCGTGAGGGTGGGACAAATTATAAGAAGAAAGCCGTGAGATCGTTCTCACCAGACTTCCCCTCTCTAACACGTTTATTGTGTAAGTGGAAGTTCAATCCAATTGCCGTTGTCATTTTTGTTTTATTTCAAACTTTGAACAGATGATCCACGTGACCTAGTGTCGTAATATAATGCAACAGAGTCACAGACTACAGACGAAGTCTCGACATAAGCTCCTCTGTACTATATTTTATAGAGAGGGGCTATAAAGGCGTACGGGGGCGTGAGGCATGCATGTAAATCTTACGCCACGCTGCCGTTTTGGGCATGATTCTGTAAGTACGGTAGGACTGGCAAATAAAACAACATAAGTAATCATAATTGTAAAAAAAAAGTAAAATGGTAGTCGTTAAGCTAAGCTAAGGGCTTTATTTCAACGGCAGGCAGTCACTATCTGCGCCTGTCCATTTAAACACGGCAATACGGCTCACCATCTATTATTACGTGGGACAAATTATACAAAGGTGAATTGTGGGCATATAATATGCCTCTGCCTACCCCTTCGGGGATAAAGGCGTGACCATATATATGTATGTAAGTAATCATAATTTATCAAAAAATAGGACTGGCAAATAAAACGGCATAAGTAATCATAATTTATCAAAAAATATTATTATTAGGTTTGGATGGCTTAAAACTATAAGTGATGATTTGAGATTCATATTCTTCTTAGTAATGATATTTTCTTGAGGCTTCACACACGGAACCCTTGATGAGATCTGTCACATTCGCTCTGAAAAAAAAGAAGTATTAATAAGCTTCAGTAAGAGAAAATGTTAGGAGTTCGCATCACACCCCCTGGGCGAGACCGCCGTGGCGGCCGTGGGTCTGTTGGGAGTCCTGGGACATCCTTACGAGGCTTACCCGGGGCTCACAACCATAGGCTGTTGGGCGTCACGTGAAGTTTTTTTAGTCGGTAGGAGTCCGGCATAACATCCATGAGGATTTTCACTCACGTTAAACCAAAAAAAAAACAAAGGAGTTCGCATCACTGTCATGCTATTGACTGACACGTGTACACATTATAACCTACACAGATAGGTATACATCAACACGTATATCTTGTGCCACCTTTGCTCAAGTGGCGGAGTAGACTCCGCAGAACGTACCTGCACCAATAAGAGATAGTACCTACAGATGGAAAACTCATGTATGTACTTTTTTTTCACACCTACCCTCTGCTACACACACTTGCGCACAAATACGTATCGAAAATTCGGTTGAGACCGCCTGACCTCGTGTCTGTGAATGAGTTGTCTATGTGTGCGTAGTGTCTGTGAATAAGTTGTCTATGTGTGCGTAGCCTCAGCGAATTTAGTATGTAGGTTTCCATCGACTTTGTGTCTGTGAATGAGTTATCTATGTGTGACCTCGTGTCTGTGAATGAGTTGTCTATGTGTGCGTAGCCTCAGCGAATTTAGTATGTAGGTTTCACCAAACGATGTGAATGTACGGAAATTTACGTGTAAAACGTCATCTGTCTTATGATTGCGATTTGCGGATTCTAAATATGAGACAGACGAGGTTTCGTCCGTAAATTTCTGTTCGCGCATTATCATCGTAAAACCGAGAACTGAGGCCCTTTTTTAGGGTTTCGTAGCCAAATGGCAAAAACGGAACCCTTATAGATTCGTCATGTCTGTCTGTCTGTCTGTCTGTCCGTCTGTCTGTCCGTCCGTGTGTCACAGCCATTTTTCTCCGAAACTATAAGGTCTGTGCTTTTGAAACTTGTTAACTAGATGTATTCAGTGAATCGCATTAAGATTCTTATATAAAACTAGAAAAAAAGCAGTAAATTTTGGGGGTCCCCATACTCAGAACTGAAACTCAAAATTTTTTTTTTCATCAAGTCCATACGTGTTGGGTATCTATAGATAGGTCTTTAAAAATGCTATTGAGGTTCCTAAAATCATTTTTTTCTAAAGTGAATAGTTTGAGCAAGAGACACTTCCAAAGTGGAAAAATGTGTGTCCCCCCCCCCTCTAACTTCTAAACTAAGAGAATGATAAATCTAAAAAATATATATGATGTACATTGCTATAAAAACTACCAACGAAAATTGGTTTGACCGAGATAGAGCTGGTAGTTTTTTTTAATACGTCATAAACCGCAATTTTCGATTACAAAAATCACTACCACTTACAACGAACTATAAGAACTTTTCTATTATGTTACTTGCTGCAACGAAACCCTTCATGGGCGAGTCCAACTCGCACTTGGCCTGTTTTTTTGTTTAACGTGAGGGAAAATTCTCATGGATGTTATGCCGGACTCCTACCGACTAAAAAACCTCACGTAACGCCCAACAGCCTATGGTTGGGAGCCCCGGGTAAGCCCTCGGGAGGATGTCCCGGGACTCCCAACAGACCTAGGGCCGCCACTGCGGCGTCGCCCAGGAACTGAGGCCTTACTGGGCCGTCTTAGGTCTGGTTCTGTAAGGACGGTGAGTGGCCCCCTCTCCGATCTCAGGCCCCCGGTCATAGAGGCTGATAGTCTTGGGCAAGGACTACTGATGGGTAGGTACGACGTAGACAGTGGAACTCGGATAGTAGAGTTATCTCCCGCTCCCTCCTCGCCGACTCTTAGGCTTAGGCGCTCATCAGACTGACTCTTAGCAAGAAGTTGTGAGACGGTCTCACCCGACTGCCCCTCTCTAAAACGTTTATTGTGAAAGTGAAACTTCAATCCGATTGACGTTGTCATTTTTGTTTTATTTCAAACTTTGAACAGATGATCCACGTGACCTAGTGACGTAGTTTAATGCAACAGAGTCACAGACTACAGACACAAGTCTCGCTATAAGCCCCTCTGCCATCTATTTTATAGAGAGGGGCTAAAAATCAAATCAGTCCGATTATCGGCGTAAATGTCGGCATCGGACGTGGGCGCTCATCGTAAAACAGTTTTGTCTGTGAGACGTCTTGTTTGCAGTTTCATAAATTTAGTAAAGCGTATTTTTATACAAAACGGGATTTCGCGTGGCACTATTTTATTATTAATTAAAGGTTTCGGTACCTTTACTTTCCTTTGATTGGTGATTGGTGCCTTAAAGTCTCGAAATAAAATAGTGAACGCGTCCGCGGATACGGTCAGTGTTCTGCCGTCATTTTTAAAAAGACAGTCATCTGACGTAACCGTCTTTTGAGAAAAGCGCAAAAGCAGTCTTCATTTAGACTTTCTAGTGATGTTAGGTTTGCATCAGAAAATATAAGGTTTTAGTATTTTTTCTGTGTAAAAGAGTATTTGTTTTAAATTATTTCATATTTATTTATTTATAATTTAATAATTTCATGAAATTAAAAATGTAATAATTTTATAAGGCATTTTGGGCTTAATTTTAAACCTTACAATAATCTACTAAAAGGCAGCTTCGGTGCCGAAGCTGCTCTGTAGTAAATTATTTCTAGAGATTTATTTTAGAAAATTAAACAGCCTTTTATTTTTATAGGCGTAATTCTTTAAAAAACAGCTTATTGCATTTTACTGCCTTTTTAGAAAGTTTCGAAACCAAAAAATCAATCAGTGTAATTGTTATCAAAGACGTGATAGTCCAGCAACTGCCATTTAAATAGATTATCACATCAAACTGCTTTTATATCGATTATGGGCTAAGTTATTTATCCACTGAGTAGTTCACAAATAAACAGCCTTAAATGTTCAAATGCAATAAACAGTTTTTTTATAAATTATCTTTTATTACGTATTTTTCTAAAACTTGGATACCAGCAGTCAAGTGGATTGAATATGATACAAAATGGTAATGGCCAACCGCCCACCACTGGCGGCACTCGTCGTCACATCGTATGCGACGACGGCTGCATCCAGTTGGGCTCCCGGTCCCCAGCGGAAGGACAACGCCCCCTCCCCCGACCTCAAGAAGATGGCTCCCCCAGTACAGCCAGTGCGCTCCCGCTGCGCCCCAGAACCCGCCTAGAGAGAGGGTCTGGGAGATAGCGGGAGCGAAAAGGAAGGCTGCCAAAAGTCGGCAAGGGCCGCCGCAGCAAGGGCCGCCGCGGTGAAAGCGCCGAAGAGGCTCCGTGCTCCTCGCGCCACTGCCGTCATTCTTACGTTGACGACAGAGGGCATGGCAAGGGGCTTGGGGTACGCTGAGGTCCTGAGGCAGGCGAAAGCTTCAGTGGACCTAAAGGCTCTCGACATAGGAGGAGGGCTCCGGTGCAAGGTGACGCGCACTGGAGCACGCCTCCTCGAGATCTCCGGCGCCACCCGTGGTCCCAAGGCTAATGCCCTAGCGGCTAAGCTGATGGAGACGCCGGACACGGGGGATGTCACACGCGTCAGCGTCACCAGACCCAATAAATGCGCTGGTCTGCACATTACGGGTCTGGATGACGCGGCTACGACGGAGAAGATAATCCCCGCTGTCATGGAAGCGAGCGGCTGCCGTCGCGAAAATAAGATCTAGCGAAATTCGCTTTGGTACCACTGGTCACGGGTTGGTAGTCGTGGTCGTGAGCAGCCCTGTCGCGGTGGATCAGAAAGTGGCGGACGGACCAAGCCTTCTCATTGGGGGCTTCCTCAAGGCGCAGGTGCATCTTCTACAGCACCGCGAAGCCAGATCATGGGTAATGTGGGGGTGCAGTGCAAGTAGAAAGTCACCGTGAGAGACCGGTGCTTTCGCTGTGGTCAGCCCTGTTACACGGCCCTTACTTGTGACGCTCCGCCACGCTTTTTTATTGTGGCGGAGGGCAAACGGGCCACCGGGTGGGCATTAGGCCTGCGCCAGAGCATCGCGCAGTGGTCCATAAACTGGAGGACTAGGCATTCACTACACGTGGCCTAGTAATCCTGAAACGGGGGAATATCGCAACCTCGACGCGGTGGGAGCTCAGTTCAGTCGTAGACGTATCGTTTGCGACCCCTGATCTCGCCCGCCATGTCCGAGGATAGCGAGTAGTGGAGGAGAATGAATCGTCATCAGACCACTGATATATCCGGTTCGACGCCTCCGCTCCACTTAACCTACCGCCGGCTATCGCGAATCCCCCAGAACCACTATGGGCACTCAATCGCCTGGATCGGGAGGCTCTGCTGGAGGCGGCCATCGTGCAGGCCTGGATTCGACTGTGGACAAGCCTGCCGATGTTGATGCCTAAGTGGGGTGGTTCAGAAGAGCCATGTCGCAAATCTGCGATGTGGCGATGCCAAGAGCTAGGCTCGGACCGGCAAGTACTAAGTGTATTGGTGGATGCCGGAAATCGCACAGCTGCGTGCATTACGGCGTGCCATTGGTACACTACACCAGATTCCACCGGAAGCGTCGCCGCCCAGACAATGCGGCAGCTCGAGAGATGGAGCTCTATGAGGGGCATAGGGAGGCCAAGAGGGCCCCTCAAGCAGCCATTAAGCGGTCCAAAAAATTGGGCCGCGAAGTGTTACCGGAGACCCTGGAGCGGAACCCATAGGGGCGCCCGTACCTTATGTCAAGGGGCAAACTACGTCCTAAGGCACCCCCACTGACCCAGAGTCGTGTTGCTCGACGAGGTGTGCAGGCTCTTTGAGCGTATTATTGCAAAGCGCCTCGTTGGGCACCTCACACACGTGGGGCCATATCTGGCGGATAACCAGTTAGACCATTAGAGGCCTGGCGGAGGAAGCGATATCATCACAGGGCGAACTGGTGATGGCAGAGTGTCTCTTGACATCGCCAAGGCATTTAACATCTTGCCCTGGAGCTACGTTAGGGAGGCGGGAGGCACTCCATGATAAATAAGTTATCATGGAGTGCCTCCTTACCTCCATTGAACTGTCGGGGCCTATCTTTCCGAGAGGGCCAGCCACAGCGGATAACTTACCCCGAGCTGGCTAGAGCCGGGTTGACGGAATCAAATTTCATAAACAAATCGTAGTCAAGGTGTTCAAGTCAAGGTCATTCAGGTAAAAACTGAATCAGATCACAATAATAATGCAGAGTCGTAAATAAAAACAACAACAAATTCACACAAAACGCGCCCACTCTAACTAGCGTAGCGAAGTTCACTAGAGAGTAGAGAGAGAGAGAGAGAGTATGAGCAAGGGCAAGGCGTGGGAATCAAACCGCGCGCGCGCTGCACCCTCTCCGGCACAGTCCTGCCACCCCGCATACCGATCGCAGCGCGCTGCAAGTTTTATCGGCAATATTTTGTTTTCACCCGGGCAAAGCAACGTGGGTGAAAGTGAAATGGGTGATAACTGGGTTTTAACCCACTTGTGAGTTTTTACCTAGGTCGTTACCCATCTCAGCTAACCGTCAGTCCAACCATCGTCCGCTATGGTTCGCGTCCTCTCCGGCACAAGGATTGAGGAGCGCGAAAACGGTCGCCGATTCACCGAATACTTACATGAAATATTGGAGAGGGGCGACAAAACATTGCTGCCTTTTAAGAAATTATTGCAAGATAACTGCTTTTTAATGTCCGATTGATTTCAAATATTAGTGAACAATAATTTTTAAACCAAAGTAAACTTCTTTCTTCGAAGTACGGAAGTAAAATGTATCTACGAAAAAATTACCTAAAAGGCAGCTTATGTCACAAGACTGCCTTTTAAAAATTTTTTTTTGTCCAAAACTGCTTTTTAATGAATTTCATACAGGTAAATATTTAAAAAAATATTAGCATAAAGCAGTTTCGTACAAAACTGCTTTTTAAATAAGCTTTGGTTTAATATTTATATAAATATTATGCAGTTAAGGGATTTTAACTGTTTTCTTAAGAATTAATGTAAAAAGACTGCGTTTTTGTGAATAAGCGCTGGTATTGCCATCATTTAACTGCCTTTTACGAGAAAATTATCTCGTAAACGAAATCTGATACAGAAAAACGGGTTAAATGGGTCGACGCGTCTTTTTTTCCTGATCGCTGCCATATATGTAACTCAAATTTGGCTGGTTGTCAGATGACTGCCTTTTTAAAAATGACGGCAGTGTTGTGTGCCGTGTGTTTCCACAAATTGACGATCTCGGGGGTACTTCGAAAACTCCCGTCGCATAGCAGAATCTCCAGCCTACATGCACCAGTCGCCTCGGGACCACGATAGGTGTAACCCTGTCGAAACGTCGAGGAAAGTGAAGGTACCGAAACCTTTAATCTATAAAAATCAATGCCACTTTTCGTTGTAATTTTATAACGTGAGATCGGGGTCACCTATCCAAACCAAATGTTTAGGCTTTGTTCGGACTATTTAGTAGATGGTTTATGTAAAGTTTGCACACAATCGGTCCTGCGGTTCATAATTTTTAACGCAAACGAAGTTGCGCGGGTCAGCTAGTTAATAATAAAATAGTGCCTCGCGAAATCCCGTTTTGTATAAAAATATGTGTTCAACGCGTGTTAGTTTAAAACAAAAGTTTAGTAAAGCGGTCGTCTTGTCGAACTCTTATGCTGGGGCTACATCAGCGGGCTACGGCGAATGTTCGTGTTAACACGATGGTCTGGCTCTGTAAACTGCCTCGCATCAAAGGGATTTGTCGCGACGATATTCGCTTGGGTGGCTACACTACACCTACGTTTATTCTCTGCCGTCCAGACTTTGATGCGGGATGAAAGACTTTGATTCTTTTCTTGAAATGAGTAACGAAAACGTGTTGGAGGAGCGAAACGGAGAGTTTTTTTTTATACCACTAAGGTGGCAGACAAGCATACGGTCCAAGGACTGGTAGTCACCGCAGCCTATGAACTTTTGTAACACCAGAGGCGCCACACTCGCGCTGCCGACCCTGTAAAAACCTTCTTAGACCCCTCTTGAAGAAACCCATACTCAGAGTATTTTAATGTGATCCTAGAAACCTCGACCACAAAAAAAAACATTTGATACATGATGCGTGATTTAGATTTAAAAAAATTAGCTCAGTTGGACTAGCATAGTAGAAGAAATGAAGAAGAAAAAAGAATCTCTGATGTCATACTTCAGAGCAACTCTGCAATACACCCCGGCACGTTACTACCCGTTCGCTCTAACTTTGCCGTTGGCGTAGAGGCGTATACCCGAATTGTTAATTAGACGAAGTAAATTGACAGTAGTTAATGTCACTTCGTCATAGAAAATACACAACATTGTATGAAGAAGTGACATTAGTTGCTGTCAATTTACTTCGTCTAATTAAAAATTCGACTTTAGTATGGAGCCGAGCGGCAAAGTTAGAGCGAACGAGCAGTACATCGCGTCAACGCGACACAAACACAAATTTGTGCGCGATATTCCTACTTTAGCCTCCTCTATAGTCCGTTCACAGTTTAATTACCTCTGACAGATCAGTTTCTGTTAGTTAGTATTGCAGTAAAGTCCCCCTATGAGTGCCAGCTTCAGACATTTTACCGCATATTAGGGGAGATTATAAGATGGAACCGTTAATACTGAGAGTTATTTTTATGTAAGTATCCATTGGTCAGTATAATTAAACATAACTAAAGACGCCGTTCTGTTACTATAAGATTTTTCTTAAGTTTCATTTTTATTTACATAAAATGGATATATTACATATCCATTTTATGTCAAAAAAGACACTCATCACCATCAATAAGGAGGAGAAAGGTGCTGCTTCCACATCTCATATAATTTCCACGCCCGAAAAAACGGCAGCAAAAGAAGAAAATAAGTTTCGACTTAACGTTAAAGTACATGGGAGAAAAGAAATCTTAGTATGGTAACACAAAAATCAGGGAAGCCAACCTCACAGCTAGAGGTAAATTAACTATGAATGGACTATACACGTCAGCGGACGCATCCGCAAACGTCATCTGCGGTTGCGTCCAAACGACGTGTAGAGGGATGATTTGTGCGTCTGTGTTAGGTATTTAACGTCTGCAAATGCGTCCGCCTCGCATCCGTTTGTTGTCCGTTTTTGTTATGTAGACAGGAACATTGTGTATGCCCTTAAACGATGTTTTTAGCGCGCCAACGCGACACGACACATCGCCAGCTAATGAAGCCCCTCCATTAGTCTAAAAACTACACGTTGCCCTGCCACTGCCGACAGCCGAATGGCCCAGGAAACCCCCTTTACCCTTATATTTACCTTAGCACAAAGAAGTTCTCCACTTTCGGGTCTAGTGTAGAATATATGAAGTTGTGTATCTGGTTAACTAGCACGTAGACAAAATCGCCGTGTTCCTTTATATCTGCAACAAGAAATATTCATCTTTTAAACTAATCTATACTAATATTATAAAGAGGAAAGATTTGTTTTTGTTTGTTTGTTTGTTTGTAACGAATAGGCTCCGGAACTACTGGACCGATTTGAAAAATTCTGTCACTGTTGGGAAGCTACACTCTTTGCGGTGAACATAGGCTATATTTTATTCCCGTGGGAACACGGTAATAAAATACACACGGGAACTACGCAGGTGAAACCGCGTGACGTCCGCTAGTATTATAAACAGGAAGAATCTGTTTGCTATCGGTTAACTCTGAAATAACTGAACCGAAAATCAAATTATTCTGTAACGTAGGCCCTGTATCATCATACTCTTCGCTAGCGGAACAGTAAACCAATAAATGTCCAAAAATATTACATACTAACTTTTGCCCGCGACTTCGATCGCGAGGTGATTTTAACTAAAAACCTATTGACTTTGACCTGTGTAATGTATAGGGCTTCAGTAAAACATAGGTCAAGCTGTATTATCTTTTCAGCTGAACCGATTTTGATGGAACATACTGGATGGATGGATAATATATGTAGCGTGATAATATATAGCCTATTTGAAGACCCTACCCTTAGTTAAAATTTGTGCAAAATTTGAATCAAATCTATTGAGTACTTTTCGAGATTCTTCCGGAGAAAGCAAAGCAAACAGACAAACAGACAAAATTCTAACTATATTTTCGGCTTCGGTATCTTATGTCGAAGACCCAGCGAGTATTTTTTTTTTATATTTCCAATGTACAGTTTTGACTTTTCTATAATTTTATTATACACTAGCTGATGCCCGTAGCTTCGCCCGCGTTATATTATTTCCCGCGGGAACTTATTCCCGGGATAAAAAGCAGCTTATTGTCATTCCAGAGTCCAGACTATAATGTTTCTCTTTACCAAATTTCAGCCCGATCCGTTCAGCGGTTTGAGCGTGAAAGAGTAACAAACATCCACACTCACAAACTTTCGCATTTATAATATTAGTAAGAAGTAAGATGTATAGGGTTATGTTAGTAGCGTTCGTAAGATAGAGTCATGAAAAGTTTCATGTCACAGGCAAAATATCTACAGCTAGTACGTCATACTTATCCCCCAAAGACTAAGCAGAGGCCTACAAAACGCCCACAATTCACCATTCATAATATTCCTACCTGCAATATACGCCAGCTTTCGATGGTCTTGAGCTACTAGAGCAGTATTCTCCTTTGTGAGCGGTTTATTCACATTCCAACAGAGGATCCCGTCTTGAGCGATGTTGGCGAACAACAGGGTTCTGGAGAGACTATGGTATACGTGAGAGGCGCTCTGGGATTGTGGGCCACGGTCTCCGGCTTGCTGCAAAACAATAGAAATAGTTTGATATGATGTCCACGGCTTCTTTCTATCATCGCACCGCTCTTGTCAAGACGTTTTGCAATGAAGACTTCTATCAACCTAGACATTTGGCTAACTCAGACGTGGTACAATCCACGTCCTTCCGAACCTAACCCACAGGGAGTTCATCATCACACTTTGCGACCGGAGCGCTCGAACACAGTTAGATCCAAAGACTTCTATATAAACTGAGGTAGACATGCCCTACGCACCGATTTTTGAAACCTATAAACTGCGCCAATTAGCAGCGTTGCTCGCACTGTTGTGGGTCAAAACTTTGAGAGCAGGTACTCGACTTGCAATCGGACTCCATACGCCTTCTCTTTTACTCTTTTTCTATTCGTATATTGCTATTGTGTGTGGTGACAATTACGTAAAAAATATTTATAAGTGAGTGTAGCTTAGTAATGTGTGTGTTTGAGGATTGCTTTTGAAATCTCGTTTGTTAGAGTACGGCGCGTCTACCTCAGTTTATATAGAAGTCTTTGGTTAGATCAGATAGAAGCTTTTTGCCGCACAAGCTTAGTGCATGGAATGAGTTCTCCCAAACGCCTACACTATGGGTACTACACAAGAGCTCTTAGAAGAATTTTACAGCTACTAGAGCAGTATTCTCCTTTGTGAGCGGTTTATTCACATTCCAACAAAGGATCCCATCTTGAGCGATGTTGGCGAACAACAGGGTTCTGGAGAGACTATGGTATACGTGAGAGGCGCTCTGGGATTGTGGGCTGCGGTCTCCAACTTGCTGCGAAATAACAGGATCATTATGCAAGAAATTAGGCCTAGTTAGGTTAGGAGAAGACTGGGTTTGAAGTTCAGATTGCTGTCCTACCAGAAATCATAAAGAATATCAGCTTCGTCCATTTGACTCGGTGCAAGGGCGAGCTGTGAGAGTTATCAACGATCCTATACTGACAGGTGGTGTTGTACCTCTTCGCGACAGGAGAGATTTTAAATAAATAAATAAATAAATATTTGTGGACATTCACACACAACATCATCTAGCCCAAATTAAGCTAATATAGACTTGTGCTATGGGATCTAGACGACTGTTATACATACTTATATATTTCTAAATACATACATATTATACATAGAAAACACCCAAACTCCGAAACAAACATTTGTGGATCACACAAATATTTGGACCGACCCAGGAATCGAACCCAGGACCTCCAGCGCCGCAGGCGGTATCACTGCCGACTACGCCACAGAGGCAGTCATGCCTGCCCAGTTTGCCTCCTTATGCGTGTTCTACCGCCTGTACAATGGTATGTGGGTCATTATCAGGCGGCTCATTATTTGGTTGACTTCGGTGTACAATTTTTTTTTTTAACTAAGGTTTTACTTACATGAAATATGAAATCTAGTGTTAATTTAAAACATTTCAGTAGTTGAGGGAACTGTATAGACTAAATGGTTATGAAGGGATTTCACTTTTTTATAATGGTGTCCACCGAAATCAAAATGGATCGAAATCATTATGGATCACACAGATATTTGACTCTGGTGGGAACCGAACCCAAGACCTCGTTATTCGCAGTCGTACATTTTTACCTCCAGACCAACGAGGCAGTTGAAAAATGCAAATAAATAAATTATTAATTGATTTCGGTGCTTTTAAATATTGATCTCCGTGCAAGTATTTCTACTAAAAAACACTGTAATCAAGGCCACTGAAATCAAAATATTTAGCAAAATCTTATATATTTTTAAAAGTAATCTGTATTATGAATACTTATGTTTTTTACTGAAATCTTATACATTAAAGACACTCTTTTAATATAGCTTTACATCATTTGTTCAAATAATTGAGGATAAAATGGATGCACCGAAATCAATTTTAGGTATATACCAAGCCACCGAGAATGATTACGAACCTTAACAAAACAGTGGGGCGATGACACACCGACGTCTAGTCCTTACCACCGGTGCAGTGTAACTGACAGTTTGTATTACTCGAACAACTATTCTTGCAGTCGCTAGAGATACAGAGTAATGAACGAATCGGTGCGCGCCACTGAAGTCAATTCTGAACGTCGGACGTAAAGACAACCAGTTGTAACTTGTCTAGTAATGCCGATAATGGCTTAGTAATGTTATAAATAGAGTAAATAGTTATCAAGTTATTTGTGAATATATGCACATATAACATCTATATTGGAGAAAAAAAGATAAAAAATAATTTTCGCTGCAATACGGGACCGGACGCGACACCGAGGTCAATATTTTCGTAGTTTTAATTTTTTTAAACTAACTTTTACGTAATTAATCTAAAAAAACCACAGGCCCCCCCTACTATTATTGACCGTACAATTTGTAGAAAAAAAATCATATTGATAAGTAATCTACAGGTATTGGTTTTCGACGCGGACTCGCCTATTTGAGCCGGCTGAGAATGACCGATGTGCTCTGAGGAATTGTTTGATATGATGCCCACGGCTACGTTCTATCATCGCACCGCTCGCCACAGACAGGGAGTTCATCACCACACCCGACGTCCGGAGCGTTCGAGCACGGTTAGATCCGATAGGGGTTTTCTTCCGCGCACGCTTAGGTTGTGGAATGATCTACCTGCCTCGGTTTTCCCAAACGCCTACAGTATGGGGTACTACACAAGGAGTCTTAGTAGATTTCTACAGGGTAGTAAGCTCGAGTGTAAGACGTCCTGGCGTTGCAAACTTCCAAAGGCTATGGTGACCACCAGTACGCCTAGTGGGCCGTATGCTTGTCTACTACCTTAGTGGTGTATAAAAAAAAAGAAAAACCTTCATAAAAGGCGAAGAATGTTTACAAATGTGTTACTTTGAAAATAATAAAACCCCTTCCTTGAATAAGCCCAAACTTGGTATACTATATTTCAATAGCTTTGCGCAAAAATGTAAACAAACACATTTGATCCTATATATCCATAGTTACTTGCAATTGAGTATTCACCCTGATTATATTCCAGTATCCAGGAGTCATACAGTGTTCTTACAATTATTTCGACACCAAATAACTTCTTTATGGTAGTTTATTTTCATTTAAATACCTACTCAGGATAGTAAAAAATTCAATGATTTGTCATACTATATTTTGCTACTCATCTGTCTTAGACAACGATTGCCAAAACATGACATGTTTACATTATTGCCAGATCGGTCAGGATTGGACTATATATGTCCCGTAATTCAAAAATCCCTCAATCCCCGTAAGTAAATAAAAAAAAGAATTATTTGAGGATTTGGAAGAACCTTACATTGGCTATCGATCTACACAGTCCCGGGTACGCCTTCAGAATGATAGCATAACTCAGAGCTACCAAAAAGGTAATCAGGTATTAACTAACCTTATAGTTATTATTGAAATCGCCATTTTTATTCTTCAACACATCTGTGGTGATAGAAAACTCCTTAGTAGATATGAATGGGTGATAGTACGCTGTTCTGACCCCTTGGGCGTCAGGGTCCGAGAGAGCGATGCTGAAGATACCGTCTTTCCAGTTTATTGTGAATTCTGGAATGTTGAAGAAATTTAGTTAATAACACTTAGCTTATTAAGAGTCCGTCTGACGCCAAATAGACTATTACCTTGATCTAGATCTCAGGACTCGTGAGGTCTAATGAATTAAAATTTGAAAACAGATAACTTCAGTTCATGAACTAAAAACGCTCTAGGCTAGAAACACGATTACTGATAAAATCCTCGATAGATTTTTGTGTTGAAACTCCCTCGATTTCGTGAGATTTTAAGCTAGATCTCATAAGTTTTTAGTTATTTTTATAATATAAAATATTTATAAGAAAGACAATAGTAAAATCTTCAATTGCACTAGACCGCTTTTTTCATATTGGTTATAGTTTTTTTATAATTAATTTATTACGTTAAAAACGCACAAAATCCGATCGTATCTCTCTCTTTCTTGCGCGCTAAAATGTATATCTTCTATCTTCTTTTAACAATTTGGCGTCTGATAGGCTCTTAAGGCACCCATGCAGTAATGAAGTTATTAATCGCTCATCACGACGCTTTTTTTTTACGGGAGGGAAAGTCTTACATGGATGCTATGCCGGACTCCTACGGACTAAAAACTCACGTATCCTGCCCAACAGCCTACAGTTGGGAGCCCCGGGTAAGCCCTCGTAAGGATACCCTAGGACACCTTCCACGTAGCTTAACCACTACCATGCGCCACCAGACGCTTCGTGGCCGATCAAAATACAAAATTCACAATCATATGTCACATATTGAAAGTGGGGCCCGTCCGAAAAATACACAAAAGGACACTTAGAATTTTGGAAATATACAAGAACTCACTTCATTAAATGACACTAAAATGGAACCTAAAGTTCTTAATGGATAAGACTACATTTACACCGTGTGCTATTTACAAAATAGGTATATAATTACTAGCTGATGCCCGCAGCTTCGCCCGCGTAAAATTTGTTCCCACGGGAAGTTATTCCCAGGATAAAAGGTGGCCTATATGTTATTCCAGACTATAATGTATCTCTGTACCTGAACAATGGCAGAAAATTGTCTGATAATTTAAAAACGCCCATAAATTTTAGTTACATCAAAGTAATTAATTGTTTATTTTATGATTTTACTAGTATCTAAATGTTCCAATAAAAGCCGGCGTTAAATCTACATTTTAAAAGATTTTCAACGGTTATTTGCAGCAATGAGGCGCGTGAACTAGCCAATCAAACCGTGCGTTCCTACCTTGTCACTTTGACTTGACAGATCACAGAATTGACAGAATACTCCGCGCTTTTTGTCGAAAGCTAAAGCGCTAAGAAAATCAGAAAAAGCACACAAGCTTTTTCTGATTTTCTTTAATAATTCTGACCCTGGACTGTTTTATGGACTCCGATTATTTCCTCAAGTGACTATTGTGTGCCTAACGGACTCTTTACATACCTTTTGAATGACTTTGTGCTATTCCCTACTGGACTGCTTATTTGTGAATTGGATTTGTTGTTCTTCGATAATGGGAGATCGTGGGAGACAATCGAGGCCTACGCGCATTTATGTGTTTAATTGCATTATATGTGTGAACATATTGCGCCGATGTGAAGTGTAATTTATGTGAAATAAAAGAAATGAAAAAATAGTGGTTTTATTTTTCTTTCATGACACGACTCACGATCATATTGACAACAAATCTATACCCTACTCCTGACATTGACATATATTCTTAGTAACTACATAAAGATCGATGACTCCTGACCTACTAAAATGACCATCGAGAAACACTCCAGTCGGTTATTTAATACTGTAGTCACCATAGTGTTTGAACATAATTATATATAGGTACTAGCTGACCCGCGCAACTTCGTTTGCGTCACATGGGAGTGAGAAAGAGAGAAGTGTGGTATAAATATTTAGTGATATAATGTTTCCCGTCGCATTTAGGTACTCCGTCGCTTATGTTCATTAAAGCAGCTGACCCGCATAGCTTCGTTTGCGTCACATGAGAGCGAGAAGGAGAGAGGCGTGGTATTAAAATGTAAAGTGATATAATGTTTCCCGTCGCATTTACTTCCACCCGTCCTTTTTTGGTACGGATCCGACTCGCACTTGACCGGTTTTTATCGTTCACTTGACTGGCTACCACTGCAGACCACGATTACTGCCGTCGTCGCGTCGCTCATATTTTAAAACTTATTATGAGGGTTATTGTAAGCGAACCGTAAAAGTTAGGCATATGCTGTTCAGGACTTTTTTTTATAACTTTTTAAGAGGAACAATTTTATAATATACTATTTTTATGTAACTTTAACCATTTACGCAGTGTACGCAATGGAAGCTCTGAAAAATTGAAAAATAAAATTAACTTAGCGCAAAGTAATAGGTAGTATATTTAGTTTTATATCAGATTTTATTGAATGTAATACTGAAATCGGCGCCAAGTAAAACTATAGGTTTAGGTAGATATTATTAATCTCTCATAGAAATATTGGCACCGACTTCAGTATTACAGTCAATAATATCTGATATAAAACTAAATACACTACCTATTACTTTGTGCTAAGTTAATTTTATTTTTCAACTAGCTGTTGCCCGCGACTTCGTACGCGTGAAAATTATGCTATAATATACACACAGATTTATTTTGTTCTCTGCCGAGCTCCTAAAATATTTAGCGTAATAACATGTAGCCTGTGTGTAAAACCTATCTCTTACTAATATTTCTGCAATGTTTTGGTTAAATAAATCCACCAGCTTACATATTTGATTGCTCTCTGCTTAGCCCCTAGGATAGATAGCGTGATAATATATAGCCTATTTGAAGACCGTACCTCTAGTTAGTATTTGTGCAAAATTTGAATCTAATCTATCGAGTACTTTTCGAGATCCTTCCGGACAAAGCAAAGCAAACAGACAAACCGACAAACAGACAAACAGACAAAAAAAATTCTAACTACATTTTCAGCTTCGGTATCCTATTTAAAGCACCCGGCGAGTATTTTTTTTTTAATATATCCAATGTACAGTTTTGACTTTTCTATCATTTTATTATATGTATAGATTTTCAGTTTTTGTTTGAAGTCGGTTTTTTTTTTGTTAAAAATTTTTTTTTTCATGATTTTCAGTGACGGGTGGACTGAAATTATATCTGTCTAGGGGTAATGTTCTCCCTAATACAAATTAATCAAGCCCAAACACAAGATAACTGCTGTAAATCGTTATCGTTTTGCTTTGCTTAAGTTAAGGAATTCCCTCAATTAGAGGGATTTCTTCGATTTCTCCAGGATCCCAGCATCCGATTCTGAATTCCTGTAAATGGGACCACATGGGAAGCACCAGCTTTCAAACAAAAAAAGAATTTTCAAAATCGGTTTGTCCTTCTAGCGATTTGCCGGTAACAAACATAAAAAAAAAAAAATACAGACGAATTGAGAAACTCCTCCTTTTTTGGAAGTCGGTTAAAAAGAAAGAAATGTTCCCCGTTCTCAAAACATTTTAAATGGCTGCTCCGCCCCTATTCGTCTTAGCGTGATGTTATATTGTCATTAAACATTCTCAATAAATTGACTATTAAACTGTAAAATAGTTTTTAAAATGCAACCAGTAGTTTCTGAGATCCTAGCACAAACAAACTCTTCAGTTTTAAAATATTGTAATTATTAAGAGATAGACAAATTAGGTTATTGTGAGTGAACCTTAAAAGATAGACATATGCTGTCGCGGACTTTTTTTTGGAACTTTCTAAGAGAAACAATTTTGTTATACACAACTTTTACGTAAGTATAACCATCTACGCAGCGTACGCTTCGGAAGCTCTCAGACGGTAAAAGATATTCCCCGTTTTCGAAACATTCTTGATTGCTGCTCCGCTCCTATTTGCCTTAGCGTGATGTTATATAGCCTATAGCCATCCTCAATAGATAGACTATCAAACTGTAAAAGAATTTCCGAAATCCAACCAGTAGTTCCTGAGATCCTAGCGTTCAAACAAACAAACAAACAAACTCTTCAGCTTTATAATATTAGTATGGATATGGATTTACTTGCGAAAAAACCTCTGAAAATCATCAAAATTTACCTTTGTCTATTTACTTATTCTTGCTATTACGATGATTTTTAATAATTTTGAGAGGTGTTTTTTTCTAATGTGTGTGTTAATTATTTTGTAAATAGCACACGGTGTTAATGTAGTCTCATCTATTAAGAATTTAAGGTTCCATTTTGGTGTCATTTACGGAAGTGAGTTCTTAAATATTTCCAAAATCCTAAGTGCATTTTTTGCGGACGGGCCTTAGCTCCCGGCTATTATCAAAAAACCCTCCTAATATGGAACTGTCAAAAATTGGAAGATGCCTGCTTCCAGTAGGCTGATTAGATTGGCCAAATAATTCCTTCATTTCCCATGGCACTACCGCTTGGCACTTCACAGGAAATTTTATTTTCCCGGGCCGTGACACTACCGTTCTTATTGGCTGATTATAGGCATATATTGTAAAATTTTCTATGGCACTATGAAATACCAAATAAATTCATAGAATCGAAGATCGGTAAAACAATAAATGAAAATCGATAAAAATGAAGAATTTCTAACACACGTGTCACCTTCATCTTACAATTCCGGGTTCTTCAAGCGGAGCGTAACGACGAGGCGCATCACAGGGCCGCCAACTTGAGGACCACTGTCAGAAGTCTTACGGACTGTGAAGGTGGGAACAAATTATCGGACGCGTCCGTAAGCCGCGGCTGTCGGACGCGGCTTAATAATGTGTACAATTGTTCATATGGCGTCCACGGCAGCAAAAATATCCAGCCGGCCAGATTCTATTCGGACGTCCGTGTGCTCGAGGACAGCACAAGGTCACGTCCGCTACTTATGACCGATAGTTTGCACAGTTTCGTTTATTTGTACTATTCAGATACTAGCAGGCTTGCTTGTATCAGCCGCGACTTACGGACGCGTCCGATAATTTGTTCCCACCTTGAGAGTTGCCCCCAAGCGCTAAATGCGCCACGGCTTTCTATCAGGCTGGCGACGTCAATATGAAGAGCTTAATATAAATAAAAATACTTACGCCCCAACTGAAAAGTGGCAGCCGGATCATAATTGAAGGAAGGATGCGAGAAACGCCAGCTGTATCTCTCTCGCAAAGAGAACACTACCAGCCCTCCTGTGGCCAAGTCATTAATATACGCAAATGCGTCCTCACAAGTCGCTTCTGTGACGTCCACTGTTATTGAAATGAGCCCTGAAATTTGAGTGAAATTGATTATGATAACTTCGATACGTACCGCTCGTCGCAGACAAGGTGTTTATTCATAGGTGTGAAGCATAGCGCAAGCATGATGTCGCTTTGAACCTTGGTCATACAAAATGTACGGTACACCACGCCGCTTCTGTATAATTTAGAACTCGCCGCCGTCTCTTCTCCCCACATTTTTTATGACATAGGTTCGAAGTGGCATCGTGCCTGCACTTGCTTCTACGGGTTGCTCCAGGTTTGGAACTTGGGAACCACAGGGCGGAAACTCCAGCTTGAATGTGTGCATGTGATCAATAAAATGTAAGCAAATTGTCCGTCAACCCGCACGTCTACTCTACTGACAGCAGTGGCGCGACAGGGAGTTGCCGATTTGTATGTAATACTATTATAATATCTTTGCTAAAACCACACGGTAAGCTAACTACTACCTATGGTCGGGAGACCCGGGTAAGCCCTCGGAAGGATTTCCCAGGAATTCCCGGCAGACTATAGCTACCACTGCGGCCTCGATAGGAGTTCGGCTGCTGAGCTCACCTGAAGTAACCCCGTTGGATAGGTCACTTTCCTTGAGTGGGTATCTTAATATTTCTTCGTCAGTTTTCAAATCGAATACTATTATTTCTGGCTGCTTTAGTTGCTCGCGGTTGTCTGAAAAAGAAAAGGTAATATTATTTACTGCACGGAGGTGACGGAGGTGCTTATTTTTATAAAACGGAAACTTATTCCGCGGTTAAAAAGAGCCTGTGTTATTCCAAACTATAATCTACATCTGTACCAAATTTCGGCCAGATTGGTTCGGCAATTAGAGCGTGACAGAGTAACAAGCATCCGTCCATACTTACAAACATACGGATTAATGTTTTTAAAATATTAAGATTGCCAAAATGCCGCCCGTCTGATGGAAAGCCATGGGGACAGCCAGCGATTGGAACCCACTCGCACAGTCTATAAGACTATAGACAGTGGTCTTAGTTGGCGGCCCTATGATGTGTCTCTTCACACTCCCCTTGGAGATCAGAGTCGTCAAGCGTCGGCTGGCAGATGTTCATGATTGTGTTCGTGTTTAAAATAGATACATAATGTTTTCACCTCTGACAATCTCAACTTTCATTGAGACAGGCTATAGATTCATCAAATCAAATAAAACCTTTGAACATTAAAACTTACAAACTTGCGGTTACATAATTTTACAAAGGTAAACTCACCAGGCACCTCCAATAGCCCAGTATCTACCATCCAGAGTCGCCCACACACGTCTACTCTCGGCCGGTAGACGGACACGAATGACGAAATCCTGTCCACGTTAGGGTAGGGCTTCAGTAGCGGGCTATGGTTGGAGTGGGAGATTTCTATATAGTTCAATGTTGAGGGTATTCCTGGAATTAGCAAGAAATCATGATACAATATAAAAACAAAAATTGTTTATTTAAAAGAGTGGTACAAAGGACGGCATGTCCATCTGTCTGTCTGTCAAGACCAGTGATTCCTATAAGAGTGTCGAAATACACGTTTTCGACGATATGAACGGCCGTAACTTTTTACTTAGTCAAATTGGAAGTTATTATTTTTACAGCTTCAAGGGACTGAAATAAGTACATACCATACATAGATATGGTGTTAATTCTCAATTCGATATCTCCACGAGATAAAAGGACTTGTCCTCAGATTTCAGAAAGTCTTGACAGACGAACGGACGGACGGACTAATATCAAATTAGCCCTATAAAGGCTCCGTGTTATTTTATGAGGTACAGTCGTACAGAACCTTAAAAAGATACATTATTAGCCCCGCTGTAAAATAATCCTCACGTTAAGAGTCCATATGACGCCAAATAGACTATTACTTTGATCCAGATCTCAGGACTCGTGAGGTCTGCTGAGTTAAAATTTGAACACAGACAACTTCAGTTCATAATCTAAAAACGCTCTAGGCTCGAAATACGATTACTGATAAAATCCTCGATAGATTTTTGTGTTGAAAATACCTCGATTTCGTGAAATTTTAAGCTAGATCTCGTATGTTATAAGTTGTTTTTATAATATAAAATATTTATAAGAAAGACAATAGTAAAATCTTCATTTGCACTAGAGCATTTTTTTCATATTGATTATGTTTATTTTTTTCTTAAATTAAGCTCGCCAAATTTACGTCGACACAGCCTTATGGAAAGTCAAGACGCATATAATAGCGATTGGGGTTCCCTTTCACAGTCCGTAAGACTTCTGACAGTGGTCCTTCTTACCACGACACTAGGTACCGGCAGTATGGCTTGGTAGTGTGGTGGGTAAGAAGGGTCTTCAAGTAAGCGGACCGTTTGTGTATAGAATCATACCTAGATTTAGAATTTTTCGGATAGAATATAGAAAAAAACCGGCCAAGTGCGAGATGGACTCGCCCATGAAGGGTTTCGTAGCAGCAAGTAACATAATATAAAAGTTCTTATAGTTCGTTGTAACTTTGATTGATGTTTTAACACGTTCGCAGTGGTAGTGATTTTTTTAACCGAAAATTGCGGTTTATGATGTATTAATAAAAACTACCAGCTCTATCTCGTTCGAACTAATTTTCGTTGGTACATCATATATATTTTTTAGATTTATCATTCTCTTAGTTTAGAAGTTAGACGGGGGGGGGGGGGGACACTCATTTTTCCACTTTGGAAGTGTCTCTTGCGCAAACTATTCACTTTAGAAAAAAATGATTTTATAAAACCTCAATAGCATCTGAGTATGGGGAGTTGGGGACCCCCAAAATTTACTGCTTTTTTTCTAGTTTTATATAAGAATCTTAATGCGGTTCACAGAATACATCTAGTTACTAAGTTTCAATAGTATAGGCCTTATAGTTTCGGAGATAAGTGGCTGTGACACACGGACGGACAGACAGACGGACAGACAGACAGACAGACATGACGAATCTATAAGGGTTCCGTTTTTGCCATTTGGCTACGAAACCCTAAAATAAACCAGTTACTTACCAAATCTTCTTCTGGGCACAGTTACAAACATTCTCTTCCTAAAAACCTCAAGACCTATAGGAACGTTGTTGTATTGGATAAAGAACGCATTTCTATCATCTACTTCTTCGTTAAAGACTAATCCATCTGAGGTATAGCGTTTTGGAGTGTCCTTGGTGTCTGGAATGGAGATATGGTATTTTGAATATTGATTTCCAATGATTTATAGTACGGAGGAGCATTTTAATTCGTGCACGAAGGACTACGTACAAAAATAAGAAAGCCGTGAGACCGTTCTCACCAGACTGCCCCTCTCTGACACGTTTATTGTGAAAGTTCAATCCGATTAACGTTGTCATTTTTTTTAAATTCCAACTTTGAACAGATGATCCACGTGACCTAGTGACGTAATATAATGCAACAGAGTCACAGACGACAGACACAAGTCTCGCCATAAGCCCCTCTGCACTCTATTTTATAGAGAGGGGCTAAAACGGAAATAAATTTCGTCGGTTGTATGGAAGTTCTTCCAATATTATTATTTTATTATTGTGTCTCTCTTTCACACGGGTATCTTCTTTTTTTTTTCTTACGAAGACACCCGGACTTTTGGTAGGCTTACATGGGGACACAGGTCCAACATGCAGAGGCCCTTTGAAACTTTTAATCTAAAGGGAAATGGGACCCCCACTGCAAACAATCCACATCCGCCTTATGTAGAAGAACGGTAATGGACCATCTGCAATGGGAGCTAACTATTGTAAAATAAGCTAACTACGTAATGGGCTATTGTGATGGGTGTTAAATGGTCTGGTTAACTTAGGCTATGGATGAAAAGCGGCGTCTGCCATTTCAATATATTATTATATTAAAAGTTTGGCAGACGGTGACTCGCCAACTCACTAGATGGGCCCCCTATACAATCGCCATAGGCCCGTAGGCCTGTGAGGCGACAGAGGGCAACACCGGTGTGAGCGGCTAGGGGTGTCGAGCGGTGCGGCGCCGGTTTCGCCATCGCGGGTCAGACCCGGAGCGGGTTTCCCCGTAGTTATGCCCTTGAAAATGACACTTCCACCCCCGAGCAAAAAGCTCTGGCTTCCTCCCTCTGACCGGCCAATCAAGGCAAGCCAGAGTTGAGATTTGCTGCACTTCCGGGAGTAGCACCCTCCCATTAGCCCATTAAATGCTAACCGGTGACGAAGCGCAACAAAACCCTAAGGAATCGGGACCGATGTGTAGCCACGCACATTCAGCTCGCCACAGCCACAAGCTGCCCTGCGGATGTGTGCTTTTCTATAACCTTGTGAGACATTCTTTTGTTAATCTCAGAAAGCAGACAATTCAAAAAGCAAATCTACTATGCCCTCATAGGGTTGCGTTAATCCCATGAAAAGATAACGACTGTCCACGAGGGGTATTATTATTGTTATTATTATTGTTTTGCAAACTTTTGGCATCAAGGTTGATTACGCGAAGTTATCCAACTTGAACAGGTTTCTAGATAAGAAGCTGTAATAAATATAATAGACCTGTTTTACGAAATATGAACACAAAATATTAAATCAAATCTCATGTATCTCATCTGCTTTACATACTAATGGGCCGTATGCTTGTTTGCCACCTTAGTGGTATAAAAAACGCACTCTCGCGCTCAAACAATTACCGCAATTAATTATTAAAACTGTACGGGAGCCCTCTTTATTATTATTATTTTTCCGTTTTTAAACGACTTCAAAAAAAGGAGGAGGTTCTCAATTCGTCTGCATATTTTATCCGTCAATTATAGACGGATTTAAATAGTAGATTGTACTACAAGTGCATAAGGCGAGGGTGGATATTAAGTCGAGGATAAAATGGGTTTTATGATCGAGTTATACACTCTGCTTTTCACTTCGATTGCAAGGAAATGAAACATTGATATTGTAAATAAAAGTTTAAAAAATAAACAAGTTATTCAATAGCGTTTTATTATGTTTGGTTCATAGAGTAACACGATCTTCATGGTACCGTCTCTACGGTCTAGTATGGCCATATTGTTTTAGAAGAAGAAAAAGAACTTTATGCACTAGAGCATAAAATGTTGTTTTAGTCCGCATACACCCAGCACACCTAAACAAGAACTTTACGAGCATAAGAAGTGAAAAATTCTTTTTTTTTGTTGGATAGTGTTCACTTCTTAGGTGGTCCCATTTTTACTAGAAGTATTTTCACCAGATTTTTTTTAGTGTTTGTTGTTATAGCGGCATCAGAAATACATCATCTGTGAAAATTTCAGCTCTCTAGCTATCACGGTTCCTGAGATACAGCCTCACGACGGACAGACAGACAGACGGCGAAGTTTCATTAATAGGGTCCCGCTTTCCTCTCTTTGGGTACGGAACCTAAAAAATACCCTTTATTCGGTTTAAGTCAGATTCTGTTTAAGACAGATTCTGCTTACGACTGATTCTGTTGACGACATATTCGCTTTAAGACATAATTTGTACCTTCGAGTAGGAAATTATTACCTGTTACAAATGAAGATCGACAAAATAAATGAAGATCAACAAAATAAATTAAGTTCAGTAAAACAAAAGAAGACCGGTAAAACAAAAGAAGATCGACTAAATAAATGAAGATCGGCGAAACCAATGAAGATCGACAAAACAAATGCAGAACGGCAAAACAAATGAACATCGAAAAACAAATGAAGACCGATAAAACATCAGATCAATAAAAACCTGTAAAAAGTAAAAAAATAACTACCTATTATATTATATTACCTATCTACAATAAGTATTGAACCTTTATTATTATTATAGGTAGCTATATTATTTACGTATTCATATTTTTAACTAACAGTTGGTCTCGTCGGGGGACCGCTGTATACCTAAATAGAGACAGACGTACGGTTAGGTTATGATTAGGTGAGCGGTCCCCGACGAGACAAACAGTTAGTTAAAAATATGAATAGGTAAATAATATAGCTACCTATAATAATAATACAGGTTCAAAACTTAGGGTAGATAGGTCATAATATAATAGTTATTTTTTACTTTTTACAGGTTTTTTTATTGTTCTTTTTTTGTGAGTCGGGGGTTTTTTAAATTTTTAATATATTTTTTTATTTTTTGCTTTTTATAGGGGTTTTTAATGTCAACAATGACGAATAGTCTATCAACAATTATTCAGAGCTAATGCGAATTGCGCGGAGTGTGGTTACAGCATTAGCAATACATTCCACTCCTCATATCTTTCGAATGGCTCAACCGATTTTCATAAAACTTGCGGTATCGTGATGTATAAGATATGACCTTTCATTTGATACCCAACACGGGTATATTTGAACACATAAAATTTTTCATCACCACTTTCACCCCTCATAGCTTGAAATGGCCTTACCGATTTTTATAAAACATAGCTAAGAACACTCTCCCCTAACCCATCTTTCAAACAAAAGAAACAGAATCAAAATAGGTTCATCCGTTTGGGAGCTACGATGCCACAGACAGACTTACACACACAAACACACACACACACACACACACACACACACACACACACACACACACACACACACACACACACACACACACAAACACCCACACACACGTCAAACTTATAACACCCTTCCGGGTTTCCGTCGGGGGTTAAAAACAAAAGACTATAAGCAGGTTGATAAGGTCAAAAACTACTCGCAGCCATATTTTGTAATCTAGATGCAATTGTCATTCAAAAAAAATAGGTGCAAGCAATTCTCGACCTTAATGACACTTCTCTAAAAATGTGCATATAGGTGTTTATAGACATCACTGATCGAACTACCTGTTCTACAAAATATTAATAAGATGCCCACGTCTACGTTCTATCATCGCACCGCTCGCCACAGACAGGGTGTTCATCCTCACACTTTGCGCCTGGAGCGTTCGAGCACAGTATTCGATAGGGGCTTTCTTCCGCGCACGCTTAGTTGTGGAATGATCTCCCTGCTCGGCTTTCCCAAACGCATACAATATGCAGTTCTTCAAAAGGAGTCTTAGAAGGTTGTTGCAGGGTTGGCAGTCGAGTGTAGCGCCTCGTTGCAAACGTCCATAGGCTGCGGTGACCAAGACTACCCTTTTTTTTTGTTTAACGTGAGGGAAAATCCTCATGGATGCTATCGACTCCTACCGACTAAAAAAACCTCACGTCACGCCCAACAGCCTGTGGTTGGGAGCCCCGGGGAAGCCCTCGGAAGGATGTCCCAGGACTCCCAACAGACCCACGGCCGCCACTGCGGCCTCGCCCAGGGGGTGGTTCGGGTGCTATCCCGCGTCTTTGGGGGGTTTTGGGTGTGATCCCGCTTCTAGAGAGGCGTGCGTGAGATGCTCACGTCACGCTGCCGTCACGGGCCTGCTTCTGTAAGGACGGTGAGCCGCCCTCTCACCGTCCTCAGGCCCCGCCAAGACTACCCTACAGAGACTCCGCTGTTCATCTGTCTGTCTATCTATTCCCGCTACAACAACAAATAAGTACCTACTAAAAACACCAAAAAATAAGGTGGCCGTTTTTATAACGCTTTTATTAGTTTCACTTTCACCTGTATGTTTGCTTGTAACTTGTAACCGACGCCGACGCCTTTGGGCTCGATTTTGCCCTAATTTGAACGATCAGATTTAATTCAAACTTTACACACTTGTCAAGGACCGATGACAATGCAATAATTTAAAAAAAAATGAAAAAATGAACTAAAAAATGAAAAATAAATGAAAGTTTTAAAAAACAAAAATAACGCTTTCATAGAAAATACAACTAAAAAGTAGAAAATAAATAATAAGAAATAAATTTACAAAAGTAATAAATGTAAATAAATGTCAAAAAAATGTAAATTATTGCAAAAAAGCGTGGGGTGCATAGTGTCAATAGTTTAAAAAAATATCTTAAAATGCACCTCACGCTTTTTACAATAATAGATAGGTATACATTTTTTAAATTTATTTACATTTATTACTTTTTTACATTTATTTCTTATTATTTAATTTCTACTTTTTACTTGTATTTTCTATAAAAGCGTTATTTTTAGTTCTTCAAAACTTTTTTAGTACGGAGCCCTCCTTGCACGAGGCCAACTTTTACTTCGCCGGTTATTACCTACGTGAGAAAATCCTCATAGATATTATGCCGGTAGCGGATCTGGACGTGGACATTCTCTCGCTCGAGACCATGGTGCGAGCCATGATCTCCAGCGGGAGTAAGTGGGACTGCGCCGCCCCTTCCTGCGACCAGGTAATGTAAGTGAAAAAGGCGGCGGGGCGGGAACGGGTCGGCCACCGCCAATGTTTCTACGCCGAAGACTATCGGCCTCAATGACCGGGGGCCTGAGGACGGTGAGAGGGCTGCTCACCGTCCTTACAGAAGCAGGCCCATGACGGCAGCGTGACGTGAGAAATTCACGCACGCCCCTCCTTAGAAGCGGGATCACACCCGAAACCCCCCAAACACCCGAACCGCCCCCTGGGCGAGGCCGCAGTGGTGGCCGTAGGTCTGTTGGGAGTCCTGGGACATCCTTTCGAGGGCTTACCTGGGGCTCCCAACCATAGACTGTTGGGCGTTACGTGAGGTTTATTTGTCGGTAGGAGTCTGGCATAGCATGGAATTTCCCTCACGTTAAAAAAAATGATATTATGCCGGACTCCTACCGATTAAAACCACACGGTGCCCTATCATCTACCTATGGCCAGGAGTCCTGAGTACGCCCTCGGAGGGTTAACCCAAGAGTCCCCAGCACAGACTTTGTCCACTATCGAAGACTCTTCCCGTAGGTTTTGTAGGCCGTGTACCTACTTTTAAAACAAAATAAAAAGATACTTAAGAAAAAAAAAAAACATTACTTACACAGTACTCCATCGAAATCGTACTTCAATTGCTTCCACGAATATAAAACACTCATCTTTTCTTTCTTGGGAATATTCCCATATCCATAACTTTGGTGGATTATTAAACACAATATTAGTAAAACAATCATTTTCGTTCCCAGCACTGCACTCACGTAGTCACGTTACGTCTGTAGCAAGTCGTTCGTCATACTGGTTGTCATTGTGCTATCGAAAATAAGGCTGTGTTTACAACGATGCAAAATATACTGACCTTCAAACACTGACCTGTAATAGTATCTGGACTGGTGATCGGTTTCATAAAAGTGTGCCTAATTGAAAATCGCCATTTGGCGCTGACGGCAGCTAGCGAATGTACTTGGAACTAATACTAGTGATGTACAACACCTGTCTTGGTGTCGATAAAAACTTTACCAGATATCGACTACAACGTTAATTTTATTTTTGTACCAATGATGTTTACATAATATGAATGACTACTTTAAAGTACCTAAGTAGGCTAACCATTAGGCTCGCGAATTCAGTTTGGCGAGCTTAATATAAAAAAAAAGTGTTTGCTTAAACAGTGGTCGCAGGTATGTTGCCAAAGTAGTGTTACCATTGTAAATCGGCTGAAAAATGACACCGGACACAGCCCACACAGTCATTGGTTGTCTTGAATCATAATTGGGTCATGTTAGAACTTAAAGCTGGGCGTCTAATAGGCGGATGGGCTGGGCCGGGCCGCAACGCAAAAATCCGCATGCCATACGTTTTTAATGAAACTGCGTTTCGTTGCGGCCCGCCTCTAGTAAGGGCGGCCCGGTCCGCCTGGTGGACGCCTCGCTTAACGTGAGCCGTGCGAGCGTGCTCCCCGAAGCAGCCAATGCCAACTTGCTATTCCGCCTCAATGGCAACTATTTCCCATTTACTTCCCGAAGCAGCCGTGCCCAGAGTGGAATTTTGTTAAGTGACAGGTTAATTAGGATTAGGATTTATTGTAGTTTTGTTTGTTTGCAGTAGGTAAGTACAGAGGAGGGTAGGTATTTAAAAAAAATATGAAATCACACATTTATTACGGTATATTTTTAAATGCACATCTGTATAATTTTTAAAAGGAAATTATCTATATAAATATATCACATATTTTAAAAAGATTGAATAACAAAGTAGATTCTCTTAAAATAGGCTTGTGTTCACTAAGAATAAATCTGATTGATGTGTGTTTCTAACGACTATGTCCAATATATAAATAACAGAAAGTAATATAAATTGGTACACAAATTAAGGATTAGGTACTATTATTTTTAGAAAATAAGATTGGAATAAATAGGCATTCCGTCACGTCACATCAAATACCTCTATCAGAAAGTGTGACGTAACAGTTTGCTACTTTGACGTTTGACGCACTCTGGCAGTCATAACATAAAAACATAAACAAAACTATATATTTCACACGCTAGTTAGTTACTGTTTCGATTATCAACTACAATTTTAGGTATTTATTAATAATTTTAATATGTTCATTAAATTATTAAAGAACTTTTACCATGCCTCTTGTTTTTTAAACTACGAATTTTGGCATTGGACAGAAAATTATCGATATACATTTTGACATCCCTATTAATCATTATAGGTTATAAAAATATTCGTAAAATCCCCGAAACTCGAAGGGTATTCGCTTATGATAGTGAAAAAAAAACTAAATTATGGTTTTATAATAATTGTTTAAAAATTAGATTCTTAGATTTACTTACTTGTGAAAAGAGACGCCACAGCCCTTCTCGTATCTTGTTTTACAATATACACACGATCTCATGCTAAATATCTACTTAATTACACTATGAACTAAATTTATACATCAAAACACTTCAAATTTATACCAATCACAGTAATAACTTAAAAATATTCGAAATTTCACACATAAACTCTTTCTGAAATAAACAAACAACGGCCATTTGCAAACTAATTTAGTTCTCAGTGCACTCGGCAGAGGCGCTTTGAATCGGCCCAAAAAAGTAGCTGTCATTTTGTATGGAATAGCCAGTCCAGCGATTATTATTACAGGTCAGTGCCTTCAAAAGTATATTGAACTGAGTTTGAATATTTTTGTAGATACTTACCTATACAAAATTAAGGTGGCCAGTCATAAATATGTACAAGGTGAACCACGTTTATAAGTCGCATCGACAAAGTTCGCCTGCTCAGAAGAGAGCAAGCTAACGCCGATTAGTAACGATTGCCAACGCTGTTGAAACACCGACTTTATTGCCTTACGTTAAGATTGAAAATGCAATAAATCTGGCGAGTAGTGCTATCTCGCTCTTTGTTCCTCATTGCACCGCGATGTTGCGGACATCGAACATGGCGCGCAGGCGGCTACCAATAACAAAGGGCCATGTTTGGCGCGTCTACGCGGAGCGTAGTGATTGAATAAAAATTTTTCGCGCGTTTCGAATATGAGACTTCTGCGCAGGTACATCGGTGTAACTTATAAACGTGGTACTACTTGTACCTACTACTAGCAGGTGCCGCCCGCTGCTCCGGCTATTTGAGACGGATCCGTTCAACGTAACAGAGGATTTATGTCTTATAGCGAGAAAGAGGAACATACATTCACACTCACAAACTTTCGCATATATGTATAATATTAGTAAGACTAGTAAAATTAATCTATACTAATATTATAAAGAGGAAAGATTTGTTTTTTGACGTGAATACGTCTTTAAAATTATTTCCATAGGGACGCAATCCAAAAAAACGAATGATAACAAAATCGTACAGTTTAAGCATGTGCTACACGGTTTTAAACGGCACATAGAGGTATTTGCACGATCTACGCGGCCAAAAGTCCCATTATCAAAGACACAAAAACATTCATAAAAACGAGTTCCACGAATAAAGTATGAACCCGGGCACTATACCCATGATTTAATTATTTCATACCGCGCACCCCGTCCCTGTAGCATCAGTCGCAATTTGACCGTTTCAACTAGTTTACTTTTCTGTTGTCAGCACTTTTTTAAACATGAAATTTCAAAGTGTATTTTTATATTCTCAAGTACTTCCTACGAATTGAAAGTGATGGAGTCAGATGGACAAGGTAAGAGACTTACAAAATACATAAAAAATTATAATATACTTTCAAACTACATTTTTGTTTGTAATGTAAAAAAACTCATTTTCATACCATAATTTATTTTAATATTTTTCTTTGCTAGTGGTTTTGTATATGTATCGGGGTAGATCGGGCTATAATTTTTATTATAGGTCATTATCTGATCCTTTTTTTAGTAAATGCAATGAAAAACATCTCTGGAAACGTCCGGATAAATACAGTTTTGAGGGATTAAAGACATTCAGCTAAATCTCGTCTAAAATAGAAAATATTTATTAGCAGCTTTCTACATAGTGCATGTTTGTTTTAGGTTCAGAGGGTGCACCAGGAGTAAGAGTTGTGACTTTACTGCTCGTTCGCTATAACTTTGCCGCTCGGCTCCATACTAAAGTCGAATTTTTAATTAGACGAAGATATTGACAGCAACTAATGTCACTTCTTCATACAATGTTTCTTATTTTCTATGACGAAGTGACATTAGCTACTGTCAATTTACTTCGTCTAATTAACAATTCAGGTATACGCCTCTACGCCAGCGGCAAAGTTAGAGCGAACGAGTAGTACAATACTTATTTGACCTCTTGAAGAAAGAAAATTTGTCTACTTTAGATGCCAAATTAAACTATTTAAAAGATAAACTTTTATTATGTGAGGGTTACCTTAATGACCAAATTCTTAATTTGAAACGTGGTTTTGCCCATTTCAAATCAGAAATGAACAATAATATATATAAGGAAGACAATTTAATAAAATAAAACTTAATTTTGTGTTGTGGCTCAATTTGGGAGAGGCCAACGTCCAGCAGTGAACTGCTATAGGCTGATTTGATTGATTGAACTTAATTAAAAAGGCACTTTTGAAATACCTGTTGTTGGAACTTCACAGAAAAGACCAGGTCGACCATCCAAGTCGTTTAGAGACGCAAGTGAGAGAAGCATAAGGCGAAAGACTGAAGAACTGCACCCTAACTTTGAAAAGGAGATTATAATACATCCTGTGAAAGTAGGACTGGGAAAATCCGGTAACAATGATGCATCAAGTGTACTAAAATATATCACTAGCACCTCAACACGAGCAACTAAATATAGAAAGGCGTTTTTGCATATGCAATCCAGTAAAGAGCAGCCCTCTTTGACACCAATACAAGCTTTGCAAATGTTTATAGATGTTGATTTGACACGAGGACAGTACGAAATTATAAGAAAGACCAATAAGAAAATTTTCCGTGCTATCGAAAAAGCCAAGAAGAAAATGTTATTTACCTCAAGAATCGTGTACCGTAACGATTACCAGTGCCGAAGCTCAGTTACAGTCACTAATGGATGTTAGGTACATTGGGCCTTTATCGAAATTAAAAATCAAATTATTAAAAAAATATAGAATAATAATCAAATCAAATGATAAAAATATCAAATTGAATTGTTTTTTATCTTAAAATTCATCAAAGAGCGATGAAGAAATTTAGAATTATAATTCTAAGTTTCTTCATCACTCTTTGATGAAGTCACTAGTGACTTTTTTTGGAAAATATAGTATTATTAAAATAAATTTGTATTTTTATGGTTTATTTACCTTGTTTAGATACCAATTACGCATTAAAATAATTTTGGCCGCTTAAATCGAGCAAATACCTCTATGCGCGGCGCGGCGGTTTGAAACAGAAAAAGACGATTTTCGCTTTGCCGGCTACACGGTTTAAAAATCAGTGTTCTAAAGAACGTTGCGTGAATAGGACGTCTCTAAGCTCGCACCGTATATTCACTGCAAGAGCGTCATGGCGCCTTACCTATCTAAAGAGATAGAGCCTTACCTATAGAGAGAAGAAGAAAAAGTTGGTGTGTCTTGCTCTTTTCAAATTTTATGGCAAACCGAAAATTGCGGTATATGACGTATTATAAAAAACTACCAATTCTAGGTCTTAATATTCAAACCAATTTTCGTTTGTGGTTTTTATGGCAATGTACATCGTATACATATAATTATGTTTTTTAGATTTATCATTCTCTCAGTTTAGAAGTTTGGGGGGGGGGGGGGGGGGCGCACATTTTCCATTTTGGAAGTGTCTCTTGCGCAAACTATTTACTTTAGAAAAATATGATGTTAGGAACCTCAATAGAATTTTTGAAGACCTATCTATAGGTACCCCACACGATGGGTTTGACGAAAAAAACATTTTTGAGTTTCAGTTCCGAGTATAGTTACTGTTTTTTTTTCTAGTTTAAAAACTTGAGAGGTGTCAAGGGACACCCGGATGGAACGAAGTTCCTTTCGATTAAAGTGAAGGAATTGTAATAACATTTTATTTTAATTTTAAAATTTTATTGTAAGCAAAAACAAAAACAGAAACAAAAACAAAAAAAAAACAAATTTAAAAAAAGTGAGTGCGTGTAACCTTTACGCGCGACTGAAACTGAACAGAGCGAAACTCCTATTTGCTTTGGTGTTGCTCGTAGAGTTCATGTTCATCCCCTGGCTAGCACTAGCACTACCACTATCACTACCACTATCACTATCACTATCACTACCACTACCACTACCACTATCATTACTACTATTACTACCACTATCACTACCACTATCACTACCACTATCACTACCACTATCACTATCACTACCACTACCACTATCACTACCACTATCACTATCACTACCACTACCACTATCACTACCACTATTACTACCACTATCACTACCACTATCACTACCACTATCACTATCACTATCATGATCCCTCCTCTATTACTTAAACAATGTGCCCTAGAGTTCACTGACCCTTTAACATTATTAATTAACCAAAGCTTTGAGGATGGGCAATTCCCAGATGCACTAAAAATCTCTCTAGTAAAACCCATACATAAAAAAGGCGACACTCAAACTCCAAATAACTATAGACCCATTGCACTGCTGCCAACATTCTCAAAAGTATTTGAAAAAGCTATGTATAATCGATTGTATGCATTTTTAGAGAAATATAAAATCTTAGACGATAGCCAAAACGGGTTCAGAAAGACTAGGTCAACAACACTGGCAGTCTATAGATACGTGCAAACGGCGCCGGCGCTCCAACATATAAACGACAAAAAGCATGTGGTAGGATTACTGTTGGACATGACGAAGGCCTATGATAAGGTCCTATACAACATACTCCTAATGAAACTAAAAGGCTGTGGAGTTAGAGGACCTGCCTACTCATGGTTCAAATCCTACTTACATAATAGAACACAAATAGTCCAAATTGAAAATTATAATACTGAAAATAAAAAGATAAGTTCTTTCCGCTCGAAAGAAAATCAATTATCATGCTCAATCCCCCAAGGTAGCGTGCTAGGGTGCATATTGTTCTTGATTTATATAAATGATCTTCCCAAATCACTAGATCTGAAAAAAGCCCTACCGGTTCTCTTCGCAGATGACATCTCAATTATAATAGAATGCAACAATACATCTGACCACAACACAATGGTGCAAAATACTCTTCACACTGTAACAGACTGGCTACAAGCACACAATTTGGAAATAAACCCGAACAAAACCAAAGTCATACAGTTCAGATCCTACAAAAAGCCTCCCCTGCATTTAAGCATAACTCACCAAAACACCCGATTAGAAGAAGTAAACACATTCAAATTACTGGGAATAAACATAGACACACACATAAACTGGAAAACACACATAGAACACCTAAAAGCTAAAATGTCCCAATTCACATATGCTCTTTTTCAAATTAAGAAAAACACAGATACACAAACTGCTTTATCAGCCTACTACGCCTACGCATACTCATGGCTGAGATATGGGGTAACCGTAATGCTATGGGGAAATAGTGTCGATGTAGATGATCTATTCATTATTCAAAAGAAATGCATTAGAATAATATCACAAATAGAGAACACAGAAAGCTGTAGGCCATATTTCATAAAGCATAAAATACTAACATTGCCTTCTATATACATATTTGATATATGTGGATTTGTGTATAAAAACATCAATACATTTGAAACCAAGGAACACATCCACAACATAAACACCCGACATAAGAAACGCTTACATTTACCACCTTCAAGAATAAAAATGTTGAATAAAAGTCCCTACTATGTGGCAGTTAGAATATTCAATAGACTTCCAAAACATATAAAAAAACAAGAAAATATAAAACTTTTCAACAAAAGATTAAAAGTTCATCTCATTGAAAAATGCTATTACTCAGTTAAGGACTATTTGTCTTCAGAGAGGCCTTAGATTTAGATTTATTATTGACTAGATCCAGAATCGACATAGGTATAATGTAACACAATCTACCTATTCACTTGTACCAGGGGACCTATTGTAATTTATTTATAAGTCTAAAATGAAAATTTGTTGTAATTTAAAAAAAAAAATAAAATAAAATAAATAAATACGTTATGAATACATTATGATGTTAGATACTAATTGACATTTCATAGAAAACTGTTGGACATGAGAGTTATTATTGGTTAAGGCTTGTATGTTCGAGGGGGACTCATCTTGGGTGATCTTTGTACTGGGAAATATTCTTCGATTTGGTCTGCTATGACTATATTATTGTAATTAATTAGATACTCTTGCTTTTTTAATGTATCAAAACACGATCAGGAATACTTTGTTCGATCAGGATCGCTCTAGAAAAATGAGAAATATTGCAAAAGCCTTGACAAGTAATGTACTTTTTTATTTAAATAAATGAGTTTAAATCTCATTAAAACTTGTCTTAGGATAGATATAGGTCTTTAGAACAATATTTTACATATGGATTTTTTTTTTCTCTTTCCAAAAAAAAAAAAAACCTCTCAGATTTTATAACAGTAATATGGTGTGTTAGAATCAAATGAAATCCAGCTAAAGCGTACGCTGCAACCGTTCGAATTGCCTTAGGATTTGTCAAGGTCGAGCATTGCAGCCTTAATGGATGCATGAGATGGGGTAATGACAACTGAATTGAATTGAATTATATAAATTTATAGATACGAATGATATAAATACTTATGTTTTCTTTCTTTTTAATACTTATAAAATATTGGGGAATGATATGGAGAAAAAGAAGGGAAAGGAAATATTTAAATAAAAATAGAATAAGTACCTACCTAATGAAGTAACAACTAACAAGTGACCACACTATTGCAATGCTTGTAGAAGGCACTAAGTCATAAGTACTGAACCATAATGTTAATATCTATGTACACTTAGTTGGCAATAAATGATTTGAATTTGAATTTGAATTTGAATCACTACCAAAAGTGTCGTTACAACTTTTCGTGAGAATTTTTTCCGTCTAGCCCCCTTTCACAACGCGCGATAAGGAACTTCGTTCCGAAAATCTTGATGCGGTTCACAGAATACATCCACTCACCAAGTTTCAATAGCATATGCCTAATAGTTTCGGAGAAAAGTGGCTGTGACATACGGACGGACAGACAGACAGACATGACGAATCTATAAGGGTTCCTTTTTTGCCATTTGCCTACGGAACCCTAAAAATTAATATGGATGAAGCTATGGTTAAAGGAGACATTAAGTTAGTATTGTTAGTATTGTGAACTTCGTCGTCGTCGGGCGCGTCTGCCTGCGCTCGCCGCTGCATCGAGACTGTCGTTCGCGAGGTTTTAAACAAGCGGCTAGACGGTTTCAAACACGTTTTAAACCAACGCTTCTACCAGTGGTTTCACAGTGGTTTCAAACGCAAGCCTTGCTGCCAAGGGCGATTAAAGATCAACCGAAATTTGGCTAAAAACTACCATCTACACTGTTTTATACCACTGTTTCAAACCGCAGTTTAAAACCGTGTAGCACATGCATTAGTGTTGTAGCTACATATCTATCCAAATTTCAGTTACACCACTGGATAGCTAAAGAATCAAAGAATTTCATCTATTGCGATAGTAATGTCTCGTCAGTTATAACTTTGCTTGGTAGATTACAGTTAAACAGTTTTTACAATTTTAAGATGACATTTTAACACACTCTTGTTTTTGTATCATCTCACACAGTGAAGAGAATCTTCACAAGAACTGAACGATTGTAAAAGCGTTTCTTTTTCGAAGCATAAAACCCTGGAACCTGTGTGTGGTGTTTCCCTCATCTTACATTCTCGAGTTCTTCAAGCGGAGCGTGAAGAGGCACATCACAGGGTCGCTTACTTGAGAACCACTGTAAATATAATGTTATAGACCAGTGGTGGACAAACTTTCTTAATGGCGGGCCAGAAAAAATAAGAAATTTCAGTGGAGGGCCAAAATTATAGATAAACTGCATTTTGCCAATGCTGGTTCGAGCTGTGACGCAGTAACTATCAGTAGCGAAAAAGGTGTTCATCAGTATTACCGATGAACCAATTTACTGATTCAGTAAGTCGGTTCTGATTGAGATTTACCATAATTTTATAGTCGAAAAGTCTGTTCGCACACATACAACGACGCGAACATCACCTTAATTTTCTACTAGCTGAGTCTTTCATTTATGCGTTAATTGTTATATTAAGTAATGTGATCTACATAATTCTTCTGAACTATCAAATTATAATTTATCGAGCCATAATTCATGTCGAAGAACCGTTGCAGGCCCGCGGGCCGGAGTTGGCCCGCGGGCCATAGTTTGCCCATCACTGTTGTAGACTGTGAGAGTGATCCCCAATCGCTAGATGAGGTCTTGGTGGCATTATTTTGGCGGGCAATAAACAAGACCTAGCGGCTATAGATGGCCTAGCGGAATCACAAACGCCTCTATCAATAAACAATAAATAAAACCTACCAGTATGAACTAGCCTTTATTAAAACAAGTTCCCACATTCCGAATTCATTTTAAATAATTAGTATTTTGTTGAACTTTGAGGAAAAACATTTTGCAGTCAAAACAGAGGTCAACAACAATCGACGCAATTATGAAGGACTAGCAGATAACCGCGGCTTCGCCCGCGTAAAATATGTTCCCGCTCTCGCTTCCCGCTAGGAACATATTCCCGGGATAAAAAGTAGCTCATGTATTATTCTAGCCTATAATGCATCCCTGTACTAAATTTCAGCCTGATCCGTTCAGCCGTTCAGGCGTGAAAGAGTAACAAACATCCACACATCCGCATTCACAAACTTTCGCATTTATAATATTAGTCCAACTATCCTGTTGGACATTCTTACACAACAACATCTAGCCCAAACTAAGCAATAAGCTTGTGCTATGGGATCTAGACGACGGATAGATACATCTGTAATTTTCTTTAATTTATTGGAAACTACAGATATTAATTCAAGCTCACAAATAGAATTAAAATTACAATGCGAGGAAACCACAAACGTATCATGGACATGGAATCAAGAGAAGCTGAAGTACGATGTGAGCTTGCTCTCGCAAAACAAATGATCGAAATAATCGAGAAAACTATCAGTAAAAATACAACAATGGATGATGTATCGGATGTTTTAGTGAGCGATCGAAATGTGACATGTGCGGAGCATGTCGTACTTCGTTCATCACACAATCAGCAGCAACTGCCGGACCAACAACAATTGACCCCATGTGCAACACAGGCACAGACACTTGATCTAGCGAGTAACACCTACAAGTCACGTATATTCACCACGGGTAAAGGTAAGACGCGCCCGCGCCGATCTGTGATCCACGCTACGGGTGACGCTGACACAGACCTCAAAACTCTGATTCCCATGAGATACATCCATGCGTGGAATTTCCACCACGAAGTAACGGAGGAAAATGTGCAGTCGTACCTAATGAGGAAGCTTCCTAACACAGGAACAATTACGGTCCTATCACAGGATATACGTTACTAACACAGGAAAAAATGTCCTGAATTTTAACATTAATAAATGCGCGGTCATGTCATTTTCTAGAGCAGCGCAGCCGATACACAACACTTACACAGTAAACTCAATAGCCCTAAGCCGTGTCTTTGCAATACGGGACCTCGGTACATACTTTGATCCTCATCTTACTTATAATCAAAATATAATTCAAACGTGTAACAGGTCTCGGAAAAACTTAGGGTACGTTATGCGACAGGCTAAAATCTTTAACAACCCGCAAGCCATAACCATACTCTATAACGCATATGTCCGTAGTATACTGGAAACTAACTGCGCAATCTGGAACCCACATGAGAAAACATATTCATTACTGGTGGAGAAAGTACAGAAGTCATTCACGCGCTACCTGTATTTAAAAGTGTATGGATACTACCCATACATGTACCCTGCACCATTCGTACTGGGAATGGTCTCCTTTCGCAGCCTAGAGGTAAGAAGAAATCTTATCCAGGTTAGATACTTCTTTCGTCTAATCCGTGGTCTTATATAACTATAACCCCTTTCTCCTTAAGCACATTTCACTAAATGTTCCACTACCAGGCAGACTCACCTTGCGCCCCAGACAGCGACCACTATTTTTAATACCAAATACTACCGTATCTCTTGCGACTAGTCCGTTATATCTTGCACTGACCCACATTAACAATATTCTGCTGAGTGATGATACCATAGATATATATGCGTTCACAGAACCGAGATTTCTGGCTACAGCTGGGCAATATCTGGAGAGTGTTGCCACTTCCAGTACTATTATCTAGTCAAATACAGTTGCTTTAAAGGATGTATGGAAGACATAATTTTAAAAGACGCAATTTTAATGGCTGAATATGTAGATATTTATATGTTTTTTACTGAATTGACTGAAGGTTAAATTATTGCCTTTATTTTTGACATCCATATTGTTAATTTAAATTTCCTCGATATTTAAACATTGTTTTGGAACTTTCTGACATTTGCTTTTGACATTCACATTGATATTCTACATTTTTTTTTTCTTTTTGCCAGAATAATGTATAAATCGTTGCCTTGCATTGCAACAAATGTCTTGACATTCATGTTTTATGTTGTGTATTGTTGTTTTATTTTTATTTTTATTTTTTTACATTGAGGGAAAAGATTTATTGACTGGTTGTAATCAAAATTGTTTTTATTACATAATTGTTTCTTTTTTTTTATTATTATTATTATTATATCTATATTATTATAAATTGTATCTACTTGTATAATGAAAATGAATTTATAATCTTATTGTAATTTTGATTTTTTGTTGTAATTTTGATTTTATTATAATGTTGATTTTATTGTAATTTTGATTTTGTTGTAATTTTGATTTTATTGTAATTTTGATTTTGTTGTAACTTTGAATTGTTGTAATTTTAATTTTATTGTAATAATTACTAGGAACAATAATGTGCCTACATATGTAACCTATAACTTATATAAATAGTTAGCTGTAAGTATAAGTTGGTTGATTAAATAAATAAATAAATAAAATACCTACTTATATATTTCTAAATACATACATAGAAAACACCCAAACTCTGAAACAAACATTTGTGGATCACACAAATATTTGGATGGCGTAGGGTAGGACGTCCACCCGCCAGATGGACGGACGATCTAGAAAAAGTAGGCTGGGACTGGATGCAGAAGGCGCAGAGCAGTGTTGTGGCGTAGATTGGGAGATTCCTACGTCCAGGAGTGGACTGCCATAGGCTGACTTGTTTGGCCCTATGATACCTTACCTCCTGCCTGAATGGGTGTTTTTGATTCCCACTGGTATCATAGTTTCTAGGTCGCACGGAGGTTCCCAAACTTACACCTCTGTGTCAAAGGATTTTCCTTTTTTAACCCCCTACAGACAAGGGGTGTATAAGTTAAACCTTTTAGAACCGATGTGATTGAGATAATTCTAAGTTATAATTTTTAATGATCATCAGCTCACTTCCTAATCCAAGGCGAAGAAGTGATGTTGAAAGGAGATCATTCACGTTTCATACATTTTTGGGCCAATTCTGAAAGTGCCGGCCAGAAAAAAGAAATGTAATATTCGCATAGAACACACAATTTCTAGCAAAAAATACTACTACATTAACCCTGTGCGTGCTATGGTTTTGTTGTTACATGCTTTTAAAATACGAGAAAAAAGTTATTTTGATGATGTATTTTGATACATTTCATCACAGAATAGTGATTTGTTTTTACGTTATTCTGTTGTTATAAGAAAGAATTATCATTTTACTAATTATCTACGTACCTACGCACAAACAAAACGTACCTAACGATTTACAACAAGTCCTAACTTGTTACAAAAAACTTAGACAAAGGTGCCGCACGCGCAGCCCCCCAGGCTCAAGCGACAGGTACCTGGCAAATCACCCCGCCACCTCCCGACGCCCGATGGGTGCGATGGGGCCCTACCACCAACCCCGGGGCCCAAGCCAGCCTCACCTGCGGGTGGTGCACCTGCTGATAAACGGATGAGGTCACGGCGCACAGAAAAGGAAAATTCGAAACCAAACCCTGTACCAACCCGTCTGGCCAGCGTGATACAGTAAGGCCAAATATCCTCCAATGATACACACAACAAAACAACTTCCCCCAGTTCCCGGCACTCCCGCTGTTGCCGATCATGGCAACGGTCGGAGTGACGGCGGGCGAGGGGGGTGCTAAGAATCTCCGTGTTACGGGAGGCTGCCATACAAAACTGACACTGGCTACGTTTATTAGAACTACTCTGGGCCTGGACGAGCGGCTTACCGAACTTGAGGTAGAACTAGGTCGTATTAACTGGCACATCCAGTATTGTGCGAGGTCCGAAGAAAGGGGGAGGACACGCTAACCCTTGCATCAGGCGACCTGTTTTACTTTCGGGAAGGTGACGGAAGACATTCTTCTGAGGGCGGGATTTGCTTTATGGTGAAAAAGGACCTCGTTAGCAGCTTTGTAGAGATCAGCAGTGTTTCGCCTCGGGTAGCGTACTTAATACTGAGACTCACCAACAGGTACACCCTGAAGGTGATACAAGTGTACGCCCCGACCTCGAAAAGCACTGTCGAGACAGTTGAGACCGTGTACGAGGACATAGCAAAAGCACTACATGGTACTGCCAAGACTCACTACAGCGTTGTGATGGGGGACTTCAATGCCAAAGTGGGAGTACAAGAACGCGGCGAAACGAAGATCGGCCCCTTTGGTGTAGGGCGCAGAAATGACCGGGGCCATATGCTTGTCAGTTTTCTTGAGTCTTAAGGGCTCTTCTTGATGAACTCTTTCTTTAAGAAGAAGCCCCACAGAAAATGGACTTGGCGATGCCCCGACAAGGTCACAAGGAACGAGATATACTTCATCATGACGGACAGGAAGTCTATATTTAGAGATGTCTCTGTGGTTCACAGGTGTAATACCGGTGGTGATCACCGACTTGTACGAGCATCTCTGAATTTAGACTTCCGAGCTGAAAGGGCCCGTATGATGAAGCCTACTTTCCGACCTACCGCGCTCCAGTTAGCCTCAGGGGCTGAGAGGTTCCAGTTAGAACTTCAAAATCGTTTTGATCTGCTGGAAACCACTGGCCATATTTACGATAAGGCCGACAATGTGGTCAGGACGCTACAGTAAGTGTCCCGAAGATTTTTGTCCGGAAAAAGCAATAACAGGTGCTCTAAGCTCTCGCCCGAGACTCTCGAACTTATGAGAATAAGACGGGAAACGCCATCTACGCACTCGTCTTCGTCAGACCAGCGGGATCTAAATCTCAGAATCCAAAAGCTGATACGACGCGACCTTACAGGCTATAACAGCAGCATCGTCGAGGCAGCGATCGAGCAGAACAGGGGTACCAAAGTATTTGCCCAACAGCTTGGAAGACCCCGTCTGATGAAACTGAAGACAGCGGATGGCAGAACTGTGACCTCAAGGTTCGAGATTCTCGAGGAAATTAAGAGCTTTTACGGAGACCTGTATGCATCACGGACAAAAAGGCCGACGAGTAGGACCCTACTGATTGTGACCACCGAGTCCCACTATCGCGCCACTATAGCGAGGACATTCCGGACATTGACCAGGGCGAGGTGAGGGCGGCTCTCGGGCAACTTAAAAACAACAAGTCCCCTGGGGAGGACGGAATTACAACTGAACTACTGAAGGCGGGGGGGGGGGTGGGCTCCGGTTCTCAATGAGCTGACGAGTTTGTTTAATTCCGTACTCCAACAGGGACTAACACCTGAAGCGTGGAGCGGGAGTGCGGTGGCTCTGTTCTTCAAGATAGGTGATAAGGCCTTGCTGAGGAATTACAGACCCATCTCACTCTTTTGCCATGTTTACAAGTTGTTCTCCAGAGAAGTCACAAACCGCCTCGCCGGAAGGCTCGACGAGTTTCAGCCAAAGGAGCAAGCCGGATTTCGAAAAGGCTTCAGAACCGTGGACCACATCCATACTGTACGGCAGATTGTACAGAAAAAAAACGAGTACAATCTGCCGCTGTATATGGCTTTTGTGGACTACAAGAAGGCCTTTGACTCTGTCAAAATAAAATACTATTTATCTTTATTTTACATGCTCCTTTATGTAGGAACGAGAAATCAAAATTGGGCATAAAATATGCCTCTGCCTCACCCTTCGGAGAAACAGGTATAATTATATGTATGTGTACTTATATGTGTGCAGAAAGACATAATCAATAAAATAAATCACTATTCAACTGCTAATATTAATTAAAATGACACCTTCGAAATAACATTTTTCACGAATTTTAAAAGCATGTAACAAAAAATCCATAGCACGCACAGGGTTAATGTAGTAGTATTTTTTGCTAGAAATTGTGTGTTCTATGCGAATATCACATTTTCTTTTTCTGGCCGGCACTTTCAGTTTTTGGTCCAAAATGAATGATGTCCTTTAGTATACTTTAATTTACTTTGATGGAATTTCTACGATACATAACCAGATTTTTTAAAGTAAAATTGTTTGCTGTATAGCAAAGTCCTTAAAATATTACAGTATGAGAACTACACTAGCTGGAGACATGCCTTCAACAAAATTGGCACAAAAGTCATTTAGAACTGACCAATGGACGAGTTCTGGCAGAATTTGATTTGAGTTCCGGATATTTTGGTTATAATTTTTTAACCATTGGGTATTAAATGAAAAACGTTGTTAATAAAACTAGTTACTTTATATTTAAAAAATAAATACCTACTATAAAATTTAACAGAAAACTTTACGCAATATAGATTGTTACAAAAAATATTAAGACGAGAAATAAAATTTAAGCTGTGTGAGGATTTTTTTTAAACTTTGAGAAGCATTTGCCTATTTGACTTGCTTGCCTTTCAGTGAGTATTATAAACGACTAGTACAAAAAAGAAAGAAGCGAAGTTATTTGCTCAGGATATTGTTGATTTTGAAGGTTTTTTTCTAAGAATTGTTGATCTCGAAAGGTAACGAATCAGGCATTAGATGGGTGAAATCCATCCTAGAACGATAGTTGTTTAGCGGAGTACTGCTCATTATAAACAATCTGGATACCTGAAAATTACCTGTGCCCAGGTAATTTTCCTATCCAACATCCAAAATTTCCTTTCCGGAGGAGTTCGGTTAGTCATTCCTCCCTTACAATTAGTTGTGGTTATCCTTAACTGTTGTACTTTAGAATTAACGACTCGAGGGTGTGAGGTGAGTTCCTCTCCCTCCCCTCTTTAATAAATATAAGGTTTGCTCGAGAACTCGTTGATTTCGAAGATTTTTGTTCGAAGATTTGTTGCTCGGGAAATCAGTGTTTCAATGTCAACATTTATTGTAAAAACATTTTGTTTTCTCTATTCCCCTTTATCTTATCTCTGATTTTTTGTTTTTATGTTTTTTTATGTATGTGTTTTTCTATTTAAGTATGTATATGTGTATGTGTATGTATATGTATATGTGTGTATATGTATGTATTTATATATGTACTAGCTGTTGCCCGCGACTTCGTACGCGTGAAAATTATGTTGTAATGCCAATTTGATTGCTCTCTGCTTAGCCCCTAGGATATGTAGCGTGATAATATATAGCCTATTTGAAGACCCTACCCCTACTTAATATTTGTGCAAAATTTGAATCAAATCTATTAAGTACTTTTCGAGATCCTTCCGGACAAAGCAAAGCAAACAGACAAACAGACAAACCGACAAACAGACAAATTTTTTTCTAACTACATTTTCGGCTTCGGTATCTTATGTTGAACACCCAGCGAGTATTTTTTTTTTAATATTTCCAATGTATAGTTTTGACTTTTCTATCATTTTATTATATGTATAGATGTAATATCATATTGCGTTTTTTATGACCTCTTGCATTATTTATTAAACAGTTCTCAACATATCCCTGAGCACCTACTTAATCTTGTCTCTGCATCACCCTCAGGTAGACTGGTAGAAAATGCCTAAGGCATTAAGTCCGCCTTGTACTATGTGCTAAAGTTTAAAATAAATAAATAAAAAAAATCATGTTCTCTAGTTTTCTCTTTCTTTTAAAATTCTGAGCTTACATAGAAGTTTTTCATTTTGAGTATTCACTGTATAAACGTGTTATGGCTGACAAACGGTGTTGTTGATTAGACTTGCGACTCCGGCACTGAAATAAAATTATCAAAATTAATAAAAGAAAATCTGAAAAATAAGTTGTATTGTTGGACATTCTCACACCACATCATCTAGCCCAAACTAAGCTGTAAGCTTGTGCTATGGGATCTAGACGACTGCTAGACATACTTATACTGGATGTAACAGAATGACCTCTCCAAATTGCATGAGATGACTTGGCATCGGAAATCAAATACAAATATTTAATAAAAAAGGGGGTTAATTTTTTTTTTTTTTTAAATTTTGTAGCACATTAAGAATTCGTTTTTTACCGCGGCAATTCGAGGTAACATGGTTGCCGTGGCAAAAAACACGGAGCACCCGTCTGGCTGTCTTTGTCGCTTTCTACTGCCGCTCAGTAGCGATAGAAAGGGTGATAATGAAAATTTATAGGACCTTTAAAACGTATTTACGGTTAAAGTATTCATGTGATTTTTTTTCTTTATTTTTGTAATGTTTCTTGACTGATGCCGCGTCACGTGATGAAATTTGGAGAGCCCATTTTGTTACACCCAATATATTTCTAAATACATACATATTATACACTAGCTGAGCCCGCAACTTCGTTTACGTCACATAAGGTGTATGAAAGGAAAGGTATTTCTTCATCAGAGTCATCAAGCAGCGTCTGAAACTGCCCTGTTTGCTTAATCATAAAAGAGCTTAATGATTAAGTCTATTTTAAAACAATTCAGTCCACGCCTTCGGCGCGGACTGAATTGTTTAAAAATAGTCTTAATCATTAAGCTCTTTTATGATTAAGCCAACACGCCAGTTTAGGTTCACTCACATTCAAAGTAACCCCTACAATTAAAATTTTCAAAATATCTGATTCTTAAAAGTGTTATAACTCTTTTATTTCTAAACCGATTAGTTAAATCGGTTTAGAAATAAAAGAGTTATAACACTTTTAAGAATCAGAATATCACATAAAACAAACGCTAAATGTTAACTGGAGCAAACCTCAACACAATAAAAAAAACCGCATTGCAATCGGTTGAGCGGTTACTGAGATTAGCGTGCACAACCGTACAGACAAACAGATATACAGACATACAGACAAACAGACAAAAATTCTAAAAATCATTGTTTTGGGTTCTATTGCGTTCATAAAGCCCCCCTATAATATTTTTTCTTATTTATCTTCCATGTACAGACAGCGACCTGTTACGATTTTATTATATGTATTGATTGATATTGATATTGATTGATTTATATTTTAAGATAATGTTATTGAATCATTGCACTTCTGCAGAATGCTATAAATTTGTATGGTGTGTGCGTATTTCCGCACTATTTGGTCAAACTATAACTCCCAAACTGTTTGGAGGATCGTTTTGATTAACAGACATTATTATTGGATTATGCACGATAAAGTGGGTGTAAATACTGAACGGCATTATCAACGGTACAAAGGAATTCGAACCTTAGATCTTAATAGCAGCAGTCGCATTTATGTCCCTGCCTATTGCCGTGTTGAAGTGGAAAGGCGCAGGTTTTAGCGCTCGTGGCCCCGCGGACTCAGTGTTCTGTAAACGATCACTGCAGTAAGCAACATTTACTATGGCCGGATATGGATGGGTGACCACCACGTGGACCACTTTGTGACATTTATTTACGAGCGTTTCCGTGCTTCGGAAGGCACGATAAGCCGTTGGTCCCGGTTGTCAGTAAAATGACAGTCGTTAAGCCAAGTTGAAGGCCTTATGGGCGGCTTGAAAAATTTCAACTGTGGGTCGTCACAGCCTGCACCCGGGTCGGCAGCGCGTGTGTAGCACCTCTGGTGTTGCAAACGTCTATAGGCTACGGTTACCAACCTTCCGGTGGGCCGTAAGCTTGTCTGCCACCTAAGTAGTATAAAAAAAAAAAAAAAAAAAAAAAAAAAAAAGAAGGTCGCCTCGACGCACTGTTAAAAATTTTCAAGCTGCCTATAAGACCTAACAACTGGCTTAACGATTGTCATTTTACTGACAACCGGGTTTCATTTCGAGTTTTCCTTCTCTACGCAATGGATCTTTTTGCGAAAGAGTTCCTGAGACACCCTCGGGATGTATTGGGGTGGTGACATTTTGTACTTTTAACCGTCGCAACACGGGATCCCGTCGTTACACGGGGCGACATACAGACATACATCCATATTATTAAAGTCACGCCTAAGACAGTCGAGAGGTCGGTCTCAAAATTTTTATAAGAGGGGTCTGGGCCCAGTCAACTTTGGGAATCACTGAGCTAAAAAAAAAATCGGTTGTCTGTAAAGTCGGTTTACTGACGATGGTTGAACGTGACAACGTCATAAGAAAATAAAAATAAAATAAAAATAAACATAAAATTAACATTACAAAACAAAAATAAATCAATTGATTATAGTGCCATCTGTTAAAAACATTACTAAAATAAATGGAACGCCTCAGAGCGAGGTAACGACGTATTACATCATCATTTTTCGTTCGTGCAGCCGGCTCCATCGAATTATAAGACGTTGTCACGTCAATAAAAGAATGTTGGTGATGTACTCACTAGTATATCCTGAAGTTTCTGTGAGTGGGATACAAGGTGGAGTACACGAAAGAGTCCAGACTGTTTGACATTATGTACAGGAACACCTTGTAGGCTCTTAACTCTGTAAACAAAATAAAATAGTAGAACGTAGAACATTCGTGAATCTTTACGTAATGAAAACACGGGTCAAGTGCAGATTGGACTCGCGCATGGAGGGTTCCGTACTGAAAACCGACAAAAAATCACGTTTGATGTATGATAGCCCCCATAAATGTCCATTTTCTATACTAATATTATAAAGAGGAAAGATTTGTTTTTAAGCTATTGCATAACTTCTATCGCGGGCCTTGAGCGTGGAGACCGAATCCAGAAATTCCGTCACGAAAAAACCATAACACTCGGCTATTCTCGGCCACGCTCGGTCCCGCTCGTACATCTCGCACTTCATTTTTTTTATTTATGTCAATTATATGCACTCTGCTGCAGTCGTTATATATTAAGTCAAATAATCCAAAAAGTGACGCTTGTACCCAGAATCGATCTTGCACCTTCTGCGTACCGATCCGCGTCTTAACCACTCGACCAAAGTTGAATTAAGAGTACTAGTCGAATTTAGAGTTCTTAATGTGAAAACAATTTCGATGCTCCGATTAAAATGCGCCATAGATAAGAATATTGACAGCACTTTGCAAATCACCCACTAACTTTTAATTCACAATTTTTTACAACGGACACGGTAGGGGAAACTGTTCACCATTCGTACGTGGGTCACATTCATACATTGAGTATTACAAAAATACTAACCGACATACAAACGCGCCTTTGTATGTGTACATAGACATACCGTCTGCCATGTTGCTAGCAAAGTATCGTGCCAATCGCGCCACTCTGTGTGAGGCAATAAGACGTAACGTGTTTTCGCACTAGGAACGTAAAATTTTTACTGAAGTTTAAATCGTACTGGCAAGTAAATTTATTACGTTTTTTTTAAATAGTAAGGATTCATTAATGTTCGCATTGTTTAATTATGAGTTTTCATTGTTATATTTCTTTTACTAACATTGATTTTGTATACAACTGTAATTTATATTTAGTCAAGGCCTGGGGCACATTCGGACATTTCTACAGGGGGCGCATTCGTAGGCGTTCGAATGCTCCCCTTTAGGTCTTTTTAACCACAAACACTCACATAAATTTCATTTTTTAATAAATTTAAGACTGTATTTTTTTAAATTATGATACGTTACAATAATTACGGAATTTTTAATTTTTAACGATCAGCAATATACTTTTTTTTTAGTAAATGTTATAATTGATATCAAATCGCAGGTTCATGGTACAGATAATAAGTAGTGTCCGACCGAAACTGGTTTTCCGGCCGAAACCGAAACCGAAACCGAACTTTCGGCCCCAGGGTCAGTTTCGGCCGAAACCGAAACCGAAACTCACGTGTTCACATTGAAAAAAAAAAAACCAGCCAAGTGCGAGTCGGATTCCGCACCCTTACAAAAATTACGATTCTTGTGTGAATGATTTTTTCTGATTTTAGTAGGTATTTTTTATTATCGGCATCAGAACAGGGTGAAGTGGTGGTGGCAGTGTCTCTTGACATCGCCAACGCCTTCAGCACCTTGCCCTGGAACTGCATTTGGGAGGCGCTTCTTTACCATGGAATGTCTCCATACCTCCGTCGAATTGTGGGGGCCTATCTTTTCGAGAGGGCCATAATTTACCCGAGCTGGCTAGGGCTGGGTCCACGAGATGTGTCGTTCGGTGTTCCATAGTGATCGGTCTTAGGACCGCTTCTGTGGAACATCGGTTACGATTGGGTGCTGCGTGGTCCGTTGCTCAGAGGTGTCGGTGTAACGTGTTACGACGAGACCCTCATTACAGCGCGCGGAGCAACGCACCGAGACACAGCCCTGAGGCCACCTGCGGGATCCAGCTTACATATAGGGGGCGTCAGCATCGGCATCGAGCTCTCAATGACGTATCTGGAGCTCGTACTCGATAGCCGGTCGAACTTCGGATACCACTTCCGACGTTAAGTCCCATAGCTGAGGGAGAGTGCATCAGCCGCACTCTCGCGGTTGTTGCCTAATATCAGGAGACCCAACGCTCCCTTCAGGAGACTGTACCTTGGGATCGTACGGAGCCTGGCCCTATACGGGGCCCCCGTATGGGCGGAGATCCTGATGGCCAACAATGCGGCTAGATTGCTTAGCCCGCAGAAGGCGACGGCTGTCAGGGTGATCTCAGTTGAGGCGGTATGTCTTCTAACTGGGACCCTCTATGGGACCTGGAAGCAAGGGCCCTTGCATCATTGTTTAAAATGGCGCAAAGAGGCGCTGGAGCGGGGCCATAGGCCTCTTCCTATGAGCAGGTCATGCTCGTAATAGAGACGGCGGGGAGGAAGCGGGAGAGAACTCTGCCACCCGAGTTCCACAGTCTGCGGTGGTGCCCCATACTATCAGCCTCCATGACCGGAGGCCTGAGGATGGTGACGTGGCTGCTTACCGTCTTTACAGAAGCAGGACTTAGACGATGGCATGACGTGAGAGATTCATCCACGCCCCGCTCAAGAAGCGGGATAACAATTGAACAACCACCCAAAGACGTGACCGCAGTATGCATCATTCCGAGGGCATAGTCGGGGTCCCAACCGTAGGCTGTTAGGTAGGATACGCGTGGTTTTTAGTCGGTAGGACTACTGTAAAGTGAAAATTTTAGGCCTCTATCTGGCACGGTTCCAGCGATACAACCTCGTGACTAATAGACAGACGGACGGCTAGGCCTCATGTCTCGTTAATAGGGTCCCGCAGCCGCTTTGAGCCCTCCGTGCGAGAGTTCCAAATACTTGACCGGTTATTTTTGCAATAGGTGCAACAAGTTCCACCAAGTGCCATCAATCAACGGTATAAATGTTCTCAAGTGTTCATTTGACTGCTTATTTTTTCAATAGTTGCAACAAGTTCCACCAAGTGCCATCAATCAACGGTATAAATCTTCTCAAGTGTTCATTTCAAAAATATCTCCACCTAAAGATGACTTTCTTTTACGTGTGGAATTACTCATAGATGCTATTGCGAACTTCTACCGACTAAAACCACACGGTGCTCTGCTACTAGCTCTTGGCTGGTTTTGGTTACATTCTAGAAGTGTATAACTAAAACTGGACAACAGTGAGCCGGACTAGCGCACTAAGGGTTCCGTTCAAGAAAAGCGGCAAAAAATCACGTTTGTTGTATGGGAGGGGCCCTTTAATATTATTAATTTGTCTATTTCTATTGTTTGTTCTATAGCGGCAACAGAAATACATCATCTGTAAAAAAAACTGTCTAACTATCACGGTGAATGAGTTACAGGCTGCTAACAGACAGACAGACGACCAACGAAGTTAACGGAACCGACAACAAAGGGGTAGGGTATTATATAGGTCCTTAGATCACCTTTTTAGGATTCCGTAATAATTGTATTATTATAACTATTGATTGGAAGTCCTTTGAAAATCTGTAAATCTTCGGTTAATAACTATATTAACTGGTAGGACTGACCCCAACCACGTCACAAGCAGTGTCAGGCACTCAAAATTCATAAACACGTGAGTTTCGGCCCGGCCGAAAGTTTCGGCCCATTTTGGCCGAAACCGAAACTGCGGCCGAAACTCGATTTTTTGGCCGAAACTGGCCGAAACCGAAACCGAAACCGAAACTTCGGTCGGTCACTAATAATAAGAAAAGATAAGCGTAGCTATTAAATGGATGAGAACGAATAAAAAATGATTTAAATTAACATATATTCCATATTCCTTAAAAACAGAAAAATCAAAAGAGGAAGAAAATCAAATGAATTTCGTATTATGCAGAGAGCCTGGAAAAATGAATTATAAAACAAAAATCGAATCTTCTAATTGATAAAATATATAAAAAATATGAATAATATAGTAAAGAAAGAAGAAGTAATTAAGTAGTTTGCGGGAATCTAATTACCAACCAATAATTAAAGAAAATAAAATTAAGGTACTAGATAATGCACAATTAATTTAAATGTGATATCAGGAAATGAAAGATAATCGTTATGTTTATGTTATGTTATGTAAAATTTGAAACATTTTAGGCCGCTGTTTTTTGCTGTCGAGTAAAGTACACTCAGTTATGAAATTTGCAAATAGGACCGAACGTGTTTTATCTTCGGAAGAAATTGGGTTCATCATGATAATTCCTTTTTCATTACATATAATGAAACTACAAACACAAAAGGAGACATAGTCTAATAAACAAAGCTTGTACGCTACATACTTGGTTTATTAGACTATGTCCCCAGGTCCTCCCTAACCACTCAGCACATCAAGAACTACTAGACTTTATGATCCTTTCAATTAATTTAAATAATTTAATTTGCCTTAAGCTCGAAAGTGGCAACCAAAATGTGTAATTACTTACTTACAGTTTAACCCGATTTTTTTTGTTATTTTTCTAAAGAACATATTTTGATTAGGAGTCAAGTTAAATGTCATTAAGATAGATCTGTGAAAAAAAAAATTCTTATCAATTTAATACATTTTTGGGAGATTAATGGGCTTTTTATTTATCATGTATGAATCTACCCCACGCGTATGAAAGTACCCCACCTACTGTACGGAAGTACCCCACCCACGGGGCGCGTTCGTACAAATATCTTATCGTCGAAAAATTGCTATAGTCCCTTAACCGTTTGACATAATAGTTTCAGAAAATTTTGTAACTAACTACAATATATTTTCTACATTTAGGGATATAAACGAGGCAATTCAATTCTGACTTATAGTCGTGGAGAAAAAAAATAAAAACAAAAATCCGTACGAATGGTGAACAGCTTCCCCTAATGTTTATGTAAAATAACGACACGAATCTATAAGGGTTCCGTTTTTTGCCATTCGGCTACGGAACCCTAAAAATGCTATGCAATAGCTTTACCGCGGCAGTCCCCGAGTGCCACACGTCTTTTTTTGTTTGTTTGTTTGTAACGAATAGGCTCCGGAACTACTGGACCGATTTGAAAAATTCTTTCACTGTTAGGAAGCTACACTCTTTCGCGGGTGAAACACTTGTATTTTTATAAAATCATATATATATTTCATAAAAATATACAGTTCAATGTTCTGTGAGCAATATAAGCGTCAACTTGTAGCCGTTATTAATATAAAAAATAATATGGCAAAAGCCCCCAAAATATTATAATTTTTTGTTTTTAGTATTTGTTATTATTGCGGCAACAGAAACACATAGGTAAATCAGTAAAAATTTGCTCATGAGATACATCCTCGTGACGGACAGACAGACAGAAAAGCCTCTTGAACAAGGTACCATTTTTACCTCTCGGGTATGGAAACCTAAAAAAAATAACCAACAAAAATAAAAACAATAAGAGGTGTTAAAAAAATAACCAACAAAAAAAAAACAATAAGAGGTGTTACCTGTGATAGACGTAAGCCAATACTTATCAAACGCTATTAAAGCGGTATTCTTCGAAATCAGGGGCTTCTTCACATTCCAACACATCACTCCGTCCCGAGCCGTGTTTGCGAAGAACAGCACGTTGGTCCAGCTATGGAACACGTGGATACCACTCTGAGACCAGGGGCCTCGGATACCTACTGTCTAAATTTAGAAAGAAATTTTAGGATTAGTATTACATGCAGAGGAATTTTCGAGTTTGACTCGTGCACACATTATTCCGTACCAAAAAATAGCATTTACTGAAATACATCATTTGTGAAGAGGAAGAGGGCCTGGGTACGGCTCCGAATTGACTTACAAGAGCAAGCCAAGACGCTCGTGCTTCCTCAAAGAAGTAAGTACATGAGATATTACCCAAACCCTAGAAGAGGCAAAATGACGATCCCTTTACAAAGAAATGGGATTCAGCCAAAACCCCGGGGAGAGATCGCGATCGTGCAGAAAGTCTGTGTCAGGAGACCTAGGGCTTATCCTTACGAGTGTCCTGTGCATCTGGAATTCCTGGCCGTAGGCACTCCAGCAGAAATACAATTGCGCCACCGAGGCAGTGAAAGCTCTATAGTTATAATGATTAAGTTACCTTAAAATGCTTGTCAATATCAGCATTCTTATCCTTCAAGATGTCAGTTGTGATGGAGAACTCCTGAGTAGACAGGAAAGGGTGGTAGTAAGCTGTTATTACGCCTGCAGCATCAGGATTTGTAAGGGCTATGCTGCAAATACCCTCCTTCCAATCTATAGTGTGACCTGTACAAAAATAAGTTAAAATTTTAGTTTTGAGCTCGTCAAGGAACGAGAGAAAATACTTCTACTTTTTGGAGCGAAAATTTTCACTCTCCTTCAATACATCGAATCGACTACATTTCGTGCTTTGGAAGGCACATAACACATTAGACTAGATTGCCAGCAATATTATTATGGTTGTCATTTTGAGCTGATTGATTATTTTTAAGCATCTGTGGAATGCTGCGTAGGTACGTACGTATGTACGCACGTAGCATTGTGACAAGTCGACAACGACACTGGGATAAGTCAGAGACTAGTTCAATCGGTTACCTTCAGGACCATCGATAATACCATGTGGGATTGGACGTGGTATTTATTTGTAATTCCTCGCAATCCTCTGTCTATATTTGTAGCGTACGTTGCCCAGCTAGTTCAGTGATCAATAAACCTCCTCATACATACCTCTCAAATCAAAAGAACTTCCACTATCGTAGTTAAAAGTAGGATGTGAGAATCTCCAGCTATCTCTTTCTCTCAAGGAGAAGACTATCAGCCCTCCGGTGGCAAGGTCGTTAATGTACGCAAATGCGTTGTCACATGTCTTGTTTGTCACGTCCACTGTTATTGATGTAAGTCCTGAAACGGAAAAGATCAAATCAATCTAGTAAACAATCACTGCTGGAAGCATCTTGCGCTAAGGTCAGTCACGAGATAGGAAGTCCGTTGGCGGTGTTTCCATTTACGAGTGTGTGGGGGAACAGGTGAGAGAGATTAGAAAGATTTCCTGCAATAAGTGAGGATCCTCCGCCCAGACAAGGTGTTCGCGCCTGGCGGGCTGAAGCCCGCGGTTGATGTTTGGTTGTTCTAGTATACCTACATAATATATTCATCAGCGGGCGAAATGTTCACGTACATTAACGGGATTCAGACTTGTTTGAATGTAGAACTTTAATTATTTTTTCTTCATGACACGTGGCGATCGCCACAAGTGCTTCCGTACTTCGGAAGGCATGTGAAGCAGAGGTTTAAGCCACGTTGAATGACTAAATGCTCTGCAAACGATCACTGCACCAATATGACTTTGCTGGTTATGAGGAACTGCATTGCGACATTTCATTTGCAAGCATTTCCGTGCTTCAGAAGGCGCGTTAATCTGTTAGTTCAGATTACTGGTAACATGGTTGACACTAATTTAAAGGTCATATAGGCGGCTTGAAAACTTTCCACAACAGGTAGCTTCAGTTCATCCTGAAACTTGTAAAAATCAGAATTGCAAACGTTCCTAAGCTATGATAATCAACAGCGACGAACATTAGTAACAATTTCATTACAGCGTAATTCCGATATTTCATGTAGCACTTACCAGAAGAATTTCCATTGGATAAGTCACTGGGCTTAAGTTGATACCTCAACAGTTCTTTGTTGGTCTTCAAGTTAAAGATGACTATTTCAGGCGGCTTAACTTGTTTAGGTTCATCTGAAATCAAAGTTTGTTTTTTGGGTTCTGTGGCCCAAAGGGACCCTATTCGGGAGAGTTCGCCGTCCTTTTGGTCATCACGAGGTTGTATCTCAGGAACCGTGATAGCTAGAGAGCTGAAATGTTCATAGATGATGTTTTTCTGTTGGGCTAAAATGACACCCCTATGCACCAGTCTGATGAAAAGCCATGGAGAAATCAAGCAAATTGAGAGGTACTCTCACATTCCTAATTACTTACTATTTTTGACAGTGGATCTTAAGTTGACTGCACAATGACCCCTCTAAACGCTCCGCTTGCAATTGGTCAGGTACTAATTGGTTTTGAGAAGGGGGAAGATAAGTGTGATGATTGTTATTTATATATGGTTAGGATCTTACCAAATTTGGCTTCATTTTTGACGGTGAAAGGTGAGTGTTGATGTTGTGGCCACCCTGAGCCTACTACGTATATAATACACATTGTGGCGAAAGTCCCAGACACCGGCGTAGGAATGCTGCACATTGTGCCACGCTATGGGCCAGACGCCCGCTAATAAAATCCAAAATACTAAGAATATATTGACTGCCTCTGTGGCGCAGTTGGTAGTGATACCGCCTGCGGCGCTGGAGGTAGTGGGTTCGATTCCCACCGGAGACAAATATTTGTGTGACCCAATGTTTGTCTCAAGAGTCTGGGTGTTTCTATGTATAATATGTATGTATTTAAAAAGTATATAAGTATTAATATCCGTGGTCTGATACCCATAACACAAGCAGGTTATTCCAAGCTTACTTTGGGATCAGATAGCGTTGTGTGAGATGTCCATGAATATTTATAAAAAAAAAGAAAAATAAATAAGATCTCTATCAGGTACTTACTAGGCACATCAATCAAACCAGTGTCCACAACCCAGAGCCTAGCGCAAGCATCTACCCTTAAACGATAAATTGAGACGAATGATGATGCACTGTCAACATCTGGGTAAGGTTTTAGTTTCATGTCAACTTTGATTGTAGTCCAATTTTTCCGGTCATACTCGACGTAGTTCAGTGTTGATGGAATTCCTGAAAGTAAAAATATTTGTTGAGTGTGAGTTGAACTTGATGTTTTAATGTCATCTATCTTCTATCTAAATATACTGGTTGAATGTATAGTCGTTTTGGAACGGAAAGGTTTAGGCACAGTTTCGACAACAGAACCGATCGGCACTGTCAATTTGAAAATCAACAGTAAAAAATTACGAAAATGACAAAATCTACATCGTTTGCCAAAATCAAAATGAGAACTCCTGGTTATTCCTTTAAATTTCACGAAATACGTTTACTACGATTTTCTACTACAATTTTTCATTCAATGTCTAACGTTCCAATCAGAAAGAAGAGTCACCGCGCCGGGAAAATTCGACCAATCACAACGCCTGAACGCACTGGTCCACGTGGATTCGTTGCCAAGTAACGTCGGTAGGTACTCGACTAGTTACGTCTTGTAGGTAGGTAAATACTCTCGGCCGACCGCGCCGATCGCGGCGCGCAGTTCGACTATGTCTCGCGCGCAGTATTGTCAGTATTGTCGTCGCGTGAATACCTAGATAGTGAATTCGGTGAACGGTGGATAGGCCGCGGTGGGCCCGTGGCTTGGTCACCGAGGAGCTCGGACTTAACACCCTTAGACTTTTATTTGTGGTCGGAAATAAAACGATTAGTTTACACTGGAGAGTACGAATCTCGTGATGAATTACGCAGTGCGATAGTGGACGCCTTTGAAATAGTGAAAAGTGACAGAGATACATTGAATAAACTAAAAGACAATAGCCTAAAACGTGCCTGTTTGTGTATCGAACGTTCTGGACTCCATTTTGAGCAGTTGCTAAGGTACAGGGAAGTGTAAATAAACTGTGAATAGGTAGGTCTAGGTATTTAAGTTGATAATTTTGTAAATAGCTCCAATTTTTTAAATACGCCGGAAATGCTCCCTATTTGTTCGTGTTTATTTTCATTATTATAACATAAACCTTATTAATTCACCGTAAAATAGAACAATAATAAAGTATTTCCGACGGTCCTAAGCCCGTGTAAAGTATGAAGGAGAAATTTGAGTCCTTTATTATTATCTAAGTACCTATTATTATCGGAACGAATGCATTCGGTCAATGAACTGATCACATGGAAGCACGCGCCGCGGCGTAGGTACCTAAGGGTTTCGGAGTTTCATTCATTGAAAAGTTCAATGAATAATCGCAGCGCTACTAATGTTTCAACTCGAACGAGTGAAAAAGATTACATAAAAGTCATTTTTTTATTATAACCTGCACAGCTGTTTTGACACTCCGAAATGGTTCCATTATTGATTCCGAGTAACCCCCTCTCGGGTCCAGAACGACTATAAATTCAACCAGTATATAACTCAAAGGTGACTGACTGACTGACATAGTGATCTATCAACGCACAGCCCAAACCACTGGACGGATCGGGCTGAAAATTGGCATGCAGGTAGATGTTATGACGTAGGCATCCGCTAAGAAAGGATTATGATAAATTCTACACCCAAGGGGATAAAATACGGGAAGCGGGAACAAATTTTACGCGGGCGAAGCTGCGGGCATCAGCTAGTTAGAAATAATAATTCAGGGTAAGACTTTATAGGAACTAATGGGCCGAGTTTTTGTAAAAGGTGTGCATCTCTTATACAAAATGAAGGTATGATTTAGTAGCCCACACGTCTTACAAAAAGTCAGTCAGCAATAATATTCGATTTTTGCAGTAAAAGTATGACGTGGCCGCGAAACTAAGCATTGAAATTAAAAACGCACCGAAGTCTAATTAAGTTGTTTGTGGCCGAGATAAACACAAAATCTACAGAATATATTTATTGAAAACTAAATGATGTTCGCGGCTTCCAGTTTTCCTACTCTACGCAATGGATCGTTTTGCGAAAGTGTTGCCTCTTAGTCCCCTCTTACGACACCCTCGGGATGAATCGGGATGGGGTTTTTTGTACTCTTTCCCGTTACCACATAGGGAAGTCTCAATAATATCTTTTTTTTATTACTTTAAACGCAAGCACACTGATTGTTCTAAAATAAATATAAGTATAGAGAACTTACCATACCGTTTTCTAGGCACTGTAACAAATATTTTGTTCGCATATCCCTCGAATCCGTAAGGCACGTTGTTGTATTTTTTGAAGAAAAACTCTTTTTCGTCTAATTGCTCCTTGAAATATATTCCTTCTGGCGTCCATCTCCTTGAAGTGTCATTTAAATCTACAAGAACAAGATAATACTAATAATATTTGACCCCCGATGAAAACTGAACCCTACTTTCGTTGGGGGCGGGGGTCAAAAGTCAAAAGTTTGACTACCTCAGTAAGTAGCACAAAATGCGATTGCTTTTGCTAATGACTCGGGCACAAATAAATTTCTGTGATCCAAAAATATTTGCCTCGAAAATTGGGGTTTGGATGTCTTTGATGCCCTTAAGACATCTTACTAATATTTTACTTAAATGCGAAAGTTTGTAAGTGTGGATGTGTAGATGTTTGTTACTCTTTCACGCTCAAACGGCTGAACGGATCTGGCTGAAATTTGGAACAGTGATACATTATAGTCTGGAATAACACATAGGCTACTTTTTATCTCAGGAATATGTTCCCACGGGAAGCGGGAACGAGAACAAATATAGCGCGGGCGAAGCTGCGGGCATCAGCTAGTTGATTTAATAAATTAACAGCATTTTCACACATTAAAAATAAACTTTTGGGGTTTCGTACGCAAATGGTAAAACGGGACTCCATTCATGAGATTTTGCCATCCGTATGTCTGTCTGTCTTTCCGTCGGAGGAAGCTGTATCTCAGGAACCGTCACACACGCCACACGCCCCAAGAAGCGGGAAAGCACCCGTACAACCCCCCAATGACTCGGAAAAGCACCCGAATACCCTAGGAGAGGCCGTAGTGGTAGCCAAGGTCTGTTGGGAATCCCGGGGACAACCCAACCGTAGGCAGTACTACCCGTTCACTCTAAGTTTGCCGCTGGCGTAGACGCGTATAGGACCCGAATTTTTAATAAGACGAAGTATATTGACAGTAGCTAATGTCACTTCGTCATAGAAAATAAGCAACATTGTATGAAGAAGTGACATTAGTTGCTGTCAATTTACTTCGTCTAATTAAAAATTCGACTATAGTATGAGCCGAACGGCAAACTTAGAGCGAACGAGCAGGAGATAGGGAACGTGTAGTTTTTAGTCGGTAGGAGTCCGACATATGGTCTAAGATCCCTTTAAGAACGACCTTCACCGAGCTGGTTATTGGATGAAAAGTTTTTTATATTCAACTAAATATGTCAAAAATTAAAATGCCTAAAAAATTTCAGTCCAGAATATATGATAAATTAACAATTAAAAACAAAAATTTTTTTTTACTATTTACTGGTTTGCTTATTAGATACATTCCATACCAATTGGAAGTTTAACGCCCAAAGAATATGCAAATTTTACTTAATTTATTAACCAGGGCGTTGCATTACTAGTATCGATTTACCTGTTTATACCTGCGTAACAAAAGTCGTGACGAGAAAAAAATCGACAACCTAACATTTGCATGTTCTATAGGCGTTATACTTTCAATTGGTATGGAATGTATCTATAATATTAAGCAAACTAGAAAATAGTAATTATTTTTTTTAAATTCTTAATTTATCATATTCTGAACTGAAAATTTTTAGGCAACCCTATTGCAAATTAATTAGTTTAATATAAAACTCTTTTCATCCAATAACCAGCTCGGTGAAGGTCGTTCTTAAAGGGATCCTAGGACAATAGCATCCATAGCCAAAGGGAAAAACGGTACCCTGATCATGAGACTTTGCTGTCCGTCTGTCTGTCTGTCCAAAAGAAGGAGGCGCACATACTACAAACATACGTATACTGGTTGAATTTATACTCGTTCTGGAACGGAAAGGTTCAGGCACAGTTTCGATAACAGAACCGATCGGCACTGTCAATTTGAAAATCAACAATGGACGCAGGGAAAATTACGAAAATTTTCCCTGCGTCGAATACTGTTCTCACCTTATTTACTAAACTACAGGGGGCCGAGTCTGCTATTTCAATCGCGTCAGAATAGAATAGAAATCGTGGCAAAATATAAGGTCGTCGGTACAATTCGTCAATTTTGGTAGTCGCGTACTTCACTAGATCTATTGTAAGACCGGTAGAAGTCTACTGGACGACCGATGTTCGCTCGCCGGTTCTATCGACCCATATGCGTAGTCGCGTATTTTAAGAAAGAAAGAAAGAAAGAAAAATATTTATTGTGAACCACAACGCACATACATATTACGACATTATAGGTATAAAGTACTTAACATTAATTACTAATATCTGCCACGTAGTGTGATCTGCTCAGGCAGCGGTCAAAGTTTATTCTAGGCGTTATAGAAAAAAAAAAAGAAACAATGGAACGTGGAACTTCTATATGTCCGCCGTCCGACTCCGAGCATGACAGTCATGACAAGTGACAATTGCACGCGTCAACGTCATTATGACTACACAATGTTGGTTACGTGTCTTACTACGTGGCTACACGTGCTTTTTCATTTAGTGTACTTTTTACAACTTTTTACTACTAACTTTATTATGTACGCTGTGTCCGCAATTAGGGATAGACACTCAGCATACACTGAGATGGGTATCAGCCATCCCAGTACTGATTTTCAGTGCCACCCTTTTATAGTGTCACCCGATGCCTTTGTGACGGGCTAGTGGCCCATGTACTAGACGCGCTTGACGCTATGCAGAGACGTCTCTGCACAAAGACTTCTATATAAAGAGGTAGACATGCCCTACGCACCAATTTTTGAAGCGTATAAACTGAGCTAGTTAGCGCGGTTGCGCCCAGTTCGCGCTGACACTATGTCACTGTCGTATCTCCCACGATTTAACAACAAAATTGTTTTATTAACGTGGAAAAGTACATGATTATCGTTATAAAAGTGCTTAAGACTTGGTAGTTCACGAAGGAGCACAAATTTATTTGGTAATTACGCACAATTTATGCGTAATTAATTATTTTTCATCAATTTTATGATTATTCTTAATCGTATTAACCCACCAAATTGTACAGGCCTAACTAATCTGACGACCCCAATGCTTTTGTTGTACTTCGTTTTTTGACAGCATAATACTTGCTGAATATGCCAAGCGAGCGTCAAAGCACGGGGATTCCCCGAATAGTTATAGTTCTACGCAAGTACGGTTTGCAACAAAATTTAATTTATGTTTTACTTTTTGGGTAGGTACTTACAACGATTGTGATCAAATCAGTCATTTAATGCCATCTTATGTACCTACTAAGATTTTTTAAAAATTACACATCAAAATGCAGTTACCTTTCACAGGTTATTTTAAGATTATTAGGTATATTAACTTTTTATGAGATTATTACATCATTCATTGACGAATATTATTACATTTTTTTTGTTTCCATTAGCTTTCCTCAAGATCAACTACGTCAGCAAAAATGGGATGAATTTGTCAGACTGGAGCGGTCGGAAGGCGATTGGATACCCAATACCTATTCCAGAATATGCTATACAGGGTGTCCTACGGCTATGTCACATTGAGGGAAAGTAACTTAAATATTGTAGATGGAACATTTTACTGAAAGAAAACATTATTTTAATTTAAAAAACAATTTAAACTGCATTCATAGATTTTAAAATACTTACATGGTTGAGCCGGGAATCGAACCCGCTACACAAGAAAAAATAATCACCCCGTAGGTTTAACAAACCGATCGAAAGGCTTCATCATAAGGATTTTTTTTGCTAAGTAACATAGTGTCAAAAATAAAAGGAAGACCATGAATTTAAACATTTGATGTGAAATTTTGTTCAGAAAAATGAAAAGCTGGCATCGCCGGTGTTCTTAATAAAGACTTTCATCCCTGGATCGGGACAAATACGATGGCCGCCGAGATCCACAGATCTAATAATGTTAGATTTTTTATGGGGTTATGACATGATTTTTTATTTATAACAATAAGGTGGCAGACAAGCATACGGTCCACCAGAAGGACCAGTGGTCACCGCAGCCTATATTAAATGTAGTTTACAAGAAATGAAAATGTCCACGAGTTACGAACAGAACTTGGACATATTATTATAAATATCCGCCACAGCAAGATCAAAAGATTGACAAGGAGTAAAATAATCAAAAGTGTGTGACTTTATATTCAACAGTATGGGACTTTTGTATTAAAAATGCTAAAATTCATGGTCTTCCTTTTATTTCTGACACTATGTTAGTAAGCAAAAAATAATCCTTATGATGAAGCCTTTCGATCGGTATGATAAAGCTACGGAGTAATTATTTTTTCTCGTGTAGCGGATTCGATTCCCGGCTCAACCATGTTATTATTTAACAATCTATGAATGCAGTTTAAGTTATTTTTTAAATTAAAATAATGTCTTCTTTCATTAAAATGTTCCATCTACAATATTTAAGGTACTTTCCCTCCATGTGGCATTGCCGTGGGACACCCTATATAAAAGTAGTAATAATCGCATTGTTTTTTAAATAAACTAGGATTTGTCATTAATTTATTCCTGAATAATATAATAAGTTCTGTTGTTCAAATGACTAGTGAGAGCCGCCTTGAAAGTGGTTATAGAATATTACACACATTTAGTGTACATTTCTTTTCATTAGTTCCAGTCTTATTTGTGGCAGGCAGAGCCTCTCTTCCTTGTGGCCTTAATTAAATTTAATTATATGAAGATGACTGATTACTTATTAAATTGAGATTTTATTTAGCATAAACGATGTTCCTAAAAGTAAATTAGGCGATGGTTTTCCATAAAAACGTATAGATATTATGTTTGTTGAACTATGGAATTGTTAGACAAACTATTTAGAAAATAGTTATTCGTTCAGTAAAATAGTTCTGCAAACACCATTAAACAGTACATTTAATTTGATTTATTTGGTGTACATAATTAGTGTTCAAGTCAGTATTTTTAGTTTGACTTTGAAATATTTTGTTCGGAAAAGGGGAATATTCAGATATCGATTAAAATACATGCCTTAATTAAATAGGTATGTATATAATCAGTTTTTTAAGTTTATATTTAAATATGAACATCATTGGTAAATTTTGCATTTTATACCTTTATACCTACTTAACATTTTTCTGCAGTCAGTACGTGTGATACAGAATCGTAAAACTTCGAGGGTATTCGGTGGTACTCGGCTTGTAATTGGAGTCCATACGCCTTCTCTTTTACTCTTGTTCTATTTGTATATTGCTATTGCAGTTACAATTACGTAAATATAGTTTATTAGTGAGTGTAGTTTTAGCAATGTGTGTGTATGAGGATTGCTTTTATGCTATCGTTTCTTATAGTAGAGCGTATCTACCTCATTTTATATAGAAATCTTTGTCTCTGCATAGATAGCGTCACATCGAAAATGTGCCTAAACCTTTCCGTTCCAGAAAGACTATAAATTCAACCAGTATACATACATACATACATATACATTAGGCACATTAGGCACATTAACAATACTTAAAAATAATTGATACAATACTTTGAATACATAATTATAAAAATCGTTAATTCAATAAAACTAAAAAACATAGGAAAATAATCAATAAATAATAATAATAAATACAATTACAAATTATAATGAAATCATTAATTCGATAAAACTAAAAAAAAAAAAAAAAAAAAAAAAAAAAAACATGCATACGATAATTCAAAATCAGCAAAGTGCGGGTTGGACTCCGTGCGGGAGTCCAACCCGCACTTTGCTGATTTTGAATTTAGTCGTTATGTTTATCCTAATAATATAAAACTGAAGAGTTTGTTTGGACGCTAGGATCTCTGGAACTACTGGTTGGAGTCAAAAATTATTTTACAGCTCGATAGTTAATTTATTGAGGAAGTTTGGTTTTTTTAATGTTGTATCCTCATGAATGCTATGACGAACTTGCCGATTAAACTAAAAGAGAGAGAGAGAGAGACGTCAAGTAATTGATGGTCATCGTCTGTCTCCGGAGCCCATTATTGACCGTCTCCGGATCCTAAGTATAGATTTTTAAAATTCCGTTTGAGAGCAGTAGACACGCGACGGGAAATATTATGACGTAAACGAAGTTGCGCAGGTCACCTAATCTGTACTAACACTAATACTAATTACTAACTACTAATCTATACTAATATTATAAAGAGGAAAGATTTGAAAATTTCTTTCACTGTTCACGTATCACACTCGTTGGAAAGCTACACTCTTTGCGGTGAACATAGATAGGCTATATTTTATTCCCGTATTCCCACGGGAACGGGAACTACGCGGGTGAAACCGCGTGACGTCCGCTAGTTCTATCATAAATACAAATCTTTCCTCTTTAAAACACAAGGTATATAGTATATTTTACGTATGGAAATCCCTCATGACTGCTATACCGGACTACAACTGACTAAACTACACAAGGCCACTGCCTACCACAATGTTCCTATATGGATATACTGGGTGTAACAAAATTACCTCTCAAAATTTCATGAGATGACTTGGCATCGGAAATCAAATACAAATATTTCATAAAAAAGGGTTTTTTATTTTTTTATTTTTCGCACATTAAGAATTCATCTTTTACCGCGGCAATTCGAGGTAACATGTTCGCCGTGGCAAAACAAACACGGAGCACCCGTCTGGCTGTCGTTGTCGCTTTCTACTGCAGCTCAGTAGCGATGGAAAGGGTGAAAATGAAAATTTATAGGACCTTTAAAACAGATTTACGGTTAAAGTATTCATGTGATTTTTTTTCTTCCTTTTTGGAATGTTTCTTGACAGATGCCACGTCACGTGACGAAATTTGGAGAGTCAATTTTGTTACACCCAATATTCTACCGATAGACAGGAACGTCCGTACATTCAATATGTACGCGCATGAGCGAGAATGGACTCGCCCAACGGGTGCTATAAAACGCATATTTTGGTGTGAATTATACGGTCTAAACGTTGGATCGCCGCATCTAGTACGTAGTACATATAGATCGATGGTGAAACCCGTGTCAAAAAAAAAATTGCGTGTACTTAGTGTACACACGTAAGAAGTGACACTTCTTCATAAATTTAATTTTCACCTCACCTTAAATTAAGTCAAAAAGTACAAAAGTACAAAAGTCCAAAAGTCCAAAAGTCCAAAAGTCCAAAAGTCCAAAAGTCCAAAAGTCCAAAAGTCCAAAAGTCCAAAAGTCCAAAAGTCCAAAAGTCCAAAAGTCCAAAAGTCCAAAAGTCCAAAAGTCCAAAAGTCCAAAAGTCCAAAAGTCCAAAAGTCCAAAAGTCCAAAAGTCCAAAAGTCCAAAAGTCCAAAAGTCCAAAAGTCCAAAAGTCCAAAAGTCCAAAAGTCCAAAAGTCCAAAAGTCCAAAAGTCCAAAAGTCCAAAAGTCCAAAAGTCCAAAAGTCCAAAAGTCCAAAAGTCCAAAAGTCCAAAAGTCCAAAAGTCCAAAAGTCCAAAAGTCCAAAAGTCCAAAAGTCCAAAAGTCCAAAAGTCCAAAAGTCCAAAAGTCCCAAAGTCCCAAAGTCCCAAAGTCCCAAAGTCCCAAAGACCCAAAGACCCAAAGACCCAAAGACCCAAAGACCCAAAGACCCAAAGTCCCAAAGACCCAAAGTACCAAGGTCCCATCCAAAAGTCCAGAAGTCCAAAAGTCCAAAAGTCCAAAAGTCCCAAAGTCCCAAAGTCCCAAAGTCCCAAAGTTCCAAAGTCCCAAAGACCCAAACTCCAAAAGTCCAAAAGTCCAAAAACCCTTAAATGACATGCTATCCCTGGATAAAGTACTCATAATTCGAATCCACCGTGGTGGGGAACAGAACAAAGATGGCGCGTAACCAAAAATCGTGACGTGACGTGACGCAAATTTTTTTCCAACGCCGATAAAGAAGTTTCACTTCAATAAGACATTTTACGCAAGACGGCTTCTTGTTTAAAATTCGGGAACGCACAGGAAGGCACCTGTGCATTCCCGAATTTTAAACAAGAACCCGTGAGACGGTCTCACCCGACTGCCCCTCTCTAAAACGTTTACTGTGAAAGTGAAAGTTCAATCCGATTGACGTTGTCATTTTTGTTTTATTTCAAACTTTGAACAGATGGTCCACGTGACCTAGTGACTTAATATAATGCAACAGAGTCACAGACTTCAGACAAAGTCTCGCCATAACCTCCTCTGCAATCTATTTTATAGAGAGGGGCTAAGACACTACCATAAATGCAAAAAAAGAATGTATGTGTGCGTGTGCATGTCGTGTCGGTACTGCAAAATCTTTGTGTGTGAACTATAGTATCCGCAATACGAAGGCATTTGCAGATTCGTGCTATCTCTTTCGCACCTACACAGTCTCATGGACAGTCATGGAGCGGGACTCGCTCCCATAGTGCTGTTCAGGTAATCTTTTACGTATTCCATAACAGTATCGACAAAAGTAATGAAATGAAAAATTTAAATATGATTTATTTATTTTTATATCAGCATTAATTTATTAAGACAAATGTATTAAATTAAATAAATATATTAAAATAAGTAGGTTGAGTAGGTGAATTACTAACTAAAAAAAAGTTCAAATTTACTTATTTTAACCTTTTTATTGCTAACATTTAGCTAATTGTTTAAGAAAATCTTATTTGCTATTAATATCATATTTACAACTAAAAGCAAATTACCCACTTAATATCAGATTACGACATATCGACAAATTCTTAAGTATTTTATCGACATGGTTTAACCCCTACAGTAAGTGACATTTATGGCCCAAAGTGCCAGTTCGTATTGCGGATACTATAGTCTCACTTTTTGAGTTTCATGCCATGTTTGGAATTATTAGAACTGTCTGAGAGGCGGGGATCTTAAAACTTGTCTGGTCAGGTGTGAATTAGACTCATTCGTAAAAAAAACCGGCAAAGATCAAGTTGGACTCGCGCACAGAAGGGCTCCGTACGAAATAACGGCAATAAAATCACGTTTACTTTAGGGAGCCCCCCTTAATCCCCCTTTTGTTCTGATCTTAGTATTTGTTGTTATAGCAGCAACAGAAATACCTCATCTACACTCGAGAGCAATGAATCCGGGTCACTTAAAGAATGTTAAAAATCTCGGAAACTAAAAATGATAGGTTAATGCAATAAATTGTATTTAATAGACAATGTAATACTCCTTAAATGAAAGTAAAAAAAATATGAGTCACCATACATTTTATTAACACAAAATTACATAAAGAAAAAACTGCCGATCTCTCCTTAAAACAAAAATAGGAAACATGAAATTTTTGAACTTTATTACGATTTTCTTGAATTTTAATACTTCGTATTGCCTCCTCGTGCTTCCATTACTGCGTTTACGCGGTTTGGCATGCTGTACACCAAGTTCCTTATACGATTTTGGGGAATATTCTCCCATTCCTCTGTGAGAGCAATTTTGAGCTCACGAAGCGTGATTGGGGGAGGGTTTCGTTGTTTTACGCATCTGCCTAGCTCGTCCCAAGCATGCTCGATCGGGTTGATATCCGGGCTGCGCGCTGGCCACTCCATACGAGTAATGTTCATCTCTTGAAGATAGTCATTCACAATCCTACCTGTATGAGGTCGGGCATTGTCATGCATAAATATAGCATCCTCACCTAAATTGACCATAAATGGACCAACGTGATCATTGAGGATTTCTTCCACATATCTTACGCTAGTTAAAGAGCCGTTTTCTATGATCACCAGCTCTGTGCGACTTTCAGAAGAAATTCCGGCCCACACAAGTACAGACCCACCACCGTAGGCTACTTTTTCTTCGATGCATGCTTGCTTGAATCTTTCCCCTGGTCTTCGATACACTCTGTGTCTTCCATCGTGCTTGTAGAGCATAAATTTTGATTCGTCGGAGAACATAACTTTTGACCAATCTTCAATACTCCAATTTACGTGGCTCTGGGCATACCTTAGTCTCGAAATACGATGCCCACGCTCCAGTTTAGGGCCGTTTGCAGGTCTAAGGGGTTTTAAGTTAGATTCAGCAAGCCGACGTCTTACTGTCCATGCACTTGGGTTACTTCCTCCGAGGCGTCGAAACGATTGGTGAGTTCAGTTCCTGTGAGAAAGCGATTTCGAAGCATGGTGTTCACCAAGTATCGGTCTTCTCGTGCTGTGGTACACCTGGTTCTGCCCGTTCCTGGTCTGCGTAGGTTAGAACCAGTTTCTTCGTAACGTCGGAGAACTCTTTGTACTGTTGACAGCGACACACCGACAGTCCTGGCTGTATCGCGCTGACTCCGGCCGGTTTCCAGCATTGTAAGTATTCTGGTGCATTCTTCAGGCATAAGCGACATAATTTCAGCTTGATTAATGAATATAGAGCACTATCAACATGGTTTATGTACCCACATAAATGACAGATTACAAACAAAAGCAACACCAAATGCTGTAATTTCGTAGTTCCATCTTCAAAAGTGGCCCTTTTTCAAATTTGATTTTTTTATGATATAACTTTACAATAACTAAGAAGTTTTAATACCTTCATTTAAGGAGTATTACATTGTCTATTAAATACAATTTATTGCATTAACCTAGCATTTTTAGTTTCCGAGATTTTTAGGATTCTTTAAGTGACCCGGATTCATTGCTCTCGAGTGTATATACTAATAGTATAAAGAGGAAAGATTTGTTTCTTTGTTTTTTTGTTTGTTTGTTTGTAACGAAAAGGCTCCGGAACTACTGGACCGATTTGAAAAATTCTTTTACTGCTCGGAAGCTACACTCTTTGCGGTGAACATAGGCTATATTTTATTCGCGTATTCCCACGGGAACGGGAAATACGCAACGTCCGTTAGTCTATGATAAATTCAGCTCTCTAGCTTTCACGAATCCTGAGATACAGCCTTGTGACGGACAGATAGATAGACAGTCAGACAGACAGACGAACGGCGAAGTCTAATGAATTGGGTCCAATTTTTACCCTTTGGGTACGGAACCCTTAAAAAATAAATAGATTCTACATACATACATACATATAGTCACGCCTTTATCCCCGAAGGGGTAGGCAGAGGCATATTATATGCCCACATTTCACCTTTGTATAATTTGTCCCACGTAATAGGTGGTGAGCCGTATTGCCGTGTTTAAATGGACAGGCGCAGGTTGTGACTGCCTGCTGTTGAAATAAAGCCTTCACCTTAGCTTAACGACTGCCATTTTACTGGCAACCGGGACCAACGGCTTAACGTGCCTTCCGAAGCACAGAAACGCTCAAATAAATGTCACAAAGTGATCACATGGATGGTCACCCATCCATGGACCGGCCGAAGTTGCTTACTGCAGTGACCGTTTACAGAACACTGAGTCCGCGGGGCCACGAGCGCTTCCTTCTTTTCTGATTCTGTACTTATTAATATTTACTTACATTCAACTCCGTCAAAGTCATATGTCAAACTAGTCCAGTAAAAAAATCCATATATTTTATTGAAGTTATTTAGTTTTGTGAATAACTGTTGTCCATTGCTTAGGTATATAAAAGAAAATAGTAATATAACTTGTTTTAAAAACATTATTAAACACAGCACACGTCTTATTCACATAAGGTTGAGCGTAAAACTGGTTTATATAAATGAATTGTAAGGGTTTATACACAAAAGAGTACCTACAACAATAATGGTTAAGAATAAGATTTAGACGTCACGCTGTTTTACCCGCGTGGCTCTCGTTCCCGTGGGAATACGGGAATAAAATATAGCCTATGTCGTCCGGGATAGTATATTTCCAACAAAATTTTTCAAATGCGTTCATGCAAAAAAAAGCGTGTGCGTGTAACCTTTACGCGCGATTGAAGTAAAACTTCTTTGCCATTGACGGCATCAAATGTTATAATAATATCATTCATTTAAATAGCTAATTAAAATTCTAATGAATGATGTTAATATAAACATTTGATGCCGTCAATGGCAAAGAAGTTTTACCTCAATCGCGCGTAAAGGTTACACGCACACTTTTTTTTTTAAAGATGGTGTTACGCTATTAAACGAATAATAAAAACATAAAAAATGGGGATTTAACATTCAACAAACCCCCTGGGACATCGTTCCGAGGGCTTTCCCGGGGCTCTCAACTGTTGGGCGTTACGTGAGGTTTTTTAGTCGGTAGGAGTCCGGCATAGTATCCATGAAGTCTCTTACGTTAATCAAAAAAAAATACAACAGAAAAACAGTCTGTGAGAGTAGCCCCCAATTGCTAGATGCGGCTTTCCATCAGGCTGGTGGCGACGTCAAAATTTGGCTAGCTAAATTACTAGCTACTAAATATATAGAGAAAAAACAAAAACCTAATTTTATTTACAGACACAAATATTTGTACTGACTTTGGAACTGAACTCGTGATCTCAGCACGTCAGTCGCTAGCTAACCACTGCACCATCAAATCCCAAGCCCATCAGTCAAATCTAAAATGTGTAATTGCTATGAACATACCTTTACTAAAACCAGTTTTGAGTAGGAAAATGATAAAATATATGTAGTAGTATCATAGGAGCAAAAGTATCGATACAAGATAAATACCTAAATATAAATAAAAAGCCGGCCAAGTGGGAGACAGACTCGCGCACAGAGGGTTCCGTAGCAAAATAATGGATATAATCCAACGAAGTATTATTATTATTTTATGATATACATTTATTGTTAAAAATTACAGAGAAACATAATTATTACATATCTATATTTACATTATTACTATCTAAACTAAACCTAAATAAGGCCCCCGTGGCATTGTGTCCAAAAGACTAGCAGCATTCCCCCTTTGAATAGCAATGCCTATTCGTTGAGCGAGAAAACTGCCAGCCCTTGGGTCACCAGTTGACTCCACAAGGCGCTTTTTCAAATTCTTGAAAAATTTTTGCGCATTGGGACCCCATGGACCTAGGGTCTCGACACCGACTGGACAAAAACGATACGATGAGTCGAGACCCTTATATTTATTTATTATATTTAGTATTATTATTAGACACGTTATGCACGAACATCACGGCTTTCAAAAACAGCAGATCTTTTTTTCATTCAAAAAAAGGTATGGTAGCATGTATGAAAAGTAAGGCAATTGCCTGACTTTCTTGTTGCCATTTGTCAGTGTTGATAACGTATCTATAGTTTTTATATCATTGATATGATCACGTTTGTTGTATGGGTTGTTTTTCTGATTTTAAATTGTTGTTATAGCCCCGTGTGGCAACGGGATCCCGCAATACATCCCGAGGGTGTCGTAAAAGGCGACTAAGGGAACACTTTAGCAATAGATACATTGCGTAGAGAAGGAAAACTTGAAATGAAACCCGGTTGTTAGTAAACTGACAATCGTTGGGCCAAGTTGAAGATCTTGAAGGCTTGAAAAATTAATAGTTACCATCACGTGGGACATAAAACTATAAGGTAAAATGTGGGCGTATACTATTCCTCTGCCTACCCCTTCGGGGATAGGGGCGTGACTATATGTATGTATATTATAGCGGCAACAAAAATGCAATCATCATCTGTGAAAATTGCAGCTTTCTTTTTTCTTTTTTTTTTTTGTTTACGTGAGGGAAAATCCTCATGGATGTAATGCCGGACTCCTACCGACTGAAAAACCTCACGTAACGCCCAACAGCCTATGGTTGGGAGCCCCGGGTAAGCCCTCGGAAGGATGTCCCAGGACTCCCAACAAATTGCAGCTCTCTAGCTATCACGGTTCCTGAGATACAACCTCACGGACAGAGGACAGACGGACGGTGACGTCTCATGAATTGGGTCCCGTTTATACCCTTTGTGTGCGGAATCCTAAAAATAAATTATTGTGTTTTTATTGACAAGGAAAATGTTAGAAATTAAGTACCTACAAATGTACAAACATCACAGGGCCGCCCGTCAACTTCAGGACCACTGTCGAAAGCCTTACGGACTGTGAGACTGGCCCCCAATCGCTTGATGCGCCACGGCTTACCATCAGGCTGGTGGCGACGTCAATTAAGCGAGCTAAATATAAAAAAAAATGTTTAGAAGTTTGTTTCTCAGTCACGCTCAAACCCTAGTACAAATTCGATAGAAAATGTTGTATACAGTAGCTGAACATTAAAGCACAGTATATATTATACTAGCTTACCCGCGCAACTTCTCGTTTGCGTGATAAATGAAGAACCGCTCGACCGATTTTGTGCAAACTTCACATAAACCATCTACTAAATAGTCCAAACAAAGCCTAAACATTTCGTTAGGATAGGTGAGCCCGTTCTTGAGTTATAAAATTACAACGAAAAGTGGCATTGATTTTTATATCTATAGATGTTGTTTAACCAGTATTGTAGCTCCCTACAAACGAACGAAGCGCAAGCTATACCTACGATTCTCGTTTTCGGCAGGCCTTTCAGCACGCAAGCAGCGTCCACAGTCGTGATTGTGCCAAGTAGACGAATGGACGGTGTGTCGTTTTTTAAATAGTAACCGCGCGTGTTTTATTTACTAAAAATATTTAATATGACAACTAGAGTCTATTGTGCTTGTTTTGGTTGCATGAATTCGTCAATAACGCACCCAGAGATAACGTTTTTTAGATTACCTGGAAACTCCGAAAGGTAAGAATTGATTTTACTTAAGTACTAATTGGTACTATACTACTAGTCGACTAAAGTTAAAAAAAGTGATTGACACGAGTGAACTAGGTAGTTACATGAAGTAGGTATGTTTGTGTTTAAAACTAGACTTGTGCTTGCTCAGTCAGTGAACGGTGCGATCCAATATAGTAAAAATATCCAAAAAAAGAACTCTAGTACGTGTAGTTAGTACATTTAGTTCCGTTGTCAGTTCGTAGTTATTTAATTGAGAGCAATGATTTAGGTATGTTTCAAGAGTATTCATTTTATTGTGGATGACCGATGTTACAGTACACTTAGCACCGTTTGACTTTGATTGACAGCATTTTTGTTACCTTTGATTTTTATTACACGCATAGAGACAAATATGAACTTCCAAAATTTAGCACAACTTGACAATGTACAAAACCGGCCAAGTGCGAGTTGGACTCGCCCATGAAGGGTTTCGTAGCAGCAAGTAACATAATATAAATGTTCTTATAGTTCGTTGTAACTTTGATTGATGTTTTAACACTTTCGCAGTGGTAGTGATTTTTCTAACCGAAAATTGCGGTTTATGACGTATTAAAAAAACCCTACCAACACTATCTCGTTCAAACCAATTTTCGTTGGTAGTTTTTATGGCAATGTACATCACATATTTTTTTTAGATTTATCATTCTCTTAGTTTAGAAGTTAGAGGGGGGGGGGGGGAACACACACATTTTTCCACTTTGGAAGTGTCTCTTGCGCAACACAAAAATTCACTTAAAGAAAAAATGATTTTAGGAACCCTAATAGCATTTTTAAAGACCTATCTATAGATACCTCACACGTATGGATTTGATGAAAAAAAATTGCGTGTACTTAGTGTACACACGTAAGAAGTGAAACTTCTTCATAACCTTATTTTTCAAGCCCAAAAGCCCAAAAGTCCAAAAGTCCAAAAGCCCAAAAGTCCAAAAGTCCAAAAGTCCAAAAGTCCAAAAGTCCAAAAGTCCAAAAGTCCAAAAGTCCAAAAGTCCAAAAGTCCAAAAGTCCAAAAGTCCAAAAGTCCAAAAGTCCAAAAGTCCAAAAGTCCAAAAGTCCAAAAGTCCAAAAGTCCAAAGTCCAAAGTCCAAAAATTTTTAGGCAACCCTATTGCAAATTAATTAGTGTCATATTTAGTTTAATATAAAACTTTTTTCATCCAATAACCAGCTCGGTGAAGGTCGTTCTTAAAGGGATCCTAAGATAATAGCATCCATAGCCGAAGGGAAAAACGGTACCCTGATCATGAGACTTTGCTGTCCGTCTGTCTGTCTGTCAGTCTGTCTGTCCAAAAGAAGGAGGCGCACATACCACAAACATACGTATACAGGTTGAATTTATAGTCGTTCTGGAACGGAAAGGCTTAGGCACAGTTTCGATAACAGAACCGATCGGCACTGTCAATTTGAAAATCAACAAAAAAAAATTAAAAAAATTTTCCCTGCGTCGAATACTGTTCTCACCTTATTTACTAAACTACAGGGGGCCGAGTCTGCTATTTCAATTGCGTCAGAATAGAATAGAAATCGTGGCAAAATATAAGGTCGTCGTCGGTACAATTCGTCAAATTTTGGTAGTCGCGTACTTCACTAGATCTATTGTAAGACCGGTAGAAGTCTACTGGACGACCGATGTTCGCTCGCCGGTTCTATCGACCCATATGTGTAGTCGCGTATTTTAAGAAAGAAAGAAAGAAAGAAAAATATTTATTGTGAACCACAACGCACATACATATTACGACATTATAGGTATAAAGTACTTAACATTAATTAATAATATCTGCCACATAGTGTGATCTGCTCAGGCAGCGGTCAAAGTTTATTCTAGGCGTTATAGAAAAAAAAAGAAACTATGGAACGTGGAACTTCTGTGTCCGCCGTCCGACTCCGAGCATGACAGTCATGACAAGTGACAATTGCACGCGTCAACGTCATTATGACTACACAATGTTGGTTACGTGTCTTACTACGTGGCTACACGTGCTTTTTCATTTAGTGTACTTTTTACAACTTTTTACTACTAACTTTATTATGTACGCTGTGCCCGCAATTAGGGATAGACACTCAGCATACACTGAGATGGGTATCAGCCATCCCAGTACTGATTTTCAGTGCCACCCTTTTATAGTGTCACCCGATGCCTTTGTGACGGGCTAGTGGCCCATGTATAAACTGACCATACGTCCCGTTTTGAACGGGACTGTCCCGTTTCTCGGTCCCTTGTCCCGTTGTCCCCAAACATAGCTTCGGGACGCTAAATTGTCCCGTTTTCCGAAACATTGCGATTTTTTTTAAAATTTTGTTGCTCTTGGGACATTAGCTGTCGGGAAATTATCCCTACCTACACTATTGTTTTGTTTTTGTGTAAAATTCGTGAAGTAGTTTAGTGGTAAACTGATAACTAAATGAAAGTTTTTTTTTACTTTGGAATTTTACGAATGCTGAAACTCAAGTGTTCATTTAATGTCAACATACAAGCAAAGTAACCATTTATTGAGCAAACGACAAATTATTACCTATGGTGCCGAGCTGTGGAAACTTACAGTGGGGCTAGTCCATATCCTTAAAGATGCGCAGTGAGCAACCGTCTCCATCAGAGAACCAGAGTGGTCGACATAGTTTGCAGAGCCTGCGTTTTGAATGGTAGTGGGCTTAGCTACGTTATGTAGAAACACCGATGGCCGAACGAGTAAACGAGTTCTTGAGCTCGCAGCTTGATAAACGGGGGGTAGGTTGACGGACGACCCCTCCGTCAGATGGGCCGACGATCTAGAAAAGGTCGCTGGCTGGGACTGAATGCGGGAGGCGCAGGACCGTGTGTTGTGGCGTAGATTGAGAGAAGTCTACGTCCAGGAGTGGACTGCCATAGGCTGATTTGATGCTATCAAAAAAAACAGGCACTAAAATCAGACAAAAACGAGATATAGAAAAATACTTCGCGGAGGATCGAAAGAAAAAAAACGCACGTGCATTTGACCGACCGGTTGACCGGGACCGGGACCGATTGAGACCGACCCAGCCAATTACAGGCCTATAGTAGTCATTTAGTCCCTTTTATCGAAGGTGATGGAGCGTGTCAACAATACACAGCTCTTAAGGTACCTTGAAGAACACGACCTGCTCAGTGACCGTGGCAGTACAGTACGGTCACAGTCGTTCGATTGGCGATCTCCTTGTGTGCCTCACACGGCTGGCTTACCAAGCTATGGCTATCGAGAGTAAGGGTGGAGCTCTAGCAGTGAGTACTCGAGATCTTTAAGGCCTTTGAAATCCGGATTCTTCTTGCGAAATTGCCCTCCTATGGACTGCCCGAGAGTTTAAGCGGTAGGATGTCCAGCTATCTGGCTGGTAGAAGCATCAAGGCCGTCTTTGACGGCAGCTGTTCTGACTGCATGGTCATTGTAGTATTTGGATATGAATTCTATTAGAATATTCCAAAGTGGGGGGGATACGTCATTTCCGCTAAGTACATAGTCGAATGAGCTGTCAACGTCAGCTAGGTAGGGCGAGGCAAGGTCAGTCTTGCACCGGACGTCTAGAAGACAACACTTGTCTAACGAGTACAAAGTGTAGGTAATAGTAAAGTGATATGCAGTGAGTTAGTTGTTCACTTAGTATAAAGTGTAATTATTAGTAAAGTGATTGTGCAGTAAGTTAGCTGTTTACTTCAGTCATAAACGCTGGAGTACCACCAGGCTCAGTGCTGTCCCGTACTCTGTTTCTGCTGCATATCAATGGCATGTTGTCTATTATTAACAGCATTTATCGTTATGCGGACGACGGGACGGAGCCGCCACTTGCTATACGAAAAAACTTGTGTCTGAAATAGAGAGTACTCTCACCAGAGTGTCCGATTTCGGTAAACAAAATCTTGTTCAATTCAACCCTGCCAAGACACAAGTTTGTGTATTCACCGCAAAAAAAAACCGATTTGTAGCGCCACAATTTCAAGGCACATCTCTCCCCATCTCTGACAGTATATGTATCCTAAGTGTTGACATCTCCAGTGACGTTAAGTTCCGAAGTCATTTGGAGAGCATGGCCAGGCTGGCGTCCAGGAAGCTCGGTGTGCTCAACAACTCAATTTTACTGCGGCGCAAACACGGCTACTCTCTAAGTCGCAAGTGCGGCCGCACAAGGAGTACTGCTGTCACCTTTAGACGGGGGCACCTGAATATCAGTTTTGACCGGTCGACTCGGTGCAAAAGTAAGCCATGAGAGTTGTCAAGGATCCCATGCTTGTAGGTAGTGTGGAACCTCTTCGCGACAGGAGAGACAGACTATGTGCGTGTTCTACCGCCTGTACAATGGTTTGTGCTCTGAAGAATTGTTTAATATGATGCCAACGGCTACTTTTTATCATCGCACCGCTCGCCATAGACATAGTGTTCGTCCGGAATCCTTTGTGCGCAAATCCGACTCGCACTTGGCCGGTTTTCTCTATATGTATAATCAAATTATGTTTATTTTAATTGTTAACCTGCTAACTGGGGTATAAAAACTTGTGTCCCGTTTTGAGATCAAAAATAAATGGTCACTTTACCCATGTACTAGACGCGCTTGACGCTATGCAGAGACGTCTCTGCATAGATAGCGTCACATCGAAACTGTGCCTAAACCTTTCCGTTCCAGAAAGACTATAAATTCAACCAGTATACATAAATAAATAAATTCATTTATTCAGTTAAAATTTACAGAATCATTTACAGTAACCCCACACTAGGTAAGCCTGTACTGTGGGTGTCAAATACGACCAACATTTAAAATTGATTAATTAATAAAATAGTCACATTAGGCACATTAACAATACTTAAAAATAATTGATAAAATACTTTGAATACATAATTATAAAAATCGTTAATTCAATAAAACTAAAAAACATAGGAAAATAATCAATAAATAATAATAATAATAGATACAATTACAAATTATAATGAAATCATTAATTCGATTCGATAAAACATACATACGATAACGCCTTTTATCCTTCGAAGAGGTAGGCAGGTAGGTTATATGCCCATTTTCACCTTATACATTTTCTCCCACGTAAAAGGTGGTGAGCCGTATTGCCGTGTATCAACAAACGTTTCCGTAATTTGAAAACCTTCGAGCGCGAGTCCGACTCGCACTTGGCTGATTTTGAATTTAGTCGTTACGTCTCTCCTAATATTATGACAAGAAAGCCGTGAGATCGTTCTCACCCGACTGCCCCTCTCTAACACGTTAATTGTGAAAGGGAAAGTTCAATCCGATTGACGTTGTCGTTTTTGTTTTATTTCAAACTTTGAATAGATGATCCGCGTGACCTAGTGACGTAGTTTAATGCGACAAAGTCACAGCTACAGACAAAGTCTCGCCATAAGCCCCTCTGCACTCTATTTTATAGAGGGGCTAAAACTGAAGAGTTTGTTTGGACGCTAGGATCTCTGTAACTACTGGTTGGAGTCAAAAATTATTTTACAGCTTGATAGTAAATTTATTGAGGCAGTTTGTTTTTTTACTGCTTTATCCTCATGCATGCTATGACGAACTTGCCGATTAAACTAAATTTATTCCGTTTGAGAGCAGTAGACATGCGACGGGAAATATTATGACGTAGGTAAACGAAGTTGCGCAGCTCACCTAATCTATACTAACACTAATACTAATCTAATTACTAATGACTAACTACTAATCTATACTAATATTATAAAGAGGAAAGATTTTTTTTTTTGTTTTTTTGTTTGTTTGTTTGTAACGAATAGGCTCCGGAACTACTGGACCGATTTGAAAAATTCTTTCACTGTTGGAAAGCTACACTCTTTGCGGTGAACATAGGCTATATTTTATTCCCGTATTCCCACGGGAACGGGAACTACGTGGGTGAAACCGCGTGACGTCCGCTAGTTCTCACATAAATACAAATCTTTCCTCTTGAAAACACAATATAATATATAGTATGTTTTTACGTATGGAAATACCTCATGACTGCTATACCGGACTACAACCGACTAAACTACACAAGGCCACTGCCTGCCACAATGTTCCTATATGGGTATATACTTCGAATAATAGTATAGACCAGCTCATCATACATTCGTTTTGAAGACGTTCAAGTATTCGCTCACTTGGTGGTTATAGTCGGTGTTCGGTGTGTTCCGAAGCTGAAACCCATTGACATATATATTCTACCGATAGACAGGAACGTCCGTACATTCAATATGTACGCGCATGAGCGAGAATGGACTCGCCCAACGGGTGCTATAAAACGCATATTTTGGTGTGAATTATACGGTCTAAACGTTGGATCGCCGCATCTAGTACGTAGTACATATTATTATAGATCGATGGTGAAACCCGTGTCAAAATAAGACATTTTACGCAAGACGGCTTCTTGTTTAAAATTCGGGAACGCACAGGAAGGCACCTGTGCATTCCCGAATTTTAAACATGAAGCCGTGAGACGGTCTCACCCGACTGCCCCTCTCTAAAACGTTTATTGTGAAAGTGAAAGTTCAATCCGATTGACGTTGTCATTTTTGTTTTATTTCAAACTTTGAACAGATGATCCACGTGACCTAGTGACGTAATATAATGCAACAGAGTCACAGACTTCAGACAAAGTCTCGCCATGACCTCCTCTGCAATCTATTTTATAGAGAGGGGCTAAGACACTACCATAAATTCAAAAAAAGAATGTATGTGTGCGTGTGCATGTCGTGTCGCTACTGCATTTATCTTTGTGTGTGAACTAGTCTCACTTTTTGAGTTCCGTAACTACCATGTTTGGACTTATTAGAACTGTATTATTAAATGATAATAAAGGTAAGACCGCACTGGGCGGAACTGCACTACAGCGCAACTGCGCGAAGCGTCGCGTCATTTTTTGGTATACCGCTCTACAACTGCGCTACAACTGCAGGGGAACTACAAAAATGTATTCAGTAGGTAGGGAACCTCTGAGCAAGATGGACGTCGAAATGGGTGACGGACGCTATGAAGCTTTGAATAGGGACGCAATATCGTTTATAAAAAATATCGATATTGAAAACATCGATGTTTATATACGATATATGGATAATCACGAACGATATATTGATATATCGATTGTTTGCCGCTCTTATTGTTTTTTTAACAATAATCATCACACGGAAACACAACCTTGATTATTCTACTTTTGTTTATAACTCCGCTTTTTTCAACCGATTGCCATGAAACTAAGCTCAGATTTTAAGCTTACCAAGCTCTCTAATAAAATAAAAAACATATAAACATCAACATTATATCGTTTATAAACATCAATGTTTTCAATATTCACATCTTATTTTGATAAATATCGATATTCGAAAATCGATATTTTTAATAAACGATATTGCATCCCTACTGACTATGAAAATGAAGTTGGCCTAAACCGCACTGAGCAGCAACTGAACTGCACTGCAACTACACGGCGCGACAGGTCGCGACACTTTTGGTGAGTTGATCAACTTTGTCGCGCAGTTCCGCTGCAGTCGGCTGAAGTGTAGTTCAGTTGCCGCTTAGTGCGTGTTGCCTCATACAATTTCATATACAAAATATTTCGTCGCGTCGTGTCGCGCAGTTCCGCTGCAGTGCAGTTCCGCGCAGTGCTGTCTTACCTTAAAGGTACCTTAAAGGTAAGACCGCACTGGGCGGAACTGCACTGCAGCGGAACTGCGCGACACTAGTCTCACTCACAATTTCATATAAAGAATATTTTGTCGCGTCGTGTCGCGCAGTTCCGCTCAGTGCGGTTTAGGCCAACTTCATTTTCATAGTCAGTAGGGATGCAATATCGTTTATTAAAAATATCGATTTTCGAATATCGATATTTGTCTAAATAAAATATCAATATTGAAAACATTGAAGTTTATAAACGATATAATATTTATGTTTATATGTTTTTTTTTATTAGAGAGATCTTGCTAAGCTTAAAATCTGAGCTTAGTTTCATGGCAATCGGTTGAAAAAAGCGGAGTTATGAACAAAAGTAGATTAATCAAGGTCGTGTTTCCGTGTCATCATTATTGTTAAAAAGGCAATAAGAGCGGCAAACAAATCGATATATCATTATATTAATAAATCGTTCGTGATTATATAGACATCGATGTTTTCAATATCGATATTTTTTATAAACGATATTGCATCCCTATTTAAAGCTTCATAGCGTCCGTCATCCATTACGACGTCCATCTTGCTCAGAGGTTCCCTACCTACTGAATACATTTTTGTACTTCCCCTGCAGTTGTAGCGCAGTTGTAGTGCGGTATACCAAAAAAAGACGCGACGTGTCGCGCAGTTGCACTGCAGTGCAGTTCCGCTCAGTGCGGTCTTACCTTTAAAGTTGTGGAATACTTAGTACAAGTGAGTGAGTTTTCTTAATATGTATTATAACAAGTTCCATCAAGTGCCAACAATCAAAAGTATAAAGGACTAGCGGACGTCACGCGGTTTCACCCGCGTAGTTCCCGTTCCCTTAGGAATACGGGAATAAAATATAGCCTATGTTCACTGCAAAGAGTGTAGCTTACCAACAGTGAAAGAATTTTTCAAATCGGTCTAGTAGTCTAGGAGCCTATTCGTTACAAACAAACATATTATATATTTTATTCGAGTATTCCCACGGGAACGGGAACTACGCAACGTCCGTTAGTCTATGATAAATTCAGCTCTCTAGCTATCACGAATCCTGAGATACAGCCTTGTGACGGACAGACAGACAGATAGACAGTCAGACAGACAGACGAACGGCGAAGTCTCATGAATAGAGTCCCGTTTTTACGCTTTGGGTAACGGAACCCTTAAAAAGTAAAAAGATTCTGTACTTGTTAATATTTATTTGCGCATAAATCAAGAATTTGAAAAAGCGCCTTGTGGAGTCAACTGGTGACCCAAGGGCTGGCAGTTTTCTCGCTCAACGAATAGGTATTGCTATTCAAAGGGGGAATGCTGCTAGTCTTTTGGGCAGAATGCCACGGGGGCCTTATTTAGGTTTAGTTTAGATAGTAATAATGTAAATATAGATCTATATATATAAAAATCAATGCCACTTTTCGTTGTAATTTTATAACTCGAGATCGGGCTCACCTATCCAAACCAAATGTTTAGGCTTTGTTCGGACTATTTAGTAGATGGTTTATGTGAAGTTTGCACAAAATCGGTTGAGCGGTTCTTGATTTATCACGCAAACGAAGTTGCGCGGGTCAGCTAGTATGTTATATTTACTTACATTCAACTCCGTCAAAGTCATATGTCAAACCAGTCCAATAAAAAAATCCATATATTTTATTGAAGTTATTTAGTTTTGTGAATAACTGTTGTCCATTGCCTAAGTATATAAAAGAAAATAGTAATATAACTTGTTTTAAAAACATTATTAAACACAGCACACGTCTTATTCACATAAGGTTGAGCGTAAAACTGGTTTATATAAATGAATTGTAAGGGTTTATACACAAAAGAGTACCTACAACAATAATAGTTAAGTATAAGATTTATATAGAACTACCGGACGTCACGCTGTTTTACCCGCGTAGCTCTCGTTCCCGTGGGAATACGGGAATAAAATATAGCCTTTGTCATCCGGGGATAGTATAGCTTTCCAACAGTGAAAGTATGTTTCAAATCCGTTCAGAGGAACCTATGCGAAGCAAACAAACAATAAAACGTTTCCTCTTTATATTATTACACATTTTTTGTTTGTTTGTTAGTAGTTTGTTTTTAGGGGTGAAATTCCCAAATGACGGTAAATTAGGTTCTTTTATTGAATCCGTACCCAAAGGGTATTAAAAACGGAACGGCTCTGAAACATATCTCTGACAGACTGCCTACAGAGAGTGAATGGTTAACACCCCGACTCAGAGTAGGTACCCCGACTGGGATAGGTTAGGTTAGGTTAGAAGGCTAAGGCGGGAGCGAAGCGGAGCAGAGCTCTGCGTGGTTCTTTTTTTTTTGTTTTGTCGACGAATTCTTATTTGGTGAATGATTCTGTCGTCGATTCACTCATGAATTAATCGTTCTGTCGACGAAACGTTCGTAGTTGAAACGTTCTGTCGGTGAACAACTCATAATTTAAACGTTCTGTCGGCGGCTCATCCGGCAGAGAAATGTGTGTCGGAGGTATGTTACAGAATCAAACTGAATTGAATTAACAACAGATTTGTTTACAGATGCTGTTACGCTATTACAACAAATAATAAAAACTTAAAAATGGGGATCTAACATAGAATTAGGAAGTGGACGAGTTAGGAAAGTAGTCAACTTAGGAAGTGGACGAGTTAGGAAAGTGGTAAACTTAGGAAGTGGACGAGTTTAGGAATGTGGTCAACTTAGGAAGTGGATGAGTTTAGGAAATTGGAGGGAATCGTTCAGAGGGATTTTATTTACAGACACAAATATTTGTACTGACTTTGGAATTGAACTCGTGATCTCAGGACATCAGGCGCTTACTAACCACTGCCAGTGCCCATCAATGAAATCCGAAATGTATAATTGCTATGAACATACCTTTACCAAAACCAGTGTTGAGTAGGAAAATGATAATATATATGTAGTAGTGTCATAGCAGCAAGAGTATCGATAGAAGATAAATACCTAAATATTGAATACTAGAGACAGAGAGAGAGAGAAAGAGAGAGAGAGAGAGAGAGAGAGAGAGAGAGAGAGGACTGACGGACGGTGACGTCTCATGAATAGGGTCCCGTTTATACCCTTTACGTGCGGAATCCTACAAATTACTTATTGTGTTGTTATTGACAAGGAAAAAGTTACTACATACCTACCTACGGGAAGCAGGAACCGGAACAAATTTCAGGCGGGCGAAGCCGCGGGCAAAAGCTAATATATACATAATGGTCACACCTTTATCCCCGAACGGTATTATACGCCCATATTTCACCTTTTTAGAATGTGTCCCACGTAATAGGCGGTGAGCCGTATTGCTGTGTTGAGATGGACAGGCGCAGATTGTGACTGCCTGCTTTTTAAATTTTTCAAGCCACCTAAAAAGGCCTTAAACTTGGCTTAACGAGTGCCATTTCATTGGCAACCGGGACCAACGGCTTAACGTGCCTTCCGGAGCACAGAATGTCACATGGACGGTCACCCATCCAAGAACTGGCGATAATGAAACTTGCTTACTGCAGTGATCGTTTACAGAACACTGAGTCCGCGGGGCCATGAGCGGTTCTAAAATGTAAGAAATCAAATACAAATGTTTGTTCTTCTCTTCCTTCGGATTCAGAATCACTACTGGGTTCAGCCCTAGCGATGATCTTCACTAGCCTACCACGAATATCCACCAGGTCGGGGCAATCCAGACCACAACGAGCTAACCTACTCAATAAGTAGTTGGCTCTGATAGACACCCTAAGACGACTACCCTTATTAATGAAGATGTCACCTGACTGAATAGCCTCCTCCAGCTCGGAGACTTTTGAAAGGCAGATCGAGAGCTCAGCCGATGCATCAGCGGGTACCGGAGCACTCGCTTTGATGCTACCTCGACGGACGAGTCGGTGTGCCGTTCTTAGCTCACTCCGAAGGCCAGACACTGTCGTTTCCGGTTCCACTGAAATACCCATGTGGGACAGCTCGTTAGCAAGTTCATCCTTTCTTAAATAATTAATATATTTTTTCATCTGTGCCATTATGTAAAAATTTACTTACAACAATTATAAAGATAAAATGGCACAGATAGGGATCAATTACAAAGTAAAAATGTAAATTGAGTTACAACAAAGTGTACTAAGTTAGGTAATTATGTTTCAAATTGACTTTTAGAATTTAACAAAGATTAAGGGTATATTAAGAGAGAAAAGTTTCTAAATTTTCTGATAACACAGTTCAGGTTAATAATTAAATTTCAAGGTATCTACACACCTTCAACAAAGTTTACAATTACAGAGTTCACTAAGACATTCACTAAGTTAACACAGAGAGATTCACTAAGTTTACCTTACAAGGTGAAGCTATAGAATAATATATATTATATATTAATCTACACTAATAATATAATAAATATATGTGTGCACCATAAAAAAAGAAAAAAAGAAACATAAAAGAAAAAACACAATAAGAAAAAGAAGTGGGTATGCCAAATAAAATCAAAAAGTTTTTCCAAAATCACAGCTATTTTAAATTTTTGAATTTAGAATTTAGTGTCTTTTCCAGCCAAAGATGTAGGTAGCTGGAAGAATACGAAAGGGATAATTTTGTGCTTAGCTGTTAGCACCACCAATTAACGTCCTGGAGCGTCTCGGACGATACACCAGGATGGTTTCGCCAGAGGTAACCACCTATGCACACACACTAGACTGAGGCTACCGCAGAGTAGACCCAGAGATTTGCCACTACGTTGGGAGCCAATTTGTAACCCAATGATGTTACTCACCAACTAGCGCGAGGTAGCTATGCAGAGAACTCTCTCCCAGGGCGCCTTGTTACAGAGTTTCTAGTGGGTGCGCAAGGGAGGCCAGGGCTCTGACGAACAGCCAATAGGGTGTACACACATATATTTACTAAGTACACAGAGATACACAGAGACACACAGAGAGCTTATTCACTGATAGACACAAATATCACAGGTACACAGAATTAAAGTCAGGGCTTAGGTACTAATACTACTCAATAGACCTTTGCCGCGTGAGCAGGTAGAACGGGTAAGCAGCTAACTACACTTATAATTGGGTGACAATTACTGGCCTTGAGTAAGTTGAGAGCAGCACAGCACGAGCGTGCCACGTGGAGGCGGCTGGTTCCTCTCAAAACACCTCGCTCGTGCAGTCCACGTGTCTTTGGGTGTGGCTCTGCCAACCGTGGACGGCCGCTTTTCCCGTAGTAAAAAACCCTGTCATGAAAGAAACGACAAATCAAGATCTTGGCTGCGCGACAGACGACAATCGACCCGCTTTGCAAAAGAAGAAGTGACTCACCAGTTTTCTGGGTAAAATGTAGTAAGATGTAATGCAGCAACCCAATCACAGCCTGTTAGGTTATGCGAGGTAACAAATAATCGCGCTTGAGCGAAAAACTGATTCGCGGCACAGTCTCAGAGCAAAAGCCAAAGGACCTCCAACTCCCCCAAAGCAGGTCTCGGTCAAAGTCCCGTCTTTCACGAAAAAACTTAACAAAACCTGTTCCTTTAATGCAAAATCATCGGGCCGTGCCACAGACAAAACTTGTCACTTGTGTCAAAGCAAAACCACAGATCACAAAACCAGCGATGAATTGATTAAGGGCGGCTTTACACATTGTCAAGCCCGAGTACCAGATTGCTACACAAAAAATAAATGCTACAACCACCCCCCCCCTTAATAGTATTTCCTGCGGATATGACACGCTGGAAATACACAATAAAGAAAACAGAAAAGTACTGACTAATAACTAAGACAACCAGCTAGGTAATTCAAACACCAGCTGACTACAACCATTACACTACCAAAGAGAGATCCTCCCATACACCTAACTAGACACTAACTCATGTACCGGACAGGCTAAGTATCTAGAGTCTAATGCCCTTCATAGAAAACGAATGCTCCCTTTACTCGCTGACGATACCCCAACACTACCCAAGCTCTCAAGATATTGTAGAGTACTGAGGAGCGAATGAGAGAAAAACGCTCGGTGCGGTGCATAGAAGAAACTACAACGTGACAATTTGAAGTCACGTACACACATAGAAATACAAACAAAAGATTAAAATAGACTTACATAATGATCACATAGCACTGGCTTAATAAACTAGAGAAACAGTGCTATGTAGTTACAGCATTGCTGACGTTGGGTATTGGAGACGGCTCCTCCTGATACTTCAGGATGTCCTTGATATGGTACTCCCCAAGATCCCTACCGTCCAGATCTGACAGCCTATATACTAAAGGGGATCGTTTAGCAGTCACCACACATTTAAGGAACTTAGGGGCTAGCTTTGAAGTAAAGTTCTTGGCCTTGTTTGACAGGTAGAACGTGCGTTTGTAAACTATCTGTCCCACTTTCAGCTCTACATGCCTTTTTCTGAGGTTGTAATACTTTTCATTACGCTGGTGGGCAACATTCAAATGTTTCCTCACCTGGTCGTATATGCGTTGTATTTCTCTCAGCTTGACACCGAAGGCTGATGGATCGTCTACAGAGACCGAAGCAGGGTGGCACGCAATATCTGTCTGCCTGTACAGCACTCCATCTCCAATAAACTCCCTACCATGTACCAAGAAGTAAGGGGTGAAACGAGTTGCTTCGTTAACTGCAGTGTTTAAAGCGCACTGTATCTCAACCAAGAACGAATCCCATGACTTGTGTTGTGACTTCACATAGCATGAGATCGCTTGAACAACATTACGAATAGCTCGTTCCGCCTGATTAGTTTGGGCATGATACCTAGGGTTATAATATATATTAGGTACATTGTATTTAGCTAACATATCTTTAAATGGCTTACTCACAAACTGAGGGCCATTATCCATGTAAATAGTCTTGCAGACTCCGTGCACGAGAAACACACTCTTCTCTATGAACCTCGCGACTACAGCGCCTGTGGCAACCCGAACAGGGCACAACATGACGTATTTGCTAAAGTAGTCGGAGACCACGATCAGATGTACGTTTCTATTGCTCGAAGTGGGAAAGGGACCAAGCAGATCGACAGAGATAGCTTCGAATGGCTTCGAAACCCGCTTCGGGCTACCCATTAGGCCGGGACGAGACGTGTTTACGGGTTTGTACTGCTTACAGATTTCGCAATTCCCGACATATTCTTTGACGTCCTCGTACATCTTGGGCCAGTAATAATTTAGGGCTAACCTTTTATGTGTCTTCCAAACACCACCATGGGCACTTAGTGTGTCATCGTGGTACTTAGAGAGCAGGGGCAAGCGATCCTCCTGAGGTACCACCAGCTTCCAGTCAAAGTCTGAAGTCAGAGAATATTTATTTTTAGTTAACCTATATAAAAGGTTGTCACGAATGTCAAAGTTTGGTGACTTCCTCGGGTTCTTCCGAACACTATTCATGGTGTGGTCATACCACGGGTCTTTAGTGGTTACTGCATCGAGGGACTCAATCTTGATACGAGACAGAGCATCAGGTACAACGTGGTCTTTACCTTTTCGATGCTCTATGTCAAAATCGAATTGACTGAGCCTCATGCTCCAACGTGCTAGACGACCCATGGGATTTTTTAGTTTATGGAACCACAGAAGAGATGAATGGTCCGTGACGACCGTACATTTTTGGCCTTCGACGTACTGTCGAAATTGTTCCAAAGCGAAAATCACGGCCAGAAGTTCTCGCTCAGTTGTGCTGTAGTTCACCTCGTTCTTGTTGAGAGAACGGCTACAATAGGCGATAGGGTGCTCAACACCATCGTGAGTTTGTGTCAGTACAGCAGCAACTGAGTAAGCTGACGCGTCACTAAGAATGCGGAAGGGCAGCTCAAAGTTAGGCATTTTTAATATAGGGGCAGAGACCAAGGCTGACTTTAGCAGGTTAAAGGCCTGTTCAGCCTCAGGGGTCCATTCAAACTTAAAGTTTTTAGATGTCAGTTTGCACAGAGGTTTACTAATCTTAGAGAAGTTGTTAACAAAGCGACGATACCAGCCGGCCATTCCCAGAAATCTCTTAACCTCCTTAGGGTTAGAAGGGGTGGGATAGTTGAGGATAACCTCAACTTTACCCGGGTCTGTCCGTAGGCCATGTTTGTCCACATAATACCCCAGGTATTTGAGTTCACTCCGACAAAAGTGGGATTTTTTCATGTTAATAGTTAGGCCAGCATCCTTGAGTTGCTGATAGACTCTATGTAAGAGCTCTACATGCTCCTCAAAGGTGCTGGACACACAGACTATGTCATCCTGAAACGCAAATACCTTGTTGTCGAACTCGGGACCAAACAGACGGTCCATGAGGCGTTGCATCGTGGCACTGGCACCGACAAGACCGAAGCACATCGAATTATATTGGAATAATCCTCTCCGGGGAACCGTAAAAGCAGTCTTCTCAGCAGACTGGGGTGAGTCAAATGGAATCTGCCAGTAAGCCGCACTCAAATCTACAGAAGTTAAATACTTAGCGTTATTAAGGTGGTCCAAGATTTGATTGATATAGGGTAAGGGGTAGGCGTCACTCTTTGACACAGAGTTCAGCTTGCGAGAGTCCAAGCACAATCTGAGGTCGCCGTTCGCCTTCTCCACCATGACCACTGGAGAGTTCCAGGCGGACTGAGACGGGGACACTACTCCCATCTCCAGCATTCGGTCCAGCTCGGCTTCCAGGGCCTTCTGCTTAAGGGGAGAGAGCGGATAATAACGCTGCTTGATCGGCTTGCTGTCACCAGTGTCAATGACATGGTGCACAAGTGAGGTCCGACCTAAACCCACCTTATCAGTGTTCAACGAGTCGAATTTTTCAATGACCTCGTTGATTACACACCTTTGTTTAGTTGTCAAGTTGTCGTAATCCTCGAGGCCACCGTTAAGGGACACAGACTCGATAGGATTATTATCACTAAAGCTATCAAGACTAATATTTTGTAAAATTAACTTATCACTTAACTTAAATTGTTGCCAGAAATCCACTCCAAATATCATGGAGGTGGTTATACCTGGGACAACATAGAACTTGACAACTCGGATAACCGAATTGTACTCAATTGGCAAAGAGATACAACCCAGACATTGCAAGTGAGTGCTGTCTGCAGTTGTAATACGAAAAGTAGGATTGATACTCACAAGATCAAAACCCAGTTCCAAGAAGATGCGGTGCGCTCCCTTACCTAGTATAGAGCAGGAGGCACCGGAATCTAGAAGGCCTAAGACATTTAAATTTAAAACCTTAACAACTAGATACGGTCTAATGTCACTATCCCGTTTAGGAAACAGGACCTTATCAGAAATAGACTCAGATACAGAGTAATGCACAGAGTTTCTAATAAGGCCCTGGCCTACGCGTTTTTTGACTTGCTAGTACAGTGTGAGCAGTCTGGGGTCTTGACTCCTTTGAGACCACACCGGAAACACACCAGCTCCCTTGACTGTGTGCAGCTGTATGCAGTGTGACCGCCCCCGCCGCAACGAAAGTATTTGCGATCGTGGGGGGTAACCGGCGTCTCCACTGCAGACACCTGCTTAGCGGGCTTTTGTACGCCTTTGTTCTTAAGCTGGTGTAAGTCAGATGAAATTTCAAACTTGTCAAGAGCAGGCTCATGGAAAGCGTCTGCCCTAGTACGCGCAAGCTCCAAGCGCTTACCCAAACGTCTCAAGTCATCTACAGAGTTGACATCATGCAAGGCAAGTTCCTTCATGTAGTCAGGTCTAATGTTGTGCATGAGAATGTCCAGCTGTTCCTCACTGGGCATCTTACATGACAACCTTGAGAACATGGCTTGCATTGTACATATAAAGTTAACCAAGGACTCAGAGCGGGCTTGTGTACGCTGTCTTATCTCATTCCTGAGGCGGTAATCATAATCAGGAATATCAAAGGTATCTCTAAGCTCACTAATAAGATCCTCATATGAGATGAAGTTAGCTTTGTTTGTACGGAACCAAGACAAAGCCGGTCCATCCAACAGGTCGGAGAAAGCCATAAGGAGTCTAGGCTTAGTAACCTCCCGAGCACATCTAAGTTCCTCTAATCTCTCTAAAAACACACGTACACAAGTAGAACCATCATATTTTAAATTAAATGAACATAAGTTAAGGGGACGTTCTTTATACACTATGTTACATGTAGAACTATTCCTACTTGAACTAGCTCGCACCGAGCGGTCCTCTCTGACTACTGGTGAAGTATATTCTACCTGGTCACGACCCGAAGGATCCTCACCATCATCATCCGAACCTTCGGATTCAGAATCACTACTGGGTTCAGCCCTAGCGATGATCTTCACTAGCCTACCACGAATATCCACCAGGTCGGGGCAATCCAGACCACAACGAGCTAACCTACTCAATAAGTAGTTGGCTCTGATAGACACCCTAAGACGACTACCCTTATTAATGAAGATGTCACCTGACTGAATAGCCTCCTCCAGCTCGGAGACTTTTGAAAGGCAGATCGAGAGCTCAGCCGATGCATCAGCGGGTACCGGAGCACTCGCTTTGATGCTACCTCGACGGACGAGTCGGTGTGCCGTTCTTAGCTCACTCCGAAGGCCAGACACTGTCGTTTCCGGTTCCACTGAAATACCCATGTGGGACAGCTCGTTAGCAAGTTCATCCTTTCTTAAATAATTAATATATTTTTTCATCTGTGCCATTATGTAAAAATTTACTTACAACAATTATAAAGATAAAATGGCACAGATAGGGATCAATTACAAAGTAAAAATGTAAATTGAGTTACAACAAAGTGTACTAAGTTAGGTAATTATGTTTCAAATTGACTTTTAGAATTTAACAAAGATTAAGGGTATATTAAGAGAGAAAAGTTTCTAAATTTTCTGATAACACAGTTCAGGTTAATAATTAAATTTCAAGGTATCTACACACCTTCAACAAAGTTTACAATTACAGAGTTCACTAAGACATTCACTAAGTTAACACAGAGAGATTCACTAAGTTTACCTTACAAGGTGAAGCTATAGAATAATATATATTATATATTAATCTACACTAATAATATAATAAATATATGTGTGCACCATAAAAAAAGAAAAAAAGAAACATAAAAGAAAAAACACAATAAGAAAAAGAAGTGGGTATGCCAAATAAAATCAAAAAGTTTTTCCAAAATCACAGCTATTTTAAATTTTTGAATTTAGAATTTAGTGTCTTTTCCAGCCAAAGATGTAGGTAGCTGGAAGAAGACGAAAGGGATAATTTTGTGCTTAGCTGTTAGCACCACCAATTAACGTCCTGGAGCGTCTCGGACGATACACCAGGATGGTTTCGCCAGAGGTAACCACCTATGCACACACACTAGACTGAGGCTACCGCAGAGTAGACCCAGAGATTTGCCACTACGTTGGGAGCCAATTTGTAACCCAATGATGTTACTCACCAACTAGCGCGAGGTAGCTATGCAGAGAACTCTTTCCCAGGGCGCCTTGTTACAGAGTTTCTAGTGGGTGCGCAAGGGAGGCCAGGGCTCTGACGAAAACAGCCAATAGGGTGTACACACATATATTTACTAAGTACACAGAGATACACAGAGACACACAGAGAGCTTATTCACTGATAGACACAAATATCACAGGTACACAGAAGTAAAGTCAGGGCTTAGGTACTAATACTACTCAATAGACCTTTGCCGCGTGAGCAGGTAGAACGGGTAAGCAGCTAACTACACTTATAATTGGGTGACAATTACTGGCCTTGAGTAAGTTGAGAGCAGCACAGCACGAGCGTGCCACGTGGAGGCGGCTGGTTCCTCTCAAAACACCTCGCTCGTGCAGTCCACGTGTCTTTGGGTGTGGCTCTGCCAACCGTGGACGGCCGCTTTTCCCGTAGTAAAAAACCCTGTCATGAAAGAAACGACAAATCAAGATCTTGGCTGCGCGACAGACGACAATCGACCCGCTTTGCAAAAGAAGAAGTGACTCACCAGTTTTCTGGGTAAAATGTAGTAAGATGTAATGCAGCAACCCAATCACAGCCTGTTAGGTTATGCGAGGTAACAAATAATCGCGCTTGAGCGAAAAACTGATTCGCGGCACAGTCTCAGAGCAAAAGCCAAAGGACCTCCAACTCCCCCAAAGCAGGTCTCGGTCAAAGTCCCGTCTTTCACGAAAAAACTTAACAAAACCTGTTCCTTTAATGCAAAATCATCGGGCCGTGCCACAGACAAAACTTGTCACTTGTGTCAAAGCAAAACCACAGATCACAAAACCAGCGATGAATTGATTAAGGGCGGCTTTACACATTGTCAAGCCCGAGTACCAGATTGCTACACAAAAAATAAATGCTACAACTTGCGGGGCTTATAGGTATATTTAAGTACTAGGTACTTATCGAAAATTACATACATACATATAGTCACGCCTTTATCTCCGAAGGGGTAGACAGAAGCATAGTATACGCCCACATTTTAGATTATAGTTTTATGTCCCACGTAGTAGGTGGTGAGCCTATTGCCGTGTTGAAATGGACAGTTGCAGGTTGGGACGAACCGTTGACATTTTCAAGCTCCCCATAAGGCCTTTAACTTGGCTTAACGATTGTCATTTCACTGATAACCGGGTTTCATTTCGAGTTTTCCTTCTCTACGCAATGGATCGTTTTGCGAAAGTATTCCCTTACTTGCCTCTAACGACACCCTCGGGATGAATTCTATTCGATAGAGGCTTTCTTCCGCGTACGCTTAGATTGTGGAATGATCTCCCTGCCTCGGTTTTCCCAAACGCCTACAGTATGGGGTTCTTCAAAGGGGGACTTAGGTTTTTACACAGGGTCGGCAGCGCGAGTGTGGCGCCTCTGGTGTTGCAAACGTTCATAGGCTGCGGTGACCACCGGTACATCTGGTGGGGCCGTATGATTTTTTTTTTTTTCGTGAGGGAAAATCCTCAGGGATGTTATGCCGGACTCCTACCGACTAAAAAATCTCACGTAACGCCCAACAGCCTACGGTTGTGAGCCCCGGGTAAGCCCTCGGAAGGATGTCCCAGGACAAATGTGGGGCCGTATGCTTGTCTGCCACCTTAGTAGTATAAAAAATAGAATTGGGGTTGCGACATTTTTACTCTTTCCTGTCGCCACACGGGGTGAATCTATACTAATATTGTAAAGAGGAAAGATTAGTTTTTTGTATTTTTGTTTGTTTGTTTGTAACGAATAGGCTCTGGAACTACTGGACCGATTAAAAAATTATTTCACTATTGGGAAGCTACACTCTTTGCGGTGAACATGGGCTATATTTTTATTCCCGTATTCCCACGGGAACGGGAACTATGCGGGTGAAACCGCGTGACGTCCGCTAGTCTATTATATAAAAATAAGTCGGGTTTTCCTTCCTGACGCTATAACTCCAGAACGCACGAATCGATTTCCACAGTTCTGCATTCGTTGGAAAGGTCTCGGGCTCCGTGAGGTTTATAGCAAAGAAAATTCAGGAAAAATTTCAACAGAAAAGCGAGAAAACCATTTTTCACATACAGCGCCATCGCGGGCGAAGCTGCGGGCATCAGATAGTATTATTATAATTTTGAACTTGGCCAAGTGCAAGTCAGACTACCATACCTGCGGAATGACCTAACAACAAAAAAATTAAGGTCTAACAGCTATTGAAAGCTGTTATAACAATAATTTAAATTTTCCTCATATTTGTCACCTTGAAGCGCTCGTCGCCCCTTATGCAATGGCCGGTTCTTACGGCCTGGCCACGGGGCAGTCGCCATGGCGAAAATTTGTGCGGCGCGACCGGCGAAGCGTCTTGCGACTCAAACAAATGAATAGAAATGTACTGAGCATGCCACGCGGCACGGCGACCGGCGATGCGACCGGCGAAATGTACCGAGCGAACGGCATGGCGACTGGCGGTGCGGCGGGCGAGTGAAACAAATGCATGAATCAGTACGGCGCAAGCCACGGCGTCGGGCGGCAGTCGCGGCGACTAGGCCAGTGATCAACTTACTGGTCGCGGCGGCGAACGCGACTACCCCGTGGCCTGCAAACGATGCCGCACGATTAGTCGCCTCCGCCGCCGCCGCCACAGCCGATCCCCGTGGCCAGGCCGTTAGATGGGTGACCACTTTGTGACATTTTCATTTAAGAGCATTGGCGGTATCCCGACTTCCCTACTATACTAATATTATAAATGCGAAAGTAACTCTGTATGTCTGGCTGTTACGCTTTCACGCCTAAACGGCTGGAGCGATTGAGATGAAGTTTGGTATAGGGATAGTTCAAGGCCCTGGAAAGGACATAGGCTACTTTTTAACTGATTTCGCAAAAGGAGGGTTATGGTTTTACGCGATAACGACTTCTACGCGGTCGAAGTCGCGGGGAACAGCTAGTAAGAAATAAATGATATAACCGTTATTGAACAAATGATGATGATTGAAAAAACAACTGAATAACAAACAAATAAAGTTCGACAAAACAAATGAATAACGGTTATATCGTTTGTTTTGTCGAACTTTATTTGTTTAGTAGATTTTCATTTGTTTGTTATTGATACTTCTTTTCGAATAGAAGGAATGAAAACTAATTTTATTGTCCGTGGGGTCCTAGTGCAAAGCTCGTTTATAGAGCTATATGTAAACTTTTGGTCAGCGGTTCTCGTGACCAAAATGCTGGTGTTTACTTGGGCCAGAGGCTCTCCATTGCCATACAACGTGGCAACGCCGCCAGCATTTTGGGCACGGTTGTTGTTGACAGCGATGTGGAAGAGTTTTTTGATGCATAGTCTTATTTTCTATTGCCCCTTTTTTTATCGATGTTCCCTTGTAAATATGATATAAATTGTATGTATATTAGTGTATAAATAACAGTATTTTATTGTTGCAAAAAGTGTTCTGAATTTGTTGATCTGCAAATTACATTTACAAATCGTTCACGGGGTTAATAGAGTTTGTCTGGTATCTAATAAAAATAAAATTTTACATAAATTACACACTTTATTTATTGAAAATCTCACAATAATTACATGAACATACTATTAATAGTAAAAATATAATATACATTTTTTCTATTCTATCTTTATTAGTTTCAGTTGAGCTACAAGGTATAAGGTTTAAGCTGTATACTCCTGTATACCCCATGAGGCGTGTGTATACTCTGGAAGCAGATGGGTGGGATACCATTCCGACTAGTACACCTTTGCAGACGAGGGGGTCGCCAGGGACCGTCTGAAATGGTTTAAAGTTTTAGGGTTTATGCTGCCCAAAGGGTAAAACTGACCAAGCTTTTTCCCGCGGCTTCATCCGCGTAGAAGTCGTTATCGCGTAAAATCATTACTTCCTTTTGCGCAGTCAGATAAAAAGTACCCTATGTCCTTCCCTTAGACTCTTTGCCAAACTATCTATACTTATACCAAATTATATCAAAATCGGTTCAGCGGTTTAGGCGTGAAAACGTAACAGTCAGAGTTACTTTCGCATTTATAGCATAAGTAGGGATAATGCTTTTCTGTTTTTAGGGTTTGGTACCCAAAGGGTAAAAAAACGGGACCCGAATGCATGAGACTTCGCCGTCCGTCTGTCTGTCTGTCTGTCTGTCTGTCTGTCTGTCTGTCTACCCGTCACGGGGCTGTATCTCAGGAACCGTGATAGCTAGTGAGCTGAAATTTAGACTATGTATTTCTGTTGCCGCTATAACAACAAATACTAAAATCTGAAAGCAGATGTATAAGATGGGCATACAACAAACGTGATCTTTGCCGTGTGGTACGGAACCTTACATGCGCGAGTCCGACTCGCACTGGTTCGGGTTTTAGATATGTATATTTACCAAAATTTTATTTATTTCAGTTAGGCATTATACAGATGCGCTTGTAACACGTCCAGAATGCATATATAACAAAACTCTACCACCAGTTCACAACGCGACCTATCTGAGAAGAACTGGCAAGAATCTCAGCGGGTTATTCTTTTTAGAGCTCTATTTACAATCATACCCGTTCGCTCTAACTTTGCCGCTGGCGTAGAGACGTATACCCGAATTGTTAATTAGACGAAGTAAATTGACAGTGGCTAATCTCACTTCGTCATAGAAAATACGCAACATTGTATGAAGAAGTGACATTAGTTGCTGTCAATTTACTTAGTCTAATTAAAAAAAACGACTTTAGTATGGAGCCGAGCGGCAAAGTTAGAGCGAACGAGCTATATGTATAATTTTAATGAATCTATAAAAAACTATGCATTTTAACAATTTCTGAGAATCCAGCAGAGCAGGTCATTTCCAGGCTTCCTTATCCAACGAATATTCATTGATTGTATAGTAGCCCCTGCAGTACAATTTACTTTTACAGTCCTTTTAAACTTATTAAGGGACATACTTTTAATTTCGTCTGGTAGCCTGTTGTAAAAGCGTATACAGTTACCTGAGCCTGACTTCTTCTAACACACAACTGGTATTTCTGTGACGACAATGTCCGCCCTGAAGTCTGACACGTGTTGAAAGGTAACAACGACACACATTCAGTGTAAACATCACTGCCTTCTACGATCTGTAACATAAGGGCAGATTGCGGACAGAGGCGTATTGGATTGAAGACGACCAATTTTTTATACGAATAAGGGGCAAACAATCTTACGGCCCTCTGATAGAAAGTGGCAACCGAAGCCTATGGAAATTTGCCAGAAAGACACACGCTGCCCCCCCCCCCCCCCCCCCTCGTCCAAGTCATATCCAACTATCTTGTTACTCCCCTACTAATATTATAAATGTGAAAGTAAATCTGTCTGTCTGTCTGTTACGCTCTCACGCCTAAACGGCTGAAGCGATCGAGATGAAATTTGGTATAGGGATAGTTCGAGGCCCTGGGAAGGACATGGGCTACTTTTTAACCGACTGCGCAAAAGAAGGGTTATAATTATACGCGATAACGACTTCTACGCGGTCGAAGCCGCGGGGAACAGCTAGTAGGTGGCTATTTCTACTTTTTACGTTTCTCATCGTCACCTTCATGGTAAATTTTAAATACTGATTATTTTAACTATTTTTGTGAACAAACACAAAGCGTTTGGTATGATAAGTAATATATATAACTCAACAAGTTAAATTTTGAGTCAGATTTGGAAGAATAACGCTTTGAATTATTAGATCCCACGTAGGTGACGCGACGATCCACGAAGGTGACGCAGTAGCTTTACAGACATTATTAATCATTATTTAAATACTAATTATTAGTTAATATGTTCATTCGGCAGTTATATGGTAACAGCTAGTTAACTAAAAACAATTACCAATACACATGCTTTTGACGTAAAAGTTATTCTGGAACCATATAACACAGTACATCTCTTTGGCACAAAGTAGCAATTTATCAGTTATCTAGATCCCATAGCATAAGCTTATATTGTCTTAATTTGGGCTTGCTAGATAGATAATGTTGTGTGAGATTGTCCGTACCTGGCTACTTATAATGGAAGCACTCTGCGGCTGGACGATCGGCTCACCGAACTCGAGGTAAAACTGGGTCGCATAAACTAGCACTAAACTAGCACATACTGGGGTTGTGCGGAGGCTGAAGAAAGGGGGAGGACACGCTAACCCTTGCGTCGAGTGACCTATTCTATTTTCGGGAAGGTGATGGAAGACATTCTTCCGAGGGCGGTGTCGGGTTTATGGTAAAAAAGGACCTCGTTAGCAGCATTGTGGAGATCAGCAGTGTTTCGTCTCGGGTAGCATACGTAATACTGAGACTCACCAACAGGTACTCCCTGAAGGTGATTCAAGTGTACCTATGCCCCGACTTCGAGAAGCACTGACGAGGCAGTTGAGACTGTGTACGAGGACGTGGTGGAAGCATTACAATGAATACATTGAGTCTTGGCAGTAGCAAAGACTTACTACAATGTTGTGATGCTGGACTTCAATGCCAAAATGGGAGTACAAGAACGCCGTGAAACGAAAATCGAACCCTTTGGTGTGGGGCGTAGAAATGACCGGGGGCGTATGCTTATCAACTTCCTTGAGGCTCAGGGGCTCTTCTTGATGAACTCATTATTTAAGAAGAAGCCCCATAGAAGGTGGACTTGGCAAAGCCTCGACAAGGTCACAAGGTACGGATAGACTTCATCATGTCGAACAAGAGGTGTTTATTTAAAGATGTCTCAGTGATCAACAGGTTCAATACCGGAAGTGATCACCAACTCGTCCGAGCATCTCTGAATTTAGACTTCCGCGCCGAAAGGGCCCGGATGGTGAAGCCTACTCTCCGACCTACTGCGCTCCAAATAGCTTTGTGTGCCAAGAAGTTTCAATTGTAGTTTCAAAATCGTTTCGGTCTGCTGGAAACCACTGGCATCGATCACGATAAGGCCGACACTGTAGTCAGGACGCTACAACAAGTCTCCCGAAGGTTTCTGTCTGGAAAAAGCAAAAATAGGTGTTCCAAGCTTTCGCCCGAGACTCTCAAGCTCATGAGAATCAGACGGCAAACGCCATCTATGCATACGTCTTCGTCAGACCAGAGAGATTTAAACATCAAAATCCGAAAGCTGATACGATGCGACCTCAGACGTTAAAACACCAACATCGTCGAGGCAGCGATCGAACAAAATTGGGGTACTAAAGTCTTTGCGCAACAGCTTGGAAGACCCCGTCTGACAAAACCGTGACCTCGAGGTTCAAGATTCTCGAAGAAGTTAGGAGCTTCTATAGAGACTTATATGCATCACGAAAAAAAACCGATGGGACCTAGCGACTGTGACCACAGAGCCCCACTAACGCGCCACTATACCGAAGAGGAAGACATTCCGGATATTGACCAGGGCGAGGTCAGGCCGGCTCGCAAACAACTAAAAACCAATAAATTCCCCGGAGAGGACGGAGTTACGACTGAGCTTCTTAAAGTTGGCGGGACTCCAGTTCTGAAAGAGCTGACGAGTTTCTTTAATTCCGTCCTCCAACAGGTACAAATACCTAAAGCGTGGAGCGAAGTGCAGTAGCTCTGTCTTTAAAAACTGGTGACAAGACCTTGCTGATGAATTACAGACCCATCTCACTCCTTAGACATGTTTACAAGTTGTTCTCTAGAGTAGTCACAAACCGCTTCGCCGGAAAACTCGGCGAGTTTTACTCGACGAGTACTACCTAAATGTAGATAAGTTGATATATGTATAAGGTATTAAGTGCCTTAATTAAGCTTTAAGTGCCATGACTCTTTCCCGGGACCTGTCCTTGAGACTTGGATGCGAAGGCCGTTGTCTCTTCGTTTAAATAGCGCACAAAGGTGCTCGAAGGGTCACAGGTCTAAGCCTCGAGAGCCAAAACAACGGCATGACGTGAAAGTTCTTAGCATGCTGCACGCCTCAAGAAGCGGAATTGCACCCGAACTAACCCAAAAGACGCAAGATAACACCCAAACCCGTAGGCGAGGCCACGGTGATAGCCTACATCTACCCTGATACATCTTTCTAAGGTGTTACCCGGGGCGGCGCCTAACACTAGACGGGTAAGTAGGTACGGTGTGAGTTTTAGACGGTATGGACTGTGGTTTGGATCTGGCATAACGTCCGGTGAGATTTCTACTCCTATAAAAGGGCATCACACGGAATGTTATAGGTATTGCTCTGTCATTTGCCATGATTGTAGAAACCTAGTTATTTGTTCTGCTATCATTCCGCTTCATACTACAATACGAATCTAAACGAGTACCACTCTTACTGAAACTAGTCAAAGATCACTTTCGTGGCATAAACTCACCTTCGTGGGTAAAACGCCACGAAGGATGTGACACGAAGGTAACGAAAATATATATTTTTTTCAAATTCCGATAAAGTTTAGCCGTTACGGTTTAAATCAAATACTACATAAATATCTCCATTTATTTGCGGTTTCGATGAATTGACTCTGACTTCAATAGCTATTATACAATGTACAAAAAGTCACCCACGAAAAGTACTCGAATAAAGTGTCAAATGTAGAAATTTGCCGATATTTTTTTTTCTCATGGAGCCAGGAGATGCACGTCGTAGTCCTGCGATGCCATTCAACCAATAACGTTCAGTTAAGTTGAGTTTTGTTATTGGGACGGTCGTTTTGATCAACAGTCAACCGTTTACTACGCAAATCTAAAGTACCTACATTCGTGTGACCGACGTATATGGTGTTTTTTTTTTTTTTTTTTATACTACTTAGGTGGCAGACAAGCTTACGGCCCACCGGAAGGTTGGTAACCGTAGCCTATAGACGTTTGTAACACCAGAGGCGCTACACACGCGCTGCCGACCCGGGCGCAGGTTGTGACGACCCACAGCTGAAATTTTTCAAGCCGCCCGTAAGGCCTTCAACTTGGCTTAACGACTGTCATTTTACTGACAACCGGGACCAACGGCTTATCGTGCCTTCCGAAGCACGGAAACGCTCGTAAATAAATGTCACAAAGTGGTCCACGTGGTGGTCACCCATCCATATCCGGCCATAGTAAATGTTGCTTACTGCAGTGATCGTTTACAGAACACTGAGTCCGCGGGGCCACGAGCGCTTCATTCACACAGTTCATTCACAAGTTTTAAGTTCTAAATAATAGTTACAAGATTTTTTTTATAATACTGTGTGTGTAGTGTATGTTATAACGGTGAATTTAGTGTATGTTACTTCAAAATCTATGGAAATTTGGTGAAGCAGTAACCTAATGTTTAACTGAATCGGGAAGTGTGACACGAGTAGAATGCGAAAAATTACCCCGATTTTGACCTTTCGTGTTGATTTTTGGTATGAATATTTACTTCTATTGCAACAAATTTCATGTATTTTATAGCTTAATAGCTGCTTCATCCACCGTTTTAAAATATTTCTTTCTGACTCATACGGTTTAGAAAATATAAGCGTGTGACCATCAAATTTAAGCAACGAGTAGAAATAGCCAGGTACATTAAAATAAGAAAAATTTGACGCGTAATAGAAGACCTTTTTTCAAATTCTTTAATCGGTATTTCTTTTGGGTGCACTCGGTGTCCGCATAAAGAGCCCTGGATATGGCCTATCTCATCATGATTTAAGGAGGAGAAAAGAAAATACACAATGCAGAGTAAGCGTAAGGGGGACTGCGCCGCCTCTTTCTGCGAGCAGGTCATGCTCGTGAAAGAGACAGCGGGGCGGGTACGGGAGAGAACTCTCCCACCCGAGTTCCGCAGTCTTCAGTCAGACGTGTCTTCGCCTAGGACTATCGGCCTCCATGACCGGGGGCCTGAGGACGGTGAGAGGGTCGCTCACCGTCCTTACAGAAGCAGGCCCATGACGGCAGCGTGACGTGAGGCATTCACGCACGCCCTGCCTTATAAGCGGGATCACACCCGAAACCCCCCAAAGACGCGGGATAGCACCCGTACCAACCCTTCGACCCTGGGCGAGGCCGCAGTAACGGCCTTTGTGAGTCCTGGGACATCCTTCAGAGGGCTCACCCGGGACTCCCAACCATAGGCTGTTGGGCGTTACGTGAGGTCTTTTAGTCGGTAGGAGTCCGGCATAGCATCCATGATGGATTTTACCTCACGTTAATAAAAAAAACAGAGTTACCGGGGCTAAGTAAAGGTGTTTGTTACTCAATTACGCTCTAACGACTGAACAAATCTGGCTGAAATTTGATACCGGGATAGATTATATAATTTGGAATAACACAAGCCTTTTATCTCTCGAATAAGTTCCCATGGTAAGCAGGAATGAGAACAGACTTTCGTCAAAACTTCAGGCACAACCTAGTGATTATTATACATACATACAGTCCCGGCTTTATCCCCGAAGAGGTAGGCAGAGGCATAGTATACGCCCACATTTTACCTTATAGTTGTATGTCCCACGAAATAGGTGGTGAGCCTATTGCCGCGTTGAAATGGAAAGGAGCAGGTCGCCGCGTCCCGCACTTGAAATTTTTCAAGCCGCGCTTCTGGCCTTCAACTTGGCTTAACGATCATCATTTTCGTTTTGTTTTCGTTCTCTGCGCAATAAATCTTTTTGCGGAAGTGTTCCCTTAGTCGCCTCTTACTACACCCTCAGGATATTTTAGTGTGGCGACATTTTGTACCCTTACCCGTCGCAATACGGGACTCGTCGCCACGCGGGGCTTATTATATATGGGTGATTATTATACTTACACTGTATTTAGTTTTCAGGCCAGAAATCACACAGATAGTATTATCTCCAATTGCCAACTCGCCCGCCAATCTCTCAGTCACTATAGGAACGGGCATCACTTCGTCCGAGAGTTTGAATGGTTTTTCCAACTGTACAACAGAGCAAGACATAGCTGTGTCCAGCTGGAGTATGCTCAGCGGTCTACGGAAAATTCGACTAAAACAATTCGTCTAAATCATTTCGACTAAAACAATTCGTCTAAAAAACTATTCGACTAAAACAATTCGATTAGTAACAATCCGTGTAAAACAATTCGACTGAGAATGAAAATGAAAATGAAAATGAAAATATCTTTATTCATTTAGGTTACAAAGTAACACTTATGAACGTCAAAATTTTTGCTTCTACAGTTACATTTACTCGACTAAAACACCCCGACTCGGACAGGTTAGCTTATGGGGTCCCGACACGATCAATTGGCAATTGTCAAGCACGTAAAATATCATGTGTACATATACAATCATCGATGCACACACACATGCAAAGAAATCACGCACACTGAAGCAACGTCCATTCATATTTAACGTGATTGACAATTGCAAGGCATGATCATGTCGGGACCCCACTAGAAGGCGTGAGCGAAGCGGAGAGGAGCTCCCGCCTTAGCCTTCGTGGTTATTTTTTTTTGTTTTGTCGACGAATTTTTATTTGGGGAACGATTCTGGCGTCGATTAACTCTTGTCGACGAATTTTTATTTAATGAATCTGTACTAGTCGAATTGTTTTAGTCGAAATGCTAATAGTCGAATTGCTAATAGTCGAATTGTTTTTTAGACGAATTGCTTTAGTCGAATTGTCTAAGACGAATTGTTTTAAATGAATTTTCCGCAAGTCTTGCTCAGCAGTGTCCTTGGTACCGCGTGGGTAGTGACGTCACACGGAATCCAACACCACACCCTTTTTTTAACGTGACGAAATTCCTACATGGATGCTATGTCTGACTCTTACCGGCTAAAAACTACACGTTCCCTACCTAACAGCCTAAGGTTCGGAGCCCCGGGTAAGCCCTCGGAAATTGATGATATGGGCAGCGGAAAAAGGCGGCCAGCGTCCCCCAAGATAATAATAATACGCCGTGTCGAAAGGATATCCCCAAGAATCCAAACAGCCCTTGGGTCACCACTGGGGCCTCACCTAGGGGGTTCGGGTGCTATACCGTGTCTTTGGGGAGTCGATTGCCCTTGGATCACGTATTCCGTTCTGTATTCTGCCTTCACCAATTTTACTAATATTTTAAATGTGAAAGTTTGTGAGTGTGGATGTTTGTTACCCTTTCACGCTCGAACGGCTGATCTGATCTTTCTGAAATTTGGTACAAGGATAGATTATAGTCTGGAATAACACGTATGCTACTTTTTATCCGGGAAAATGTTCCCACGGGAAGCGGGAACGGGAACCAAATTTCACGCGGGCTAAGCCGCGCAATTTATCTAGTGGTGTCATAAAATTAAGCAAATATGTTGCCGGCTTTGTAGGAGATTGAATCTCTCAGCTATTGACAGGGCCCTTTTTTAACGTGAGGAAAATCCTATATGAATACTATGCCGGGCTCCTATCGACCAAAAACCATAAGTACTCTACCAAACACCCTACGGTTGAGAGCCCCGCGTCAGCCCTCGGAAGGATGTCCCCAGGTTACTGGGCCTTAATAAACCACCACACCCGCTACCTTCCACAAGTACCTGGTCCCAGTCATGCTCTGTGAGGGGCTGAGTGAGATGGTACAAGTGCAGTGCGTTCTACCTACCCACCGCCGTAGAACGGGCTGAAGATTACGGATACATTGACTATGTTGTTACTTCAGAACTAGTACTTCTGTCAAGAGTAGACCCCGCGACCCAAGAAAATAAAAATAAGTACAACGTGTGAGGAATTATATCCTTCATGTTTAAGCCAAAAATCAACAAAATCCGTTCATAAATAACGCCTTCATCTCTTTTCTCTCTTATCAAAAAAAGCATTCGACAAAACGTTGTATTTTAAATCAAAGAACACGTGTGTCAAGTTTGGTGAACACAGGCATATGGACGAATGCAAAATCGTCCATACTGTCGAATCGGAGACTCTCACTAGCTTCGCTTGCTCGGTCAATATTTATTTAATAGCAGATGATGGTCCCGGCTTCACCCGCGTAAAATTCGGCACCCGTCCTCGCTTCCCGTGGTAACATATTCCCGGGATGAAAAGTACCCTATGTGTTATTCCAGACTTTAAGCTATCTCTGTACCATATTTAAGTTCAATCCGTCCATCCGTTAGAGCGCGATTGAGTAACAAACATCCAAACATCTAAACATCCAAACATCTTTTCTGGGACATCCTTCCGAGGGCTTACCCGGGGCTCCCAACCATAGGCTGCTGGGCGTTACGTGAGGTTTTTAGTCGGTAGGAGTCCGGTATTACATCCATGAGGATTTTCCCTCACGTAAAAAAAAACATCCAAACATTTTCACAAACTTTCACATTTATAATATTAAAAGGAAGTAGGAAAGAAAGTACGTTTTTCCTTACCCTCAAAATAGCAACATCGTTATAACTCTTCTCCTTATTATACAAGGTATGTCTATAACAGGCTCGTATCTTCCTCCACTGCTCAGCTTGCTTCCACTGGTTCAACTCGTGGAGTCGCTCCTCGTGGTGCCCCGACAATGCTATGTAGTTTTGATCTGTGCTAGCTATCACGCGCAAGTGGCGACGGTGTTTTGACCTATCAAAAGTGATGAACATGTGTAAATCTTGATACGCCGCAAAATTTCTTTAAAAAGGCTGGGTTCCTCCTCCACCCTGCGCGCTATGTCACAGTTCTGACATAAATAGGCATACACATTGGCAAAAACAGTAAAAAATAATGGAGGCGTTCCTGTGCTGTTCAAATGACAAGATCTGACGTTTTATGCATAGGAGCCCCCCTTTAATATTTTGATTATTCTTATTTTAATATTGGTTCTTATAGTGGCAAAAGTAATACCTAACTACACCATCTGTGAAGGTTTCAGCTCTCTGGCTATTACGGTTCCTGAGATACAGCCGCGTGACGGACAGACAGTACAAACGGACGACGAATTCTCATGAATAGGGTCCCGTTTTCACCCTTTTGATACGGAACCCTAGTAGAACAGTCCATAGACTGTACAGAACCCTAATAAAACTGTAGATACGTACTGTCTGTAGCAGCGTGCTGACGTCACAACGAACATTGGAGTCAAAATGGCGCCGCCACAGTAATGCCGCCATTCCGTAAAATTCTCGTAATTGGCTATCTTCTTTCTTATAGAAACCTGAAATGTTAAGTTACTTGCAGACGTCAGGTTCTGTTGAGAGTCCTGGGACATCCCCTCGGCTTACCCGGGGCTCCCAACCGTAGGCTGTCGGGCGTTACGTGAGGTTTTTCAGTCGGTAGGAGTCCGGCATAGCATCCATTAAGGATTTTTCCTCACGTTAAAAAAAAAGCAGACGTCACGTGATTTTACCCGTGTAGATTCCGTTCCCGTGGAAAAACAGGAATAAAATATAGCCTACGTTGCTGGGGGATAGGGTAGCTTTCTAACAGTGAAAAAATGTTTCAAATCGGTTCAGTAGTTTCGGAGCCTATTCGATGGAAACAAACAAACAATCAAATCTTTCCTCTTTATAATATCAGTACCTATACTGGGTGTAACAAAATTACCTCTCCAAATTTCATGAGATGACTTGGCATCGGAAATCAAATACAAATATTTAATAAAAAAGGGAGGTTAATTTTTTATTTAAAAAAAATAATTTTTGGCTCATTAAGAATTCGTTTTTCACCGCGGCAATTCGAGGTAACATGGTCGCCGTGGCAAAACAAACACGGAGCACCCGTCTGGCTGTCATTGTCGCTTTCTACTGCCGCTCAGTAGCGATAGAAAGGGTGATAATGAAAATTTATAGGACCTTTAAAACGGAGTTACGGTTAAAGTATTCATGTGATTTTTTTTCTTCAGTTTTGTAATGTTTCTTGACTGATGCCACGTCACGTGACGAAATTTGGAGAGTTAATTTTGTTACACCCAATAGATAAACACATACATAATGGTCACGCCTTTTATCCCCGACGAAATAGGCAGAGGCATATTAAATGCGCACATTTATTTTTTTAGATTTTGTCATACGTAATAGGAGTCGTATATCGAATTGGCGTGTTGATATGGACAGGCGCAGGTTGAAGATTTTCAAGCCGCCCAAAAAGGCCTTCAACTTGACTTAACGATGACCATTTTACTGGTGATCGGGACCAATGCAGTCGGTTAAAACGTAGCCTATGTTCTTCCCTGAGACTCAAACTATAGTTATACCAAATTTCAGCTAAATAGCTTCAGCGGTTTAGGCGTGATAGCGTGACAAAGTTGACAAACTGACAGACAGACAGACAAAGTTACATTCGCATTTATAATATTAGGTAGTAAGGCAGTAAAATGGCAGTTGTTAAGCCAAGTTGAAGGCCTTTCTAGGCGGCTTGAAAAATTTCAACAGCAGGCAGTTACAACCTGCGCCTGTCCATCTCAACACGGCAATACGGCTCAGATTCAGATTCAGATTCAGATTCTTTATTTCGTAAACATAGGTATAATACAGGTGTTACAGCGAGTCTAGTGGTCTACTATGTTTTGCCTGGAGACATACGAAACATTAAAAATAAAAAGAAATTAATTGATTGCATGCAAACTAAAAACAGAGAATTTATGAACTCTCAATATAAAGTATTTCAGCACTATGTTGACAATTATTTTGGCAATCTAACTAATTATTAGTGAATAAATGTCAATTTAATTAATTTTATAGTTACTGTAATATGTCATACTAGATTACACAATAAAATATAATATAATAGTAATTGTCAATAATATAAAATTGCATAATTTTGTCTCATTTCATAATGCTTATAATTTAAAAAAAAAAATAAAAAAAATTAATACATACAGTGTTATTTCATTTTAAAAGTAATAATGTCAATTAAAGATTGTGTCAGTTTAAATGTCAAAATATGTATAAAAGTACCAATATAAATTTCATTACAATTCAGTCACATTTAACAGACCGGCAATATCTTAAATTTTACAAATTTATAAAGTTTAGTTCAGACACACGTTAAGCCACCTATACTTGCATCACTGGACACACCACAAACAGAGGCGTGTGGGCCATTTAACATTCTGTCAGATAGGATTAAGGAAGTCCTGTGGAGAATAATAGCATTTTGATACTAGCAGGTCGTGAAGTTTCCTTTTAAATATTTTTATTTCACTAACAGTTCTTATATGTTCAGGAATACTGTTATATATACGTGGGGCTAGGCAAAAGAAACTCTCATGCATTAGTTGCGTTTTACTGGGAACTATATGGGTGAAATTCAACAAGTGATTTTTTTTTGTCATTTCGGTGGGCTTTTTTATAACGATGCTTTTTACACACTATTAAGTAACTAAAAGAAACTTTAACCTTATTTGTGGCATACGCGTAAGTGGACATCAAATAATCTTAAAACTTACCGAAATATTTATGTTTGAATTTTTAGGAGTACACTGAAATGAAAAATGCTCACTGAAATGATAAATCGTCCACCGAAATTACAAAAATTGTCACTGAAATGATAAGACTGTGCACCGGCATGATATTAGCCCACTGAAATGATACAGCCAAGAACGTCATTTATTTATAGGTGAGTTCCGTAGATTGTATGAAATGAATCTAAATAAAATTCAATAGTTTATCATTAAGTGATATTTATTGAATATAAGATCAAACTATTGAATTAGGTAAATTAATTAAATGAAATTGTTTGCGGAACGAGAATAGTGTTAATTTTTACTTGTAATATTATCGTGTTAGGTAAGGAAAACTTCAAAATTTACTAAATCAACTATTATATTTTTACAACACAATGGTTTACTAAGAAATATTATAAAAATATCAAAATCTGTTCAAAAGAGCTATGCACTTCTTCTAATCTTAAACATTTATAAACAACAAAAAATCTTAAATTGAGATCACGACATCGTAAATTATTATTACAAACAGTTTAGCTATATAATCTGAAATGTAAATTTTTAACAGTGTCTGTCAATAGTCTCTTTTGTTTTTTTAATCCATGTCTTGAGATAACATCATTTTTACCGGGACAAACTGTTGAATTTTCATCTTCCTCAAAGAAATTCACTACTTTCGGTTGAATAATGTTTTTTCTCTTAGGTTTTATTTTTACACTTTTTTCTACTTTTTGAGTATTTTCTTTTAAATTTATATAATGATTCTTTAGCCTGCAACACATTTCTTTTTCTTTAGAGACCTGTAATAGTTTGTTTTGTAATTCTGTTATTAGTTTAGATTTAGTTCTTTGATATTTTCGAAATTTTTCTTTAAGCCCTCGCTTAAATTCTAAAGAGGTAATTGACGATTCTGAAACAGGGCTGTTGGGGCATAATGTTGATTCGATACTACTCAGATTTGGTGGAATTGTTATTTGTGCTGCGCCAGTTGTTAGATATGTTATGTTTCGTGGTTCTTCACAATGAAGACTAGTTTGTACATTCTCATCAACATCGTGTTGAATATCGGAACCCTAACTGGTATCGCTGTTCATCTGCAAGCAGCGTCGTAAAATGCTGTGATGGGTAGGTATTAGAGACGAAGATGAATTGACTTGCCTTAAAGTGCTTGGACCAGGATTATTAGAGTTGTTATCTGAACAAAATTGATGCTTCAATAGTCGGTTTTGTCTTGGACTGCTACTATATACACGATCCGAAGTATGATCAAGTTGTATATTCGTACTTATGCTATTATTACTGATCAACCGTAAGCTGCGTCGTGAAGAATTACACCGGGTAGTTCTTGAAGTCAAAGGCGTATTGTGATGGAAAGCTATTAGTCCAGAGTTATCACTCGTATTATCAACTTCACTTTGATTCCCAGTTGTCTCATTAAACTCAGGTTGAGCCACTACAGAAGCTGAAGCTGCTCTATTTTTTTTTTCTAAGGTAATAGGCGGCGGCACTTACTTTGTTTTTTTTCTTAAGATTTTTAATTTTCTTGGAGTCATTTCATGTCTAGGAACAATTAATCCTACTTCTTTTTTTCTGTCATATCTCTCCCTGTCTTTTCGAAGAAACTCTTCGCGTGTGACGTCATTGCTCTTAATTCTCTCTTTTCTTCTTCTTTCATATAACCTTCTTTTTTCTAACCTTTCTTCTCTGGTCTGTAGCTTAGGTCGCGGCATCCTAAAATCAAAACACATAATTGTTAATGACCATTTTTTAAGTCTTAATCCATCTGCATCTCTCACAAATACAAGTACCTACTTTCTAAAATATAAGATGCTATACTTACTCTTAAACATACCACGAGCGCATACTTTAGCTCTCTCACGTGTACGCAAAAATATATTTCTCACTCACGCCTGACGCGCATGCACATACGAAATGTACCTACAAATTCATCATTTATTCTACGACCACTTACTACTAATTGTCATTAAAAGAAGGAAAAACTCTTGAAACAATTATAAAGTTGACATTCAATTTCAAGAGAAAAAAAAAAATGTGCATCTAGATGTAAGTAGGTACCTACGTTTATTATACATTTTCTAACTACATATAATTATACTTAGGTACCATGTTATTGTATTGTGTTAAATAAATGAAAAAAAACAGAAATATTTACACATCAAGTTAATCCCAAAATATCGAAATTATATCACTAAATTCAAATGACGCAATATTGGACTCAAGGATCTCTAAAAGTTTTGGTTTTATCATTTCGAAGTTACATTTCATTTCGATGGACTATTATTGGTATAACAGTCCACCGAATCCACTGAAATGATAACACCGACATGATAAAAAGAAGTATTTTTTACATTACACTCTGATACTAGAATTATTTTTAAAATGTCATCACTGTTCTAACAAAGCATATCTTACGGCGATTATAATATACAATTTTCAAATAAATATAATGAACCTAACACGAGTTATAAAGGCCACAGAAATGAAACTATTACTTAACTATTTTTGTTCCCATATCACTGAAATGATACACTTACGTTTTGGAGGGAATCCACGTTGATGTTGCGGCATGTGCGTGCGCTCCGACGAGCAGAGGCGGACTGATTCGCGGGTACTGAGGCGCGGGGGTCGCCATAACGCAATTTTGACAAATTTGCTTAACAAAAACTTACTGTCCACCAAAATGATATTGTTTTTCAGGACAAAAGTTGACTGCTTAATAAATTTATAAGAAATAAGATAAACAAACAATATTAGTTTTTTTATTATAGCTTATGTTATAAGTTATTGATACAAAAGTCGATTTTAGTATGAATAAGAAATGCAACTGCAGAGTAAGATATTTTGCGATCGAAATTGGACTCAGGACAGATCACCGTAATGATAAAATGACACTTCGTACTTAATTTTTTTTATGTAATAGAGGACATTACTCAATATTTTTTTTTGCCATGGTAGATAGGTACTTATTTTACTAAAAAAAATAGTCAAAATCATAAAACCATAACATTGCACTACCGTTCTCAGGTTTGCCGTGTATTTTTTTTGCTTGTGCAATTCACCCATATGTAATTTATTCTGATGTCTTACTCGGGTGCGATAACTGAACAAATTGGGGTTTTTCTTAACAAATACTGCAGACTCATAAATGTATAGACACGGAAATGTAAGAAGATTCATTTTCTTAAAATATGGTGCACAGGAGTCGGGTGCATAAATATTGGACATTGCCCTGATACAACGTTTCTGTGCAATGAATACACGCTCTTTATCTGAACCATTACCCCAGAAAATTATTCCGTATCTAAGAATTGAGCTAACATAGCCATGGTACGCTGTTAATAGAGTTGCTATATTTGCAACCTTACCTAGTCTGTGGAGCGCGTATGAAAATTGTGCTAGTTTATAACATGTCAGTTCCGCGTGATTTTTCCATTTGAGATTCTCGTCAATCTGTAAACCTAAGAATTTAGTAGCTTCGGTTGTTTCAATTTCTCTTTCTTGATAGCAAACTCTTAGAGAATCTATGCGGTGAGTTCGTATTTTAAAATTCATTAATTTTGTTTTGTCCAAGTTTATCATTAAGTTATTTATTTTAAACCAGTTAATAATATTTTCTAAAGTTTCATTTATGTCAAATTCTAAAGTTAATTTATTGTCATTAGTAAATAATACAGTGCTATCATCAGCAAATAAGGTCATATCATGTTGTGTAATGGAAGGCATGTCATTTATATAAATAAAATAGAGGCCCCAATATACTGCCTTGTGGGACGCCGAATTTTGGTGTACCCTTATTAGACTTACATATTTCTTCAGATTTAGTCATTTTATTGAACCATTTTACTTCCGTGAACTGTTCTCTATTTGAAAGGTACGATTTTATTAGCTTATGTACATTTCCTCTAACGCCATAGACATACATTTTCTTTAGGAGAATATTGTGGTCAACACGGTCAAAAGCCTTTGACATATCCATGTACAATGCAATAGCAGGTAGCCCCTTGTCTAAATTTGTGTATACCTTGAGTAAAAAATTATAAATAGCTACATTAATTGATTTCCCAGTTCTGAACCCATATTGGCATTGAGTAAAAATTTTATATTTCTCTAAGAAGGAATAAATGCATTTGTGTATAACCTTTTCAAATATTTTTGCAAAAACAGGAATCAATGCTATAGGCCTATAATTGTTTCTATCTGTCCTGTTACCTTTTTTATGTATAGGTTTAATAACCGATATCTTCAACTTATCTGGGAAAATGCCCTGCTCTATGCACATATTTACAATGTAGCTCAACGGGTAAGATATAGTATTAGCTACACACTTAGTTACACTTGTCATAACGCTATCATAGCCAGTGCTGTTAGTATTTTTTAATGTCATTATTATTTTTCGTATGTCATCAGGGATTGTGGGCATCATAAAAATTGAATTAGAATTATAAGTCATTTCGTTTAAGACTCTAGTATTTTTAATATTATTCTGAGTATTATAATCATCTATGTCAAGGAAAAATTCATTAAATGAGTTAGCGATCTCTATAGGGTTATTTATCGTTACGTCGTTACATATTATTTGGTCTATACTTTCAGTTGGATATCTTGACTTCATCTCATTGATCACTTTCCAAGTTGCTTTGCATTTGATATCTGCATACTTAATAAGATAATCATTTTGTGACTTTTTTGTCATTCTAATAATCTGCTTAAACCTCGTTGCATACGATTTAAAAGTAGTTTTGTTAATCTGACTGGGTTCTTTTCTGTATTGCCATAGCAGATATCGCTCACTACCTATTACGTGAGACAAATTCTAAAAAAAAGGTGAAATGTGGTCATAATAATATGCCTCTGCCTACCCCTTAAAGGCGTTACCATAGTGTAAGGTTTCGTTGTTTTTGCCTAATTTTATTCAATGGCAATGAAGGTAGATTGAATAATGAGAGGGGCGAGGAATGTTTATAAAAGGCGGCAACGCCTTTTTGTGGGGCTCAGTCGAACACTACCCGCGTCGCTAGATAGTAACGTAAAAGTATAATTGGGCAATGGGGAACATTGTTAGCGGTGGAAGGTGAGCTTTATGCGCATATTATAGGCCACCTCAAACTTGCAGATTGGTTCGAAAGCACCAGACACTGTTGCAATGTTCTTCCTTGTGCCACGCGGTAAAAGGTTTCCTAGTTTTAATATATTTATTGGGTAAGCGTGCTGTGACACGTTTAAATATTGAAAATAAAGGAGTGGGGCGTGCGTGAGTTACTCACGTCACGCTGCCGTCATGGGCCTGCTTCTGTAAGGACGGTGAGTCGCCCTCTCACCGTCCCCAGGCCCCCGCTCATGGTGGCCGATAGTCCTCGGCAGAGACACATCGACGGCGCCCAGGCCGCCGACTGCGGAACTCGGGTGGGAGAGTTCTCTCCCGTTCCCGCCCCGCCGTCTCTTTCACAAGCATGACCTGCTCGCAGAAAGAGGCGGCGCAGTCCCACTTACTTCCGCTGGAGATCATGGCTCGCACCATGGTCTCGAGCGAGAGAGTGTCCACGTCCAGACCCACTACGAGGACCTGGCGCTGTTGCGCCCACGCCGTGCACTCCACCAGCGTGTGGAGCTGCGGTCCTCGCAGTGCTGACACTCGGCCGTGAATTGCTCTCACCTTTGGTATGACTCCACGAGGTACTTACTAGACGTGCTTGAAGCTATGCAGAGAAGTGCTATTCGAATTATTGGTTGTCCTCAGGTGATGGAAAGCCATGAGTCATTGACGCAGCGTAATAGCGTTTTTGGCTTTATTCTACCGAATTATGACGTCGAGATTGCGGCGTATCCCAGTAGTTCCATTGCGTAGTTCCATGATGGAACTACTACATGGAACTACTGGGATACGGCGGTCGATTCGGCGTTTTGAAGAGCTGTTTAAAAGGCACCATCTGTTTTTCGTCAGTAATTAAGAGTCCGGCACAGCATCGTGAGGATTTCTGCCCATAAAAATTCTTCTCTCCTTTTCGATCCCGAATGACACGTTTCGGGCAGAAATGGTTATGGATGGGTGACCACCACTTGACCACTTTGTGACATTTATTTACGAGCATTTTCGTGCTTCGGTTATCACGTTAAGCAGTAGGTTCCAGTTGTCAGTAAAATGGCAGGCGTTAAGCCAAGTTGAAGGCCTTGTAGGCGTCTTGAAAAATTGCAACTTTGGGTCGTAACAACCTGCGCTCGGGTCGGCACCGCGTGTAGCGCCTCTGGTGTCGCAAACGTCTATCAGCTACGGTAACCAACATTCCGGTGGGCCGTAAGCTTGTCTGCCACCTAGGTAGTATAAAAAAACGCCACTCTCATATTGTGGAGAGAATCTTCGCCAGAACCAAGCGATTCATAAGGCCATTTCTCTGTCTCTCCATAGAAACCTGGAACGGTCTACCAGCACACGTGTCTCCCTTGCAGCTGTGTGTTGTTCAGATCAAAAAGGAGAGGGTAGTGCTTTTTTTTTAACGTGAGTGAAATCTTTCAGGGACTCTTCTGCCGACTAAAAACCACACGTATCCTACCTAACAGCCTACGGTTGGCAGCCCCGGTTAAGTATTCGGAAGGATATGAGGAGATATTAGACGGAGGACAGTGTTAATTTGAAGAGCTCTTTAGAACACTGATTTTTATCGTCAACTAGCTACCCTCCCCGGCTTCGCACGGGTGCTGATACTAAAAATACAAATACAATCTATTAAAAAAACGCATCAAAATCTGTTGCGTTGTTTTAAAAATTTAAGCATAGGTACATAGGGACAGAAAAAGCGACTTTGTTTTATACTATGTAGTGAAGTGATAAGCAGGATTATTCTAGCAAGCGATTTCGAAAATCCTAGTAGCACTTTCACAATCTATTGAAATGTATTATTTAAGGTAGCACCTACCTCGAAATCAAGTGTCATTACAGAGACCTCTCGTATTATAAACATACAGTATATCGCCGTTGAAATTTGACTGTAATTCATTAAAATAGTAATTTTGTAGACTTCTTCTCATAATCTCTTCTTAAATTTCATGTTATTCTACGAAATTTTCATAACAATTGAGAGCTTTCTCGACATACGACTTGTCACTAACAAGTGACAACATATACTGCCACAATAACAAAAACCGGCCAAGTGCGAGTCGGACTCGCCCATAAGGGTTCCGTAGCAGCAAGTACCATAAAATAAAAGTTCTTGTAGTTCGTTGTTACTTTGATTGACGTTTTAACACGTTCGATGTGGAAGTGATTTTTCTAGGCGAAAATTGTAGTTCATGACGTATTAATAAATAAAACTACTTAGGCACTAGATCTCGTTCAAACCAATTTTCGTTGGAAGCATTATAATATTTTTTTTAGATTTATCATTCTCTTATTATAGAAGTTTGAGGGGGGGGGGGGGGACACATTTTTGCACTTTCTAAGTGGCTCTCGCACAAACTATATTCAGTTGAGAAAAAAATATTTTAGAAACCCCAATAGTAGTTTTAAAGACATATCTATAGATACCCCACACGTCGTCGTATGAATTTGATAAAATAAATTGAGTTTCAGCTCAGAACTGAAACTCATTTTTTTTTTCATCAAACCCATACACATCAATACCATAAAAAATACTATTTCGGACCCCCCAATTTTTTTTCTGTTTATGTGTGAAATTCTTAATGCGGTTTACAGAATACATCTAGGTACTTACCAAGTTTCAACAGCATATTCCTTATAGTTTCGGAGGAAAGTGGCTGTGACTTACGGACGAACTGACAGACGGACAGACAGAAATGACGAATCTACTAGGGTTTCGTTTTTTGCCCTTGGCTACGGAACCCTAAAAAGCAAACACAATGCTTAACCACAGATATTTTTTTTTCTTCTTTGTTTGATATCTAGCAAATTTAGCAACGCGCTGTCTGTCATCTATACTAATATTATAAAGAGGAAAGATTTGGTTTTTTGTTTGTTTGTTTGTTTGTTTGTTTGTTTGTAACGAATAGGCTCCGGAAGTACTGGACCGATTTGAAAAATTCTTTCGCTGTTGGAAAGCTACACTCTTTGCCGTGAACATAGGCTATATTTTATTCCCGTATTCCCACGGGAACGGGAACTACGCGGGTGACACCGCGTGACGTCCGCTAGTATTGGTATAAACTAAAACTCAGGGGTCGCCAATCTTTCAGGCCCGGGCCATTTATGACACTAGATATAAGATAGGGAAAGGCCACACTGTCTTGGTTAGACTACATGCATACATACTTATGGGTACTTACGCCTTTCTCCCCAAAGAGGTAGACAGCGACATACCTACTGTAATATCCACATTTCACCTTAATTTATCCCACGTAATAGGTGGTGAGCCGTATTGCCGTGTTGATGTGGGAAAGCGCAGATTATGACTGCCTGCTATGGAAAATTTTCAAGTCGCTCATATGGCCCTCAACCCGGCCTAACGACTGCAATTTTACTGACAACCGTGACCTACGAACATTCATCTACACAAATTCGATTTTACCGCCCGGCCTTGCTGATTAATGCCGGCCCGCTTATGTGTGTAGCAACCCTTATTCTACAGCCCTAGATACATATTGCCTTGCGAATCTAGCAGTAAATGTAAATGTAAAAGTAAAATCAATCATTTAGACGTTCATAAGCGTTACATTGTGACCAATATGAATAAAGATTTTTCATTTTAAAGCGCCTATAGTTCAGGTGGTCAGCCTATTGCCGTCTTGAAATGATCAGGGGCATGTTGTAGCTAATCGCTGTTTAAAATGTTCAATCCTTCTATATCACCTTCTGTCGGAAAATCTGGATCTTCCTTCGAACTGAGACGATAGGCAGTGATAGGGCACGAGTGGTGTTAGTCGGTAAGAGCCCGGCATAGCATCCTAGAGGGATTTCCACACGTAAAAACAATCTATAAGGCTTTCATGTTAGCTTACCGTGTACCATGTTATTGATAGAGCTAGATGTAAGAGTAAAATCCCAAAATATTGCAAAGACTGAGGTCGCACTGCGGTGGCGGTTGCGGTTTCTAACATCAAAATGTCATAGCCAATGAAATTCTATGATGATGAAATGAGTCTATGGTTTCGTTGGTTTTGACATATTGTGGTTAGAAACCGCAACCGCCAACCGCAGCGCGGTCTCATCCTAAGTTAAAGCTGTGTTTTTTTTTCTTTTTAGGGTTTCGTAGCCAAATGGCAAAAACGGAACCCTTATAGATTCGTCATGTCTGTCTGTCTGTCCGTCTGTTTGTCCGTCCGTGTGTCACAGCCACTTTTCTCCGAAATTATAAGGTCTATGCTATTGAAACTTGGTAACTAGATGAATTCAATGAACCGCATTAAGATTCTTATATAAAACTAGCAAAAAAGCAGTAAATTTTGGGGGTCCCCATACTCAGAACTGAAACTCAAAATTTTTTTTTTCATCAAGCACATCCGTGTGTGGTATCTATAGATAGGTCTTTAAAAATGCTATTGAGGTTCCTAAAATCATTTTATTCTAAAGTGAATAGTTTGAGCAAGAGACACTTCCAAAGTGGAAAAATGTGTGCCCCCCCCCCCCCCCTCTAACTTCTAAACTAAGAGAATGATAAATCTAAAAAAAATATATGATGTACATTGCTATAAAAACTACCAACGAAAATTGGTTCGACCGAGATAGAGCTGGTAGTTTTTTTTTAATACGTCATAAACCGCAATTTTCGGTAACAAAAATCACTACCACTGCGAACGTGTTAAAACATCAATCAAAGTTACAACGAACTATAAGAACTTTTCTTTTATGTTATTTGCTGCAACGAAACCCTTCATGGGCGAGTCCAACTCGTACTTGGCCGGTTTTTTGTTTTCCTTTTATCTTTTTTGTTTTTAGTTCTTTGAAAACATACATCAGAAGAGTATAATGGTGTTAAATTTCCAATTTATTACCTTGACGCGTTCTCGAGATAAAGGGTCTTGGCAGAATCCTGGGACCTCCTTCCGAGGGCTTACCCAGGGCTGCCGACCGTAGACGGCGTAACAAGAAGTGGTCAAAAACTTATCCAGAAAAGAACATTTTAAGAATTTGTTACAGAACGCCTAAAGGATGGTAGAGCACAGTATGATTTTAGTCGGTAAGAGTCCGGCATAGCACCCAAGAGGGATTTCCACAAGTAAAAAATAAAAAAATTTGACAGACAGACAAATGGACAACAAAATGATCCTATGAGTTTCTGTATCATCCTCTTGACCTACAGATCCCGAAAACCCCGCAGGAACTAAAACAAGATTTAATATCGATTTATTTATTTAAAAAATCATAACATTACTACTACAAATAACAATGTAATTTCTATTATACGGCCCTTTAACGGAAGCGTTCTACTGCATTCCACAAAGTCTTTGTTCTTATATCGATTGTAGTACACTAGCCGCGTGTAGACTCCACTGTGGTTCCCGCAGTCCTCAGACACGGCTACACCAACTAGATATCCCGAACACGCTAAAGGTCCCCCGGAATCCCCCTGAGAAGAGAAAATAGTTGTTATATAATACATCATAAGAACTGTTTTCAAAAGCTGCTTGACATGATAACTTCATCTAAGTCTCATGCCCTAAGAAGCGGGATAACACTCAAAATCATGTTTGAGATAGCGGTGGTATCCAAAGTCTGTTGGGAACCCTAGGACATCCTTCCAAAGAGTTACCCCACCAGTGACAGACGAATAGTAAAAGACAGCGTGAATTGAGTTTCAGTAACCCCAAAAAAGCTACAGACCCTTTAGGCGCGATTGGTCCAATTCGCGATTGGTCCGATGTTCAAAATAATGTCCAATTCGCAGTTGGTCAAATTCGCGGTTGGTCCATTTCGCGATCGGTCCATTTCGCGATTGGTCCAATTCGTGATTGGTCCATTTCGCGATTGGTCCAATCCGAGACTATAAAATATTGACAACTCCTGTTTTCTTTCTTTCCTTTCGGTCTCTTAGGTCCAGTTCCTATGTACGTCTAGCGTGTTTGTTACGACTATTTCTGCGAAAGTCTATTTATTTAAAAGTCCATTATTGCGAATGTCCATTTCTTTGTACGTCCATTTATTTGAACGTACGACGACATTGCTGAAATTTAGATTCTATAATACTTATTGAAGTGAAACTTCTTTATCGGCGTTGGAAAAAAATTTGCGTCACGTCACGTCACGTCACGTCACGATTTTTGGTTACGCGCCATCTTTGTTCTGTTCCTCACCACGGTGGATTCGAATTAAGAGTACTTTATCCAGGGATAGCATGTCATTTAAGGGTTTTTGGACTTTTTGACTTTTGGGCTTTTGGACTTTTGGACTTTTGGATGGGACATTGGTACTTTGGGTCTTTGGGACTTTGGAACTTTGAGACTTTGGGACTTTTGAACTTTTGAACTTTTGAACTTTTGAACTTTTGAACTTTTGAACTTTTGGACTTTTGGACTTTTGGACTTTTGGATGGGACCTTGGTACTTTGGGTCTTTGGGACTTTGGAACTTTGGGACTTTGGGACTTTGGGACTTTGGGACTTTGGGACTTTGGGACTTTGGGACTTTGGGACTTTTGGACTTTTGGACTTTTGGACTTTTGGATGGGACCTTGGTACTTTGGGTCTTTGGGGCTTTGGGACTTTGGGACTTTTGGACTTTTGGACTTTTGGACTTTTGGACTTTTGGACTTTTGGACTTTTGGACTTTTGGACTTTTGGACTTTTGGACTTTTGGACTTTTGGACTTTTGGACTTTTGGACTTTTGGACTTTTGGACTTTTGGACTTTTGGACTTTTGGACTTTTGGACTTTTGGACTTTTGGACTTTTGGACTTTTGGACTTTTGGACTTTTGGACTTTTGGACTTTTGGACTTTTGGACTTTTGGACTTTTGGACTTTTGGACTTTTGGACTTTTGGACTTTTGGACTTTTGGACTTTTGGACTTTTGGACTTTTGGACTTTTGGACTTTTGGACTTTTGGACTTTTGGACTTTTGGACTTTTGGACTTTTGGACTTTTGGACTTTTGGACTTTTGGACTTTTGGACTTTTGGACTTTTGGACTTTTGGACTTTTGGACTTTTGGACTTTTGGACTTTTGGACTTTTGGACTTTTGGACTTTTGGACTTTTGGACTTTTGGACTTTTGGACTTTTGGACTTTTGGACTTTTGGACTTTTGGACTTTTGGACTTTTGGACTTTTGGACTTTTGGACTTTTGGACTTTTGGACTTTTGGACTTTTGGACTTTTGGACTTTTGGACTTTTGGACTTTTGGACTTTTGGACTTTTGGCCTTTGGGACTTTGGGACTTTTGGACTTTTGGACTTTTGGTCTTTTGGACTTTTGGCCTTTGGGACTTTGGGACTTTTGGACTTTTGGATGGGATCTTGGTACTTTGGGTCTTTGGGACTTTGGAACTTTGGGACTTTGGGACTTTGGGACTTTGGGACTTTGGGACTTTGGGACTTTGGGACTTTGGGACTTTGGGACTTTGGGACTTTGGGACTTTGGGACTTTGGGAATTTGGGACTTTGGGACTTTGGGACTTTGGGACTTTGGGACTTTGGGACTTTGGGACTTTGGGACTTTGGGACTTTGGGACTTTGGGACTTTGGGACTTTGGGACTTTGGGACTTTGGGACTTTGGGACTTTGGGACTTTGGGACTTTGGGACTTTGGGACTTTGGGACTTTGGGACTTTGGGACTTTGGGACTTTGGGACTTTGGGACTTTGGGACTTTGGGACTTTGGGACTTTGGGACTTTGGGACTTTGGGACTTTGGGACTTTGGGACTTTGGGACTTTGGGACTTTGGGACTTTGGGACTTTGGGACTTTGGGACTTTGGGACTTTGGGACTTTGGGACTTTGGGACTTTGGGACTTTGGGACTTTGGGACTTTGGGACTTTGGGACTTTGGGACTTTGGGACTTTGGGACTTTGGGACTTTGGGACTTTGGGACTTTGGGACTTTGGGACTTTGGGACTTTGGGACTTTGGGACTTTGGGACTTTGGGACTTTGGGACTTTGGGACTTTGGGACTTTGGGACTTTGGGACCTTGAGACCTTGGGACTTTTGGACTTTTGGACTTTTGGACTTTTGGACTTTTGGACTTTTGGACTTTTGGACTTTTGGACTTTTGGACTTTTGGACTTTTGGACTTTTGGACTTTTGGACTTTTGGACTTTTGGACTTTTGGACTTTTGGACTTTTGGACTTTTGGACTTTTGGACTTTTGGACTTTTGGCCTTTGGGACTTTGGGACTTTTGGACTTTTGGATGGGATCTTGGTACTTTGGGTCTTTGGGACTTTGGAACTTTGGGACTTTGGGACTTTGGGACTTTGGGACTTTGGGACTTTGGGACTTTGGGACTTTGGGACTTTGGGACTTTGGGACTTTGGGACTTTGGGAATTTGGGAATTTGGGACTTTGGGACTTTGGGACTTTGGGACTTTGGGACTTTGGGACTTTGGGACTTTGGGACTTTGGGACTTTGGGACTTTGGGACTTTGGGACTTTGGGACTTTGGGACTTTGGGACTTTGGGACTTTGGGACTTTGGGACTTTGGGACTTTGGGACTTTGGGACTTTGGGACTTTGGGACTTTGGGACTTTGGGACTTTGGGACTTTGGGACTTTGGGACTTTGGGACTTTGGGACTTTGGGACTTTGGGACTTTGGGACTTTGGGACTTTGGGACTTTGGGACTTTGGGACTTTGGGACTTTGGGACTTTGGGACTTTGGGACTTTGGGACTTTGGGACTTTGGGACTTTGGGACTTTGGGACTTTGGGACTTTGGGATTTTGGGACCTTGAGACCTTGGGACTTTGGGACTTTTGGACTTTTGGCCTTTTGGACTTTTGGACTTTGGACTTTGGACTTTTGGACTTTTGGACTTTTGGACTTTTGGACTTTTGGACTTTTGGACTTTTGGACTTTTGGACTTTTGGACTTTTGTACTTTTTGACTTAATTTAAGGTGAGGTGAAAATTAAGTTTATGAAGAAGTTTCACTTCTTACGTGTGTACACTAAGTACACGCAATTTTTTTTTATCTGAAATGTAACCCTTTGTCCACTAAAATCCATTAAAAAGATCCATCCATCCATCATGGATCTTTGTGGACATAATATCATTATGTTTATGGCCAAAAAAATACAGTACTTATAGACATTCACATTTGGTCCAAAATTTTCCATTTGTGATACTAATTAGTAAAGGGTTTGTTTTTAAATTAATTTGATCAATACCTGGCATCCACCTCCAGGCCCGCTGGCACACATCTGATCTTTTGAGCTGGTCACCATTATGTGCGCCTGTTCGCAGTCATGATACGATAAAATGAAGACACATACCGCTTGAAGATTTTGCGCGCGTTGTCTCTAAAATTAGTTAAGATTTAATTTTTTTAGGGATCCGTGTCCAAACTGGATCCTAGGTCTAGCCATCTGCCTTTCACCAGTGATAGATATACAGCTAAAATTTTCCCAGTTGATGCATTTCTGTTACCGCTATAACAATTTCCGAAAAGAGAAAAATAATTGAGGAGGGCCCCATACAACAAACGTCATAATATTTTGATACTTAAGGTTTTCCTTATTTATATCTTATTATATCGAGATGCCGCCTGATTAATGGAGAGCCATGGCGAAACCTAGCGAATGGATGGCCAGGATGGCCACTCATAGTCCACAGGCCATCTGATAGAAGTCTCAGGTTGACTACCCCATGATGTGCTTTTTGCAAGAGTTGTAAGTATTCGGAGACAACACGTTCAGACGCAAAGCGTTCTACGTTTCTATGGTTCGACAGAGAGATGACCCTTTGAATTGCTCAACAGTGCACGCCTAACACGTGATATTTTGCCAAAGTATTTTTCAATATTTGAGTCCTCAATATATAAGGCGTCCCGAAACTAACTTGTTAAACTTCGTCACGTGACTTGGTCACAAGTCAAAAAAATTACAAAAATAATGTAACCTCGAATTGTTGCAGTACAAAACGAATGCATAATGTGCGATAAAAATACTTTAAAAAAGTTTAAAACCTTTCACCCTTTCTTTATTAAAATAGTTGTTTTTGATTTCCGATACCAAGTCATCTCATGAAGTTTGACGAGTTAATTTTGGGATGCCAAATCATATACCACCCGATTATTAATCGGGCGACTCATGATGACACCTAACAAAGTGAGGGCCACTCTCACAGGCCATTTCACAGTAGTCCTCAGGTTGACGTCTATTCGGAGAAAACACGTGCTCTGGCAAAGCATTTCACGTTTCTATGGTTCGACAAAGAGATGACTTTTATAATTGCTCAACGGCAATAGAGTCGAAAGTGCAAGTCTAACACGTGATATAGGTATATTGACAAGCTATTTTTTGAAGTGAAACTTCTTTATCGGCGTTGGAAAAAAATTTGCGTCACGTCACGTCACGTCACGTCACGATTTTTGGTTACGCGCCATCTTTGTTCTGTTCCTCACCACGGTGGATTCGAATTAAGAGTACTTTATCCAGGGATAGCATGTCATTTAAGGGTTTTTGGACTTTTTGACTTTTGGGCTTTTGGACTTTTGGACTTTTGGATGGGACATTGGTACTTTGGGTCTTTGGGACTTTGGAACTTTGAGACTTTGGGACTTTTGAACTTTTGAACTTTTGAACTTTTGAACTTTTGAACTTTTGAACTTTTGGACTTTTGGACTTTTGGACTTTTGGATGGGACCTTGGTACTTTGGGTCTTTGGGACTTTGGAACTTTGGGACTTTGGGACTTTGGGACTTTGGGACTTTGGGACTTTGGGACTTTGGGACTTTGGGACTTTGGGACTTTTGGACTTTTGGACTTTTGGACTTTTGGATGGGACCTTGGTACTTTGGGTCTTTGGGGCTTTGGGACTTTGGGACTTTTGGACTTTTGGACTTTTGGACTTTTGGACTTTTGGACTTTTGGACTTTTGGACTTTTGGACTTTTGGACTTTTGGACTTTTGGACTTTTGGACTTTTGGACTTTTGGACTTTTGGACTTTTGGACTTTTGGACTTTTGGACTTTTGGACTTTTGGACTTTTGGACTTTTGGACTTTTGGACTTTTGGACTTTTGGACTTTTGGACTTTTGGACTTTTGGACTTTTGGACTTTTGGACTTTTGGACTTTTGGACTTTTGGACTTTTGGACTTTTGGACTTTTGGACTTTTGGACTTTTGGACTTTTGGACTTTTGGACTTTTGGACTTTTGGACTTTTGGACTTTTGTACTTTTGGACTTTTGGACTTTTGGACTTTTGGACTTTTGGACTTTTGGACTTTTGGACTTTTGGACTTTTGGACTTTTGGACTTTTGGACTTTTGGACTTTTGGACTTTTGGACTTTTGGACTTTTGGACTTTTGGACTTTTGGACTTTTGGACTTTTGGACTTTTGGACTTTTGGACTTTTGGACTTTTGGACTTTTGGACTTTTGGACTTTTGGACTTTTGGACTTTTGGACTTTTGGACTTTTGGACTTTTGGACTTTTGGCCTTTGGGACTTTGGGACTTTTGGACTTTTGGACTTTTGGTCTTTTGGACTTTTGGCCTTTGGGACTTTGGGACTTTTGGACTTTTGGATGGGATCTTGGTACTTTGGGTCTTTGGGACTTTGGAACTTTGGGACTTTGGGACTTTGGGACTTTGGGACTTTGGGACTTTGGGACTTTGGGACTTTGGGACTTTGGGACTTTGGGAATTTGGGACTTTGGGACTTTGGGACTTTGGGACTTTGGGACTTTGGGACTTTGGGACTTTGGGACTTTGGGACTTTGGGACTTTGGGACTTTGGGACTTTGGGACTTTGGGACTTTGGGACTTTGGGACTTTGGGACTTTGGGACTTTGGGACTTTGGGACTTTGGGACTTTGGGACTTTGGGACTTTGGGACTTTGGGACTTTGGGACTTTGGGACTTTGGGACTTTGGGACTTTGGGACTTTGGGACTTTGGGACTTTGGGACTTTGGGACTTTGGGACTTTGGGACTTTGGGACTTTGGGACTTTGGGACTTTGGGACTTTGGGACTTTGGGACTTTGGGACTTTGGGACTTTGGGACTTTGGGACTTTGGGACTTTGGGACTTTGGGACTTTGGGACTTTGGGACTTTGGGACTTTGGGACCTTGAGACCTTGGGACTTTTGGACTTTTGGACTTTTGGACTTTTGGACTTTTGGACTTTTGGACTTTTGGACTTTTGGACTTTTGGACTTTTGGACTTTTGGACTTTTGGACTTTTGGACTTTTGGACTTTTGGACTTTTGGACTTTTGGACTTTTGGACTTTTGGACTTTTGGACTTTTGGACTTTTGGACTTTTGGACTTTTGGACTTTTGGCCTTTGGGACTTTGGGACTTTTGGACTTTTGGATGGGATCTTGGTACTTTGGGTCTTTGGGACTTTGGAACTTTGGGACTTTGGGACTTTGGGACTTTGGGACTTTGGGACTTTGGGACTTTGGGACTTTGGGACTTTGGGAATTTGGGAATTTGGGACTTTGGGACTTTGGGACTTTGGGACTTTGGGACTTTGGGACTTTGGGACTTTGGGACTTTGGGACTTTGGGACTTTGGGACTTTGGGACTTTGGGACTTTGGGACTTTGGGACTTTGGGACTTTGGGACTTTGGGACTTTGGGACTTTGGGACTTTGGGACTTTGGGACTTTGGGACTTTGGGACTTTGGGACTTTGGGACTTTGGGACTTTGGGACTTTGGGACTTTGGGACTTTGGGACTTTGGGACTTTGGGACTTTGGGACTTTGGGACTTTGGGACTTTGGGACTTTGGGACTTTGGGACTTTGGGACTTTGGGACTTTGGGACTTTGGGACTTTGGGACTTTGGGACTTCGGGACTTTGGGACTTTGGGACTTTGGGACTTTGGGACTTTGGGACTTTGGGACTTTGGGACTTTGGGATTTTGGGACCTTGAGACCTTGGGACTTTGGGACTTTTGGACTTTTGGCCTTTTGGACTTTTGGACTTTGGACTTTGGACTTTTGGACTTTTGGACTTTTGGACTTTTGGACTTTTGGACTTTTGGACTTTTGGACTTTTGTACTTTTTGACTTAATTTAAGGTGAGGTGAAAATTAAGTTTATGAAGAAGTTTCACTTCTTACGTGTGTACACTAAGTACACGCAATTTTTTTTTATATTTAGCTCGCCAATATATACCGAGCCACCGCTATTAATAGCGAGCCATAGCGACATATATAGCGAATGGAGGGCCATTTGAAAGTAGTCCTCAGGTTGACGTCTTCTGAGGCAACACGTGCAATGGCATACATTTTACTTTTTTATCTCATCAGCTACAAAAACTATTAATATTTGTTTTTTTTTAACGTGTGGAAAATCTTCGGTCTCGCGCACGGAGGGTTCCGTACCTAAAAAACGTACTCTGTGGGTAGGTACGAAGCCCTAAGAAAATACCTACATAATATTTCAAACTTACAATATTCATAAGTCCGTACCCAGAAAGTAAGCAGGAAGTATTGACAGTGACAGTATTCTTGTTCCAAAGTGGTAATATTGGAATAGGCTGCACTCTGTCGCTCCATTTTATGTCCGCGTGTAACTGCAAAATAATCCACATAGCTAACATTTTTTTTTATAGTGTGGAAATCCTACATGGATGCTATGCCGGACTCCTACCGACTAAAACCACACAATGCCTTACAACAGTCTATTGCCAAAGTCCCAGGTAAGCCCTCGGAAGGATGACCCAGGGTTGCCGGCAGACTTTGGCTACCACTGCAGGCTCGCTTAGATGGTTCCGGTGCTATACCCCGCGTCTGAGGGGTTTGTTCGAGTGCTATCCCGCTACTTGGAGAAAGGAGGGATAGTTAGGTGCTATCCTTAGGTCAAGAATAACTAGATGTAAAACGACGCGAGAAATCCGGCACCTATAGAAGACGGCTCACTACTGACGGCTCACTACATCCTTGTTCAAACTGGCGACAATGGGCCGACATTGAATAATACAAACGTATGGAACAAAACGACTTAACTGATATATCAGTGGCATGGTATTTTATGCTTACGTTAAATAACTTTAAGGTACATTTTACGTTAAATGTGATACAGTCTTGAATTATTTATTTACGATTGCTAATAAATAGATTAGTAGATAGAGAGATTAGTAGCTAGTTAGTTAGTTAGTTAGGTTTAACTACGTATCGACTTGGGACACTTTTTAACTTTCATTTTGTTCGCGACCCGTAATCTATGTTATTCTTGATCTAAGGTGCTATCCCACTACTATGAGGGGCGAAGAGACATGCCACCGTCTTGGTCTGCTTCTGTAAGAGCGACAAGCAGCCACCTCGCCGTTCTCAGGCCCTCGGTCATGTAACTTACGTACATTGAGAAAATCTGCACGTTTGGTCGTCTGATTCTTCAGACTGAATCAGTACTGAGGAACTGACCTAATTCCTGAAGTAGTTAAGTTAGGTCATAAGTAAGGTTTTAAGTGAAGGTAAGGCCAAAAAATGGCTATAACAGAGTGTGTACTTTAATAATATGAAAGAAATATTAAAATTGAAATTGAAAATTGCAAGTAAATGGATGTACGAATAATATGTTTGTCCTCTAACAGGTGAACGGATTTGGCTGAAAGGTACAGATTATACCCTACAATTTATCTACCTATGAAATCAGTCGGTACATGGCGGTAAACCATCGTAGAACGATAATAACGGAGGGGAGGGAGAGGAACCCACCTCAGATCCTCAGATTCTTCAACAGTCTGATAACAATAACTAATTGCAGTGACGAATCGAACTCCTCAAGGACAGGATGTGAATTTAGGACAGGAATTTTAATACCCTACAGATTGTTTTTAATGAAGAAATACTTCGCTTAACATCGTGTGTAAATGAAGTATACCTACCTTTAAAAAAGCAACGTCATTCTTCCAAAACTTCCTCTGATATTGAACAGAGGCATAGCATCTGTCGATTTTCATCCAGAGTTCTCTCTCTTTAAGTTGTCTTAGGGCCTCTTTTCGCGCCTCGTAGTAGCCATTGAATGTCACACTTGGTTCTACAGCATTGGCTACTACTCTTGATTCACCTAGTGTCCTATAAATATCATATATACAGAATGGAATTTAAAGACGGTAGTTGGAGGTAAAGTACCCTTAGGTAATATTGATAATAACAAGTTTTGGTGAAAGGAAACATTCTTTTATTTTCAACAGTCAGTAAAACTGCATTTAAAGATTTTTGAAAAATCACCTGCTTGAGCCGGGAGTCGAACCTGGGAGATGTGGAAAAAAAACATACTGTATTTTATGATACCAACCGAAAGAGTCTTTAATAAGAAACAATTTCTTTCAAGTAACATATTATCTGAAATTAAAGGGAGACCACGTAAAATAGGTTTTTATAGTAAAGCTTACTCAGTATCTAAAGAAAAAAAGTCTTATTGAGAACCTCCTCCTTTTTTTGGAAGTTGGTTAAAAAAATGTTCTAATTTCTGTGAATTAGAATATTCGTTGGTTGGTTAAGTACCAAGCAACTAAAAAAAAAAGGAGGAGGTTCTCGATTAGAACGTTTTCTTCTTCTTTAGAAAATGAGTAAGTTTTACAGTAAAAACATATTTTACTAGGTCTTCCTTTAATTTAAGATAATAGGTTGTTAAAAGAAATTGTTTCTTGTTAGACTCTTTCGGTTGGTATCAAAAAATACAGAATGTTTTTTTTTTCACATCTACGTTCGATTTCCGGCTCAAGCAGGTGATTTTTCAAAAATCTTTAAATGCAGTTCTACTTACTTTTAGAAAAAAAAGGAATGTTTCCTTTCAGCAAAACTTGCCATTATCAATATTAAGGGTGCTTTACCTCCAACTACCGTCTTTAAATTCCATCCTGTATATTTTTAAACCCCAATGAAAACGAATGGTACTTTTTTCTCGTGTTTAAATTGGTCATGGACGCTATGCCTTTTACCGACTAAAACCACACGATGCCCTACGATTGTGTACAGTCGGGAGTCGGGAGCCCCGGGTAGCCCACGGAAGATGTTCAAATTACTCTACAATACACGATCCTGCGCCTTTCGAATCCAATCATGTCAGTGTTGGTCCATCTGGCGGGGAGTCGTCACACCCCACGTGTACCAGGTAGCGGTCTTCACTGCTGAACTCGTTTACTCCATCGGCCATCAGTTTTTCTATAGATGTGGTCAGATCACTGCCACTTTATAACGCGAGCTATGTCGACCACTCTGCTTCTCAGATGGATAACATCGTTTCGGATTTTATCCCTCAGAGACACCCCAAGCAATATAGCTCGTTCCATCGCTCGCTACGCAACTTCAAGGGCATGGACTAGTGATGACTACTCCCACTGTGAGTGTCCACGTCTCGGCACCGTAGTGTACCGTAGAACGCTCTGGTGAAAGACTTTCGTCTTCAGGCATTGTGGTAAATTGAAGTTGTCTTTAATATACTAACACTAAATTGAAACAATGTGCAGCCGTCAGCACGTATCTGCGAGTTATAATGGCAGCTCCACAGAAGGTGATCCATTGTCTGCTTAGCTTGTGAATGCGTCTTTCTCTTCGTAAAGCTACCTGAAAACGACAAATCATAAACGCCTGTATATAGGTAGAGGTGAATTGCAGTCCACCCCTTTGTTAGTAGGTTTTTCGATTTCACGCAAAAAGCAAACGTAGGGTAGGACGTCCACCCGCCAGACGGACACATGACCTAGAAAGGCCGCAAGGCTGGGACTGGATGCGGAGGCGCAGGAGCACAGAAATCAAAAAGCATCTGTGTTGTGGCGTAAACTCGGAAAGACCTACGTTCAGAAGTGGACTGCCATTGACTGATTTGATTGATCGATTGTTTGATTGACGCAATAGGAAATTGCGAATGTCTGACTCCGCACGAAAAAAAGGAAATAATTCACGTTTGTTGTTATTTGTTTCAATTGTCTGGCTATCAGAATTCATGAGAAACAGAGACTCAGTGACAGGGTCCCGTTTTTATCCTTTGGCTTGACTGATCCGCGCTCGCATTTTAGTATGTATGTCACCGTTAAATTGTAAAAACCTTCAGATTAGTTTAGATTGTAATCTACCTAGCTAGATTGTAAACTGCCAAGATATTCAATCAAATCAGCGTATGGACGTAGGCCTCTCCCAATCTACGCCACAACACACGGACCTACGCGCCGTCCGCATCCAGTCTCAGCCTGCGACCTTTTACTAGATAACTAGACCATCGGTCCATCTGGCGAGCGGACGTCCTACGCTACGTTTGCCAAGTCGCGGTCTCCAATCCATCCTTGCTCCATCGGCCGTTGGTTGTTTTGCTGATGTGACCGGCCCACTGCCACTTTAAAGTGCTTATTATTATCTGTTTCCAATATCTTAGCACTTTAAGGTGCCAATATATTTAGAACCGTTATAGATGATAACCTTAAAGATGGTGAGGATATTTTTTTTTATATACCACTAAGGTGGCAGACAAGCATACGGCCCACCAGAAGGACTGGTGGTCACCGTAGCCTATGAACGTTTGCAACACCATAGGCGCCACACTCGCGCTGCCGACCCTATGTTGGAACAGGTGACTATTACCGCGAAAGCGAGAGAGCGTACCGAGTGATCCGCGGCAGCGACCGCGGCATTGTAAACTGGCGTTAGATTGTAATCTCTCGACAGTTTACAATATCGGTAGGGACATTACAATACGACGTTAGTTACAGTTTAACGGTAGATGTACCTGGTATGGCACAGCAGTCAGGTTAATACTTTGTCCTCCAAATATCCTTAAACTTCGTGAACAATGGTCTAGAATAGGAGTATAGTTCTGGTTTTCTTTCAGTATGTTCTGCAACACAAACAAACAGACATTCATCGAAACTACCGCGCGAAATCAAAACGGTATTTCGATGACAGAAACTGACATACATAATCACGCTTTTATTCTGGACTAGCGGCCCGCTCCAGCTTCGCTATTATACGTATAAGCCTTCCTCTTCAATCACTCTATCTATTTAAAAAATCCACATCAAAATCCGTTGCGTAGTTTTAAAGATTTAAGCATACATAGGGATATAGGGACAGAGAAAGCGACTTTGTTTTATACTATGTAGTGAAAGGGTAGGCAGAGGCATATTATTTGCCCACATAAGTACTTGTCCCACGGTGATGTGATGGTGGCCCTATTGCCGTGTTGAAATCGACAGGCGCAGGTTGTGTTGTGACTGCCTGCTGTTGAAATTTATCAAGCCGCTCATAATACTATCAATTTGGCTTGACAACTATCGTTTTACTAGCAATTAAGACCAAGGGCTTAACGCGCCTTCCGAAGCACGGAAACTCTCGCAAGTTAAATGTAGCAAAGCGTTCTCCTATGTCCTTAAGACTAGCCAGCAATGATCGTTTATAAAACACTAGCTGTTTCCCTTGGCTTCGAACGCGTCGCTATCGCGTAATTTCATAAACCTCCTTTTGAGCAGTCAGTTAAAAAGTAGCCTATGTCCTTCCCAGGGCCTCGAACTATCCGTATAGCAAATTTAATCTCAATCGCTCCAGCCGTTTAGGCGTAAATCGTAACAACAGAGTTACTTTCGCATTTATAATATTAGTAAGGATGCTATCGGAGTTATGAAAGAAACAATCAAAACAGCCTATGTCAGTCCACTCCCGTAGGCCCCTCCCAAATCCTGCCACGGTCCTGCGCCTTTCGCATCCAGTCACCTTCCCCTTTGACCGTCTTCAGTCGTCAGACTATCTGACAGACTGAAGGATGACTCACGCTACACCGTGCCGAGTCCACGACTGTCGGCCGTAGCACGGTCAACTAAATGTTACTGCTCGTTCGCTCTAACTTTGCCGCTCGGCTCCATACTAAAGTCGAATTTTTAATTAGACTAAGTAAATTGACAGCAACTAATGTCACTTCTTCATACAATGTTGCGTATTTTCTATGACGAAGTGACATTAGCTACTGTCAATTTACTTCGTCTAATTAAAAATTCGGGTATACGCCTCTACGCCAGCGGCAAAGTTAGAGCGAACGGGTAGTGCTATATATTTTGTATGAACACACTCACGCTATACCGAGCGGCAACCGAGTGACAGCCGAGCAACGGACAACGGCAAAGCTCGGAAACAACTCGGTCCCGCCTCGGCTCGGACCCGGCACGGTCTAGCGTGAGTCATCCTTTATCCACATTTACCAAGTCGCGGTCTCCGCTCCAGAACTCATTTGCTTCATCGGCTATCGATTCTTCTACAGTTGTGGCAGCCCTCTGCCATTTTAAAAAGCATATACTCTGCGAGCTATGTCGATCACTCTGGCTCTGTGACGGAAAACATTGTTCCGGATTTTATCCCCCAGAGACACCCTAACATGGCTCGCTCCATTGCTAATTTTTGAGCAACTTTATGGGAAAATGAAAGTCCTGGGACATTCTTCCGAGGGCTTACCCGGGGCTCCAAACCATAGGCTATTGGGTGTTACGTGAGGTTTTTTAGTCGGTAAGAGTCCGGCATAACATCCAATGAGGATTTTCTCTCACGTTAAACAAAAAAAAAAAGGAAAATAGAATGAACGTACCTTTAAATTAAAACCTGTAGCTGTCACCTGAAGGAGTAATACATAACAACACTTATAGGTTATAATCCATGCTGGACTCTTCATAATTTCAGAAAAATATTTCAGTCAGATTTACAAATGCTGACATTTTCACATCACACACTTTTACCTTACTTTAAAAGCTCACAATTAGCTAAAATTGGTCTTTGAGTACATATTTGTAAACACTATTTAATCCAGCTAATTTAGGGAAAACTTTGAACTCCTTTTGAAATACCTTCACAGGAATGAACCGAAAATTTGACACAGCTACCTAAATTATGAAGGAGATGAGCTTTCATACATAAAATTAATATATAAATAGAAATAAATATTGTTGGATAATCTCACACAACATCATCTAGCCCAAACTAAGCTCGTGCCCAAACCAGCTTGTGCTATAGGATCTAGACGACTGATAGACATACTTATATATTTCTAAATATAACATTACATTCGTACTATACATATAAAACACCGAATGCATAAATTACTATTAAAGTAATATTTCAGAGAAGAGGATCACAATCAAAATAATTGATATGTCAATGTCAAATAATTATCAGCTTAATTTATTGACATTCAAGACTTCAAAAGAAATCTATGGGATTGGTACGGGAGCCCACGAGCGATGCCCGTTCGCTTTAACTTTGCCGCTGGCGTAGAGGCGTATACCCGAATTTTTAATTATACGAAGTAAATTGACAGTAGCTAATGTCACTTCGTCATAGAAAATAAGCAACATTGTATGAAGAAGTGACATTAGTTGCTGCCAATTTACTTCTTCTAATTAAAAATTCGACTTTAGTATGGAGCCGAGCGGCAAAGTTAGAGCGAACGAGTAGTACTTAAATTATTTGATATTATAAATGTGAATGTTTGCAAGTGTGGATGTTTGTTACTCTTTTACGCTCGAACGGCTGAACTGATCTGACTGAAATTTGGTACAGGGATACATTATAGTCTGGAATAACACATTGGCTTCTTTTTATCCCGAGAATAAATTCCTACGGGAAGCGGGAACGGGAACAAATTTTACGCGGGCGAAGCTGCGGGCATCAGCTAGTATATTATAATAGCGACGCGAGCGATGCTATTAGTGCAGATCAGTGGATGCTGTACTCGAGCGTTGCGTTTGAAGCTATTGGAATTGGTAAATTAATTAAATTAAAAAAAAAAAAAAAAACAAGCCTTTATTAAATCAAAAAAAAAGCCCTAAAAGCACAAAATAAATTGAAGTAGGTACATATATTCACCTTAAAGCGTGTTTCCTGCATATACCTAGTTATAGTATTAAGATTTTCCAGGACAGGAAACACGCTTTTATGGTGAATATTTGTATTTTATTTTGTGCTTTTAGTGTCTATTTTTTATGTAATTTAATAAAAGTTTGTTTTTAAAAAATATTTGTTGTATGTAATTTGGGGGCACGGCAGTGCCCCCGAGCCAAGTCGAGCGCGAAGCTAACACTGCCGTACCATCCTTTACAGGAACCAGTTCGCCGCATTTTCAGGCCCCTATTTGAGAACCTCTGGATAAGACCAGAACGCAGAAATTTTCGTCATCCAGTAAGCTATAATCACATACTTAAAATACAAAATTTCAAGTCTGTAGGTCATTTAGTTCCGGAGTTAAGCGAAAGCAAAGTCTCGCATTTATGACACTCATTCACTCATGATCATCAAAATAGAACTAGTACTTCCCATAAACTCAGAGAGCTGAAATTTGGTACAGCGTTAGGGTTTAATGACCACAGAAAGGGAAAACTATAAAAACTAGGATAATCGAAGACTGGTATTCCTGATTAGAAAACACAAGAGCCCAACCAAACTATTAGAGATCGACATACCGCCTTTACAAATAATATTGAACTTGGTGGGCCGCTTTATTTGATGTCAAAAATCGAAGGTCTGAAGTATCTGATGAAGAACCTTCAGCTGGTCTCAGCTGTATTAGAGATAAAGTAATGCCCCCTTCTACTATTGGGACATAAAAATCGACATCGGACACATCTTCTAATTTAATCTAGCCTATAGCATCCCACTGCTGGGCGAATGCCTCCCCTTCTGCCTTTAATACAAATATAAATAAAATTAGAGGAAAGCTCTGGATAAGACTAGACTGGCTTTTATACTTATACTTACAAGTTTACAAGAAGAAATAGTCAAATAATTAACTTTATTCTACTCAAAAATCACACGAATTAAATAAACAAATTACACTAAAATATTAATATCGCTCAAAATTTGGTCAAAATATAATGGCATGAACGCGAATGGGCAATACGAAAAACTGTTGCTACTGTACAAGTATCAGAACCGGAAAAAAAGAAAAGAAAGATCTGTAATAATAAAAAAACTACTTCTAAAAGAAAAAAACTGCGTCTAATCAGAAAATCTAATAAAATAAATCAATATGCCCACGTTTCTACAAAAAGAAGTGAAATCCCACCAAAAACATTCTGTAAAAAACTAGCCAAGTCTCGATGGAGCTACTTGTTTATCTCTAAAAAGTAATGAGATCTAGACAAAGTCGTGCCAATTCTAAGGTTCCTTACTGAGATTTCTTTATTATTATAGTAAATGTTGTGTGACTTGGCCGTTGAAGGGTACACAAGGGTACAAAACAAGATGCTTCATGACACCATTGCACCAATCTGTCGCCAGAACCGCTACCCATTGACGATCGAAAATTGCCACTTGGAGAACGTTGATTTAATAACCAGCCAATTATAGGCTTGATAAAGCTGTGTATTTCAATAATACTTATGTATGCCTTATTATGCCTGAAACAAACAGTATAAAAAAATATTTCCAGTACAGACGGACTTCTAATCATTGATAGAAGTCCGTCTGTACGTCTATTTCATGTTAGATTGGTGGTCGATTTGACGCTCCAAAAAGAAGAGAGCAGAAGTCAGCATTGTCAATGCTGAATGCATGTGTTGCACAATCAATAAAATGAGACACTAGTTTCCAATTACCAATACCAGTATGGGCTATTATCTCGCTTAACAAACATAGGTAGTTACAACAGATATAACATTACGTGTAAACAAAATTTACTTGTACACACTAACATATAAAGAATTTTCAACGGCCAAGTCACACAGCATTTACTATAATAATAAAGAAATCGCAGTAAGGAACCTTAGACTTGGCACGACTTTGTCTAGATCTCATTACTTTTTAGAGATAAACAAGTAGCTCCATCGAGACTTGGCTAGTTTTTTACAGAATGTTTTTGGTGGGATTTATTTTTAACCTTCTAGTTTGAATTTCTTCCAATGTACTCATCAAGACCTATCTAAAGAGCCCAAACACTATGGGTCACCTGTCCATTGCTCATCTCCTGTTACATGGGACAAAAACCAATGGTAAAATGTGGGCGTATACTGGGACTAAGTATTTGTATGTTTGTCATGTGACTAAAATAGATCGACATAGAAATTAAGTAGTTACAGCATTTAGGTGAATTTGCCCTTTAATTGCTTAAAACAATATAATTAGGTAGGTACCACTTACTTTAGGTTACTCAACTACTACCTTTACCAACTACTACCTTTATCTTTACCAGGTACTCAAACTACTAGTAAGTAGGTACTCGTAATTATATAAATTACGTCCGGATTACGTAAATTACTTCCATAACACTTATAATAAATGCGTTCCTTGGCCGGCCAAGTGCGAAGGGTTCCGTACCAAAATACGGCAAAAAATTATCTATTTTGCTTGAGAGCCACCCCGAAATATTTTTGACGTGACAACGTCTTATAATTTGATGGAGCCGGCTGCACGAACGAAAAAAGATGACGCAATATGTCGTTACCTCCCTCGCGTTACCTACCTCGCTCTGCCTCGCTTTGAGGCGTTCCATTTATTTTAGTAATGTTTTCAACAGATGGCACTATAATCAATTGATGTGTTTTTATATTTCTTTTTGTTTTGTAATGTTTTTTTTTTCTTATGACGTTGTCACGTTCTACCATCGTCGTCAGTAAACCGACTTTACAGACAATCGATTTTTTTTCTTAGTACCTATAGGCACAGTATAAAGAGAACTACGATCTATGATCCATCGATCTATCGATACTATGATCTGTCGTCGGCTGTACTATAGGTAACTATTTTTAGTAACTATTTGTTATTACAGCCCCCCCGTGTGGCAACAGCAAAGAGTAGGTACTACAAGCTGTCACCACCCCAATTCATCCCAAAGGTTTTGTAAGAGGCGACTAAGGGAACACTTTCGCAAAACGATTCATTGCATATAGAAGGAAAACTCGATATGAAACACGGTTGTCAATAAAATGACAACCAAGTTGAAGGAATTGTGGGCGGCTTGATAAATTTTCAACTGCGGGTCGCCGCGACCTGCACCAGTTCATTTTAAAGACGGCAATAGGTTCCCCGCTTATTACGTGGGACATAAAACTGTAAGGTGTAATGTGGGTATATTGTATGCCTCTGCCTACCCCTCCGGGGATAAAGGCGTGACTATGTATATGTATGTCGTAACAGCGACAATAGAAATAGGTATACTGTATTTCAATAGCTTTGCGCAAATATGTAAACAAACACATTTGATCCTATATATCCATAGATCCATAGTTACTTGCAATTAAGTATTCATCCTGATTATATTCCAGTATCCAGGAGTCATACAGTGTTCTTACAATCGTTTCGACACCAAATAACTTCTTTATAAAAATTTATTTTCTATTTAAAATACCTACTCAGGATAGTATAAATTCAATGATTTGTCATACTTCTTAGACTACGATTGTTAAAACATGACATGTTTACATTATTGCCAGATCGGGTAGGATTGGAATATACCTACATCATCTGTGGAAGTTCAACTGTCTAGCAGCTAGCTATATCGGTTGCTGTGATACTTTTTGGTGACAGACAGACAGATTCTCAGTTTGGTCCCTTTGGGTACGGAACCACTAAAATTAAAATAGCTAATCGCTTTACGCATAATCGTATGATGACACGTCCGTGCTTTTTTTAGGTCTTTGGGTAGGGGTACTCATCTATAATGAATGTGTACTATGACAGTTCTCTATATATTATTTTTCTCATTGTATGACAGTCAAAAATTGGCTCACTAAATTTACGTAGCGAAAAATTCTAAATCTATGAAATTTACCAAGCAAAATATCATTTGAAAACTGTCATTCTATCTTTTGTTGGTTCAACTTCAAAGGAGAATCTATATTATACTGTGTCGTCCATAGCTCCAATTCTATATTAAGAAAAAAAAAGTAGTTCTAGTTCACACACATTCGCACGTAATATTTCCGTCACGGCAATCATGATAACATGCCCCCGTGTCGGCGTAAGCTTGTTATTCATAACGAGGTAAATGGCATATCACACAGTCTATATTTATTATCTACTTCACTACTATTATAAAGAAGAAAAAAATATTTTTTGTATTTTTGTCATTAATAAACTCAAAAACTTCAGTATCGATTTCAAAAATTCTTTCACCATTGGAAAGCCACATTCATCTTGAGTAACCTATGCTATATTTTATTCCCATTTTACCACGGGAACGGGAGCTACGCGAGTGAAACCGCGTGACGTCCTTTAGTAAATAAATATGTAGGTAACAAGGCTATAGTCATGCTTTATTCTTCGAAAAGGTAAAGGCATTCTTCAAATTGGATTAACGAATGCTTCACTACTGACAGACGGGACCACACTCGTAATTAGAAATGCTCCGGAAGGTCATCCATCTCAGGAGTTACCATATTGTAGGATGGGATGCTTTAAACTCTGTGATCTTTCTCTGAATATTGAGCACTAGCGGACGTCACGCGATTTCACCCGCGTAGTTCCCGTTCCCGTGGGAATACTGGAATAAAATATAGCCTATGTTCACCGCAAAGAGTGTAGCTTCCCAACAGTGAAAGAATTTTTAAATCGGTCCAGTAGTTCCAGAGCCTATTTGTTACAAACAAACAAACAAACAAAAAAACAAATCTTTCCTCTTTATAATATTAGTATAGATTGGGGCTATTATTTCTCGCTACGTACGGTTTAGTTCTAGTTATTAGTAAAACATGTTCCATTAATCTACTATTGCTGATGGAATTACTCCAGAAGGGCCTAATACCCGCATAACTGTTGTAGTTTCAGAAGATAGGCTTCTGAAATAATCACAAAAAGTCATTGCAAGTCAGTTCTTTATTATTTTGTTTCCATAGCTAGTAAAGCTAGTGTCCCTAGTTATATCTACTGTCTCATCATGCAGAAGAATATTATTGAGATGAGTTAGTGCTAGGTACAATGGGCTAGTTGTAAGTGTTACAGATGAAGAAGGTACTAGAAAAAGAGGACGATGCCGAGGGCGTAATGAGCGCCTGATCGGTAGCGGAACATTTTATTGATATGTTTTCCAGAAGTATAGTATTAGAAAGATTACCACGAATTAGGCGGAAGAAATAAATTACAAGGCTGAGATTTCTTCTAACTTCTAGGCTCTGATAGGTAACCATGCCTAGCACAAATGGCGTTGGGTTAGCTTTACTAACTACGAAATATTACAAAATTTTACTCTCTCACATAAAATTATAGTAATTAACTTCAATACTATACGTTGCTAGATTGATTCTACTCACACGACTGTTATGAATGAATCATCATATCATCACACCTCAGAGCGAAACAACACCTTTATTTGAACAGTGATAAAAGTCACTTACCACGTTACTATCTGGAACACACACAGCATCATCCACTCGCAAACAAGCGACGCGCGCCTATTTAGTAAATTCAGTACGATTTTCGTCTCTGCGTAGTGTGAACGTCAGTTGAAATTGTGAGTTTTATTTATATTTTTGTTTGTTACTATGAAGATAAGCTATTTTTATTCAGTAATAAAAATGTTTTGATTCTTATTTTGCGGGAAAATCGAACGACGCTATAGCCTGAGTCTGCAAAAAAAAAAAAAGAAAATTTAGTGTCAGTGTTTATAGTTTTTTTATAAATGTTTATGGCATGGTTAATGGGGCGTTTTAATACTAATATCATTATTCATCATTTACGTATTTTTATTACATTTTTTAATTAGTGTGTACTTTAAGTTACTTGTATGGTATGTTATATTGAATTAATTAACCTTCATGCGCTACTAAATGCAATCTATACTTTTGTACTAATATTATGAAGAGGAAAGATTTGTTTTTGTTTGTTACGAATAGGCTCCGGAACTACTGGACCGATTTTAAAAATTCTTTTACTGTTGGAAAGCTACACGCTTTGCGGTGAACATAGGCTATATTTTATCCCACGGAAACGGGAACTACGCGGGTGAAACCGCGTGACGTTCGCTAGTAATAAATAATGTAATGATACACTAACGGACGCCACGCGGTTTCACCCGCCTAGTTCCCTTTCCCGCGGGATTACGATAACAAAACATAGCCTATGTCACCCGTGAATAGCGTAGCTTCTCAACAGTGAAAGAATTTTTCAAATCGGTTCAGTAGTTTCGGAGCCGATTCGATGCAAACAAACAAACAAATCTATCCTCTTTATATTATTAGTATTTATAGACTAGCTTTTCCTGCGATTTTGCTCCCGTGAAAATAAATAGTAGCTTAAGTCAACATTATTAAATTTGTGAAACTTTTTGTAAAAAAAAATTGCTACTTGTCGCAATTTTTATTTTGCAATTCTATTTTATCAAATTCCTAAATACAAAGTTTTATGGTTTTGTCTTCACATTAAAAATTAATCATATATCGCCTATATTACCTTCAAGCCATTTTTGGGGTACCGTGTCCTAAGGATAAAAACAGGCCCTTATCACTGGGCCTCCGCTGTTTTTGGTAACTACGACCACAGGGCGGAAACTCCATACAAAAATGTTCGTTTTCACCCACACTAATATACACGTACTCTGCTACACACACTCACGCACAAATCAGTATCGAAAATTCGGTTGAGATTCGGTTAAGACTGCCTGACCTCGTGTCTGTGAATGAGTTGTCTATGTGTGCGTAGCCTCAGCGAATTTAGTATGTAGGTTTCCATCTCTACTATCTCTAATTTGTGACTAGGGTAAGTAGCTATGGAAATAAAATAATAAGGAACAGAACGCAATCTCATGTATGTAGGTACTTTTTTTTTCAAATCCACCCTCGGCTAAGCACAAATTAAACCAAAACAATAGCACAAAGTACGTAGGTCGTAAATTTCGTAATACGTAATGCAACGCAGTGACACTCTCTCAAGTACTGTTACGGCAATAGACACGTCAACTTTTGCGGGGGGATGGGGAAACTTACTCAGTGGGAGGCAGCGAGTTGCCGATCTGTATGTAATACTATAGAATATATTGTATAATCTGTGGTAATACTATTACATTATCTTTGCTACGACTACGATTGTGGCATACTACGAAACCCGTAGCCGCGTAGCACTCATTATTCTCTGTGCTTTATTTTTTGACATTTACCATCACTGCTTCCCTCCCCTGAGTTGTGACATGATGATACATACATCATTGAAGTTACTTCAGAATAACTTGACTAACTATCTAATGGCAAAAGAATTATTAAAATCGGTTTTGTAGTTTCAGCGTTAATCGATGACAATGAAATCAATTCTTCCTCTTCTTCAAATCAATAAAATTGTAAGATGAGGGAAACACGTGTGGGAGCAGTCGGACGGTCGTTCCATGTTTTTATAGTTCGACAGAGGAACGATCTTTTAAAACGCTCAGTTCTGGCGAAGATTCTCTCCACTGTGTATGAGTGACATCTCTGCCCGGCACGCGTTGTTCGGGATCGGAAAGGAGAGGGTGGGATCAGGTTGAAGAGCTCTTCAGAACATTCATACCTTACACATATTATAAATGTGAAGGTTTGTAGGGGACACCGGGGCAAGACGAAGCTCGGGGCAGGACGGGAAGCATGCTTGTGTGCCTAAATGGTGAACATAATAGATCCTAACTCAACGCCATTCGGTCGATATTCAGTCGCGTCACACGAGTCCGAGCGGCGTGCGCGTCTTACTTCGTGTTTTGGCTTCACAGCAAACAAAAACTGTTTGTATAGGAATTTTTACGAAGTTTTCTGTTCTGGATCGATGTGCACTAAGGTATGTGTCAATGCTATTGTAACATCATGCCGCACACTTATTGTAGTAGTGGAAAACTAACAAATTGATATTGCTTTTTCTCAGAATTATTTTGTAGTTTAAAATTTGTTGTTATATTTGCAAAATATGTCTGTTGGGGCAAAAAGGTCGGGGCATAACGGGATACTATCCCGTTTTGCCCCATATGTATTGGTAAAATGTTTCGTATTTTGACCTTTTTAATATTAAGTTTCTTTTATGTTTTCAGTTAAAAAGGAACGTCGTGTGAGAAAGGCTCGATGTAATGAAGATGCTGATTTTGGTACAGGTAATGATTGCGGCAAAAAAAATTAGGTCGCCGATAAAACAGGATTGACGAAATGTATTTACAGATGCAGACTTCATAACTGCTGAAACAACAAACACCGAGACTTTGCCTTCTGACTATTTGAATCTAGCATCCACATCTCAGGTCATAATAACTTCGACCTCAACTTCTTCAGAGGCAACCCAAGAAACATCGTCCACTATTATAGCTTACAATGATATTTTTCGGGAACCTACACCACCTGGATTGATTCTCTACCATCTGAAAATCAAAATATGCAGCCCACGCTTTCCAGGTCAGCAATATCAGAAGTGATCCAAGCTGAAGCATTTATTCCAGTACAAGAAGGTATTTCTGCTAATCCTGCAGTTGCAGAACTCATGAACAATGAGATTGATGGATGATGAAAATGATTGTCCTTGCATTTATTGTGGGTATATATTTATAACATATGCAAGGGTTAGGCTCAAAATTCCTGCGCAGGTGTAAACAAGGATGATGAAGTTGCGCATATAATAATATGTGAACGCTGCCAACCAGATTGACATAATACTCATTATGCCCCATATCGTTTCCCATTTTGCCCCGATCATGGGGCAAGACGGAATATTTGACATGTGCCATTTAATTACTACTTGCCAAAAAAATATGTGATTTAGCTCCTTAAAATATTATAATAATGTTAGTTAAAACTATAAGTGTTGTGTTTGTTGTAAGGGAAGTTTAATAAACAGTCCGATTTTCATTTTATGTAGTTTTTTCTCTTAGGTATCTCATCTTGCCCCGGTCTCCCCTAAGTGTGGATATTTTTTACTCTTTCACGCTTTATTAGCTAAAATTTCGTACAAGGATATATTATGTACACGGGACATCCTTCCTGAGGGCTTACCCGGGGCTCTCAACCATAGGCTGTTGGGCGTTACGTGAGGTTTTTTAGTCGATAAGAGTCCGGCATAGCATCCTACGAGGATTTTCCCTCACGTTAAAAAAAAAAAAAAAAAAAAAAAAAGGATATATTATGTACTAGCTGATGCCTGCAGCTTCGCCCGCGTGAAATTTGTTCCCGTGGGAACTTATTCCCGGGATAAAAAGTAGCTTATGTGTTATTCCAGACTATAATGTATCTCTGTACCAAATTTCAGCCCGATCCGTTCAGCGGTTTGAACGTGAAATAGTAACAAACATCCACACTCACAAACTTTCGCATTTATAATATTAGTAAGATAGTCTGGAATGACACGGGCTATTTTTATTCCTTGAAAATGTTATACAGTATGTTCTACGGGGAGAGGAAAGAATCGAATAACTCGCGGACGGAGCCGCAATCATCATCTGGTTTTGAATAAAATATCCAAGAAATATTATAGAAGGTTTTTTTTTTGTTTAACGTGAGGGAAAATCCGCATGGATGTTATGCCAGACTCCTAACGACTAATAAAAAAATAAATTAAAAATTTAAAAAACCCCGGACTCATAAAAAACCTGTAAAAAGTAATAAAATAACTATTATATTATGACCTATCGACCCTAAGTATTGAACCTTTACTATTATTATAGGTAACTATATTATTTACGTATTCATATTTTTAACTAACAGTTGGTCTCGTCGGGGGGACCGCTCTATACCTACAACAGAGACAGACGTACGGTTAGGTTATGATTAGGTGAGCGGTCCCCGACGAGACAAACTGTTAGTTAAAAATATGAATACGTAAATAATTATAGCTACCTATAAAAATAGTAAACGTTCAATACTTAGGGTCGATAGGTCATAATACATATAATAGTTATTTTATTACTTTTTACAGGTTTTTTATGAGTCGGGGGTTTTTTAAATTTTTAATTTAATTTTTTATTTCATGCTTTGTATAGGGATTTTATAGAGGTTTTTTAATATCAACATACGTAGGTATAGTCTATCAACAATTATTCAGAGCTAATGCGAATTGCGCGGAGTGTGGTTATAGAATTAGAAATACGGTTTCGTGATGTATAAGTTATGACCTTTCATTTGATACCCAACACGGATATATTTGAACACATTCAATTTTTCATCACCACTTTCACCCCTCATATCTTTGAAATGGCTTAACCGAATTTTATAAAACATAGCTAAGAACACTCTCCCCTAGCCCATCTTTCAAACAAAAGAAACAGAATCAAAATCGGTTCATCCGTTTGGGAGCTACGATGCCACAGACAGACTTACACACACACACACACACACACCCACACACACGTCAAACTTATAACACCCCGTCCGGGTTTCCGTCGGGGATTAAAAAAGCCTCACGTAACGCCCAACAGCCTATGGTTGGGATTCCCGGGAAGCCCTCGGAAGGATGTCCCAGGACTCCCAACAGACCCACGGCCGCTACTGCGGCCTCGCCCAGAAGGTGGTTCGGGTGCTATCCCGCGTCTTTGGGAGGTTCCGGGTGTGATCCCGCTTCTAAGGGGGGGCGTGCGTGAATTGCTCACGTCACACTGCCGTCAAGGGCCTGCTTCTGTAAGGACGGTGAGCCGCCCTCTCACCGTCCTCAGGCCCCCGGTCATGGAGGCCGATAGTCCTCGGCAAAGACAATATTATAGAAGGTACTTTTTACAAAGCGCCAACTGATCCTAAAGTTAGTTAGGCCTTGTATATGTAGATAGCTGCTTACTAACTCTAGCTAACTTAAGTACGGAACTCTTTATGAGCGAAGCCAACTCGCAATTGGCCTGTTTTTGAAAAAGCTTTTAAAACATATTATTTTATCGTTTTTTCGGCGTTTTTAGGGTTTCGTAGCCAAATGGCAAAAACGGAACCCTTATAGATTCGTCATGTCTGTCTGTCTGTCTGTCTGTCTGTCCGTCCGTGTGTCACAGCCATTTTTCTCCGAAACTATAAGGCCTATGCTATTGAAACTTGGTAACTAGATGTATTCTGTGAACCGCATTAAGATTCTTATATAAAACTAGAAAAAAGTAGTAAATTTTGGGGGTCCCCATACTCAGAACTGAAACTCAAATTTTTTTTTTCGTCAAACCCATACGTGTGGGTTATCTATAGATAGGTCTTCAAAAATGCTATTGAGGTTCCTAACATCATTTTTTTCTAAAATGAATAGTTTGCGCAAGAGACACTTCCAAAGTGGAAAAATGAGTGTCCCTCCCCTCTAACTTCTAAACTAAGAGAATGATAAATCTAAAAAAATTATATGATGTACATTGCCATAAAAACTACCAACGAAAATTGGTTCGAACGAGATAGAGCTGGTAGTTTTTTTTTAATACGTCATAAACCTCAATTTTGGTTAGAAAAATCACTTCCACTGCGAACGTGTTAAAACATCAATCAAAGTTACAACAAACTATACGAACTTTTATATTATGTTACTTGTTGCTACGAAACCCTTCATGGGCGAGTCCAACTCGCACTTGGCCGGTTTTTTGTAAGTATAGGTACCCATACCAAAATACAGTTTTTAGTACATACTAAAGATCTTGTGATCTAGACTACGAATAAACAGACAGACAGGCGGATGGACAGCTAAACTTTTTGTTTACTATGGAATCATGAAAATAGCTCAAATGTTGTAAAATTTGCCAAAGTTATGCCTGATATCAGCACAGTCTTTTTTCTTACTAATGAATGTACTGTCAAAATCAGCCCAGCACTTTCGACAAGGCCTGGACCTACACTCAAAACAAAGATGGACGATGGAAATTATTTTGTAATAATCTAAAATCCTAATTCACATAATTATAATATTGTCTGCTATCGCCAAAGGTGGCGTGGCGACGTTTACGCCACTCCGAAAATCAGTTTACACATCAACTAGGTATTTAGGCGGCTATTCTACCTACCCCACCTGGCCATAACCGGCATCAGTTTACACATCAACTATTTAGGCGGCTATTCCACCTACCCCACCTGGCCATAGCCGGCATCAGTTTACACATCAACTATTTAGGCGGCTATTCCACCTACCCCACCTGGCCATAGCCGGCATCAGTTTACACATCAACTATTTAGGCGGCTATTCCACCTACCCCACCTGGCCATAGCCGGCATCAGTTTACACATCAACTATTTAGGCGGCTATTCCACCTACCCACCTGGCCATAGCCAGCATCAGTTTACACAGCAACTATTTAGGCGGCTATTCCACCTACCCCACCCGGCCATAGCCGGCATCAGTTTACACATCAACTATTTAGGTGGCTATTCCACCTACCCCACTTGGACATAGCCGGCATCCTGTTTACACACCAACTATTTAGGTACCAAATCAGCTGCGTAACATACAGACAGAGTTACTTTCGCATTTATAATATTAGGGTATAGCAGGGAAGTAGGGATTTCTATACCTAAACAAAATTTGAGTTACATACGATAATGGGACATTCTGTCACCCTTTTATATCATGTCATACTTTTATCTATACCTATAGAAAAACCTGTTATCTCGACATTACAAACAGATACTTAACTTTTATTCCTATAGATAAAGGCAATTCGCTAAAGGACACACAGACTATACAAATATAGCCTAATAGAACTGCGCCCAAAATAACGTCACCCTCTTTATGGCGATGACGTCAATTAGGGTGTTATATTGGCAGTATGCCAATGTATCTGTAGCTTATAGGAATAAGAAATGTTTGATTAGAAAAAAAAGACGTGTGGCACTCGGGGACTGCCGCGGTAAAGCTATTACATAGCATTTTTTATCAACTATGCTAGTATCATTATTTCTATATAAGAATACTAGCTGATGCCCGCAGCTTCGCCCGCGTAAAATTTGTTCCCGCGGGAAGTTATTCCCGGGATAAAAGGTAGCCTATGTGTTATTCCAGACTATAATGTATCTCTGTACCAAATTTCAGCCCGATCCGTTCAGTGGTTTGAGCGTGAAAGAGTAACAAACATCCACACTCACAAACTTTCGCATCCCTACTAATATTATAAATGCGAAAGTAACTCTGTCTGTCTGTCTATCTGTCTGTCTGTCTGTTACGTTTTCACGCCTAAACGGCTGGAGCGATTGAGATGAAATTTGGTATAAGGATAGTTCGAGGCCCTGGGAAGGACATAGGCTACTTTTTAACTGACTGTGCAAAAGGAGGGTTATGATTTTACGATATAACGACTCTTACGCGATAACGACTTCTACGCGGTCGAAGCCGCGGGAAACAGCTAGTTTATAATATTAGTAAGATAAGTAAGATTTTAAGGCCTATGTTCAACAAAGTAAAGTACCAGGTACCTACTTGACTGTCGACATTTGGGCTGTTTGGACTTTTGAACTTTTGAACTTTTGAACTTTTGGACTTTTGGACTTTTGGACTTTTCTACCTTTGGACTTTTGGACTTTTGGACTTTTGGACTTTTGGACTATTGGACTTTTGGACTTTTGGACTTTTGGACTTTTGGACTTTTGGACTTTTGGACTTTTGAACTTTTGGACTTTTGGACTTTTGGACCTTTGGACTTTTGGACTTTTGGACTTTTGGACTTTTGGACTATTGGACTTTTGGACTTTTGGACTTTTGGACTTTTGAACTTTTGGACTTTTGGACTGTTGGACTGTTGGACTTTTGTACTTTTGGGCTTTTGGACTTTTGGACTTTTGGACTTTTGGACTTTTGGACTTTCGGACTTTCGTACTTTGGACTTTTGGACTTTTGGAGACTTTTGGACTTTGAACTTTTGGACTTTTGTACTTTGAACTTTTGTACTTTTATACTTTTGGACTTTTGGACTTTTGGACTTTTGTACTTTGGACTTTGCACTTTTTTACTTTTGGACTTTTGGACTTTTGAACTTTTTACTTTGAACTTTTGGACTTTTGGCGTTTTTGGACTTAAAAGTCGTACCAAAAGTCCCAATAGTCCCAAAAGTTCCAAAAGTCCCAAAAGTCCCAAAAGTCCCAAAAGTCCCAAAAGACCCAAAAGTCCCAAAAGACCCAAAAGTCCCAAAGGTCCCAAAAGTCCCAAAAGACCCAAAAGTCCCAAAAGACCCAAAAGTCCCAAAACTCCCAAAAGTCCCAAAAGTCCCAAAAGACGCAAAAGTCCCAAAAGACCCAAAAGTCCCAAAACTCCCAAAAGTCCCAAAAGACCCAAAAGACCCAAAAGTCTTTGCTTAAATTCTGCAACACTTTTCAGTACTGCGCCATCGAGACGTATCGCAGGTACACGGCAAGGCTTGTTTTTAGGGTTTCGTAGCCAAATGGCAAAAAAGGAACCCTTATAGATTCGTCATGTCTGTCTGTCTGTCTGTCTGTCTGTCTGTCCGTCCGTGTGTCACAGCCACTTTTCTCCGAAACTATAAGGCCTATGCTATTGAAACTTGGTAAATAGATGTATTCTGTGAACCGCTTTAGGATGCTTATATAAAACTAGAAAAAAAGCAGTAAGTTTTGGGGGTCCCCATACTCAGAACTGAAACTCTAAATTTCTTTTTTCATCAAATCCATACGTGTGGGGTATCTATAGATAGGTCTGTAAAAATGCTATTGAGGTTTCTAAAATCATCTTTTCCTTAAGTGAATAGTTTGCGCAAGAGACACTTCCAAAGTGGAAAAATGTGTGTCCCCCCCCCCTCTAACTTCTAAACTAAGAGAATGATAAATCTAAAAAAAATATATGATGTACATTACCATAAAAACTACCAACGAAAATTAGTTTGAACGAGATAGAGCCGGTAGTTTTTTTTTAATACGTCATAAACCGCCATTTTCGGTTAGAAAAATCACTACCACTGCGAACGTGTTAAAACATCAATCAAAGTTACAACGAACTATAAAAACTTTTATATTATGTTACTGGCTGCTACGAAACCCTTCATGGGCGAGTCCAACTCGCACTTGGCCGGTTTTTTTTGTTGAATATACCTAAAAACTTTAAAATAATTATAAAATATCCTGGTGTTATTGGCTTTCTTCAGAGGTACCCATCCTCGATTCTTCAATCCTAACGTACAACAGTTACGGATAACCAGGATAGGACTGACGAATCGAACTCCTCATCGGAGGAAATTTGGATGTAGGAGAAGAAAAATATCTGTACCCTCCAGATTCTTATTTGCCTGCCTCGGTGGCATTCGGTAATATAACTGACTGTCGCGCTGGGGTCCTGGGTTCGATTCCCGGGCAGGCCAAAAAATCGTGGGATCTACCAATGTTTGTTTCGAAGATTTGATGTTTTCTAAGTATAATATGTATAAATAAATAGATAAATTCTTTATTGCCATTAATTGTGTACATACATGAAATTGGAATTCCCTGATACCTGCGCTAGTACAAACTGTGTTGCAGATATCAGTGTTCTCCCCCAAAATATTGACACTTGACAATATGTTTACACAGAACTATTAAAATATTAAAATTGTTTCCTACTAACTTATGAACTTATAATAATGAATGAATAAAAATGAAACAAAACCAATACAAAATCTTAAAGCATGCTTAGGCTTTCGTGTGTGTGCGTGCGTGTGTGTGTGTGTGTGTGTATGTGTGTATGAGTGTCTGTGTGTGTGTGTCTGTGTGTATGTGTGTCTCTCTCTCTCTCTCTCTCTCTCTCTGTGTGTGTGTGTGTGTGTGTGTGTGTGTGTGTGTGTGTGTGTGTGTGTGTGCGTGTGAGTGTGCGTGAGTGTGTGTGTGTGAGTGTGTGTGTGAGTGAGTGTGTGTGTGAGTGTGTGAGTGTGTGTGAGTGTGTGTGTGGGTGTGTGTGTGTGTTTGTTGCATGTATGTTTATGTAAGTTGATTTTTGAGTGTGTGTGTGTGTGTCGGTGTGTGTGTGTGTGTGTGTTGCATGTATGTTTATGTGAGTTGATTTTAAAGAACTTGTAGAAGGTCTTCCACAGATTCATATTCCATTGGTTTTAATCACTCAGTTACTGCCGTTTTAAATTCTCCGTATGTATGCATACTAAGAAATTATATGAGTATGTATAAAAAAGTTTTAATTAGATCGCAAAGAAAATGTCCAGAAGCCAAAGTACTTGAAGCAAAGTCGTTGATATACCTAATTAGAGATAATAGAAAAACCTCGCAGAACTTCAGAACAATACACACTCACACAGTACTGTTTTACGATTACCGATTATAATTGTTTAAAGTTAAAGTTCATTTTTAAATAATTTATTATACTATTAAACTAATTGTTGTCAAACTGATTATGATTAAACCTCTTTTCATAATCAATAAGCGAGTACAACCGTTAAACAACACTATGCCAAAGACAAACAAGACTGAGAAAAAATAATTAAAGACAAGCAAGAATGACAGGTTTAAATTTTTATCATCGAAGTATTTTTCATGAAATTATTCTATATTCTAAAGGTAAATTAGTGTCGAAATGGCCGCATAAATCTAACTATGGTTCCTTAAAACGAATATGATCAGGATTGATATTAAAATGTAAGTAATTATGGAGAGTCGAGATCCAATCTGTTTGTTTACTACATTGTTTGAAAGATACACGAACGTGGCCGAAGGTAGCCGAGAGTGTGATTCGTTTTCGTGACAGAATTTCTGGATTCGGTCACCATGCAAGGCCCGCGATAGAAGCTATGCAATAGCTTAAAAATTGTGTGCCTAAACTACGATTTTTAATTCGAGTCAGTAAAATGACAATTGCAACTGTCATTTTTTTTTTTTTTTTTTTTTAATATTTATTTTACGGCCTCTGGCCTCAGCCTTTTAGCCAATCTTAATTTTCTTCTTTAAACTTCTAAATTCATATCATATTAGTATTCTTTTATTCTCTTAAATCTTCAGTTTTTATGTTTTCTTTTCTTATTTTTCTTAATACCTTCATGTTCTCTGTTGTCTTATATTGTATTGATAATATATTGGTAAATATCGAAATATGTGTTTGGATGCTTCAGGATAGATGGCAAGTGGCGAGGAATATTGTCGGAGTTTTTGAATACTTTAGTTAAGCCATCTATCAGAATAAGTCTGTGTATGGTAAAGGCAGGGCATTCCAAAATAAGATGTTGAAGATCAGCTACTTTGGCCTGGCAGTATTCACAGGCTCCAGTTCTGTGCAAACTAATTCGTTTTAAGTGTTATGGATATAAGCCATGCCCAAATCTAATCCTATTCATAGTTGTTATGAATTTTCTAGTTGGGTCTTTCAACTTCGAATGCCACGATGTCTTGGGTATTGTCGGTTGTAATTCTGCATACCATTTTCCTTTTGTTTTCAGTGTGTGATTCCAATTGACGCGCCATCGGCGGTACATTCTTTCCTTTATGAGCAGGTTGAAGTCCGTCAGCGGAACAATGTTATCGCCGATAATTGTGCTCTCACTTTCCCTCAACATTTTGTCCACAACTTCATTGCCAGTAATGCCAGAATGAGACGGTACCCACATGAATTCAATATTTTTGTGAGGCTCTTCAAATAACTTATTTCGAATTGAGTCTATTACAAAATTGTTTTTATAGCTGATTTTCATGTTTTCCAAAGCTGTAATTACACTTAGAGAGTCCGTAATAATCATGAAATTTTGTGAATCTTCAATTTTTGCTATGTGAATAATAGCCATATAAATTGCATAAGCTTCTGCAGTAAATATGGATGAGTTCTTATCCAATGTATAGGACTTGCCTAATCCTGTTTTAGAGTCATAATAGGCAGATTTTGTGCACTTTTCCATTTTAGAACCATCGGTATATATTCTTCTGTAATTGGGCTTTTCAGTATGAACATAATGTAAGTATTCGGTGTTATTGAATACTTTGTGTTTTATAATATTTTAATGTACGAACTTCATATATGGCCGATAAATTTTACTTAAAACTTTTTAGTAACAGTACATTTATGTTAAGATATAAGAATAATTTAATTTTGCAAGGCAATACAGAGCTTCAAATGGAAAAGTCCAAAATACATGTATCAGACAAATGGAATCTCGGGACAATTGAAATCCAGACTGCAACTGTCATTGATACGAAAAAGGGTGACCCGCTACAATAGTGATGTTCGACAATCAATAGACTTAGACATTTTAGTCATTCTTTATTTTATTAGGTATGAAAGCTTTTTTTTTTATTGTAAATTTGTAATAGATTAAATAATTCGAGAAATATGGACCTTACCAGCATATTAAAATTGTTTACTATAACATTATTATAAAAGCTGGGAAAAAATGTTTAAAAAGATCACGTCATGGAACGATCTGCCCGCACACGTGCTTCCCTCATCTTACAATCCCGGGTTCTTTAAGAGGAGCGTGAAGAGGCACATCACAGGGCCGCCAACTTGAGGACCACTATCAGAAGTGGCCCCCAATCGCTAGATGCACCACGGCTTCTTTCCATCAGGCTGGTGGCGACGTCAATATGGCGAGCTAAATAAAATAAAAGATTCAGAGAAATTAAGTAAAACAATTCAAGTACTTAGTTTTTAACCGACTTCAAAAAAGGAGAAGGTTACTCAATTCGACCGTACATAATTTTTTAACCGACTTCAAAAAAGGAGGTTACTCAATTCGACCGTATATATTTTTTTTTAAATGATTTTTCGCGAATAACTCCGTCCGTCGTTTATTAATCGATTTGAAAAAAAAATTTTTTGTTCGAAAATAGATAGGTACTCCCAAGGTGGTCCCATTTTAAGAAAGTTAGGATCTGATGATGGCATCTTGGAGAAATCGAAGGGAACTTTTAAAATTGCAGGGACATCTAGGGCGTTTGTAATTTTTTCGATTAAGGGCTTTAAAGTAGTACAACTTAATGAAAATCTGAAGTCGATCTGATGATGGAGACGAAAGACAGAAGAGAGAATTCCCTAACGATATACAGCAGTTACCTTGTGTTTGGGCTTGATTAATTTGTACTTTCGAGAACTTTACACCTAGATAGATAGATTTTCAGTCTACACGTCACTAAAAATAATGAAAAAAAGAACTTCTGACAGTGGTCCTCCAGTTGGCGGCCCTGTGATGTTCCTCTTCACGCTCCTCTTGGAGAAACCGGGATTCCCTCCCGCACACGTTTCCATGATCTCACAGATGAGGGAAACACGTGTGCGAGCAGGTCGTTCCATGTTTTTATACTTCGACAGAGGAATGATCTATTGAAAAAATTAAAATAATAAGTATGTACTTATCACCGTTAATGTCCCCGCGGTTTTAGAACCCCAAATTATACGGGAGGATGGTAAGCGACCCGACGGGATGTCTTTAGTACCCTGGAGAATGGGACGTGCGTTAGTGTGGAATGCCACTTGCACTGACACTCTTGCGGCGTCCTACCTCCCGGCTACTAGCAAAAGAGCGGTGGGCCGGCTAATGCTCGCGAGTGGTTAAAGATCGGCAAGTATAGTTGTCTCGGTGCCAATATGAATTCGTTCCATTTGATGTCGAGACACTGGGTCTACGGTGTCGCGGTGCACATGGTCTTTTCACGGCTCTGAGTAAGCGTCTGAGGGAAGAAACGCGTGATCCCCGCGCTGGTAGCTATTTCACGCAAAGGCTTTCCATAGCTATCCAGCGTGGGAATGCTGCCTGCGTCATAGGTAGGAAGGGACCCAATTTGTATATTGATAGGTAGTTAGTTAGTTTTTATTTTAAGAGTTTTTATTTTAAGTTTAGTGTAATGATATAACTTTTAATTGGTTTTATTATTATTGTTTATGAATGAATTAATGTTGTTTAATTAATTATGTACTTATAAAAAAGTTTCTTGCTATTTCGATGATTTTTAATAATTTACAGAGATGTTTTTTCTAATGTAAATTATTTTGTACATGTCACACGTGTCATTTAATGAAGCGAGTTCTTAAATATTTCCTAAGTCCAAAGTGTCTTTTCGTGCATTTAACGGACGGGCCCCTTAATCTCAAGGTAAATTGGTGTGAAATGTTTGTATAAGACAAACTACGGTTCCTTGAAAAGTGGTGATGATCGGGATTGATATTTTAGTGTAAATAATTATGGGGCAATCGAGGTCCAAATTGTTTGTTTACTACATTATTTGAATGAGTTAAAATACGGTATAGGTGGTTTTATGCAATATTTAATTACTGTTTGATATCGAATAAAAAAATATAATCTCGACTAACTTTTAATCGTAAAACTCGATTCAACCACATCACTATTTATTTGTGACAAAAAACCCGCCACACTGAAAATGTCATTTTACTGACTCGAATTAAAAATCGTAGTATAGAAATATTTTGTCGTCAATTTATTTTTTAATTCTTTATCATGACTTTGGTAATTGTTATAAACTGGCCATATACGATTCGGATTCGCGTACAAGAGGGAGCCCCTTTATAATTTATTTCTGTTCTTTGAAAATGACAGACTGATGGACTACGGAATCTCAGTAATTAACCGAGTGAGTGAAGCGAACGAGAGTCTCCGATTTTACAGTATGATTTTGCTTTTATTCGTATGTGTATGTCAATTAATAATATTATATTGTAATAATCTCCTTTCTTTCATAGTTTTAGTTTTCTATAGATGTCAGTCATATTATGTCAGTCAGTTTGTTTCTAGTTCAATAAACCCATATTATTCTGGGATGTTTATCATATTATTTACTACAATTTATTGAACTAGAAAAATGGACAAGTATTTACGTCCGGAAAGATTCGAGGCAGACCCGTCCTCAGAAAGTGATTTGTCCCCTCAGTGGAACCATTGGAAGAAGACATTCGAAAATTTTCTTGCTGTCATATCAACTAAAGAAAAACCCGCAATTGACGAAGTAAAGTATAGACTTCTTGTAAATCATTTGTCTCCAGCTTTGTATACGCATATCAGTGAATGTACTGGCTATGAAGATGCAATAAAGAAGCTTCATGATATTTTCGTTAAACCTCCGAATGAAATTTACTCTAGACATCGTCTTATGAAAAGATCTCAACAACCTGGTGAATCCATCCATCAATATCTACAGGCTCTCAAAGTATTATCCAAAGAATGCCATTTTAAAGAAGTTACGGCTGAACAAAATGAAAGCGACTACATTAGGGACGCGTTTATAAGAGGTATTTCGTCCCCAACAATACGTCAAAGATTACTTGAAAATAAAAGTCTCTCTTTAGAAACAGCATATGATCAAGCAAGATCTTTAGAGCTCGCCCAGGTGCATAATGCAACCTATCAGAGAGATAGCTCTCTTTCAGTGAATTCTGTCAATGCTACGTCAAGTACTGCGAATGCTTCGATAACTCCTGACGAAGATGTTGTCGCTGTAACTCGTAGTTCTTCATCTGCACCAACTCTACAAGAGGCATGCTATTTTTGTGGCAATAAGCGCCACCTACGACGAAACTGCCCCGCTGCTGGAAGCACCTGTCTATCGTGTGGTAAGAGAGGACATTTTGCCAAGGTCTGTAGAAATAAATCTCAACAGAACTCTGCAGTCTTGACTGGAGGCAATTCTAATGACACATTATCATGCATAACGTCTGCTGCCGCCAACGATTTAAGGAAAGCTACTGTGCAAGTTCTTATGAATAATAAAATTCTAGCACGAGCACTGATTGACACAGGCAGTACCGCCAGTTTTATAGACACAAAGCTTGTTGATCACTATCAACTACTCAAAGTACCATGCGAACAGAAGATAACGATGGCTCAGTCCAATCTAGTGTCACATGTCACAGGTCTATGCCCATTAACTCTAGAGCTGCAAAACCAGAAACTTAATGTTAACCTATTGATTATGGATGGACTGTGCGCAGACGTGATTTTGGGTCACGATGTACTCTGTAAACACAAAGCTCTTGAAATGAATTTTGGAGGAAATAAACCCGCATTAAAAGTATGCGCGGTGTTACAGGCGAACGTTGAACCTGTCAGCTTATTCAGTAATCTGCTGCCTTTCGATAAGCCAATTGCTATCAAATCTAGGAGACACTCTGAAGGAGATCAGAAATTTATAGAAGACGAAGTACAAAAACTGCTCTCGGATGGGATTATAGAGCCTAGCCAATCTCCGTGGAGAGCTCAGACTCTGGTAACATCAAGTGAACATCACAAGAAAAGATTGGTTATAGATTATTCGCAGACTATTAACAGATATACTCAGTTGGATGCTTTTCCCCTACCGCTCATAGAAAATGTCGTGTCCAATGTGGCTAAATATAAATTATTCAGCAAAATAGACTTAAAGAGTGCATATCATCAGATTCCTATCTTAGAAAAGGACAAAATATACACAGCCTTTGAAGCATGCGGTAACCTATACCAATTCCGGAGAATTCCATTCGGCGTGACGAATGGAGTGGCAGCGTTCCAACGAGCAATTAAAAGTATATTAGACAGTGAGAAGCTAGAAGGAGTCTTTGCATATTTAGATGATATAACGATCTGTGGTACCGATCAGGTCGACCATGACAATAAATTGAAAAGATTTAAAGAAGTAGCTGCGAAATATAATTTAACTCTTAATATGCAAAAGAGCGAATTTTCCGAAACGACTATTAATCTCTTGGGTTACAACATCTGCAATGGGGTGATTAAACCAGATCCCGAACGTTTACAACCTCTTTTAAACTTACCGGCTCCGACCAACTCAGCTTCCCTGAAGCGAGCATTGGGGATGTTCGCCCACTACGCGAAATGGATACCCAACTTTTCATCAAAAATACATCCTATTGTGAATACGGAATCTTATCCTATGACTAATGAAGCCATTAATGCGTTTGAATCAATCAAAACTGAAATAGCGAAAGCCGCTATCAACACAATCGATAATAAGATACCTTTGACGGTTGAAACAGATGCATCTGACTATGCCATAGCAGTTACCTTGTCGCAGGAAGGAAGGCCAGTCGCTTTTTTTTCGAGAACATTGTCAAACAGTGAGAAGAACCAGTCGGCGATAGAAAAAGAGGCTGCTGCTATTGTAGAAAGTTTAAGGAAATGGAGACAATTTCTGATTGGTCGAAGTTTTAAGTTGATAACTGACCAGAAGTCTGTTTCATTCATGTTCGACCAAACTCAAACACACTCAAAAATTAAAAATGATAAAATTCAACGATGGCGACTTGAACTGTCTAGCTACAATTTTGATATCGTATACCGCCCCGGGAAAGAGAATATTGTAGCAGATGCTCTTTCTCGTGTCAACAATATCATTGCTTCAAGTTCGTCAAATGACCTCATGCGGTTGCACAATAATCTTTGCCATCCTGGCATTACACGCATGATACATTGGGTGCGGTCTAAAAACCTACCGTACTCTGTTGAGGATATAAGGAGCATAAACTCATCATGCTCCGTCTGCGCTGAAATCAAGCCTAGATTCATACGGTCATCGGGTACCTTGATAAAGGCAACCGCCCCTTTCGAAAGGCTGTCAATAGATTTCAAAGGACCTTTACCATCTTCGACACAAAACAAATACATACTTACGGTGATCGATGAGTACTCCAGGTTTCCATTCGCCTTTCCCTGTACCGACCTAAACACCAACACTGTGAAGAAGAAGATGACCTCCCTGTTTTCGATTTTTGGTATGCCGTCATACGTACATTCCGACCGAGGTACAAGCTTTTTATCGGCAGAATTAAAAGACTTTTTACATAACCTTGGAATAGCCACCAGTTATACTACTCCGTATAACCCACAAGGCAATGGACAGACTGAAAGGTACAACGGAATTATATGGAAGACGATACAGTTAGCTTTAAAGACACTTAACCAACCAATTACCGCCTGGGAGACTGTAATCTCTCAAGCTTTACATTCTATCCGGTCTTTGCTCTGCACATCAACTGGCTGCACTCCACATGAGAGAATGTTCAGTCATGCAAGAAGATCCTCTAACGGACAGTCAATGCCGACTTGGTTAGCAGAAGGGAAAAAGGCTCTTTTCAAGAAGAATGTCAGGACGAGTAAATATGATCCCTTAGTAGAGGAAGTGGACTTAATTGAGGTTAGTCCTCTTCATTCACATATTCGCTTGTCAAGCGGAAGAGATGTCGTAGTGTCAAATAGACAACTAGCCCCGACAGGTGAAAGCACATCTGAAATAACTGATTTACTACGAGATTCAGTTTCCACTCCATCTGGATCCAGTTCTGTTCCTGATCAGATAGAGACTCGACAGATTGATAACCCTGCCCCTCTACCTGCTGATGAAGCCCATGAGCAGCCTGATGAACCGCCCTGTCAAACTATCGATGAAATTCGCAAGCTCGATCGTCCGGAGCGCCGGTCGGCCAGAGATCGCCGCGCCCCGCGGTACTTAGACGACTACGACTGCGTCACATTTTAATAGCAAGGGAGAATGTAATAATCTCCTTTCTTTCATAGTTTTAGTTTTCTATAGATGTCAGTCATATTATGTCAGTCAGTTTGTTTCTAGTTCAATAAACCCATATTATTCTGGGATGTTTATCATATTATTTACTACATATATATTTATTTATTATTATTTAATTCCGGTCTACAGGACGCCATTATTTACTGATTTTCACCAAATTTGGCCACCACGTGTTTTTTTAATTTAAAGTACAACTTCTGTCGGGAGCTGCTTTTGATAGGGGGAAAATGGGGAGAAAAATGGTAAAGATTGTAGTCGCGGTATTTTTGACCGAATCTTAATAATTTTTGGCTGAAATATAAAGGATATAATTCCTCACAGTTTTTCATTTTCCTGTGTGGTCGCGAGATCTACTCTTCGCAGAAGTAGGTACTAGTAATATTAGTACCTATAGATGTCTCTAAAATGCCAACCTATTGTGCTCCACTCTTGAATATATCTTTTGACATTTAATACAGTTTTGCTCACCCACCGTGACAAAACTATGTCACGCCCTGAAAGCTTCACATGTATTTATCTAACAGGCAATAAGATAAAATACCTACTTATTCTTTACTCGTAGAAAGTGAATCTTTCAGGCGACTTGATCGATTATTGGTAGAGAAAATAACTTGAAAACCGGCCAAGTGCGAGTTGGACTCGCCCATGAAGGGTTCCGTAGCAGGAAGTAACATTAAAGTTCTTTGTAACTTTCATTGATGTTTTAACACGTTCGTAGTGGTTTTTCTAGGCGAAAATTGCGGTCGTATTAAAAAAAACTTCCAACTCCATCTCGTTCAAACCAATTTTCGTTGGTAGATTTCATGGCAATGTACATCATATTTTTTTTTGGATTTATCATTCTCTTAGTTTAGAAGTTAGAGGGCGGGGGGGGGGGGACACATTTTTCCACTTAGGAAGTGTCTCTTGCGCATACTATTTACTTCAGATAAAAATTATGTTAGAAACCTCAATAGCATTTTTGAAGACCTATGTATAAATACCCCACACGTATGGGTTTGATGAAAAAAATAATTTTGAGTTTCAGTTCTGAGTATGGGGACCCCCAAAATTAACTGCTTTTTTTCTAGTTTTATATAAAAATCTTGATGCGGTTCACAGAATACATCTACTTACTAAGTTTCAACAGCATAGGCCTCATAGTTTCGGAGAAAAGTGGCTGTGACATACGGACGGACAGACAGACAGACATGACGAATCTATAAGGGTTCCGTTTTTGCCATTTGGCTACGGAACCTTAAAAACGGGCCAAGTACAGGTCGGACTCGCGCCCGGAGGGCTCTCAACGACAAATTATCACGTTTCATGTACAGGAACGAGCGGCCCGTATTTTCTGATATTAGTATTTGTTGCTCTAGCGGCAATAGAATAAATAAATATTCACAGACATTTCACACAACGCTATCTGATCCCAAAGTAAGCTAGGAATAACCTGCTTGTATTCTGGGTATCAGACCACGGGTATTAATAATACTTTTTAAATACATACTTGTTATACATAGAAACACCCAGACTCTTGAGCCAAACATTTATGGGTCACACAAATATTTGTCTCCGGTGGGAATCGAACCCACGACCTCCGGCGGCGCAGGCGGTATCACTACCGACTGTGCCACAGAGGCAGTCAACATACATCAAATAGACATGAAATACCTATAATTTTCAGCTCTCTAGCTATCACGGTTCCTGAGATACAGCCTCGAGACAGACAGACAGACAGACGAACTGCGAAGTCTCGATATTAATTTTTAGGTACCCTTTGGGCACAGATTAATAAATAGTTACCACGTAACTTTGAAGCGCTCGTGGCCCCGCGGACTCAGTGTTCTGTAAACGATCACTGCAGTTAGCAACTTTCACTATGGCCGGTCCATGGATGAGTGACCATCCATTTGATCACTTTGTGACATTTATTTGAGCGTTTCCGTGCTTCGAAAGGCACGTTAAGCCGTTGGTCCCGGTTGCCAGTAAAATGGCAGTCGTTAAGCTAAGTTGAAGGCTTTATTTCAACAGTAGGCAGTCACAACCTGCGCCTGTCCATTTAAACACGGCAATACGGCTCATCACCTATTACGTGGGACAAATTATACAAAAGGTGAAATGTGGGAATATAATATGCCTCTGCCTACCCCTTCGGGGATAAAGGCGTGACCATATGTATGTATGTATGTAACTTTGGGTACGGAACCCGATAAAAAGAATTATTTTGTCCTAAAACATTCAACAGGATACTTAGGATGTTTATTGAATGATAATAATATTGATTCAGATGCCAAATACATGTGTAGTACAAGAATTCGTTTGTTCGTATGTTTGTTTGTTTGTATTGTGATAATAGTTTACACTCTTTACTCGTAGATTAGCTTGAAATACTTTGCATATTTTTATCAGAAGATTATTGTGTATGATATAATGTAGGTACATGCAATTTTTAAGAATTGATTACATAATGTACTCCAAAAACCGTAAGTGGCAAAGCTTTTGTGTTTTTTTGTTTGTTTGTTTGTAATGAATAGGCTCCGGAACTACTGGACCGATTTGAAAAATTCTTTCACTGTTGGGAAGCTACACTCTTTGCAGTGAACATAGGCTATATTTTATTCCCGTATTCCCACGGGAACGGGAACTACGCGGGTGAAAACGCGTGACGTCCGCTAGTAACTCATAAACACATAAATATTGTGCGCCATCAAACGCCACTCACGTTTGAACGTTCAGTTTTATTACTGAACTAGCGGACGTCACGCGGTTTAACTCGCGTAGCTGCCTTTCCCGTGGGAATATGGGAATAAAATATAGCCTATGTTCACCGGGGATAGCGTAGCTTCCCAACAATGAAAGAATTTTTCAAATCAGTTCAGTAGTTTCGGAGCCTATTCATTGCAAACAAACAATCAAATCTTTCCTCTATATAATTTTAGTATAGAAAAGAGTGAGCATCAAATAAAATATTGTAGGACATTCTTACACAACATCATCTAGCCCAAATTTAGTTAATTATAAGATTTTGCTATGGAATCTAGACGACTGATATACATACTTTTTTTTTTATACTACTTAGGTGGCAGACAAGCTTACGGCCCACCGGAAGGTTGGTAACCGTAGCCTATAGACGTTTGCAACACCAGAGGCGCTACACACGCGCTGCCGACCCGGGCGCAGGTTGTGACGACCCACAGTTGAAATTTTTCAAGCCGCCCGCCGTAAGGCCTTCAACTTGGCTTAACGACTGTCATTTTACCGACAACCGGGACCAACGGCTTATCGTGCCTTCCGAAGCACGGAAACGCTCGTAAATAAATGTCACAAAGTGGTCCACGTGGTGGTCACCCATCCATGTCCGGCCATAGTAAATGTTGCTTACTGCAGTGATCGTTTACAGAACACTGAGTCCGCGGGGCCACGAGCGCTTCAAGATACTTATATATTTCTAAACAACTACAATACTACATACAACATATTATACATAGAAAACACCCAAACTCCGAAACAAATATTTATTAACTCATGAAACTCATGAAAATTGTGCGCTACTCACTCGTCACGCTCGCTCATTCAGCAATAAACTTAGAGTGAGCGTGAAATCACTGTGAAACGAGACGAATCTGTCTAGACTTGTGTAAATTCGTGAGATCTTTCATCAATTACAAAATAAAATCGGCCAAGTGCGAGTCGGACTCACCCATGAAGGGTTCCGTAGCAGCAAATAAAAGTTCTTGTGGTTCGTTGTGACTTGGATTCATGTTTTTAACAGGTTCGCTGTTGCAGTGATTTTTCTAGGCGAAATTTGCGGTTTATGACAATTTTCGGTGGAAGTTTGCATGGCAATGACGTCACATTTTTTTTAGATTTATCATTCTCTTATTTTAGAAGTTAGAGGTGGGGGGTGGGGTATTTTGGAAGTGTCTCTCGCAGTTTAGAAAAAAATGATGTTAGAAACCTCAATAGCATTTTTTAAGATCTATCAATAGGTACCTCACACGGATGATTTTAATTGAAAAAAAAATTTTTGAGTTTTATTCGAAGTATGGAGACCCCAAAAATTTATTGCTTTTTTATTTTTGTGTGAAACTTTTAATGCGGTTCATAGAATACATCTACTTACCAAGTTTCAACAGCATAGGCCTTGAAAAGTGGCTGTGACATAGGTCCCTATGTCACAGCCACTTTTCGCCGAAAAATATCGTCCGGAAAGACAGACAGACAGACATGAAAAATCTATAAGGGTTTCGTTTTTAGCCATTTGACTACAGAACCCCAAAAACTGGAGATGTGCGAGTTGGACTCGCGCTCGGAGGATTCCGTGTCAAAAATAACTCGTTTTGTATGGGGGCCCTACTTATTTATTTTTATTTTAGTAACTGTTTGTTGTTATAGCGGCAACAGAAACACATCTGTAAAAAAATTCAGCTCTTTGGCTATCACAATTTCATGAGATACCTACAGCCTTATGATAGACAGACAGACAGACGGACAGCGAATTCTCAGTAAAAAGGTCCCTTTTTTATGCGTCGGCTACGGGACCCTAAAAATGCCGGGACTCCCGACCTCAAAAGGATGTCCCACGGTCCCAGCAGCCTTTGGTTACCACCGCGGCCTCACCTAGGGGTTTGGGTATTATCCCGCGTCAAGAGGGGTTCTTTCGGGTGTTATGCTTCTTCTTCTTCGAATGTCTGACGTCACGGCGCAGCCGCTATAAAAGAAGTTATAAAATGAACGCCCAATTCGCATCCGATGAGTCTCCAAGGCCCAAGGGCTAGAGGCTCAAGGTAGAGTTTAGTCAGTAAGAGTCTGACATAATCACACGGCCGGCCGTGTGGTACGCATGTAGCGTTCTCTACCTCCACCCCTCGCTCCCGGGTGGTGCCTTAAGGCTCAAAAAAAAAAAAAGAACGCCCAATGCTGTAACTACATGAAGTTCGGTTATCGCGTGTGATCCAGTATGAATAAAATTTGTTACGCGATAAAAAGTTATTTATACAATTTATTATGCGGTTGCTCGGATGTAGGTAATAAATTTTAAAAAATCGTAGCTACATCAAAGAAATTCAATATGTGGTGCTTATTATATTTTTGACATAGGTATCTCCGACAAACTGCTATAATTTGATTGCAATAGATTCAGTAGAAACTGAACCGATTGCATTCAAATTACAGCAACACAACCTGTAGCTTTTATCGGCAGGGACACGCCATACTGTGACTTTTAACCGCTCTCTATAAAAAAATTTTCAATAAAAAATAAAACCGACTTCCAACAAATCCTGAAAAATAAAATTTACTTGGCACAAAGTAGAATGTATTTTGATTTATCTGATTTTATTCAATATCATATTGAAGTCGGCGCCAAGTAAACCCATAGGTTTATGTAGGTATTATTCATGGCACCAACTTCAATACTACATTGAATAAAATCTGATAAATCAAAATACATTCTACTTTGTGCTAAGTAAATTTTATTTTTCAGGATTTGTTGGAAGTCGGTTTTATTTTTTATTGAAAAATTTTTTTTCATTATTTTAAGTGACGGGTGAACCGAAAAATATAACTATCTAGGTAAAAGTTTTCATCAATACAAATCAATCAAGCCCAAACACAAGGTAGCTGCTGTAAATCGTTAAGGATTTCCCTCGACTGTCTTTCGGATCCATAATCAGATCGACTCCAGATATTCATTAAATTGTAGTACATTAAAGCACTGAATTAAAAAGTTAACAAATGCACTGGTTGTCCCTACAATTTTCGGTGGTTGCCCTCGATTTCTCCTGGATCCCATCATCAGATCCTGATCTGATTAAAATAGGACCACCTCAGAAGTAAACCCTATTCAAGAAAGAAAACAATTTAAATCCGTTTATAATTGACGGAAATATCGGTGAACATACAAAAAACATTGAGAACTTCCTTTTTTTTTGAAGGCGGATCTATCAATCTAGGTGCAAAGTTCTCATCAATACAAATCAATCAAGCCCAAACACAAGGTAACTGCTGTAAATTGTTAAGGAATGCCCTCGACTGTCTTTCGACTCTATCATCAGGTCGACTCCAGACCTTCATTAAAGTGTAAAACATTAAAGCACTTAATTAAAAAGTTAACAAGTGCACTAGTTGTCCCAACAATTTTCGGTGGTTGCCCTCGTTTTCTCCAGGATCCCATCATCAGATCCTGACCTGGTGAAAATGGGACCACCTCAGAAGTAAACCCTATTCAACAAAAAAAGAAATTTTGAAATCCGTCTATAATTGACGGAAATATCGCTTAACATACATAAAAAAAAATACATACAGACGAATTGAGAACCTCCTCCTTTTTTTGAAGTCGGTTAAAAATAGATTGCAGAGGGGCTTATGGCGAGACTTGTGTCTGTAGTCTGTGACTCTGTTGCATTAAATTACGTCACTAGGTCACGTGGATCATCTGTTCAAAGTTTGAAATAAAACAAAAACCGCTCAAGTGCGAGTCGGACTCGCCCATGAAGGGTTCCGTAGCAGCAAGTAACATTATATAAAAGTTCTTGTATTTTGTTGTAATTGATGTTTTAACCAAAGACTTCTACATAAACTGAGGTAGACATGCCCTACGCACCGATTTTTGAAACCTATAAACTGCGCTAATTAGCAGCGTTGCTCGCACTGTTGTGAGTCAAAACTTCGAGAGTAGGTGCTCGACTTGCAATCGGAGTCCATACGCCTTCTCTTTTACTCTTTTTCTATTCGTATATTGCTATTGTGTGTGGTGACAATTACGTAAAAAATATTTATAAGTGAGTGTAGTCTTAGTAATGTGTGTATTTGAGGATTGCTTTTGAAATCTCGTTTGTTAGAGTACGGCGCGTCTACCTCAGTTTATATAGAAGTCTTTGGTTTTAACACGTTCGCAGTGGTAGTGAGATTTTTCTAGGCGAAAATTGCGGTTTATGACGTATTAAAAAAAACTACCAACTCGATCTCGTTCAAACCATATTTCGTTGTTAGTACATCATATATTTTTTTTAGATTTAATATTCTCTTAGTTTAGAAGTTAGAGGTGGAGGATACACATTTTTCCACTTTGGAAGTGTCTCCTGCGCAAACTATTCACTTTAGAAAAAAATTATGTTAGAAAGCTCAATAGCATTTTTGAAGACCTACCTTTAGATACCCCACACGCATGGGTTTGATGAAAAAACATTTTTTGAGTTTCAGTTCTGAGTAGTATGGGGACCCCCAAAATTAACTGCTTTTTTCTAGTTTTATATGAGAATCTTAATGCGGTTTACAGAATACACCTACTTACCAAGTTTCAACGGCATAGGCCTATAGTGTCGGAGAAAAGTGGCTGTGATATACGGACGGACAGACAGACACACAGACAGACAGACATGACGAATCTATAAGGGTTCCGTTTTCGCCATTTGGCTACGGAACCCTCAAAATGACAACGTCAATCGAATTGAACTTTCACTTTCAGAATAAACGTTAGAGGGGCAGTCGGGTTAGACCGTCTCACGGCTTTTTGTTTCTTCTGTCAAAGCGTGTGATATGTGTGTGTGTGTGTCTGAAATTATGAGTACTTACCTACATTAATTGTTTTAGGCCTAGGTATAGATTTAGAATTTTTCGCTACTCTCAATCTAAATCTACAGTTTTAGGTAGGTACCTAATTGTTTTGTGTATGATAGCCTTAGGCTTAGACCATATATCACGGGACTAGCCTTTGCGAACCACCGCATACAAAAATATTCTGCCAGTTTTCATAGCGGGTGAAGGGGGAAACACAAAGAAATATAAAATTTCATTACATTTAAAAATGTATTATTCGACAAACGCGTAATGGCTGTTGTGTTAATTTTTATTGTACAGTCAACTACAATAAAAAGGAACTAGTTTAATCATATAAAATGATGTACTGATGTACAGTGCTTTTTATAAAGCCAAAAGGCCAAATGGTCATGTGCAATGGCAGAAAACAATGCTTAAGTAAGGCGCATCCTGTGGTTAGATGATCTAAGATGATAGCCGATAGCTTTTGTAGTGGTGTATACGAATACGATTTCCCCCCACGCGTCACGCGGTTTCACCCGCGTAATTTATGTTCCCGTGGGAATAGGGAAATAAAATATAGCCTATGTTCACCGCAAAGAGTGTGCTTCCCAGCAGTGAAAGAATTTTTCAAATCGTTCCAGTAGTTCCGGAACCTATTCGATGCAAACAAAGAAATCTTTCCTCTTTATAAAACCTACTAGGCGTCACGCGGTTTCACCCACGTAGTTCCCGTTCCCGTGGGAATACGGGAATAAAATATAGCCTATGTTCACCGCAAAGAGTGTAACTTCCCAACAGTGAAAGAATATTTCAAATCGGTTCAGTAGTTTCGGAACCTATTCGATGCAAACAAAGAAATCTTTCCTCTTTATAAAACCTACTAGCGGACGTCACGCGATTTCACCCACGTAGTTCCCGTTCCCGTGGGAATACGGGAATAAAATATAGCCTATGTTCACCGCAAAGAGTGTAACTTCCCAACAGTGAAAGAATATTTCAAATCGGTTCAGTAGTTTCGGAACCTATTCGATGCAAATAAAGAAATCTTTCCTCTTTATAAAACCTGCTAGCAAACGTCACGCAATTTTAACCGCGTAGCTCCCGTTCCCGTGGGAATACGGGAATAAAATATAGCCTATGTTTACCGGGAAGAGTGTAGCTTACAAACAGTGAAAGAATTTTTTAAATCGTTCCAGTAGTTTCGGAACCTATGCGATGCAAACAAAGAAATCTTTCCTCTTTGTAATACCAACTAGCGGACGTCACGCAATTTCAACCGCGTAGCTTCCGTTCCCGTAAGACTACTGGAATGAAATATAGCCTATGTTCACCGGGAAGAGCGTAGCTTACAAACAGTGAAATAATTTTTCAAATCGGTTTAGTAGTTTCGAGGCCTATGCGATGTAAACAAACAAACAAATCTCTCCTCTTCATAATATTAGTTAGACTAGCTGATGCTAAAATTTGTTCAAGTTCCCGCTTTCCGTGGGGACTTATTCCCGGGATAAAAAGTAGCCATGTGTTATTCCAGACTATAATGTATCCCTGTACCAAATTTCAGCCAGATCCATGCAGCCGTTCGGGCGTGAAATAGTAACAAACATCCACACTCACAAACTTTGGCATTTATAATATTAGTAAGATTCATTTCAATATAACTCTTTAGCAGCAGCTCAGAATATAACACAAAGGAGCACTGTTGGCGACATGCGCCGCTAGTTCCGTGAAACGAAACGCGATACTCTGTGTCTAATTTAAAACATCCTAGTCATCTTGTACAACACAGCTCGCCTGGGAATTGGCCTTGCAAATTTACATAAAATTGTTATTAACTTGAAAAATTATTGTGATAACTTAGAATAGAATAGGATTTTTTTTTGTTTTACGTAAGGGAAAATCCTCATGGATGCTACGCTGAACTCCTACCGACTAAAAAACCTCGTAACGCCCAACAGCCTATGGTTGGGAGCCCCGATTAAGCCCTCGGAAGGATGTCCCAAGACTCCCAACAGACCTACGGCCGCCACTGCCGCCTCGCCCAGGGGGTGGTTCGGGTGCTATCCCGCGTCTTTGGGGGGTTTCGGGTGTGATCCCGATTCTAAGGGGGGGCGCGTGCGTGAGTTCCTCACGTCACGCTGCCGTCATGGGCCTGCTTCTGTAAGGACGGTGAGCCGCCCTCCCACCGTCCTCAGGCCCCCGGTCTGGGAGGCCGATAGTTCTCGGCGAAGACACGTCGGCGGCCCCCAGGCCGCCGACTGCGGAACTCGGGTGGGAGAGTTCTCTCTCGTTCCCGCCCCGCCGCCGTCTCATTCACGAGCATGACTCGCAGGAAGAGGCGGCGCAGTCCCGCTTACTCCCGCTGGAGAGCATGGCTCGCACCATAGCCTCGAGCGAGACAGTGTCCACGTCCAGACCCACTACGAGGAACTGGCGCTGTTGCGCCCACGCCGTGCACTCCACCAGCGTGTGGAGCGCCGTGTCATCGCTGCGATCCTCGCAGTGCTGACACTCGGCCGTGATTTCCCGGTGTTTTTATTTAAAGTCCCCTTTGTCCTACATACTGCTCTAGACCGAATTCAATGAAGACACCGACCAATGCAACTGAGATGACAGAGTTCTATGGCAACACAAATAAAAAAAAAACAAGTGCGAGTCGGGTTTGCGCGCTGAGGATTCCGTACATGTTCCGTGCCAAAAAACGGTAAATAAATAAAGTACGTGAGTCGTATGTGAGCCCCCCGCCCCCCTTAAATATTGTTATATTTCTTTTTTTATAAAAAGCAAATATTTTAACCTGAAATATTACTCTGTGATCATTTACAGAACACTGGATATTTTTTTTTAACATAGTCATCAGGGCTACGAGCGGTTATAAATAACCTTGACTGTCAAAATAGTTTGATATCTACTTACTCGTATCATTCCCTAGTGTCACAGTAATAAAAATACCCGCAGTTTCTTTAATTAGTTGTCACATAAAACATGCCCGCACATTAACTATTAACCGCGCTAATGGCATAGAATAAATAAAAGTACTAATTACAGATGGGCAACTGCTTTGATCTGAAGTAAATTTATTATTTAATGTTGGAGTGTCTGTTTGTTATTCAAAATTTACAACTCTTCACTAAATGTCTTTATGACAGTAAATACGGTAAGTAATTCTTTTTTCTCTTTGCGTCGCCTAATCTTTGAAACGACTGCACTAATTTTAACTTGACTCTCACTGGCAGATAGCTGATATTATAAGCAGGAACTTATGCTACTTTATTTTTTTTTCAAAAGCAGTAGAGTTGATAGCCACGGCCGATGTCGGGAGTACAGCTATTAATACTTAGTATAAATTACAGTAAAGACTTTGATCTAAAATAGACATGTGACTCATAGCGGTGAAACGGTTCGTCATTCGTCACGTCTCATTTCCCATGGGGCAAAAAATAAACTACGGGAAAATAGACTACGAATAGCTACTTTTGTTGTTATTACTCAGGGTTTAAATCAGTGTTCTGTAAACGATCATTGCAGTTGTCATGTCAATTGCAATGATCATTTACAGAACACTAAGTCCGCGGAGCCACGAGTTCTCCTTAATCTTTACTATACTTTCAGTATGGCGAGTCTTTGGATGGGTCATCACTTAATACGTGCTTCAGAAGGCTCGTTAAGCCATTGGTCATGGTTGAAAGTAAAATAGCAGTCGTTGTTGAAGGTTGTAGTTGCCGAGTTGAAGGCCTTATGGGTTGAATAAAGAAGCCTACCACAGGCACCCACAACCTGCGCCAGTCTATCTCAACACGGCAATATGGCTCACCGCCCTATTACGTGGGACAAATTCTAAAAATCGTCCGCCTAATCCTTCGGGTATAAAATTGTGACCATTTATGTATTATATCACCAGCCCGTAAGATACATAGCTATTACTTCAAAATAATCAGACTGTCTTAGATTTTTTAAATCGTTTCTTGAATTTCAAAATATACCTATTACCAACAAAATATTTCTTCTTTAAAGGTATTACCCATTAATTTACAGGTTTAGACTAATTCCCAGTGCGTCACATCAGACGATGAGAATATTTAAAAAACAACAGCAAAAAAAAAGTAGTTCCTCAACGAAATCTACGAGTCACAATTTCAGAAAGAGACAGATATACTTATTTATTGAAAGTGAGTGAGACAACAAGATTAACTCGTCCTTGAAACCAGACGTCTGTGATTGTGATTATAATTCACAGAAAAAAAAATGAGTCTAATGTTTTGTGTTTTTCTTTTGAGAGCGAATCATTGTATCTGATTTAAAACTTTTGGAGGCCAAGGTCAAGATGATGTTTTTGGTGGATGTAACGGATAAACGGCTAATGGCATAGAATCATTACAAGCGCCAAAGTTAGTATGAATTACTTGGAAACTTTGGCGATGTTTGAGTAACAATGAATGTGTTACTCTTTCACGGTCTAACGGCTGAATGAATCTGGCTAAAATTTCGTACCTACTACCCGTTCGCTCTAACTTTGCCGCTGGCGTAGAAGCGTATACCCGAATTGTTAATTAGACGAAGTAAATTAACAGAAGCTAATGTTACTTCGTCACAGAAAATACGCAACATTATAAGAAGAAGTGACATTAGTGGCTGTCAATTTACTTCGTCTAATCAAAAATTCGACTTTAGTATGGAGCCGAACGGCAAAGTTAGAGCGAACGAGCAGTACAGGGACTGATTTATTCTGGAATATCACATAGCCTTTTTATCCCCGGTCTAAGTTTCTATGTAATGCGGCAACGGAAACACAATTTCTTGTGAACGAATCGCGGATATCAGTTACTTAGGCATAATCTAGGTCTGTTTATAATATCGGTAGCCTATCAGGCACTTCCTGTCGGAATCGGAACTGTTAAATCCCAAAGACTTCTATATTAAATCCATACAAAACGTTTGACTCTTTTACTGAGTAAGGTCTGCTTTAAATTTTAGACACTACGTACCTAATGAATGATCAACAGGAGCGAAACTTAAATTAAAAATATTACAATAGCGAGCAATTACCAGCTATTGTAATATTTCGTTTTGGGACATAAAAACTTTCACATACATATAGTCCCGCCTTTATCCCCGAAGTGGTAGGCAGAGGCATAGTATACATAGTTTTTAGGGTTTCGTAGCCAAATGGCAAAAACGGAACCCTTATAGATTCGTCATGTCTGTCTGTCTGTCTGTCCGTCCGTGTGTCACAGCCATTTTTCTCCGAAACTATAAGGCCTATGCTATTGAAACTTGGCAACTAGATGTATTCTGTGAACCGCATTAAGATTCTTATATAAAACTAGAAAAAAAGTAATAAATTTTGGGGGTCCCCATACTCAGAACTGAAACTCAAAATTTTTTTTTTCATCAAACCCATACGTGTGGGTTATCTATAGATAGGTCTTTAAAAATGCTATTGAGGTTCCTAACATCCTTTTTTTCTAAAATTAATAGTTTGTGCAAGAGACACTTCCAAAGTGGAAAAATGTGTGTCCCCCCCCCCCCTCTAACTTCTAAACTAAGAGAATGATAAATCTAAAAAAAATATATGATGTACATTGCCATAAAAACTACCAACGAAAATTGGTACGAACGTGATAGAGCTTGTAGTTTTTATTTAATACGTCATAAGCCGCAATTTTGGTTAGAAAAATCACTACCACTGCGAACGTGTTAAAACATCAATCAGTTACAACAAACTATAAGAACTTTTATATTATGTTACTTGCTGCTACGAAACCCTTCATGGGCGAGTCCAACTCGCACTTGGCCGGTTTATTGATTATTATATCAATCGATAAAATAATCAAAAACGCGTGGAGGTTAATTTTCTCCATAGAAAACTATGCCATTTCCATACAGCTGTTTCTTAAAACTCGAGAATTATACATTTTTTTACAAGTTTTTTTTTGATATACGACCCTTAGATGATGCCTAATTCAGTATTTTGTTCTCAGATAATGCCTGAAGTACACGCAGCTTTTGCCAACGCGGGAAAGAAGGCCGGCCTAGAAGTATGGAGGATTGAGGTAGGTTTAATGGCCAATTAATTTTATTGATTGTTGTTACCTAAATTTATACAACAAGAACCTATAATGTATAGGTAAATGTCAAAGTTTATTTTTAGGTTGAACGCGTTAAACTCAGGAGGTACTGGAAGGAAAAATTCTTTAAAAATACTGTTTAGGGTTCCGTACACAAGGGGGAAAAACGGGACCCTATTCATGAGACTTAGCTGTCCGTCTGTCTGTCTGTCTGTCATGAGGCTGTATTTTAGTACCTATTTGCTTTCTTGACCACACTTTCTCGTCCAGTAAGCGTCATCAGCCTTTAGTTCTATAATCTGTGGAATTAATATTATGTACAGAACTAAAGTCGGTTCATGGTTTTTGGCGCGAACACGAAAGGACTCGTACATTATTCCGTGTTGTAATTTTTCAAAATTAGTGTATTTATGAGTATTTATGTTTAATAATGGTGGATTCTTAAACATAAAAGTTTCAACAACGTGCACAAGTGTTGGAAAGTGATAAAACGAAGTGATACGCGACTTTTTTGTACCACCAAACTCCAAAGACAACTCTTAGTAAAGTACCACCGCTTTACTTGAGTACAAAATTTGTCCAAACTGGAACATACATGAATACGCTGATAATAAAAATAATTATTAAGAAAAAGATATATTACACTTCCACTGCTATTTGCAAGATTCTCAACATGAAAGGATTGATATTTTCGATATGTAATTGACTTGACATTGGCATACTCTCAAGCCGAGAAAGTCCAAGATATAAGGAAAAGAAGAAGAAGAAGTCGCTTCATCGTTATTTTACCTCTGACCACAGATTACTAAATAGTTACTACGTAACAGATACATCACTCCCATACAAAAGCGACAGTACCTACGCTATATTAGCCTACAAAATTTTAATAATAATACCTGCTGCTCAGAACGAGAAGAATTGTACCTTAAACACGCGCTCATAGCGTCGAGACTGTGTTGCCCGCTGTGTGAGTGACGTCATCGTAAGAATGCGCTAGGGTTGAACCTATAATGATTGTTGTAATAAAACAAATGTTACGAATCAACCATGTTTTAATACGCTTTTAGTAGGCTGACGTGTATGTAACTAACAATGTAATGGAATATAAGGAAAAAAATTATGAATGGTTTAAAAAAACCCTAGAAAAACACGCCTTCATAAATGCACGTAAAAACTAAAAATAAATTATGAATCACAGTAGGTAGGTATACCTATATATTTATATTGTTTATCTTATGCCTACCCATAACTAAAATAACAAAGAAATCTAAATTTAACTGACATTACCTTTAGCGTAAGTACCGGCTATTCACCTATCTCACCCGGCCATCCTACCTTACTATGTTACACACACATACATATAGTCACGCGTAGATCTCCGAAGGGGAAGGCAGAGGCATATTAGATGCCCACATTTCATTTTTTTTATAGTTTGTACCAAGTACAGGTTGTGACCCTCTGCTGTTAAAATTTTTCAAACCGCCTAAAAAGGCCTTCAACTTGGCTGACTGCTATTTTATTGGCAACCGGGACCAACGGCCTAACGTGCCTTCCGAAGCACGGAAACGCTCAAATAAAGGTCACAAAGTGGTCACATGAATGGTCACCCATCCAAGAACTGGCCATAGTGAAAGTTGCTTACTACAGTGATCGATTACAGAACACTGAGTCCCCGGGGCCACGAGCGCTTAGACTACCTATACAACCTACAAATTCTATAAAACATTGAATTGTCTATAAAAAACAACAATTTTATAATACCTGACTCAAATAACTCCTTAATTTACGATTTACATACTTATCACCTACCTACTTATGTTCAAACAAATAAATGGTAAAAACATTCAAATTGATAAGATTTAAAATATAACTTTCTTCGTCTCTCGGCAATTTAAAAAACGACAAATTTTCTTTTGTTTTTGTACTATTACACCCATCCACTGCACAATAATTACGTGGTTTCGGCATTTCGAAGCGTAAGCGCGGGAAACGTGCGGTGCGGTGCGATGCAAGCGCTCAGTCGGGCGTCCGGCAGCCCTCTGCCAGTTGTATCCCCAGGGAGATGCCGAGCGGTAGGTACATAGCGCGCGATTTTGAGCGAGTGATGGAGGCCTGCTCTGACTGACAGCTAGTCGATTGATTTCTGTGTGTTGGCATTCCAGTAAAGTCGCCCTATGAGTGCCATTTACCGCCATTACAGTAAAGTCGCCATATGAGTGTCATTTAGTGCCATTTGCCGACATAATGTAGTGGAGATTATAAAATCCAACCGTTGGCACGAAGAATTTTGTTTTTGACGTCATAATATATTTAACTTAACTAAACCAGTGCTCTTATTACTATACGATTGTATTTCATACTAGCTGAGCCCGCAACTTCGTTTACGTTACATAAGGTGTATGAAAGGAAAGGTATTTCTTCATCAGAGTCATCAAGCAGCGTCTGAAACTGCCCTGTTTGCTTAATCATAAAAGAGCTTAATCATTAAGTCTATTTTAAAACAATTCAGTCCACGCCTTCGGCGCGGACTGAATTGTTTAAAAATAGTCTTAATCATTAAGCTCTTTTATGATTAAGCCAACACGCCAGTTCAGGTTCACTCACATTCAAAGAAAACCCTACAATTAAAATTTTTAAAATATCTGATTCTTAAAAGTGTTATAACTCTTTTATTTCTAAACCGATTTACATAAAACAAACGCTAAATGTTAACTGGAGCAAACTTCAACACAATAAAAAAAACCGCATTGCAATCGGTTGAGCGGTTACTGAGATTAGCGTGCACAACCGTACAGACAAACAGATATACCGACATACAGACATACAGACAAACAGACAAACAGACAAAAATTCTAAAAATCATTGTTTTGGGTTCTATTGCGTTCATAAAGTCCCCCTATTATATTTTTTCTTATTTATCTTCCATGTACAGACAGCGACCTGTTACGATTTTATTATATGTATTGATTTATTTATTTTTTTATGAATTCCTTAGACGAAACGAATCACTAACGAAGGTAAAGTTGCTGCTTCCACAACGTTCCACATCTCTATTAATGGTCACACCGGAAAAAGACGCCAGCAATAGAAGAAAGTAAATTTCGACTAAAAGTTAGATCACATGAGACAAACAAAAACTTACTAGGGTAACACAGCTATCAAGAAAGGCAAGCCAAGTGCTAGAGGTAAAATATATCTGAATGGACTGTTCAGCCGTTCTAAAAACAAGAACATAAATACAAAACAAATCTATACAGTCTGATATTTTCCTCTTTCATGAAAAACAACCAATCACGTTTGATTAACTACAAAATCTTATTCACACTCCATAAAACAGAAACTTTATAACAAAAAATCTTCTGTGAAAGATTTTTTCAATATGGCGTAGGCGAGTTCCCTGTATTCGTACAACATATTTGTTATTTTTGTACGCAAATAATTGTCAGTTAGTACGTTTCAGTTTATATATCTATTTTAAAATGGCGGTAAAGAGTCAATAAAAGTGTTCTTGGCGAGTGCGTTATGGCGGCAAAAGGTGTTCTGTTCGCTGCCCTTTAGCGACCTTCATTTTGTTTAGACAGAAAGAGGATCGATATAAAACATTGCTACTTTTTTAAACAGTTTTATTTAGCTGGCCCTGACTGTTGATTTCGTTAAAATTATATAATTGACAATTATGTTGTTTGTTGTTGTTGACGAATCCCTACTAATATTATAAATGCGAAAGTAACTCTGTCTGTCTATCTGTTACGCTTTTACGCCTAAATGGCTGAAGCGATTGAGATGAAATTTGGTATAGGGATAGTTCGAGGCCCTGGAAAGGACATAGGCTACTTTTTAACTGACTGTGCAAAAGGAGAGTTATGATTTTACGATAAAACGACTCTTACGCGATAACGACTTGAAGCGCTCGTGGCCTCGCGGACTCAGTGTTCTGTAAACGATCACTGCAGTAAGCAACATTTACTATGGCCAGACATGGATGGGTGACCACCACGTGGACCACTTTGTGACAATTATTTACGAGCGTTTCCGTGCTTCGGAAGGCACGTTAAGCCGTTGGTCCCGGTTGCCAGTAAAATGGCAGTCGTTAAGCCAAGTTGAAGGCCCTACGGGCGGCTTGAAAAATTTCAACTGTGGGTCGTCACAACCTGCGCCCGGGTCGGCAGCGCGTGTGTAGCGCCTCTGGTGTTGCAAACGTCTATAGGCTACGGTTACCAACCTTCCGGTGGGCCGTAAGCTTGTCTGCCACCTAAGTAGTATAAACTTCTAAGCGGTCTAGGCCGCGGGTCACAGCTATAACTTTATAATTCCCCAAAGACGCGAGAAAGTAAGTAAGTAATACATCCTTCCTATCCTTCCTTCAGGCTGTTTATTACTGACTAAACCACACGTTCACTGCCTGCCTACGATCGAGAGCCCAGGGTAAGCCCTCGGAATGATGTCTAACTTATTACATTCCCGCGTCTTAAGAGAGTTATTCAGATGTAAAATAATTGAATCTAGTGACCATGACTTTATGCGTCAAATCACGAATATTAGACCCAAAGGCCATGAAAACACGTAGTTAATTTTTGTAGCATAGCTTTTTATACCGCTTCTTGAATGAACTTTAATCTAGGTATCTTTTCCTGAGACTAGCTGAGTTTGAGTTGCAAAAGAGAACTTTTCCTTTGGCCGCCATCATAATCTGCCTTTACTGATGTTTTATTTTCTTCAAAGTGAAGTAAATTTTACGCCGAAAATACTATGAATCTTTTTCATGTTGACAGTTGTCTAGATCTTAAACTTAGTTCAGTTTGGGCTAGATGGCATTATGTGAATAAAATTCCCACAATATTTATTTTATTTATTTTTGTGTTTCTAAAGTCTACCGTATGGTTCATTTTAATTGCAAGTAATCACCCAAAACACTAATTTGCAGTCATCCATAATAAAAATAATTAGGTACTGTCGCTGAGCCAAAATACACAAAATTAAGAGCTTTTAACTAAAAATACAAAGTACTACTGTCACTAAGTGGAAATACAAAAAAAAGGAAAATAGCTTTTAACGAAAATATTTCCGTGCGTCTTACACACCTTGTGAAAAAACAGATATTCTCGTCGTCTCTCCCGCCCCTTAAAGAAAAAAAACCGGCCAAGTGCGAGTCGTACTCTCGCACGGAGGGTTCCGTATCGAAAAACGTCAAATAACTTTGCTGTATGGGAGCCCCCTTTTTCATGTTCATCTGTTATTATCTATATACATTTATTAAAATGATAGAAAAGTCAAAACTGTACATTGGAAGTATTAAAAAAATGAAACTCGCTGGGTGTTTATCATACGATACCGAAGCCGAAAATATAGTTAAATTTTTTTTTGTCTGTTTGTCGGTTTGTCGGTTTGTCTGTTTGTCTGTTTGTCTGTTGCTTTGCTTTGTCCGGAGGGATCTCGAAAAGTACTCAATAGATTTCTTTTGCACAAAGTAGGGTCTTCAAATAGGCTATATATTATCACGCTACATATCCTAAGCAGAGAGCAATCGAATTGGCATTATAACATAATTTTTACGCGTTCGAAGTCGCGGGTAACGGCTAGTTGCTGCAATAAAAATACATAATCTTTGAAAATTTTAGCTTTCTAGCTGAGAAACAGCCTCTTAACGTACAGAGAGACGACGGCGAAGTCACATAAATAGAGTTCCATTTTTACCTTTTAGTTACGGAACCTTAAAAAAGTAGATAAACAGATATCCTCGTCGGCTCACCGACGACCATTAATCAAATCTATAAATATAAATTTACCCACGACATAAATTTATCACGCGTTGCTAGAAATAAAAGATTCTGTAACACGTTATATCAGAGCAGTTTATAAGTTTACGACTATTTTTGTTGGCAGCCTCTTGAAATTTAAAGTCATCGTAATCGAATTGAATAACACCAATTGTACTCTTCTAACACATTTTGTATGATAGCAATCAACAATATAAACTCTCAATCAATCAAATCTGTGGCAGTCCACTCCTGGACGTAGGCTTTTTCCAAATTACGCCTCAACACTTTCAGTTCTCCGGACTCCGAACATTTCCGTGCTTCGGAAGGCACGTTAAGCCGTTGGTCCCGGTTGCCAGTAAAATGGCAGTCGTTAAGCCAAGTTGAAGGCTTTATGTCAACAGCAGGCAGTCACAACCTGCGCCTGTCCATTTAAACACGGCAATATGGCTCACAACGTATTACGTGGGACAAATTTAAAAAAAAGGTGAAATGTGGGCATATAATATGCCTCTGCCTACCCCTTCGGGGATAAAAGGCGTGATGGTGATGAGGCCTCAACACACGGTCCTGCGCCTTACGCATCCAGTCCTTTCGTGCGACCTTCTCATCAGCTCATCCGTCCATCTGATGGGTGGTTGTCCTACGTGTACCAAATCGCGATCTGCATTCCAAAACTCGTTTGATTTATCAGCCATCGGTTCTTCTACAGATGCGGTTGACTGTAAACTAAATTATGGAGATACCTCTTTTGTAAAGGTTATCCAATGGTCCCGTTTTTACCATTTGGATACGGAACCCTTCCGTACCCAAAAGGTAACGTTTGTGTTAATCCTTCGTGGTACGATAAGTTTGATTATTAGAAGACTGAAAAATTTGTTTGCCCGATGACCTGATGAGTGGCAAAAAAAGTGGAAACACAGCCCAGTTGAGATCGGCTTTTCAGTCTAACTGCGATGCAGCTGGGCTTCGATAATTTCCGTGAAACGACTGCCATTCTCTACAACTAATTGACGATTTAGAAGAAAGAGAATAAGGAAACTCAGCCCAGTTAAGGACAACTTTTTCTCCACAACGAATTGGAGATGTAGGAAAAAGAGACTTAAGGAACACAGCCCAGTTTAGATTGGCTTTCAGTCTAACTGCAATGCAGCTGAGCTTCGATAATTTCCGTGAAACGACTGCCATTCTCTACAACTAATTGACGATTTAGAAGAAAGAGAATAAGGAAACTCAGCCCAGTTAAGGACAACTTTTTCTCCACAACGAATTGGAGATGTAGGAAAAAGAGACTTAAGGAACACAGCCCAGTTTAGATTGGCTTTCAGTCTAACTGCAATGCAGCTGAGCTTCGATAATTTCCGTGAAACGACTGCCATTCTCTACAACTAATTGAAGATTTAGAAGAAAGAGAATAAGGAAACTCAGCCCAGTTAAGGACAACTTTTTCTCCACAACGAATTGGAGATGTAGGAAAAAGAGACTAAGGGAACACAGCCCAGTTTAGATTGGCTTTCAGTCTACCTGCGATGCAGCTAAGCTTCGATAATTTCCGTGAAACGACTGCCGTTCTCTACAGCTAATTGACGATTTAGAAGAAAGAGAATAAGGAAACTCAGCTCAATTAAGGACAACTTTTTCTCCACATCGAATTGGAGATGTAGAAGTAAGAGACTAAGGGAACAGAGCCCAGTTTAGATTGGCTTTCAGTCTAACTGCGATGCAGCTTAGCTTCGATAATTTCCGTGAAACTACTGCCATTCTTTACAACTAAATGACGATTTAGAAGAAAGAGAATAAGGAAACACAGCCCAGTTGAGATTGACTTTTCAGTCTAACTGCGATGCGGCTCAACTTCGATTTTCCTCCATTCAATCTTCACAACCAATTGTCGATTAGTTCCTAGACATATTGCACCTAAATCTAATTTTATAGCTCGCTTCAAATAAACACGTTTATCGCCGACATTAATCAACTCGTGTACAAGTAAAAATCATCACTTTTTATTACACATTTCGCGTTCAAAACAAGTTATAGCTCATTGAGTTTTTCGAGAAAACAAAGGCTGGAAAAATATAAATCTGCCTAGTAATGAATCGCTAAATATAGTTTAGAATTTGGCGCCTTCTATCTTAGTGGTGTAATATATTTAAAAAGAATGATGTAAAGTTGCATGAATCAATCTTACTATATTAAAATGCGGAAGTTTGTGAGTTTGAATCTGTGAATGTGTTTCACGCTGGATCGGCTGAACGGATATGGCTGAAATTTGGTACAGGGATAATACATAGGCTACTTTTTGTCCCGAGTTCTAATATTATCCAGCCGGTTACCAGTCTAACCGAGATAACCGGCCCCGCGGACTCAGTGTTCTGTAAACGATCACTGCAGTAAGCAACTTTTACAATGGCGTGTAACATGTGGTCTGATGATATCAGCAAGTATGGATGTGTGTTACTCCCTCACGGCCTATAGACTAATAAAAGAACCTGACTGAAATTTAGCAAAGGAATAGATTCTACTGAAATAACACAAATGCTTTTAACCCAGGAATACGTTTCCATAACAAGCCACGAGACCCATTTAGTACTAAACTTCCAAGATGTATCTCAACTCAGACTTGTAACTGAAGTGTGCGTAACATCAAAGACACGGCAACGTGTAATTTAAGCGCTCGAAGCTCCGATAGTACAGTGTTCTGTAAATGATCATAGCGTTAGTTCTGCAAGCTCAATGTTCTGTAAACGATCACAGCGTCAGTTCTGCTAGCTCAGTGTTCTGTAAATAATCACTTAATTAAGAGGCCGTGTGATACTATTATTTACTATTATCTGTAGGTATCTAGATCTCAGAACTCATGAGGTCTAATGAACTAACGTTATAACATAAGCAACTTCAGTTTATGAACTAATAATGAGTGAAACACGAATACTGATGAAATTCTGGATAGCTTTTTTTTTATTGAAAAAGCCCTCCTCCGACTTTCTTCCGACTCCCAGCCCCCCTCTGACTTCCGGTTGACCTATGTCCAAAGACCTGAACAATATTCCGTATCGAAGACCCAGATTGGATCGTTTGAGAGCTGAGTATGTGACAAACAAACAATTATGCACGGAGTTTAAGTAAGACCAATGGGTGGAAACTCCATACAAAAATGTTCGTTTTCACCCACACTAATAAAGACGTAATGTGAATGCTTAAATCAAGCTTCAATGTGTGTGTGAGTATTCTAGGGTCACTAGCTATATGTGTCTACACCTAGCGGGAACCCCTGTCTGGGAGACTTATGAATGATGCAGAGAATTAGTTCTGGATATGTTCTACTGAATTATGCTGAAAACAGAATTTGTTCCGTATAATAAACGGAAATATAAACTTTTCTAACCGACCTCCAGCCAGCGGGATATTTACCAAAATTAAGTCTGGTGAACTATAAATTGGTATTAACTTTTAGCTCTGTATTTGATCTGTTTAACAAAATAAAAAACATACTTCTAGCGTCCTTACTTCAGCCACAATCAAGCTGAAATGAAACCTCCAGTCAGCGGACTTTTTCTCTCAGGGACATTTTTTTGTAACTTTTACACTAAATTGATAACATTTAAACTATTTACGACTATAATTTTACTTAAATTAACTATTCGTACATCTAGTATGAAAATTAAAAGTATAGAATTTGCAAGCTAGTAAGTGGGTGAAATACAAAATAATCTCACCGGTCTGCATTATCTTTCATAAGTTAATATTACAAATGCGAATATTTGTAAGGATGGATATTGGTATAATATGTATGTATGTACGTAAGTACGTATGTTTGTTACTTTTTCATGCAAAAACTCTAATGAATCGATTTCCGTACAATTCTATATTCTTATCAATATAGGAAATGCAAATATTCTTTACGCAATTGTGATTCATATCAACCGACATTTGTATTGCTAATAAACTACCCTACTCCCAAACAACTTTAATTTGTACCTATGTAGGGAGATTATTTTTGTATTCTACCCACTTACTAGCTTTCAAATTCTATACATTTTTCTTTTCATACTAGATGTACGAATAGGTAATTTAAGTAAAATTATAGTCGTAAATAGTTTAAATGTTATCAATTTAGTATAAAAGTTACAAAAAAATGTCCCTGAGAGAAAAAGTCCGCTGACTGGAGGTTTCATTTCAGCTTGATTGTGGCTGAAGTAAGGACGCTAGAAGTATGTTTTTTGTTTTGTTAAACAGAACAAATACAGAAGTAAAAGTTAATACCAATTTAAAGTTCCCCAGACTTAATTTTGGTAAATATCCCGCTGGCTGGAGGTCGGTTAGAAAAGTTTATATTTCCGTTTATTATACGGAACAAATTCTGTTTTCAACATAATTCAGTAGAACATATCCAGAACTAATTCTCTGCATCATTCACAAGTCTCCCAAACAGGGGATCCCGCTAGGTGTAGACACATACTAGCTATGGAAACAAAATAATAAGAAACAGAACGCAATCTCATGTATGTAGGTACTTTTCTTTTTCAAATCTACCCTCGGGGCCCCTCGGCTAAACACAAATTAAACCAAAGCAATAGCCCAAAGCACTTAGGTAGTAATACGTAATGCAACGCAGTGACACTCTCTCAAGTACTGACACGGGAATCGACACATTAATTTTGGTGGGGGGATGGGTAAGCTTACTCAGGTGGGAGGCAGGGAGTTGCCGATCTGTATGTAATACTATTATATTAACTTTAGTAAGACTAGAGAATGGGGCCTGGGTCTTTATTTTATTGGTCGCGGGCTTTTAAATAATGCAATATTAAAATCTCGTTTTAAATTATTATGATAAACTTCATTATACACTGCTTATATAGGTACCCATTTTTATTTCTGTAAAATAAAAATAGTTTTAATTAGATAGATAAGTAACATTTATCCTTATCAACTGTGCCGTTATTATAATGAGGTTATATAACGAGAATAATTTTCCTGTAGGTATTTTCCTGAAAGTATGCAGTGAGTAGGTTATTAACAGACTCCCAAACTGAATTTCGACAAATCCTTCTACGACAAGATTTTACTTCGACAACATGATAATCCAATACGACTCAATTTCGACAATATTTTAGATCGAAACAACCTATTGTCGACACTACTGTACTCCGACAAAGCGTTTCTTCCTTTGTCGGAGTAGAGTAGTGTCGGGATTAAGTTGTTTCGATCAAAAATTTTGTCGAAATTGAGTCGTGTCGGAGTTTCATGTTGTCAAAGTAAATTCTTGTCGTAGAAGGATTTGTCGAAATTCAGTTTGGGGGTCTAATTAGCAAAAGCTAGTTTACTTAACACTTTTTTTTGTTGTAGGACTTTGAGCCGGTACCGGTCCCGTCTTCACATCATGGCAAGTTCTTCACTGGAGATTCCTACATCGTTCTCAAAGTAAGTTCAAAACATACCTACCATAAACAAAAATATCTAGTATCTATTAAGTGCACGGACACTAACAAACACCTTTATCTCCGAAGGGGTAGGCAGAGGCATATTATATGCCCATATTTCACCTTTTGTATAATTTGTCCCACGTACGGTGGTGAGCCGTATTGCCGTGTTTAAATGGACAGGCGCAGGGTGTGACTGCCTGCTGTTAAAATAAAGCCTTCAACTTAGCTTAACGACTGCCATTTTACTGGCAACCGTGACCAACGGCTTAACGTGTCTTCCGAAGCACGGAAACGCTGAAATAAATGTCACAAAGTGATCACATGAATGGTCACCCATCCATGGACCGGCCATAGTGAAAGTTGCTTACTGCAGTGATCGTTTACAGAACACTGAGTCCGCGGGGCCAGGAGCGCTACATATATCACCTTTAGTTATTGTCCCACGTAACAGATGGTGAGCCATATTGCCGTGTTGATATGGACTGTCACAGGTTGTGACTGTCCGCTGTTGACATTTGTCAAGCCGCCCTTATAGGCCTTCAACTTGGCATAACGACTACGATTTTATTTAACTTGCCCGTTTGTTTATTTGTGTAAAATACAGTAAGTAATTCAAACTTGATAGATTCATTTGGTATTTGGTACAGTACCTTTAGTTCTGCTGACAATAAATTTTAATAATATCTGTATCATCGTAAATCCAAGATGTCTGCCGCTACAAAATGGCGGGATAGCATAGCTGAATCGTTTTGCACAAATACCTCAATACGGGTTTCAAATGAGAATTAAACCAGTAGCGTTCAATAAGAGCACAAAACATGTTAATCCATAATAGCAGAATGCTAAAACTCAAAAAAAAAAATAACTTTATTTTTGCTGCATAGACAACCGGCGATGAAAACCACTTATCTTGGGACGTCCACTTCTGGCTTGGCTCCAAGACCAGCCAAGACGAATCTGGAGCTGCAGCCATGCTGACTGTCAACCTCGATGACGAACAGTTCCAGGGGCGAGCGGTACAGCATAGGGAAGTTCAGGGATACGAGTCCAGAGATTTCTTGAGCTATTTTGAACCTGGTAGGTAGCTTTTGCAACGCTGTAGAGTAGAAGATTTGTTAAAATGTTAGCTGTACGAAAATAGCAAAAAAAAGTATTTAAATACCGTCAAGGCAGAAAATCCAAACGGCCGACCTGATCGAAAGGGATGAGGTGATGACCGTAGCCTATAAACGTTTGCAACACGAGAGGCCATTCCCTGGAACACCCTACTAAGAATCCTATTGAAGAACCCCTTACTGTAGTAGACGTTCGGCAAACTGCTTCAGTTTCCCCGATCTTTTACAATAAAGGACACATATCACAACATGGGTTAAAAGCATACCACTTCAAAGTCGGTGGGCTACAGCTGGTGGAGAAAGTCACAGCCAGCCAACATCAGAATTTTCATAGCGCGATGCAGTATTCGTAGAATCGTAATAATTCAGCCTGCTTTCACTAGATGACGCTTGTTACAACAATCCTTCCTATATAATTTCTAGAACTCGACAATTAATTTCAGCTATCAGGTACTTAGACGGCGGGCATGCGTCAGGATTCACACACGTCACCATCAACGAAGGCTCTGAGTTGAGGATGTTCCAGATTAAGGGCAAGAGGAATGTCAGAGTCCGTCAGGTAAACAGATTTTTATATTTTATAGGTTCCGTGCCTCAAAGGAAAAAGCGAAACCCTTAAAGAATTCCTTTGTTGTCTGTCCATTCTTCTTCCAAATCTTTTTTCACAGCAGATTGAGTAGCATTGGTTCACCACACAAATCGCTCTAGTCACGTTTCTGACAAAGTGGCAAACGCTACTAGAGCGATATCTGTGGTGTGCGCTACTTGGACCTATCTAAAAAAGTATGTGGAAAAATTATGTCTCGAACCAGAACTAGAATCTGCATCATCTAACATTTCAGGACAGATGCTTATAGAATTATCTATCGATACCTACTGTAGACCGGTGATTTTTTCCACCTCATAGGTCTTGGGCGTAATAATTGCTTTTCAAAAGATTTTTTTTTTGTATATTTACCAGGTAAAAGCAACAGCCGCATCTCTCAACAAGGGAGACTGTTTCATCCTCGACGTAAACCACGACATCTACGTATACGTCGGCGAAAAGGCCAAGAGTGTTGAGAGGCTGAAGGCTATCACTGTCGCCAACCAGATTAGAGACCAAGATCATAATGGACGCGCTAGTATTGAGATTATTGGTAAGTAGATACATAGCCATTCTCATACTTTTATAGTTGAGATTAGCGATTCTAGCATTGTTATCGTTAAGAATAGCACTTTTCATATTGCTATCATTATTATTAGCAATTCATAAACCCTAAACACAACTAGAATTTGTCATCTTTAGTCTAGATGCGGAATAGAGACTAGTATATTGAGATTGTTGGTTTGTAATATAGCGGTCATTCTCAGCCGGCTCAAATAGGCGAGTCCGCGTCGAAATCCAATACCTGTAGATTACTTATCAAAATGATTTTTTTTCTACAAATTGTACGGTCAAAAATAGTAGGGGAGGCCTGTGGTCTTTTTTAGATTAATTACGTAAAAGTTAGTTTAAAAAAATAAATTGCGTGTACTTAGTGTACACACGTAAGAAGTGAAACTTCTTCATAAACTTAATTTTCACCTCACCTTAAATTAAGTCAAAAAGTACAAAAGTCCAAAAGTCCAAAAGTCCAAAAGTCCAAAAGTCCAAAAGTCCAAAAGTCCAAAAGTCCAAAAGTCCAAAAGTCCAAAAGTCCAAAAGTCCAAAAGTCCAAAAGTCCAAAAGTCCAAAAGTCCAAAAGTCCAAAAGTCCAAAAGTTCAAAAGTCCAAAAGTCCAAAAGTCCAAAAGTCCAAAAGTCCAAAAGTCCAAAAGTCCAAAAGTCCAAAAGTCCAAAGTCCAAAGTCCAAAAGTCCCAAAGTCCCAAAGTCCCAAAGTCCCAAAGTCCCAAAGTCCCAAAGTCCCAAAGTCCCAAAGTCCCAAAGTCCCAAAGTCCCAAAGTCCCAAAGTCCCAAAGTCCCAAAGTCCCAAAGTCCCAAAGTCCCAAAGTCCCAAAGTCCCAAAGTCCCAAAGTCCCAAAGTTCCAAAGTCCCAAAGTCCCAAAGTCCCAAAGTCCCAAAGTCCCAAAGTCCCAAAGTCCCAAAGTCCCAAAGTCCCAAAGTCCCAAAGTCCCAAAGTCCCAAAGTCCCAAAGTCCCAAAGTCCCAAAGTCCCAAAGTCCCAAAGTCCCAAAGTCCCAAAGCCCCAAAGTCCCAAAGTCCCAAAGTCCCAAAGTCTAAAAGTCTAAAAGTCCAAAAGTCCAAAAACCCTTAAATGACATGCTATCCCTGGATAAAGTACTCTTCATTCGAATCCACCGTGGTGGGGAACAGAACAAAGATGGCGCGTAACCAAAAATCGTGACGTGACGTGACGTGACGTGACGTGACGCAAATTTTTTTCCAACGCCGATAAAGAAGTTTCACTTCAAAAAATTAAAACTACGAAAATATTGACCTCGGTGTCGCGTCCGGTCCCGTGTTGCAGCGAAAATTATTTTTTTATGTTTTTTTCTTCAATATAGGTGTTATATGTGCATATATTTACAAATAACTTGATAACTATTTACTCTATTTATAACATTACTAAGCCATTATCGGCATTACTAGACAAGTTACAACTGGTTGTCTTTACGTCCGACGTTCAGAATTGACTTCAGTGGCGCGCACCGATTCGTTCATTACTCTGTATCTCTAGCGACTGCAAGAATAGTTGTTCGAGTAATACAAACTGTCAGTTACACCGCACCGGTGGTAAGGACTAGACGTCGGTGTGTCATCGCCCCACTGTTTTGTTAAGGTTCGTAATCATTTTCGGTGGCTTGGTATATACATAAAATTGATTTCGGTGCATCCGTTTTATCCTCAATTATTTGAACAAATGATGTAAAGCTATATTAAAAATGTGTCTTTTATGTTTAAGATTTCAGTAAAAAACATAAGCATTCATAATACAGATTACTTTTAAAAATATATAGGATTTTGCTAAATATTTTGATTTCAGTGCCCTTGATTCCGGTGTTTTTTAGTGGAAATACTTGCACGGAGATCAATATTTAAAAGCACCGAAATCAATCAATAATTTATTTATTTGCATTTTTCAACTGCTTCGTTGGTCTGGAGGTAAAAATTTACGACTGCGAATAACGAGGTCTTGGGTTCGATTCCCACCAGAGTCAAATATCTGTGTGATCCATAATGATTTCGATCCATTTTGATTTCGGTGGACACCATTATAGAAAAGTGAAATCCCTTCATAACCATTCAGTCTATACAGTTCCCTCAACTACTGAAATGTTTTAAATTAACACTAGATTTGATATTTCATGTAAGTAAAACCTTAGTTGAAAAAAAAAATTGTACACCGAAGTCAACCAAATAATGAGCCGCCTGATATTGACCCATAGTTATTATGCGGACATGTAGCTATTCTAGTATTGTTATCATCTGCATTAGCAATTCTCATATTGATAGCGAAATCCTTAGCGATTCTCACATTTTTATCGTTAAGATTAGAGATTCCAGTATTGCTACTGTTAAGGGGCGGTTATTGCGCACAAGTGGGCATTTGGCGCTCCCCTCGCCCCGGGCGCAAGACACACCGCGCGCCGGCAGCGGCAGTGAACTCTCATGCCACAGTATACAGTAGAGTAGAAAGAAACAGCATGCTAACTTTGTTTGACGTAGTAAATGCATCTAACTTTATTAAGTGTAGTGATTTATTCGAGTTTCCTAAATAAATGAGTTAATCATAATTATATATTATACTATTATTTTTAAGCTAAAGAGTTTGTTTGATTAAAATAAAATAAATAAATATTTACGGACATTTCACACAACGCGATCTGATCCTAAAGTAAGCTAGGAATAACCTGCTTGAGTTATGGGTATCAGACTACGGATATTGATACTTATATACTTTTTAAATACATACACATTATACATAGAAACACCCAGACTCTAGAGACAAACGTTTATGTTTGTTTAGTTGTTTGAACTCTAGAGTCTAAGAGACTGCTAGTTGAATTTCAAAAGTTCCTTACCAGAATGTCCATTTTTGAAAAATACCAAAATATATAACATCACGCTAAGGCGAATAAGAGCTGAGCAGCAACGAAACATTTTTCGAAAACTAGGATATTTCATTTCTTTTGAGAGTTTTCGTTGTGTAAGTTTGCTAGATGGTTACAGTTGCGTAAAATGTAAATTACATTATAACTGGTCATAAAAATTTCTAAAGTTTTCTAAAGTTGGTATGCTAAGTATGAATCACGTGATCATTTTGCAATCCAAAATGGCCGCCGCGGTGTAATCACAAAATTTCATGATGGGTATCGTTTAAAGGGTTTTTTGGTATGCTGAGTACGAATCACGTACTAATTTTGCAATCGCAATATAGGCGCCACGCCGTAATCATAATCGCAAAAATCCATGATAGTTATCGTTTAAGGGGTTTTTTGGTATGCTGAGTACGAATCACGTACTAATTTTGCAATCCAATATAGGCGCCACGCCGTAATCACAAAATTTCATGATGGGTATCGTTTAAGGGGTTTCTTGGTATGCTGAGTACGAATCACGTGATAATTTTGCAATCCAAAATGGCCGCCACGGTGTAATCACAAAATTTCATAATCGATATCGTTTATAGGGTTTTTTGGTATGCTGAGTACGAATCACGTACTAATTTTGCAATCCAATATGGCCACCGCGCCTTAATCGCAAAAATCCATGATGGTTATCGTTTAAGGGGTTTTTTGGTATGCTGAGTACGAATCACATGATAATTTTGGAATCCAATATGGGCGCCGCGCCGTAATCACAAAATTTTATGATGGGTATCGTTTAAAGGGTTTCTTGGTATGCTGAGTACGAATCACGTGATAATTTCGCAATCCAAAATGGCCGCCTCGGTGTAATCACAAAATTTCATGATGGGTATCGTTTAAAGGGTTTTTGGTATGCTGAGTACGAATTACGTGATAATTTTGCAATACAATATGGCCGCCGCGCCGTAATCACAAAATATCATGATGGGTATCGTTTAAGGGGTGTATTGGTATGCTGAGTACGAATCCTGTGATAATTTTGAAATGCAATATGGCCGCCGCGCCGTAATCGCAAAAATCCATGATGGTTATCGTTTTAGGGGTTTTTTGGTATGCTGAGGACGAATCACATGATAATTTTGCAATCCAAAATGGCCACCGCGCCGTAATCACATAATTTCGTAATGAATATCGTTTAATGGGTTTTTTCGAATGCTGAGTACGAATAACATGATCATTCTGGAATTCAATTTGGCCGCCTAAGCTATTTAGGCCTACTTGCGCGGAGAGTCGAGTTAAATATATAAATATAGAGTTAGTAAGCTCTGAGTTAAATAAATAACTTCTTAACTCTGACCACGTCTTGCACAGTTGCAAATTGGCACGCGGTTAACTAACTCACAGTAAACCGAACAAGTTTTTTTAGTCTGTCGTTCCATGCAATCCAACCACACACAAATATTAGAACGAAGAATGGAACATGTGTCTCTATCTCTTTTACACTACAGTCTGCTACGTATGATTTACGATACTACCATACTTACGATACTACCATTTACGATACCAATCATAAAATTTTGTGATTACGGCGCGGCGGGCATATTGGATTGCAAAATTATCACGTGATTCGTACTCAACATACCAAAAAAACCCTTAAACGATACACATCATGAAATTTTGTGATTATGGCACGGCGGCCATATTGGATTGCAAAATTATCACGTGATTCGTACTCAGTATACCAAAAAACCCCTTAAACGATACCCATCATGAAATTTTGTGATTACGGCGCGGCAGCTATATTCGATTGCAAAATTATCACGTGGTTCGTACTCAGCATACGAACAAACCCCTTAAACGATACCCATCATGAAATTTTGTGATTACGGCGCGGTGGCCATATTGGATTGCAAAATTAGTACGTGATTCGTACTCAGCATACCAAAAAACCCTATAAACGATATCGATCATGAAATTTTGTGATTACACCGTGGCGGCCATTTTGGATTGCAAAATTATCACGTGATTCGTACTCAGCATACCAAGAAACCCCTTAAACGATACCAATCATAAAATTTTGTGATTACGGCGCGGCGGGCATATTGGATTGCAAAATTATCACGTGATTCGTACTCAGCATACCAAAAAAACCCTTAAACGATACACATCATGAAATTTTGTAATTATGGCACGGCGGCCATATTGGATTGCAAAATTATCACGTGATTCGTACTCAGTATACCAAAAAACCCCTTAAACGATACCCATCATGAAATTTTGTGATTACGGCGCGGCAGCTATATTCGATTGCAAAATTATCACGTGATTCGTACTCAGCATACGAACAAACCCCTTAAACGATACCCATCATGAAATTTTGTGATTACGGCGCGGCGGCCATATTGGATTGCAAAATTATCACGTACTTCGTACTCAGCATACCAAAAAACCCCTTAAACGATACCCATCATGAAATTTTGTGATTACGGCGTGGCCGCCATGTTGGATTGCGAAATTATCATGTAATTCGTAGACATTTTAATGCATTAGGTAGCTGGTTACCATGTCGTGAAAACACTTTGACAAACCTAAATAATTTTTTAAAAATTTCAAAGGGAATAAATTTTATTTTATTTTATTTTATTTTCTTAAAAAGTAAAAGATCACCACATTTTTACCATGAGTCGCGTACGTATTTGTAACGGTTAATCTAATTACATTTTGCCCATTACTGATATTTTTATACTGTGGCGCGATTTCAACGTAATTTGGCATAATAATTACGAAATAGTTGCGAAAAAAACTGACACAGGTCCTGCCTCCACAAGCGCCAGGGCGAGACTGATCGGCCGTCAGCGGCGCAATTCTATTGCGTTTGGTAGATATTCGTACATGATAACTATGTAAATAGTTGTTTATAGAAAAACGCTCGGAAAATGTGTATAAAAACTTAATGCCTTTAATTGAGTGCAAAAAATATATATAAAATGTTAATAGTTTAGCCGCAGTTTTGAAAAAACTTTTCTGAGAGAGTCAACTTTGGGATTTTTTTCTATCTATTGAAATTTATTGGATCGTGTAACGGGCTCGGAATATGTTTAGCTTATATCCTTAACTATTATATATATATTTTTCAGATTTAAAAACCCTTTACTTTTTGACTAGGATTGTTTCAAAAAAACTCAAAATCTGACCCACGCGGCCTTAAGATTAGCGATTCTCGTATTGTTATTTTTAAATTTACCGATTGTAGTATTGGTATCTTTAACATTAGCGATCTTAGTATTAATATCGTTAAGATTAGCGATTCCAGTATTGTTATAGTTAAAATTAGCGATTCTAGTATTGTTATCTTTGGGATTAGCGATTCTAGTATTGTTATTTAAGTGTTTAAGATAGCGGTTCTCGTATTGTTACCATTACAATTATGTAGTGATATCATATTGTTGACGTTATGATTAGCGATTTTTATATTGTTATCGTTAAGATTAGCGATGCTTGTATCCACAACTCTGTCTTCAGAGAGAAGTACTCTCAAAGTTACCCCTTTCCCTTCACCATGACCTCGTATCTAACGTCACTTGGAAGTGATGGAAGTGAGTCTGGAATGTCTGTATCGAGTATAAATGCATGGGTGCCAATAATTTAAAATTTGGTATGATTTGTCCAGATGCGGATTCCCATGAAAGTGACTTCCAGAAATTCTTCGAAGCCCTCGGCTCTGGTGATAAGGACTCCGTTGCTGATGCTACGGAAGGTGGTGATGATGAGGTTCGTCTACTACTATTTTATGACAAGCTGGATTCCTGTGGTGGAAAGCGATTACCCACAACTGTGGGGGATTGCTACCACGAAGAAATTGTCTGTGAACCTATGAATATAATTTCTCTCAAATTCTCAACACACTTACCTATAGAGTTCGGGACTTATCGCGACATACTTTTTTACTTATTTTATTTTTTACTTACATTCACTGACGTTCCGGACACGCCCGTCCAACCGCGATCACGGACGCTGCAACGTGTCTGAAACGTCGGTGAATGTAAGTAAAAAATATTTCTCGTGAAATACTAAATTCTATAAGTATGAGTGTTAAAAACCGCGTTAGTTAATAAACAACATTTCTCTCAACAGTTTCTCTCCATCTCTATTGGGTGTAACAAAACTACCTGTTCAAATTTCGTCATGTGACGTGGCATCAGTCATGAAACATTACAAAAATGAAGAAAAAAAAATCAAATGAATACTTTAACCGTCAATCCGTTTTAAAGGTCCTATAAATTTTCATTATCACCCTTTCTATCGCTACTGAGCGGCAGTAGAAAGCGACAACGACAGCCAGACGGGTGCTCTGTGTTTGTTTTGCCACGGCGACCATGTCACTTCGAATTGCCGCGGTAAAAAATGGATTCTTAATGTGCGACAATTTTTTTTAATATATAAAAAAATTTACCCCCCTTTTTTATTAAATATTTGTATTTGATTTTCGATGCCAAGTCATCACATGAAATTTGGAGAGGTTGTTACACCCAGTATACACAAAAATATCAACAATTTTTAATTTGTCTCACCAGGAATTCGAACGCGGTGTCACCAAGGAAGTATCTCTCAGCGAGATCTCCGACGCTACTGGTACTCTGAGAATCACCAAATTACCCACTCCATTTACACAAGATTCTTTGAATACAAAGGTAAGTTAAATAAATGATTTCAGACATTCCTACAGCGCCATAGCCTTAATTAAGGTAATATAAACTTCTGTTATAGGATCTAGATGACTGATAAATATAATACTTATTTATTTCTAAATACATACATGAGTATTATATAGTAGCTGTCCCGCGCAACTTCGATTACGTCACATAAGGTACATGAAAGGAGCGTGTGAAACTGCCCTGTTTGCTTAATCATTAAAGAGCTTAAAGATAGTCTATTATGAAACCATTCAGTCCACGGCTTCGGAAGTTTGTGAATGTGGAATTTTCCCAAAGACTACACGGATCTTGCTGCAATTTGGTACCTATTGATTTAGATATAGTCTAAAACAACACATTGACTACTTTTTTCCCAGAACAACTTCCCATGGGAAGTGGGAACGTGATCAACATTCTATGAGCTGAACCTTGTAATATTTATAACGCAGTTATCCACATAGACTACTTTTTTCCCAGAACAACTTCCCAATGGGAAGTGGGAACGTGATCAACATTCTATGAGCTAAACCTTGTAATTATATGACGGAGTTATCCACATAGACTACTTTTTCCCAGAACAACTTCCCATGGGAAGTGGGAACGGGATCAACATTCTATGAGCTGAACCTTGTAATATCTATGACGCAGTTATCTACATAGACTACTTTTTCCCAGAACAACTCCCCATGGGAAGTGTGAACGGGAACAACATTCTATAAGCTAAACCTTGTAATATCTATGACGCAATAATCGAGAGCTCTTGAACTATTTACAGGCACATGCTAACGTACTTGACAGCCTACTGCATTATGCTCAAGTGGGTTTATCTGAATGAGACGATAATTATAGTTTGCAGATAGGTATGTAGGTATGCTACTAGTGAACGTCATATGGTTTCAACCGCGTAGCTCCCGTTCCCGTGGGAATATGGAAAAAAAAATAGAATATGTTCACCGAAAATAGTGCAGCTTCCCAACAGTGAAAGAATTTTCCAAATCGGTTCAGTAGTTTCAGAGCCTATTCTATGCAACCAAAAAAAAAACAAACAATCAAATATTTCCTCTTTATAATAATTTAGTGACTTCAAGACGATGCTTACGGCTTCTCGCGGGTGGAATTCGGTATCCATTCCCACTTCCCATGTGTATATTCCCGGTATTAAAAGTCACCTATTAGTTATTACAGACTATAATCTATCCCTGTACCGAATTTCAGCCAGATCCGTTCAGTTGTTAGAGCGCGATTGAGTAACAAACATCTTCACAAACTTTAACACCTTACTTTTTTTTTTACGTTAGGGAAAATGCTCATGGATGTTATGCCGGACTCCTACCGACTAAAAAACCTCACGTAACGCCCAACAGCCTATGGTTGTGAGCCCCGGGTAAGCCCTCGGAAGGATGTCCCAGAACATTTAAAATTCTGAAGTTTGTGAGTGTGGATGTTTGGATTTTTGTAACTTTCTCATGCTCTATCTGCTAAACGGATCCAGCTGAAATTTAGAGTATAAATAGATTATAGAGGGGAATAACACATAGGCACATTATATCGGGAATAAATTCCCACGGTAAGCGGAAACGGGTACAAAATTCCACGCAGACAGAGCCCAGAATTACAACAAAACTACCTACTACCCGTTCGCTCTAACTTTGCCGCTGGCGTAGAGGCGTATACCCGAATTGTTAATTTAGACGAAGTAAATTGACTGTAGCTAATGTCACTTCGTTATAGAAAATAAGCAACATTGTATGAAGAAGTGACATTAGTTGCTGTCAATTTACTTCGTCTAATTAAAATTCGACTTTAGTATGGAGCCGAGCGGCAAAGTTAGAGCGAACGAGTAGCTGATATTATATCTTACGTACACACATTAAATGTAATCAAATTTTCAGGAATGCTACATACTCGACACCGGCAGTTACAGCGGTATCTACGTGTGGGTGGGAAAGGAATCCAACGATAAGGTACGCACGCATACGCTATCTTACAATGAATTTATTCGTAGACATTTTGTGATTTTTGGCAGCTGTCATTTATTTTGACAAACAGATCGAGTTTTCTCATAAACTTGTAGAAAGAATTATGAGGACATTACTTACCAAACTTCATAGTTCTCGGTTAACGGGAAGTACCCTATTAATTTTGATTCCCTTGAGAGTGTCAAAATAAATACAGGTCTTTTGCGACATAAACGGCCGTACCTTTTTCCGCGTTAATTTAAAAGTTTGATTTATTTACAGCTTCAAGGGTCTGTAGTCTTGAATATAATACCACGAAGTCTTGATAGACAGACGGACGCACGGACAAAGTGATTCTATAAGAATACTGTTTTTTTTTCTTTTTGAGGCACGGAACCTTAGACTATTTAAAAACTACGGTGCCGTAAAAATGGTGAATTCTTAGATGTAAAAAGTTCGATGGCACGTCATCAAACTTTTTATATCTAAGGAGAAATATTAGTAAATTTTATAGCAAGAGTTATAAACACTAAATGTGGTTACGAACGAATCAACTTTTATAACTGTATCCAGGTGTGGCCAGGCGGGATAATTTTGTGAATATCGCAATATTTAATGTGTTTGGATTTTAATATAGTTTTATGACTTAGTCCATTTCCACAGAGCAATAAGGTCACCACCTATGGGGGGACAAAAAACATTAAGGTGAAATGTGGAGGTATACTATGCGTCTGCCTACCCCTTCAGGGATAAAAACGTGACTGTTATGTATGTCTGTACTTTCATATTTAGAAGATTATTTTAACAATTTGAAATATTTTTCACAACGTCCATTTACGGTGAAACTTGCCTGTAATTCTGTTGATCAACTGTGTAACCATATTTTAGGCTAATAAATGTTTCTGATTTTGAAAATTCTTTGTTTTTTCTCGTAGGAAAAAGCGGCGGCTATGAAGAAGGCTGAACAGTACCTCAAGGTGCACGACTATCCTGAATGGGTAAGTTCTATCACAATATGGGGTAAATTGAACTTTTCTTTAAGAAGGTAAAGTTACCCCACAAGGGGGACAATAATGTATTGAAGGCCTGAGAACCTGAGAACGTCGATTCGGCTGCACGTCGTTCTTACAGAAGCAGGCCAAGACGTGACGTGTTTCTTCGCTCTTCATAGTAGTGGGATAACACCCAACTATCGACCCTTTCCCCAAGTAGCGGGGTAACACCCGAACAAATCCCCCGACGCGGGATAGTACCTGAATCCTATAGGCGATGCCGCGGTGGGAGCCAAAGTCTGCCGGGAACCCTGGGACATCCTTCCGAGGGCTTACCCGGGACTCCCGGCTATTGACTATTGTAGAGCATTGTATGGTTTTAGTCGGTAGGAGTCCGGCATAGCATCCGTGTAGGATTTCCACACGTAAAAAAAAAGAAAAGGTGGCGAAAATGTCGTAGTATTTGAGTAGGTGTATCTCTTTTAAATGTATTTATGTAAGTACTTGTAGCTCCGCGGACTCAGTGTTCTGTAAACGATCACTGCAGTAAGCAACATATACTGTGGCCGGTCATAGATGAGTGACCACCACATGATCACTTTGTGACTATTTGCTAGCGTTTCCGTGCTTCGTAAAGCACGTTAAGCTGTTGGTACCGGTTGCCAGTAAAATGACAGTCGTGGAGCAAAGTTAAAGGCTTTTATGGGCGGTTTGAAAAATTTCAACAGTGGGCAGTCACAAACTGCGCCTGTCCATATCAACACAGCAATACAGCTCACCACCTATTACGTGGGACAAAAATCTAAATGGTTTGCCTCTGCCTACCATAAACTACAGATAAAAGGCGTGACCATATTTATGTACGTATGTAGGTAGCTTTACTATACAGTGCCCATTTACCTGAATAATAAAAATTCTGAGGCATCCCTACTAAAATTATAAATGCGAAAGTAACTCTGTCTGTCTGTTACGCTTTCACGCCTAAACGGCTGGAGCGATTGAGATGAAATATGGTATAGGTATAGATCCAGGCCCTGGTAAGAACATAGGTTACTTTTTAACCGACTGCGCAAAAGGTAATGATTTTACGCAAAAACGACTTCAACGCCGTCGACGCCGCGGGGGACAGCTAGTATTACATTTATTGTTATACATTTTATACAACGCCACCCAGTGTAATTCAAGCAGTTAAAAACTTGTGCTATAGGGTCTAGATAACTGATAAACTTGTACATTATAATGTAGGTCCCTACCTATTTCTTAGAACGAATTCCGAAACAAACATTTGCTAATCAGAGAATATTTTCGGACTCCAGATTTAAACTTAAGATATCAACAACCACAGTCACAAACTTGGTACCAATGAGACACTAAAAAATAATAGTTATACATACTAAGGTACATTAAGTATTTCCTTAACTCAAAAAAAGAAGTAAAACGTAGCAAAAAGTGATTAATACTAGATTTTCGTTGGTTATTTTGAGGAAAATGTACGTTTTCCTCAAATTACCTGAAATTATAATTTTAAAATTCACACGAAAATGACTGTTCCCAGCAAAGCGTCAATTGTATTCATGATACATTAATTTATACCTGTTTAAAACTAAAAAGATAAAGATTAATCACAATTAGTAGGATACGATGAAGAGCTCTTGGCCCCGCGGACTCAGTGTTCTGTAAACGATCACTGTAGTAAGCAACATTTGCTGTGGCCGGTCATGGTGTTCTGTGACCACTTTGTTTCATTTATTTTCGAGCGTTTTCGTGCTTCGGAACGCCCGTCAAATCGTTGGTCCTGATTGCCAGTAAAATGACAGTCGTTAAACCAAGTTGAAGGTCATTATGGGCAGCTTGAAAATTTCAACCATCCATGTGATCACCACCATCCATGTGATCATTGTGACATTTATTTGAGCGTTTCCGTGCTTCGGAAGGCACGTTAAGCCGTTGGTCCCGGTTGCCAGTAAAATGGCAGTCGTTAAGCTAGGTTGAAGGCTTTATTTCAACAGCAGGCAGTCACAACCTGCGCCTGTCCATTTAAACACGGCAATACTGCTCAACACCTATTACGTGGGACAAATTACACAAAGGTGAAATGTGGGCATATTAATATGCCTCTGCCTACCCCTTCAGGGATAAAGGCGTGACCGTGTATGTGCGATACTAGGTTTTGAATTGGAACAGTAGAATTTTACGCGTTCTTACAACTATGTACAGCGAGTGTCATGACCGAATCTATTGATCTTGTATGACGTCACAGTGGGTATGTCTTTCACCTTGAACTTGTTACGTATATCGTTTGAATTGCTTACCCTGTGACTACACGGTGTTTGGGGTTATCTTTATTTAATTAGGTTGTTGAAGCGTTTGTAGATATACCCATTCTAAAATTCCCACTGGTAGAGAGCTGATCTTGCAGTGAAGTTATTTATTAAAATTTATCTCGAATGTACGGTCACAGCAATTTATATAATTTTAAAATAGTAGAGATTTTAAAATATTATACATAGAAACCATCCATACTCCGAAACAAACATTTGTGGATCACACAAATTATAAGACCGATCCAAGAATCGAACCGTTTGTCCTCAGTGAGCTAGTTGGTCACAATATCGAATACACCACCGACGCAGTCTGATGTAATATTTATTTAAACTACTTACATACATACATACATACATACAGATGGTCACGCCTTTATCCCCGAAGAGGTAGGCAGAGGCATATTGGATATGCCCACATTTACGTACACACGTAATAGGTGGTGAGCCGTATTGCCGTGTTTAGCCGCAGGTTGTGACTGCCTGCTGTTGAAATAAAGTCTTCAACTTGACTTAACGACTGTCATTTTTTTAACCGGGACCAACGGCTTAACGTGCCTTCCGAAGCACGGAAACGCTCAAATAAATGTCACAAAGTGATCACATGGATGGTCACCCATCCATGGACCGGCCATAGTGAAAGTTGAAAGTTGCATTGCAGTGATCGTTCACAGAACACTGAGTCCGCGAGCCCACGAGCGCTTCTAAAATTAAACTACTTACTAAAATTAAACTTCTTTTCCAGGTTCACGTAACCAAAGTGCCTCAGGAAGTGGAGTCGACCGCGTTCAAGCAGTATTTCCAGAGCTGGATATAAACAGTATTTTTATAACTACGACGACGAATTGTATTTTATGACTATCGCTTAAGGCACTACCCTGAACTTACTGACCTTGAAATATTGGCCTTAAATAAGAGCTATATTGGTACCTTCTAAAGCTCTAATCAGGGCATTTTTTTTAATATGAAAAAAATTGGCAAGAAAGGAAAATCAAACCAAAATCATCATTAGAGTGAGCGCCGACGTTACTCTTTTTGTGGGACCGATAAGGGTTGCTAAACACATAAGCGGGCCGGCATGGTCTATTCGGCAGTATTTGTCGAACAACAAAGTCGACCCGAAGCTATTACTGCACTTGTTCGACTTCAGTGCCGATCGAGTTGTTCATTCGGATCGACACATCATTTCATTCGGCAGTATTGCAGATTTCCGGCTTTGCCGTTTGATGCCGGCTCGCTGTTTTTAGCAACTACCTAGCCGAGTGGTAATGTGCGGCAACCGAGCGGTTTGTGATTCCCAAACATTCATCTACACATATTCGATTTTACCGCCCGGCCTTGCCGATTAATGCCGGCCCGCTTGTATGTGTAGCAACCCTAATCGGGCTGACTTTTGGTTTTGGTCAAATTTAATTTTTGGCCGACTCTAATTATCGGACAGACACTCTTTTCGTTACAATTATACAAATAGTAAATTGAAAATAAATACCAATTTCAGTATTTTTTATCACCAAAAGTTAAATAATGCTTCGGTGTACCTATTGAATATTTTAGTTGACTCCCAAACTGAATTACGACAAGATTTTACTTCGACAACATGAAACTCCGATACGACTCAATTTCGACAATATTTAAGATCGAAACAACTTAATCACGACACTACTGTAGGTAGTCCGACAAAGCGTTTCTTCCTTTGTAAAATCTTGTCGTAGGAGGATTTGTCGAAATTCAGTTTGGGAGTCATTAGGTTTTTTACAAATGTATAACCATGCTACTGAATCTAGACATTCTTGTATCTCTCTCAGTTATCGTGATAAACGGTTGGTGCGACAGATATAGAAAATTTAAGGTCATTTGCTTAGGATTGTATCTTAAGTGGGGCATCATCTAACAGCATAATATTATTAGGAGTGGAGCAAATGTAAATATATTTTTTGGGCACGCTTTTTTATTTTTACGCTCAATCTCATTTTCTATGTGTCTATTTTTTAATTTGGATGATAAAGCATTTAGTTTTACAAAGGACGGCATTTTAAATAATTCATAGATTGTAGACACGCTAAAATGGCGGACAAGCTGTTAGTTTTTTTAAAGAAACTTTTTTAAAAGAAACGTTTTTTTAAGAAATAAAGATAAAAATCAAATAAGCATAATATTTTTTTTTTTAAACTTGCTTGCTCCGCTTTGTAGAGTAAGAATGTAGTTGCATACAGCCATAGAATTATAACGTAAGTCTATGCATACAGCCTACAACGCACAAAATGACTCTGAAAAATTACACGATTATTTATTTCATGAGGAACATAGATAACTATCAATTGCCCACAGCTCCTCCTGTCTGATAAAATTTTCTCGAACATGTTTTCTAAAGGAATTTGTTTCCGAGATAAAACGTCACAAAACGCCAGATTCGAAAGTTGAATTTGAATATCGAACTACCTATTTATAAAAGACTGTGTTAGAAGCAAAGTTATTGGATCATGAGACATGACCAGTTGTCGGAGTAGTTAGTGCTATTTCTTGTATTTGTAATACGTTGTCTTAATGTGGATACTCCCGGAATACCGGGATTTGAAATATTTATTATCATGACATAAAAGCTTTGCTTCGAATGCGATTTTGATTTTATTTGCTAAGATTTTGTATTAAAAAATGTACTTAACTATAGTTTTGTATTACAAAATGTACTTATTTATAGTTTACAAGATTTAACTATTTATGTAATAAAGATTTTTTAATTTGATTTTTGTTCTCTTTTTAATTCATTGTTTGGTAGGTATGATAGTTGGATGGCTTGCAAAAAGTCACAGTGTATGGTATATGTAATTCCTCTAAAGGTACCTACTGCATATAAAAGCATAATAATATCTCAGCCCCTTAGAAAGCACAGGGGGTCCGCCACAAAAATGGCCTAAAGAAGGCACAAAAGGAACCGAAGAGACCATAACCACAAATTAGAGATAGTACAGATGGAAACCTACATACTAAATTCGCTGAGACTACGCACACATAGATACCGCTCACTGAGTTCACAGACATATGAGGTCAGGCGGTTTGAGCCGAGTTTTCGATACTGATTTGTGCGCGAGTGTGCCTAGCAGAGAGAGCAGTAGGTATGAAAAAAAAATTACATACTCGTACATGAGATTTCCAACTGTACTATCTCTAATTTGTGCCATAACTTTATATACGTGGGGTATAATGATCCCCCGCCAGATGAATCGACGGCCTGGCAATTAAAGACTTTTATATAAACCGAGGTAGACACGCCGTACTCTAACAAACGAGATTTCAAAAGCAATCCTCAAACATACACATTGCTAAGACTACACTCACTTATAAATAATATTTACGTAATTGTCACGACAATAGCAATATTCGAAAAGAACAAGAGTAAAAGAGAGGGCGTATGGACCCCGATTGCAAGCCGAATACTCTCGAAGTTTTGACTCACTACAGTGCGAGCAACGCTGCTAATTAGCTCAGTTTATTGGTTTCAGTGCGTAGGGCAAGTCTACCTCAGTTTATATAGAAGTCTTTGCTGGCAATGATCACAGGGAGGGACTGGATGCGGAAGAAGTAGGACCGTGCGTTGTAGCGTACTTTTGGAGGGTATACTACGCCAAATCGAATGCCAAATAATCGAATGTTCAAAATATCGAACGTTCAATATTTCGAACGTTCAAAATATCGAAGATTACAATATCAATGTTCGATATATTAAACGTTCGATATTTTGAACGTTCGAGTATTTGGATGTTCGATTATTTGGCATTCGATTTGGCGTAGTATACCCACTTTTGGAGATCCAACCAACACATCCAGGAGTGCAAATATGCTGATTTGATTAATTGACTAAATGGTAGATCTATGTAGTAGGTAAGTACCTATATAAAAACTTCAAAGGCGTGAATATGGAGTATCGAATACTATAATTTTCTTTTTAGGATTTCGTACCCAAAGAATAAAAGCGGAACTCTATTTATGAGACTTCGGTGTCCGTCTGTCTGTTCGTCACGAGGCTGTATCTCTGGAACCGTGATAACTAGACTAGAGCTGAAATATTCAGAGATTATGTATTTCTGTTGTCGCTATAACAACAAATACTAATTGTTTGGTTTGGTTTTTTTATTCCAACCTGATGTTTCTTTGATCATCGCGCGCACAAGAACTGACAAACTCTTCTTCTATTAGTAAGTCATATAGACTACAGCATCATATAGATAGATTACGGAAGCGCTCGGGGCCCCGCGGACTCAGTGTTCTGTAAACGATCACTGCAGTAAGCAACTTTCACTATGGCCGGTCCATGGATGGGTGACCATCCATGTGATCACTTTGTGACATTTATTTGAGTGTTTCCGTGCTTCGGAAGGCACGTTAAGCCGTTGGTCGCGGTTGCCAGTCGTTAAGTCAAGTTGAAGACTTTTAACAGCAGGCAGTCACAACCTGCGCCTGTCCATTTTAAACACGGCAATACGGCTCACCACCTATTGCGTGGGACAATTTATAAAAAAAAGGTGAAATGTGGGCTTATACAGGGTGAATTTTTGAAAAGGGCTTGGATGGCCAAATCCGAAACTATAAGGAATAGCTAAAAATGCATACGGCAAATTTAAGGAAAGTTCGGAATTTTAATAGAATTCATATTTCATGTACCTAAATTTGTATCATAATTTGTTTCGTTCGAAATCCCAGAATAGTTCGTAACTATTCCCTGTTTTAAATCATGCTCAGAATGATTCTTTAGAGAATATTCTGAACGGAATCAATAATATTGACTGCAGTACGATCCTTGAGGTCTCGAATCCAGCTATCTATTGAAAACAATGGTCTACATTTTGAACAATTAATCAGTTAACGTAAGCAAAATAAATTGTATTTTGTTAAAGATGAGCACTTTCCTTTAGTTTGCCGTATGTCATTACTTCCCAGAATAAGATCGTTAATAGCAACACTATCGTATGTATAGTGTAATAATATAGGGTGTGTTTTTTTTTCATAATCAATGGGTTCGATTCCCAGCTAGGATTATTGATTTTTCAAAAATCTAATGATGAGGTTTTAAGTTTTATTAAAATCGGGCTCGTGACTCCTTTGAGCATTTTTCGCTATTCCTTATAGTTTCGGATTTGGCCATCCAATCCCTTTTGAAAAATTCACCCTGTATATGCCACTGCCTACCCCTTCGGGGATAAAGGCGTGACCATATGTATCTATCCAGATACACAACAAAATAATGTGCTGTCATACAAAGAGATTTGACCTATGGAAGAATCGGACCCACGACCTCCAAATCCATTTTCAGGTCGACTGCAGCGACTCGACAGAGGAATACGTCGACATTGGACTCCCTCTTGAATGCTTCTACTTACATTCAGTTCTAGGTATGAGTGTGAGTGTATGTATACAATAATATTTACGGAATTCAACAAAAGGTTCCGCGAAGCAATATCATTTTGTAAGACTTTACTTGGGATTCAAATTATCTGCAATCTGTAACTAGAAAATGTCGGGCAATTCTCAGTATTCTTGAAGAATTTAGTATTTCTACAGGTAGTGACATAGTGTGCTACCTAGGATTGCCTAGAGCTTCATCAAGCTCTACTAAAGCGAATATTCAAAGCAGCATTGATAGGATATTACTAAATCTGGCTAAGCAGAGGAGGAACATTGTTAACAGTGAAGATAACATCCATTTGACTCGGTGCAAAGACGTGCTATAAGTGTTGTCAACGATCCTATGCTTACAGGTGATGTGGAACCTCTTCGCGACAGAAGAGACTTTGCCTATATTTGTATGGGTTCTGAGGAATTGTTTGATATGATGCCCACGGCTACGATCTAGCATCGCACCGCTCGCCACAGACAGGGACTTCATTCTCACACTATGCGTCCGGAGCGATCCAGCACGATTAGATCCGGTAGAGGTTTTCTTCCGCGCACGCTTAGGTCGTCCAATGATCTCCCTGCCTCGGTTTCCCAAACGCCTACAGTATGGGGTTCTTCAAAACGGGTCTTAGAAGGCTTTTACAGGGTCGGCAGTGCGAGAGTGGCGTCTCTGGTGTTGCAAACGTTTATAGGCTGCGGTGAACACTGGTCCTGCTGGTGGGCCGTATGCTTGTCTGCCACTTTAGTGGTATATAAAAAAACATAACTTAACATGGCCACAATAAACCTACATAATGGGTCATTTGGGAGATGGATCTTTTTTCAACTGGTAGAAGTTACGTTGAGCGCCGACAGGGTGATGAATTTGCGCCCCCTGACAGGAAAAGCGGCTCACAGATGCACCACCAGGAAATAATCATGGCTAGCGAGCTAAGATTTCTAAAAACTCCATAAAATTACAAACAAAAAATAAAAAACATGTGCACATGTTAGTTTCGGAGCTTAGTAATAATCTGTTGTCTAGATCTTATAGCACAAACTTAATTTAGCTGAGGTTACTTGGTCTAAATGGCGATACATGACAATGTCAAAAAATATTTATTTCATTCAATATTTTCCTTAATAACTTATATTGCAGAATAAGCCTGATCATAATTATTTTGTTTATTTACTAATATATTATTGATACCCTATTTAACCTGTATTATGGGAAGAGATAATACTTGTATGTACATATAGATATTAAAAGAGTATGTTAGTTCAATTCATGACTATTTCATAAAGCTAAAACTGGATGCTCTTGCCTCTAGCTCAGAGTTCTTCCCATCTTTGCCTTTGGGTACAGTAGCTTATACTAAATATGTCAAGTTTTAAAATTGAGTCACCCATAATAAGTAGTATAGATCACCCATACTAGTAGATTATAACAATGACAATAAAGATGACAGATGGTCAAACTTATTCATCATTGTTCAAAATTAAATTTTAACGTGCGGTTAGCCATCATTCTCAGAATTGATTAATTGTACTTTTTCACACTACTTACATTGTAAAAGACAAGTTTTCTGTTTGTTTACTTACCTACTTGATGATACCTGCGGTCCTACCCGAATGAATTCTGTTCCATTTACTGTAATACGTCGTTTTTAAAGCGATAACTTCTTATGGGAAGGTAAAGCGCTTCGTTACGTAACGCGTAACGGAGCTGCGCCAGTTTGTCTGACTTCGCTTGCTCTCACGCATACGGCAGCTAAATTCTACTTAGCTAGGCTTAGCTAGGTAGAATTTAGCTTTGGATGACGCCCGACAGAAGAGATAACTTAAACTATAGCGAGAGTAACTACATGATATGCAGAAACAGCAGAATTACACTCCAAAATAGACGTACCCTATATACGACCCGTCCTCACCAATGCCCCTCCAGTCTTGTCCATGCCAAACCACATCACCTAAAATTACAAGCCATTCAGAATAACTTTTGCCTCTAAAATGATTACACCACATGGTACGTCCGCACCGCCGATCTCCACAGAGACCTTGACCTCCCAACAATACAGGAGTACCCGTATACCCGTTCTACCCGTTTCTTCTTTAACGCACGTCAACACATAACCCATTAATTTGAGAAGCGGCGGATTACGAACCGCGACCAATACTCCCACACACACATCATTTTACAAGGAGACCACGTCGCTCACTCCTCGACCGAACAAATTAACCAAAGACCTGTCAAACCTTCGTGCAGTGCAGGACTCCGGTCCCGTAGTAATTCAGAGCCAGAACGCTCCAAAAGACCCCTCAGTCCACGACGAGTACACTTATTGGTCTCGCCGCTAACTATACCTCTCGAGCATAATGAGCTGAGTGACGCTGCATCACTCCTCCCTAGAGGGGTGATCGCTTCCAATGAGTCTTCAATGCCTAAAGGCTAGAGACTAAAGGTAGATTTTAGTCAGTAGGAGTTTTACATAAGCTCACAGCCTCTCAGTTTTCTACCTCCATCCCTCGTATTCCGGGTGGTGCCATAGGGTGCAAAATAAAATGGGAGTCGCCAGGATTATTTCCAAGAACGCTGGAGGTGATCTGCATCCAGGATTATTTTAGAGGGGGTGAATCTGCGTCTAAACATACTAAAATAGGTACCTATATAATTTTTCTATGCACTTTCTTGCCTGCCAGAAAATATTTCTAGCCAGAGGGGTGCAAGTGCACTCACTTCCGGCACCCTACAACTATAATAATAAATAAATGTTCTGCTTTTATTCTTATTGATTCTACGAACAAAAGAAAACATATTTTTTTTAATAACAAGTGACGACAAGAAACAATACGAGTCTAATACCTTTCGTATAAAAACTAGTTGCCGGCCATAATAGGTCAATTGACATTCAGTTTACATCGCGCAGTCTCACTGCGCATGCGTGTGTCTCTTTTACAACAAAACAAGTTTATATTATTGCGTAAGTAAAACTTATTGTTATTAATTAAACTAATATTTGTTCTTGATAATCTTTATTTTATTTAAAGTGAATTTTATTTTTATTTTAATGTTCGATTTTGTTCATGTTCAAAGTTAGTTACTGTGAAATGACCGGATGTTTTTATTACTTTTTTTTTAACTCGATTGGCTTGGACGTGGACGTAATATCGAGTAAGAAGGTTAAAGATCTTTGATAAAGATACAGAAGTTATTAAATTATGTAATAAAATTAGTGTAGGTATTTTTGCGTTGCTAACGTAAATAATATGCAAATGTCTACTCATGATATCTGCTTTAGGCTGTATTCGACCAAAATCGGAGTAAGGCTATACTAGGGAATAGCTCGTACTTATACTAAAAGTAAAGTGAAAGTGTAGTCACTATCAACAACTAACAAGCATAACGTAACTATGGTAACCCACGTCCCATTCTGAAGTACTCTATCCTGTAGGGTAACCATAGTTACGTTATGCTAGTAGTTGCTGATAACATAGAAAGTCACTTTACTGGGTTACCATAGTTACGTTATGCTAGTAGTTGCTGATAACATAGAAAGTCACTTTACTTTTAGAAGAGGGGGTATAAGTTATTCTGCAATATAGTCTTACTCAAACTTTGGTCGAATCCAGCCTTAATCAAAGAAATATTTTATCTGGGTATTATTATAATATTACCTATCTATGAATAGATCTAACAATATCTGTGGTTAGATATTATTACAATAATATTCAAAAAAAATATTTCTTAGATTCAACCAAGCAACAGTATTATGATACTGTTGCTTATTATGGTTTCTTACCTGTAAATGAAACACGGAACCCTTAAGTAATCACTTTGTTGTTTGTCTGTCTGTCAAGACCTTTTATCATCTCGTGAACGAGTGGAATGTGTAGACTCCTTTAAACATCTTATGAAGAGTATAATGTGTATCTAAGTGTCTGTGACTGTGACATCGTATACTATTATGCACCTGCCCAACGTATGCGATATTTTTTTTAACCGACTTCCAAAAAAGGAGGAGGTTCTCAATTCGTCTGTATTTTTTTTTTTTTTTTTTTTATGTTTGTTACCGGCAAATCGCTAGAAGGAGTTAACCAATTTTGAAAATTCTTTTTTTGTTTGAAAGCTGGTGCTTCCCAGATATTATTGACTGTAATACTGAAGTCGGTGCCAATATTTCTATTTAATATCTACCTAACCTATAGTTTTACTTGGCGCCGATTTCAGTATTACATTCAATAATATCTGATATAAAACTAAATATACTACCTATTACTTTGTGCTAAGATAATTTTATTTTTCAATTTTCAGTTTTTGTTTGAAGTCGGTTTTGTGCGAAAGCCGTTACGAACGAAATCATTTTTAACGTTTTGACATTTTAAAGATCTGTAGCTCATCTGAGTGATGTGATGAAGGAATTTTCATCCAAAATTTACAGGTCCAATAATGGTTATTGATTTTAAATTTAGTACAGATGGTATATCCACAACATGATAACATGAAATTTGTTGCTGCATCAAGTAGACTGCGGGATACCCAAATCCTTAAGGGGCCCGTCCGTAAAAAATGCACTTAGTATTTTGGAAATATTCAAAAACTCACTTCATTAAATGGCACCAAAATGTACCCTTAAATTCTTAATAGATGAGACTATATTAACAGCGTGTGCTATTCACAAAATAATTATTTACATTAGAAAAAATACCTCTCAAAATTCATAAAAATCATCGAAATAGCAAGAATAATCAAATTGACAAAGGTACATTTCGATGATTTTCAGAGGTTTTTTCGCAAGTAAATAATTATTTTGTAAATAGCACACGGTGTTAATGTAGTCTCATTTATTAAGAATTTAAGGTTCCATTTTAGTATCATTTAATGAAGTGAGTTCTTGAATATTGCCAAAACCCTAAGTGTCTTTTTGTGCATTTTACGGACGGGCCCCTTAAAGAAAATATGCCCAAACATCTACCATGTTTGGGCATATTAGAATAGTGTCAGTATTGGGAGTGTTTCTTTTAATTTTTAAATAAACACTAACTTGTTCTACAAATTTCTCAACCCCTAACCATTTTAATTTTATAGGTATTAATATTTTAATTTCATAATTCATTTGCAAAAATATGACATTTATTTTGTAGTCTAATACCAATTAACGTTTATTACCTATTATAAAGAGGTGAAGATTTTGAGTTTGTAAGGGATAATCTCAGAAACAACAAAACCGATTTGAAAATTTATTTTTAATCCCCGACGAAAAACGAGAGGTGTTATAAATCACAGCCCCTGTTCCCTCTTAAGGCTATAAAGCTATATGATGAAGATGTTATTTAGATAGGTATTCAAGGTCTAAAATTAAGGTAGGACCTTTTTTTTTACGTGGGGGAAAATCCTCATGGATGTTATGCCTGACTCCTACCGACTAAAAAACCTCACGTAACGCCCAACAGCCTATGGTTGTGAGCCCCGGGTAAGCCCTCGGAGGTTGTCCCGGAACTCCCAACAGACCTACGGCTACCACTGCGGCCTCGCCCAGGGGGTGGTTCGGGTGGTATCCCGCGTCTTTGGAGGGTTTCGGGTGTGATCCCGCTTCTAAGGGGGGCGTGCGGGAGTTGCTCACGTCACGCTGCTGTCATGGGCCTGCTTCTGTAAGGACGGTGAGCGACCCTCTCACCGTCCTCAGACCCCCGAAGGCAGGACCTTTGATAATGCCGTGGGGCGAAACTGGTCAGGTTGTTTTAAAATTAATATTAAAGTAGCGGGATAGTACAAGCGAGTTTGTTTTCATAATGTCAACAATATCAGTAGTTGTTTATCAGATATCGTGTCACAGAGGTTATGTATAGCTTTGTTACACAAATCAAGTACATTAAGTAACTACTATAGGTACCTATTACATAAATAAGTGATCTATCTGTACTAATATTATTAAGAGGAAAGATTTGATTGTTTGTTTGCATCGAATAGGCTCCGAAACTACAGTACCGATTTAAAAAAAATATTTCACTGTTGGGAAGCTACACTCTTCGCGGTGAACATAGGCAATATTTTATTCCCGTATTCCCACGGGAACGGGAGCTACGCGGGTTAAACCGTGTGACGTCCTCTAGTCAATATCAATAAATATAATAAAATCGTAACAGGTCGCTGTCCGTACATGGAAGATAAATAAGAAAAAATATTATAGGGGGGCTTTATGAACGCAATAGAACCCAAAACAATGATTTTTAGAATTTTTGTCTGTTTGTCTGTATGTCTGTATGTCTGTATATCTGTTTGTCTGTACGGTTGTGCACGCTAATCTCAGCAACCACTCAACCGATTGCAATGCGGTTTTTTTATTGTGTTGAAGTTTGCTCCAGTTAACATTTAGCGTTTGTTTTATGTAAATCGGTTTAGAAATAAAAGAGCTATAACACTTTTAAGAATTAGATATTTTGAAAATTTTAATTGTAGGGGTTTCTTTGAATGTGAGTGAACCTAAACTGGCGTGTTGGCTTAATCATAAAAGAGCTTAATGATTAAGACTTATTTTTAAACAATTCAGTCCGCGCCGAAGGCGTGGACTGAATTGTTTTAAAATAGACTTAATCATTAAGCTCTTTTATGATTAAGCAAACAGGGCAGTTTCAGACGCTGCTTGATGACTCTGATGAAGAAATACCTTTCCTTTCATACACCTTATGTGACGTAAACGAAGTTGCGGGCTCAGCTAGTACTAAATAAATATGGGGTTGATATTAGAAACTTCCGATTTCTCTACTAATATATAATTATAATGTGTGGCAACGGGGAAGAGTACATAACGTCGCCACCCCAGTGCATCCTGAGGGTGTCGTGAGAGGCGACTAAGGGAACACTTTCGCAAAACAATCCATTGCGTAGAGAAGGAAAATTCGTAATGAAACCCAGTTAAAGGCCTAATGGCCTAGGCTTGAAAAAATTCAACAGCGGGTTGTCACGACCTGCGTCTTTTCAACACGGCAATAGGCTCACCATACATTACGTGGGACATAAAACTATAAGGTGAAATGTGGGCGTATACTATGCTTCTGCCTACGCCTTTGAGGATAAAGGCGTGACTATCTATACGTATGTATCTTTTCTTTGGTTGAATTTAAGCTTAAAATGTACCATTTCAGCTTCAATGCTATGAGATCATCGAACTATTCGTCTGGGCAAGTTCCAGTTTCGTGACATCACATTTTTAGCATAATTTTAGCACAAAATGAATGCTTTAATTAATACTTATTAGTGTATAGAGATGTTTCTTTGTTGTAAATCAATTAGAGTAGGTAGTTTATTTGGATTTTTAATTATCTTCCTAAAAGGATGATGAACTAATTTATGTACTTACGTATCTAGGTATGTCCATACTAATATAATGAAGAAGAAAGATTTGATTGTTTGTTTACATGATTGTAGGCTCCAAAACTACTGATTCGATTTGAAAAATTATTTCACTGTTGGGAAGCTACACATCTCCCGGGTGCCATAGGCTATAATATTTTATCCCCATATTCCCAAACGATTTGAATTGAATTGAATTGAAATGAATTGATTGAATAATTTTGTTTGAGGCCCACTTATTCGATACAAATAATAAAATCTTTTCCCCTTTATGATAGACTAGCTGACCCGCGCAACTTCGTTTGCGCCACATAAGAGAGAGTATTACCTGTTCCCGTCGCATTTACTCCCGTCGCGTTGCGTTTACTCCCGTAGCGTCTCGTCGTTAATATTCAATACTACGTGAGAGAGAGAGAGAGAGCGAGAGAGAAAGGTTTCTCGTCGCGTGTATTCCCGTCGCATTATTTTTAAGAACAATTTTTTAGAACTTTTTGAAGAGAAACAATTTTGTAGTACATATTTTTTACATAACTATAATAATTATTTACGCAGCACACGCAACGAAGCTCTCAAAAGGAATAACTTTTTCCCCGTTTTTCAAACATTTACTATTACTGCTCCGCTCCTATTCGTTGTAGCGTGATGCTATAATAGCCTATGACGCTATATAGCGTTTACTCCCGTAGCGTCTCGTCGTTAATATTCAATACTACGTGAGAGAGAGAGAGAGAGAGAAAGGTTTCTCGTCGCGTGTATTCCCGTCACATTATTATTTTTAAGAACAATTTCGCGCAATTTTTTTAGAACTTTTTGAAGAGAAACAATTTTGTAGTACATATTTTTTACATAACTATAATAATTATTTACGCAGCACACGCAACGAAGCTCTCAAAAGGAATAACTTTTTCCCCGTTTTTCAAACATTTACTATTACTGCTCCGCTCCTATTCGTTGTAGCGTGATGCTATATAGCCTATGACACTCCACGATAACGTAGCTATCTATTGGTGAAGGAATTTTTAAAATCGGTTCAGTAGATCCCGAGATTACCCCTTACAATTTAACAAACACACAAACTTTACTTCTTTATAATATTAGTATAGAAGATATGTAATTCAAGATCTTGATTAATTTACCGAGTTTGTCGAAAGTTTTTTATTCGATTTTTATTGAAACTTGAATCATATTGGCTATAGCTAGGGAATGCAATCCCGCAACGCAATTGAAATCCCGGTATTTGCGGGACTGAGAGATCTCAGTCCCGCGAGATCCCGGTATTTGCGGGATCCCGCATATTTCTGAAAGTCATTGAGAAAAGTATTGAATTCTGTATCATACATGCATCTAGAACTGAAAAATAGTCACGCCTTAATCGCCGAAGGGGTAGGCAGAGGCATATTATAATACCCACATTTCACCTTTCAAGATTGGTTTCGTCCCTTACCACGTAATATGTGGTGAGCCGTATTGCAGTCTTGAAATGAATAGGTGCAGGTTGCGATTGCTTGCTGTTGAAATTTTTCAAGCCGGGCCTTCAACCCATTTTACCGGCAAACGGGACCAACGGCTTAACGTGCCTTCCGAAGCACAGCAACGCTCAAATAAATGTCACAAAGTGGTCACCCATCTAAGGACCGGCCATAGTAAATGTAACTTACTGCAGTGATCTTTTACACAACACTGAGTACGCGGGGCCACAAGGGAAAATAAATTATTGAATATTACTTATGTATTGAGATTATTAAACGGATATACATATAAGTAATAAAATACCGACTGCAAATTATTAGAAGCAGTTAAAATGGGTAGTTTTGGCATTACTTTAAAACTGCGCAAAAAACATAGCATGTCAAAATTCTTGTCTGCCAAACGACTCCTAACTTTAAGTGTCAGATAGCCAGCAAGCAATGTACGAGATAATTGAATACTTTTCTGACTGTTTATAGTACATGAAAAGTCAAATCTCCCTGATTAAATCACTAGAAACAAATAAGTAGGTACGTTATTAGGTTATATCTTACGTCACAATTACAAAAAACTTAATCATACCGAATCAGTTTGCGCGCTTCCGCTTACAGAACAACACATGGCGTTTGCCTTTGCACAGTCCCGCTAATCCCGCGGGATCCCGCACGATTTACGTGCGGGACTGGTCCCGCAAAAATGATGCGGGATCCCGGTATTTCGGGATCCCGGTATCCCGGTATTGCATTCCCTAGCTATAGCGAATACAATCCCGAGCAAATTGATCAATCCGGGACTACGGGATTTTTTGTGCGTAATCCCAGGATTACGCAACAAAATCCCGTAAGGATATCATTTCTTAGAAAACATTTTAAATAATGTTGTATAATTACACAAATCACAATATATATACCTATTAAGGAAAGGAAATAGACACAACAAAAGGGAGTACCTATTATTTTGCAAAAAATCAAAAATACAACACAAAAAAATTACTTAGAACTTTGTAAATACAATCACAGAAATATAAAAAATAAACGCCCAAGTACGAATCGGACTCGTGCACGGAGTGTTCCGTACCTAAAACGGCAAAACAACACTTTTGTTGTATAGAAACCCCCGTTAATTCCCCCTTTTTTCCAGATTTTAGTATTTACTGATAAAGCGGCAACAGAAATATATCTGTAAAAATTTCAGCTCTCTAGCTATCACGATTCCTGAGATACAGCTTCATGACGGACAGACAGACAGACGGACAGCGAAGTCTCATGAATAGGGTCCATGTGTTACCCTTGGTTACGGATCCCTTTAAATCCAGGGTTTGACTTCCAAACTTGCTTTGTAGTTTATTGCCAACATAGGTACACAACTGCAGCTGAAAATGCTCGCTCAGGGTCTACGCTGGTGAAGATACTTAATTATAATTATGCTGTTTCTAAGTGATATCCATGAACTCCTGTCGCGACGATTTGCCAATCTTGCGAATACTAAATTCTAGCTTTTCATTCTCTTTTTCCTTTGTGGGGAATGTCGCGAAGATCTGATAATCTTGCGAAGTTCTGAAGTTATACTCCATGGAGATTGCTACCTCCATGGTAATTATCGCGTCGGTCTATTTATTTTTCATCTAAATTTGAATATGATTCCGTTTCTAATGTCAAATGGATAATTTTCTTTGCACGTCATTTAGTTGTTCTATTAACATCAAGACGCAAGGTTTATGTGTACGGTCAAGTTTATCCTGAGCAATCTCCATGGAGTATAACTTCAGAACTTCGCAAGATTATCAGATCTTCGCGACATTCCCCACAAAGGAAAAAGAGAATGAAAAGCTAGAATTTAGTATTCGCAAGATTGGCAAATCGTCGCGACAACTCCCTATGGGCGGAGACCCTGACGGCCAGCAATGTAGCTAGACTGCTGAGCCCGCAGAGGGCAATGGCCATCAGGGTGATAAGGGGATTCCGTACGATATTCGGTGAGGCGGCATGTCTCCTAGCCGGGACCTGGAAGCGAGAGCCCTTGCGTCACTGTTTAGATGGCGCAAGGAGGCCCAGCGGTCTCGCTCCACCAGGAAATCGTGGAGACAAGAAAGGTGCGACTTGAGCAACCAAAGGGTGGAAACCAAATTCGCCACAATGGCGGCCGTCAGACCGGTCATGGACGAGTGGCTGGAGAGGAGACACGGTGCCTCCCAATCATAGGCTGTTGGGCGTTACGTGAGGTTTTTTAGTCGGTAGGAGTCCGGCAAAGCATCCATTAGGATTTTCCCTCACGTTAAAAAAAGAACCATGAACGCCCCCATTTTCGAACGGGGTAATTTCACGTCTCGTCTAATACTATTTGCCAACCCCGATTCATTTTGTTCATGTACTTTAGGAGTACAAACATATTATTAGGGTTATATCTCTGTAGTTCGCATCAGAATCAGAATTAGAATCAGAATTGTTTATTTTGCTAGAAACATGGTTAAATAAAGTTGACAATTACAATTTGGTAGATGCAGCATGTTTTACCACACGTAGGCGGTGTGCGAAATCATAAATACACTCGAGAGCAATGAATCCGGGTCACTTAAAGAATGTTAAAAATCTCGGAAACTAAAAATGATAGGTTAATGCAATAAATTGTATTTAATAGACAATGTAATACTCCTTAAATGAAAGTAAAAAAAATATGAGTCACCATACATTTTATTAACACAAAATTACATAAAGAAAAAACTGCCGATCTCTCCTTAAAACAAAAATAGGAAACATGAAATTTTTGAACTTTATTACGATTTTCTTGAATTTTAATACTTCGTATTGCCTCCTCGTGCTTCCATTACTGCGTTTACGCGGTTTGGCATGCTCTACACCAAGTTCCTTATACGATTTTGGGGAATATTCTCCCATTCCTCTGTGAGAGCAATTTTGAGCTCACGAAGCGTGATTGGGGGAGGGTTTCGTTGTTTTACGCATCTGCCTAGCTCGTCCCAAGCATGCTCGATCGGGTTGATATCCGGGCTGCGCGCTGGCCACTCCATACGAGTAATGTTCATCTCTTGAAGGTAGTCATTCACAATCCTACCTGTATGAGGTCGGGCATTGTCATGCATAAATATAGCATCCTCACCTAAATTGACCATAAATGGACCAACGTGATCATTGAGGATTTCTTCCACATATCTTACGCTAGTTAAAGAGCCGTTTTCTATGATCACCAGCTCTGTGCGACTTTCAGAAGAAATTCCGGCCCACACAAGTACAGACCCACCACCGTAGGCTACTTTTTCTTCGATGCATGCTTGCTTGAATCTTTCCCCTGGTCTTCGATACACTCTGTGTCTTCCATCGTGCTTGTAGAGCATAAATTTTGATTCGTCGGAGAACATAACTTTTGACCAATCTTCAATACTCCAATTTACGTGGCTCTGGGCATACCTTAGTCTCGAAATACGATGCCCACGCTCCAGTTTAGGGCCGTTTGCAGGTCTAAGGGGTTTTAAGTTAGATTCAGCAAGCCGACGTCTTACTGTCCATGCACTTGGGTTACTTCCTCCGAGGCGTCGAAACTGATTGGTGAGTTCAGTTCCTGTGAGAAAGCGATTTCGAAGCATGGTGTTCACCAAGTATCGGTCTTCTCGTGCTGTGGTACACCTGGTTCTGCCCGTTCCTGGTCTGCGTAGGTTAGAACCAGTTTCTTCGTAACGTCGGAGAACTCTTTGTACTGTTGACAGCGACACACCGACAGTCCTGGCTGTATCGCGCTGACTCCGGCCGGTTTCCAGCATTGTAAGTATTCTGGTGCATTCTTCAGGCGTAAGCGACATAATTTCAGCTTGATTAATGAATATAGAGCACTATCAACATGGTTTATGTACCCACATAAATGACAGATTACAAACAAAAGCAACACCAAATGCTGTAATTTCGTAGTTCCATCTTCGAAAGTGGCCCTTTTTCAAATTTGATTTTTTTATGATATAACTTTACAATAACTAAGAAGTTTTAATACCTTCATTTAAGGAGTATTACATTGTCTATTAAATACAATTTATTGCATTAACCTAGCATTTTTAGTTTCCGAGATTTTTAGGATTCTTTAAGTGACCCGGATTCATTGCTCTCGAGTGTATTAATCACAAAATAATATCTATCACAAAATTACAATCATATTTCTAAATAACATGTCAAATTAGTACAGGTACCGAAAATCAATATAATAATGGTCTATTTAGTCAAGTCTAAAGATTTTCATTCAATAGGTAAACATAATCAATAAATATTTCTAAATGTCAAGTAAGCAAGCTGAAATCAATACAATAATATATTACATATTTATCAAATTATCCAATAAATTAAGATATTTAATGTAATTAACTATGTAACAAATGAACAATTATATAATTGTGGACAGTCAAGATCTTTTATTTTTTACAGCAATGTGTCGTCCAGAAACTCCGAGATCGAGTAATAACATCGTACGCCTTACTTAAGGGTTGTTTTTGTAATAAATGCTTTTATCGTTATGTAGTAAAAAATAATCTAGGCAAGCTTATTGTCAAGGCGCAAGGGACTAAAGAACACAATCTAGACCATTGCGGCAATTCCGAAAATCCCGAGATTAGTCAAGTACAGTCCCGGGATTTCTGGGGCCAGAAATGGGCCGGGATCCCGGAATTTCGAGATTCGACATCCCGGGATTGAATTCTCTAATTGTCTACCTAAGAAAAATATGAATAAACGTTTAACAACATTCAAGTCTTTAAAAGCAATACGCGATTCTTCACAAATCGTCATAATAAGAATTTTCCCTCTTTTTTAAAGTCGGTTTAAATACGTTTTACCTACCAATAGATGGCGCATATCTTGCTTAGCGCCGCCGGAATTTTTATAACATCCAAAATGGCCGTTTATATGAATAAATATTATTTCCAAGAAATTTAAGTACCTACCTAAATAATTACATGCAACTCTCTCCAACATTAAAAGCATAGATAAATAACAATAAATATTGGTAAGTAATAAACTATTTAATATAATAATGTATTAACTAGTCGATATCACGCGATGGAAACGATGTACCTACCCTTTTTAGGGTTCCGTACCTAAAGGGTAAAAACGGGACCCTATTCATGAGACTTCGCTGTCTGTCTGTCTGTCTGTCTGTCTGTCAAGAGGCTGTATCTTATGAACGGTGATAGCTAGAGAGCTGAAATTTTCACAGATCATGTGTTTCTGTTCCCGATAAAACAACAAATAAAAACAATAAATGATAATAATATAAAAAACGACACATCACGTTTGTTATATGGAAGCCCCCCATAATGACAAACGTGATGCGTCGTTTTTTTGTAAGGAACTACGTGCGCGAATCTGACTCGCACTTGGCCGGTTTTAGAGTTTACATTTACATACAAAATAGAAATTTGATAATCTTGACGGAAAAAATTACAACTAGGTACTGTAAGTCCCCAAAACTGTCAAAGGTTAACGAAAGAGTTTGTATTTGAGTAATATCTGTATCTAATTCCGTTCTTTCTTAAGTGGCGTACCCCGTGAGTTTCACCACAAATTAAGAGATAGTACAGATGGAATACTAAATTCGCTGAGGCTACGCACACATAGACAACTCATTCACAGACACGAGGTCTGGTGGTCTCAACCGAATTGTCGATACTGATTTTTGCGCGAAGTGTGTGTAGCAGAGGGTAGGTGTAAATAAAAAGTACATACATGAGTTTTCCAGAGAGCTGTTCTATATCTAATTTGTGGTTCCACGCAGCCTACCCCCTTTATATGAGATCAAACCATAGCCTTGCCATATCAACCATATCTTGAGTCCTGGGGTATTCTTCCGAGGGCTTATCCAGGGCTCCCAACCGGAGGCTGTTAGGTCAGGCCTCCGTCACTCGCTCAAAACCGCTCGCTATGTACCTACCTACCGCTCGGCATCTCCCTGGGGATACAACTGGCAGAGGGCCGCCGAACGCCCGACTGAGCGCTCGCATCGCACCGCACCTCACGTTTCCCGCGCTTACGCTTCGAGATACCGAAACCACGTAATTATTGTGCAGTGGATGGGTGAAATAGTACAATAACAAAAGAAAATCTGTCGTTTTTTAAATTGCCGAGAGACCTAGAAAGCTGAGTAATATTTTAAATCTTATCAATTTGAATGTTTTCACCATTTATTTGTTTGAACATAAGTAGGTAGGTGATAAGTATGTAAATCGTAAATTAAGGAGTTATTTGAGTCAGGTCGTCAGGTATTATAAAATTGTTGTTTTTTATAGGCAATTCAATCTATTATATAAAAATAAGTCGGGTTTTCCTTCCTGACGCTATAACTCCAGAACGCACGAACCGATTTCCACGGTTTTGCATTCGTTGGATAGGTCTCGGGCTCCGTGAGGTTTATAGCAAAGAAAATTCAGAAAAAATTCCAACAGAAAATCATTTTTCACATACAGCGCCATCGCGGGCGAAGCTGCGGGCATCAGCTAGTGTTTTATAGAATTTGTAGGTAAATAGGTTTTATAGGTAGTCGAAGCGCTCGTGGCCCCGGGGACTCAGTGTTCTGTAATCGATCACTGTAGTAAGCAACTTTCACTATGGCCAGTTCTTGGATGGGTGACCATTCATGTGACCACTTTGTGACCTTTATTTGAGCGTTTCCGTGCTTCGGAAGGCACGTTAGGCCGTTGGTCCCGGTTGCCAATAAAATAGCAGTCAGCCAAGTTGAAGGCGTTTTTAGGCGGTTTGAAAAATTTAAACAGCAAAGGGTCACAACCTGTACTTGGTACAAACTATAAAAAAATGAAATGTGGGCATCTAATATGCCACTGCCTTCCCCTTCGGAGATCAACGCGTGACCATGTGTATGTGTGTGTAACATAGTAAGGTAGGATGGCCGGGTGAGATAAGTGAATAGCCGGTACTTACGCTAAAGGTAATGTCAGTTACATTTAGATTTCTTTGATATTTTAGTTATGGGTAGGCATAAGATAAACAATATAAATATATAGGTATACCTACCTACTGTAATTCATAATTTATTTTTGGTTTTTACGTGCATTTATAAAAGCATGTTTTTCTAGGGCATTTTTAAACCATTCATAATTTTTTTCCTTACATTCCATTACATTGTTAGTTACATACACGTCGACCTAATAAAAGCGTATTAAAACATGGTTGATTTGTAACATTTGTTTCATTACAACAATCATTATAGGTTCAACCCTAGCGCGTTCTTACGATGACGTCACTCGCACAGCGGGCAACACAGTCTCGACGCTATGAGCGCGTGTTTAAGGTACAATTCTTCTCGTTCTGAGCAGCAGGTATTATTATTAAAATTTTGTAGGCTAATATAGCGTAGGTATTGTCGCTTTTGTATGGGAGTGATGTATCTGTTACGTAGTAACTATTTAGTAATCTGTGGTTAGGTTGGATACGTGTAGTTTTTAGTAGGTAGGTGCCTCGTGTGGCGACGGGGTCCCGTGTTGCGACGGGTAAGAGTACAAAATGTCGCCACCCCAATACACCCCGAGGGTGTCGTAAGAGGCGACTAAGGAAACACTTTCGCAAAAAAGTCCATTGCGTAGAGAAGGAAAACTCGAAATGAAACCTGGTTGTCACTAAAATGACAATCGTTAAGTCAAGTTGATGTCCTTATGGGCGGTTTGAAAAATGTCAACTGCGTTTCGCGGCGACCTGTGCCTGTCCATTTCAACACGTCAATAGGCTCATCACCTTTTACGTGGGACATAAAACTATGAGGTGACTAGCGTATACTATGCCTTTGCCTACCCCTTCGGAGATAAAGGCGTGAGTATAATATGTATGTATGTTGAAAAAAAAGCTGTATATACGAGTAGTATCTCTATATCCGATTGCAAGTAGGTATTATTATTATGTTGTATCAAGAGGCCTTCCTTAAATGACTGTACCCAACAAGGTGAGGTTATAATTCAAGATTAGTCACAGATTACGTGACTAATTGTATGTGTGCGTGTAACTAGGAAACTGGTTACGAAATTATACGTATATTTTTCCTTTGTGAGACAATTTTTATGTCCTTAGTTACTGTACCGTGACTTGAAGTTAACTTAAGTCTTTGATTTTTTCAAACAGTAAAAGGGACCCTGTCACTAAGACTTTGTTGTTAGAATGTGGACCTGGATATAGTCGTTCACAGTTATATTACCTCTGACTGACAGCGTGTCGATCATTTCCTGTGTGTTAGCATAGCAGTAAACTCCCCCTATGAGTGCCAGCCTACGACATTTTACCCCCTCTTGAGCGAAGTACCTAAATTGCACGATGCCTATGAAGCAAATTGCCTAAAGTCAATGTCTAAAACGCAGGTTGCCTATAAAGTTTTAATGTCTATAAGGTTATAATGCCTACGAAGCAAAATGCCTATGTTGTTTAATCAGGGCCGTCTTTATCCTATTGGAGGCCCTGGGCATATTAGGATAATGGGGCCCTATGACTTTGACAGGACACTATTTTCATAGAATATACAAAGTAAGTAGATAAACCATGTTAAACATTTATTTTTATTAACAACTAGCGGTTCCCTGCCACGCTTTGCTGTGTCTTTTTTTGTGGTCGTTTCATGTACCTATGAGAAATGAGTAACACACCAAAGGATGGGTACCTACATTTCAAAAAAGTTTAATGTTGAGCCGCAACCCAAAATTATAAATCTTTCAGAAAATCCAATTGAGAACCGAATCAAAAGCAGCTTCACTTGAAAAAAAAATCTATTCTGTGATCAATGTTCAGTTTTTAAAACATCGTGCGCACGCTTCGAAAAAACAAATTCACTCTGCTAATACTTTGCTACCGCGCTAAAACTCTAACTTTAAAAAAAACATGCAAAACATACCTATCTGACCTCTTTTTAAGGTAGGTACTCTCTTTTTTTATTCTGAATGCAAGGAGGCCGCTATCAAACTTCTCTTAAAGTGCGAGGCCGCATTTGCGTTATTCCGCGGCGGTTTCTAACCTCAAAATGTCATCAAACTGTCAAAATCAATGAAATCAAGTCAATGTTTTGACATTTTGAGGTTAGAAACCGCCGCGATAACCGCAAGTGCGGCCTCGCCCAAAAATCAGCAATCTGGTTGGTACCTTCTAAATAGGTTGTTTATAATATTTTGATCTGAAGCTGGCAGAATATAATTTAAAAAAAACGACAAGCGCCATCTATTGGTACAATAGATGGCGCTTTTCGTTACAACTTTTTACAGCTGTTTTATTCATATTGCTATTATGATAAAAGTGTATAAAGTAGCCTAAAACCATCTCTGAATCCTGTTATATATCGTGTCCAATTTTGAGCTCAATAGATTCCGTAAATTTGGAGTTTTTAAAGATTAGGTACGTATAAGCACTAGTGTCCGACCGAAACTGGTTTTCCGGCCGAAACCGAAACCGAAACCGAACTTTCGGCCCCAGGGTCAGTTTCGGCCGAAACCGAAACCGAAACCGAAACTCACGTGTTCATATTAAAAAAGAAAAAACAGCCAAGTGCGAGTCGGATTCCCGCACAGAGGGTTCCGTTACAAAAATTGGGCATAAAAATTATGTTTGTTGTGTGGATGTCTTTTCTGATTTTAGTAGGTATTTTTTGTTATAGCGGCAACAGAACAGGGTGGCTGTGTCTCTTCGATATCGCGAACGCTTTCAACACCTTGCCCTGGAGCTGCGTTTGGGAGGCGATTATTTACCATGGAATGCCTCCATACCTCCGTCAAATTGTCGGGGCCTATCTTTCCAAGAGGGGCCATAACTTACCCGAGCTGGCTAGGGCAGGGACGGCGAGATATGTCGTTCGGTGTTTCATAGGGATCGGTCTTAGGATCGCTTCTGTGGAACATCGGTTACGATAATGTGCTGTGTGGTCCGTTGCTCAGAGGTGTCGGCGTAATGTGTTACGTGCGTAACATGTTACGACAACACCCTCATTACAGCGCGAGGAGCAACGCACCGATACGCAGCCCTAAAGGCCACCAGATCCAGCTTACATATATAGGGGGCGTCAGTCAGCATCGGCATCGGCATCGAGCTCTCGATGACGTACCTGGGGCTCGTACTCGATAGCCGGCGGAACTTCGGATACCATTTCCATGGTCCCATAACTGAGGAAGGGGGGCATCAGCCGCACGGGAGTAGACGGCACTCTCATGGTTGTTGCCTAATATCAGGAGACCTAACGATCCCTGCAGAAGACTGTACCTTAGGATCGTGCGGAGCATGGCCTTATATGGGGCGTAGATCCTGTTGACCAGCAATGCGGCTAGATTGCTTAGCCCGCAGGAGGCGACGGCTGACAGGGTGATAAGGGGATACCGCACGATCTCCGTTAAGGCGGCACGTCTTCTAGCTGGGACCCCTCTATAGGACCTGAAAGAGGAGGCCCTTGCGTCATTGTTTCAATGGCGCAAGGAGGCGCTGAAGCGGTGGCGGGGAGGAAGCGGGAGAGAACTCTATCACCCAAGTTTCACAATCTGCGGCGGTGACCTGAACGATGAATCATGACGGGCGCCTGACTACGGTGACGGGGGTTGCTCACCGTCCTTACAGAAGCAGGCCTTAGACGATAGCGTGACGTGAGAGATTCATGCACGCCCCCCTCAAAAAGTGGGATCACAAGTGAACAACCCCCAAAGACGAGGCCGCAGTATGCATCATTCCGAAGGCATACTCGGGGCTCCCAACCATAGGCTGTTAGGTACAATACGCGTGGTTTTTAGTCGGTAGAACTGTACAGTGAAAATTTTAGGCCTCTATTTGGCACGGTTCCAGCGATACAACCTCCAGACTAATAGACAGACGGACGGCTAGGCCTCATGTCTCGTAAATACGATTCGCTTTAACCCCTCCGTGCTAGATTTCGACTCGCACATGGTCGGTTATTTTTTCAATAGGTGCAGCGAGTTCCACCAAGTTCCATCAATCAACGGTATAAATCTTCTCAAGTGTGTGTTCTAAAGATGAGTTTCTTTCTTTTACTTGTGGAATTACTCATAGATGCTATTGCGAACTCCTACCGACGAAAACCACACCGTGCCGTGCTACTAGCTCTTTGCTGGTTTTGGTTACATTCTAGAAGTATATAACTAAAACTGGACAACAGTGAGCCGGACTAGCGCACGTAGAGTTTCGTACAAGAAAAGCGGCAAAAATCACTTATGTTGTAAGGGAGGCCCCCTTTAATATTATTAATTTGTCTATTTTTATTATTTGTTGCTATAGCGGCAAAAGAAATACATCATCTTTAAAAAAAATTAACTGTCTAACTATCACGGTGCATGAGTTACAGCCTGCTGACAGACAGACAGACGACCAACGAAGTCAACGGAACCGACAACAAAGGGGTAGGGTTATGCAATGTCTTAGATCACCTTTTAGAATTCCGTGAAAATTGTATTGTTATAACTATTAATTGGAAGTCCTTTGTAAATCTTCGGTTAGTAACATATTAACTTGTTGGGCTGACCCCAACCACATCACAAGCAGAGCCAGGCACTCAAAATTCATGAACACGTGAGTTTCGGCCCGGCCGAAAGTTTCGGCCCATTTTGGCCGAAACCGAAACTGCGGCCGAAACTCGATTTTTTGGCCGAAACTGGCCGAAACCGAAACCGAAACCGAAACTTCGGTCGGTCACTAATAAGCACACAACATTTTTACATATATATAGACGAGAAGAAGAAGATGATGACATGAAACGAATAGAGTAATAGTACTTACACAAAAGTAGTTTGTTTTTGCATTTACAAGTTAGTACTTAAAATCTATGTTAATTAAAGAGGAACCCTTCTAGATTTCTGATTGGCAAAATCATTAATCATTTCTTCAAAATCTATGCTTTTTAACCTTAGATCATCTAACCACAGGATGCGCCTTACTTAAGCATTCCTTTCTGCCAAGCCAATAGACCATTTGGTCTATTGGCTTTATAAAAAGCACTGTACATCAGTACATCATTTTATATGATTAAACTATACGCGTTTGTCGATTAATACATTTTTAATATATATAATGAAATTTTATGTGTTTGTGTTTCCCCCTTCACCCGCTATGACTAGCAGAATATTTTTGTATGCGGTGGTTCACAAAAGGCTAGTCCCGTGATATATGGTCTAAGTTTTAACACATCCGATTCTATGGACATCAGTGATAAACTGGTTAATCTTTCTTAAAGAATTGTGCTTCTCAATTCACTTTTAATTCTTTTTAATTTGGAGAAGGAGCGTTCCCCACTGCAATTCGTTACCATCATGCTTAAACAGATTCTTAATGCGATTTCTACATTTGGAAAAGTATCTTCAATTTGGTTTTCTTTTAAAAGTTGATATATTTTTACTATACAATTCTTATTTTGACTGTCAACATTTTTCAAGTATTCTCTTAAATGCAAACATTCTACTTCTAACTCTTTCTCATTTACATCTTCGTAATAAAATTTAGCAAATTCTTTGCAACTTTGCCTCAACTCTTCAGAATTCAGAGTTTTCAAGCGAAAAAATAAATCGAAACGTTTACTGATGGTCTTATATAAACTTAATCGCTGTTTTAAATGAACGCTGAGGGTATCAATTATGGGAAGAAAGGTTTCTATTTTAAATTTCTCTCTTCCATTAAGTTGAACTGACGGCGCAGAGCCATCAAAAAAACTCTGGCGAGAACTTCTGCGTTTTATTCTTTCAGATAGGTCCTTGTAGTCAGATTCCGGGTTTCTTTCTTTGGCAGACGATTCAAAGTCATCAAATTTATCCCTGTGGTTAATAATAAAATCATCAAGAGAAGTAAACATATCAGTTGCACTGTCTAGTGTTATTCCCTCTTTCTGAAGATAATTACTTATTTTGTCTATTCTTTTCAATATACAGTTCCAAATTTCCGTTAGTATAATATATTCTAGTTTATTGCACAGACTTAGCCGTACGCCTAGGGACTAGGGTCTAGGACTAGGGTCTTTGTATTTGGTCTGAGGGGGCCCTTTCGATCGCGGGGCCCTGGGCAAGTGCCCATAGTGCCCAGTGGAAAAGACGGCCCTGTGTTTAATGTCTACAAAGTATAATGCCGACGATAGTTAAATGCCTACAAATCAATTAGAGTATGACAGCATCATTATGCACTTTACTCAAAAAGGATTCATTACATTATTTCGTTTAATCACCTTTTACAAAATGGATGTGAAACAATTTATCACAAAGTGTTGTCATAAATGGTAAACCCATTTGGCCGACCGTACCTGAATGGAACCGTACCTGAAGCGCTCGTGACCCCGCGGTCTCAGTGTTCTGTAAACGATTACTGTAGTAAGGAACTTTCGCTATGGCCAGTCCTTGGATGGGTGACCATCTTAGCTTCGGAAGGCACGTTAAGCCATTGGTCCCGGTTGCCAGTAAAATGGCAGTAGTTAAGTCAAGCTGAAAACCTTTTAGGCGGCTTGAAAAATTTCAACAGAAGGCAGTCACAACCTGCGCCTGTCTATATCAATACGGCTCAGCACCTATCACGTGGATAAATTCTTAAAAGGTGAAATGTGGGAATATAGTAGACCCACATTTCACCTTTGTCTACCCCTTCGGGGATAAAGGCGTGATCATAAATAATGTAGGTACCTGAATACCACCGTACCTTGTATTGTGCTGGCAATCTTTATTTTAGGCATTTCCATTTCTAGGCATTAAACATTGTTGTCAAAGTATATTGTAGGCACATTAAGTTTTTAGGCATCGTGCAATTTAGGTACTTCGAGTTTCAGGTATTTCGCGTTTTAGGTTGTATGCAGCAGTGGCATCGTGCAATTGAGGTACTTCGCTCAAGAGGGATTTTACCGATTATAGTGGAGAAGATAACATCCAACCGTTAGCACGAAGAGTTTTGTTTTTCATGTCAAAATATACTTAAACTTTACTAAAAAAGTGCTTATAAAACTATACGGTTGGATTAGAGATTTCTTTATTTTTTAAGGAATATCTGAAAAGAAAAATTCACTACCATCACTAACGGAGGTGAAGTTGCTGCTTCCACAACGTTCCACATCTCAATTAATGGTCACACCCGAGAAAAACGATAGCAAAAGAAGAAAGTAAGTTTTGACTAAAAGTTAGATTACATGGGAGAAACAAAAACATAATGGGGTAACATCAAAGACTTCTATATAAACTGAGGTAGACACGCCGTACTCTAACAAACGAGGTTTCAAAATCAATCCTCAAACACACATTGCTAAGACTACACTCACTTATAAATAATATTTACGTAATTTTCACCACAATTGCAATATACGAAATAATACGAATAGAACAAGAGTAAAAGAGAAGGCGTATGGACTCCGATTGCTGCCGAGTACTCTCAAAGTTTTGACTCACTACAGTGCGAGCAACGCTGCTAATTAGCTCAGTTTATAGGTTTCAAAAATCGGTGCGTAGGGCATGTCTACCTCAGTTTATATAGAAGTCTTTGGGTAACACAGCAATCAAGATAGGCAACCTAAGTGCTAGAGGTAATATATATTATCTCTGAACGGACTTATGGCTATAAAGTTATAGTCAGCTGAAATTTTCACCACTGGATGGTGTACCTACCTACTTAATTCTATTGCCGCTATAACTACAACAAATAGGTACTAAATTCGAATAGATTAATCAATGGGGTTCCCATACAACAAACGTGATATTTTTACTGCGTTTTGTTACGTAAACCTTCCTACTCGAGTCCGACTCGCCCTTGACTGGTTTTAAGATCCTCCTATATTTTTAGTTTAAGAAGATTAGTTCTGGGTCAACGGGAAGTACCGTATTAATTGTGATTCCCTTGAAAGTGGTGAAGTTATGCCTTTTTACGCCATAAACAGCCGTACCTAACTTTTTTCCGCGTTGACTTGGATGTATGCTTTTTATACCGTTTCATGGAACCGTAGACCTGAACATGAACAGTGTCAAAAATCAAAATCAAAATCAAAATTATATTTATTTCACATAGGCATTATACAGATGCGCTTGTAAAACGTCCAGAATACAAAACAAAACTCTACCACCAGTTCACAACGCGACCCACCTGGGAAGAACTGGCAAGAAACTCAGCGGGTAGTTCTTTTTTTTGCTCTATTTACCTACAATTTTAAAGAATCTAAAAACTATGCATTTTAACAATTTTTTTGAGAATCCAGCAGAGCAGGTCATTTCCAGGCTTCCTTATCCAACAAATAATCATTGATTGTATAGCAGCCCCTGCAGTACAATTTACTTTTAACAGATCTTTTAAACTTATTAAGGGACATACTTTTAATTTCGTCTGGTAGCGTGTTCATTTCAAGGCGATACTCCACGCATTCACGAGATAAAAGATCTTTACTGACAGACAGAGGAAAGGGCGGACAAACGGATAGACGGAACCCTCCGTACGCGATCCAGCACTTGTCCAGCTCTATACTGGTTGAATTTATAGTCGTTCTGGAACGGAAAGGTTTAGGCACAGTTTCGATAACAGAACCGATCGGCACTGTCAATTTGAAAATCATACATATGGTCACGCCTTTATCCCCGAAGGGGTAGGCAGAGGCATATTATATGCCCACATTTCACCTTTGTATAATTTGTCCCACGTAATAGGTGGTGAGCCGTATTGCCGTGTTTAAATGGACAGGCCGCCGGTTGTGACTGCCTGCAGTTGAAATAAAGCCTTCAACTTAGCTTAACGACTGCCATTTTACTGGCAACCGGGACCAACGGCTTAACGTGCCTTCCGAAGCACGGAAACGCTCAAATAAGTGTCACAAAGTGATCACATGGATGGTCACCCATCTATGGACCGGCCATAGTGAAAGTTGCTTACTGCAGTGATCGTTTACAGAACTCTGAGTCCGCGGGGCCACGAGCGCTTCACATTGATTGAATTGAAAATCAACAAAGTAAAAATTACGAAAATGTTCCCTGCGTCGAATACTGTTCTCACCTTGGGGATGACACCGCGAGGTATTTACTAGACGCGCTTGACGCTATGAAGAGACGTCTCTGCATAGCGTCAAGCGCGTCTAGTAAATACCTCGCGGAGTCATCCCAAAGGTGAGACGTCTCTTCATATCGTCAAGCGCGTCTAGTAAATACCTCGCGGAGTCATCCCAAAGGTGAGACGTCTCTTCATATCGTCAAGCGCGTCTAGTAAATACCTCGCGGAGTCATCCCAAAGGTGAGACGTCTCTTCATATCGTCAAGCGCGTCTAGTAAATACCTCGCGGAGTCATCCCAAAGGTGAGACGTCTCTTCATATCGTCAAGCGCGTCTAGTAAATACCTCGCGGAGTCATCCCAAAGGTGAGACGTCTCTTCATATCGTCAAGCGCGTCTAGTAAATACCTCGCGGAGTCATCCCAGAGGTGAGACGTCTCTTCATATCGTCAAGCGCGTCTAGTAAATACCTCGCGGAGTCATCCCAGAGGTGAGACGTCTCTTCATATCGTCAAGCGCGTCTAGTAAATACCTCGCGGAGTCATCCCAAAAGTGAGACGTCTCTTCATATCGTCAAGCGCGTCTAGTAAATACCTCGCGGAGTCATCCCAGAGGTGAGACGTCTCTTCATATCGTCAAGCGCGTCTAGTAAATACCTCGCGGAGTCATCCCAAAGGTGAGACGTCTCTTCATATCGTCAAGCGCGTCTAGTAAATACCTCGCGGAGTCATCCCAGAGGTGAGACGTCTCTTCATATCGTCAAGCGCGTCTAGTAAATACCTCGCGGAGTCATCCCAAAGGTGAGACGTCTCTTCATATCGTCAAGCGCGTCTAGTAAATACCTTGCGGAGTCATCCCAGAGGTGAGACGTCTCTTCATATCGTCAAGCGCGTCTCTTAAATACCTCGCGGAGTCATCCCAAAGGTGAGACGTCTCTGCATAGCGTCAAGCGCGTCTAGTAAATACCTCGCGGAGTCATCCCAAAGGTGAGACGTCTCTTCATATCGTCAAGCGCGTCTAGTTAATACCTCGCGGAGTCATCCCAAAGGTGAGACGTCTCTTCATATCGTCAAGCGCGTCTAGTAAATACCTCGCGGAGTCATCCCAAAGGTGAGACGTCTCTTCATATCGTCAAGCGCGTCTAGTAAATACCTCGCGGTGTCATCCCAAAGGTGAGACGTCTCTTCATATCGTCAGGCGCGTCTAGTAAATACCTCGCGGAGTCATCCCAAAGGTGAGAACAGTATTCGACGCAATATTTTTTGTTGATTTTCAAATTGACAGTACCGATCGGTTCTGTTATCGAAACTGTGCCTAAACCGTGTGTGTGTGTATTATCTATCTATGTTTTTAATGGTATAATTATCTCTTGTTGCAGCATGAGAGTCCTCCAGATCCTACTGCTGGTGGCGGCAGCAGCGTGCATCAGCGCGCGAACTGCTACCAGACAACAATCGGTGTCTTCTCAGATCACTTCGCTGACTGACAAGGTTTGTAGAAACCCTATTTTTAGAACCTTTATAGGGTTTCGTCAAAGATAATTTATTAGTATTACAACACGGCGGAAATATCTGCGAACCTGGCTCGTGACGTCATGTAAACTGTACGGGATAATACGCGCGCAACGAGAATGTGCGGAATCTTGTCAAATACCATACCATTCAATCGCGTGCGGGTTATACTAAATAGGCGATAACGGGGTCAGGTGCGGGGAAGCGCGAGGGGAAGCCAGGTTCGCAGATACAGATCGGCAACTCCCTGTCGCGCCACAGCTGTCAGTAGAGTTGACGTACGCGTTGACGGACAATTTGCTTACATTTTATTGATTACACGCACACATTCAAGCTGGAGTTTCCGCCCTGTGGTTTCGTACCCAAAGGGTAAAAAACAAGACCCTATTCATGAGACTTCGCCATCCATCTGTCTGTCTGTCTGTCGCTAAACATGTTCCTTGTCACCGAGGCTTAAATAAAAACAATAAATAAATATTTACCCGTGGACGGATTAGGTTCGGAAGGACGTGATTATAAAACGTAGGTATGAGCTACCTAAATGTCCGGGTTGAAAAAGGTATTTGTATGTAAAACGTCTTGATTGTAAAATAACTGAAGGGTGTACTTATAGAGTACTAGCGGCCGTCACGCGGTTTCACCCGCGTATTTCTCGTTCACGTGGGAATACGGTAATAAAATATAACCTATGTTCACCACAAAGAGTATAGCTTCCCAACAGTGAAAGAATTTTTCAAATCGGGCCAGTAGTTCCGGAGCCTATTCGATACAAACAAACACACAAAATATCAAATATTTCCTCTTTGTAGTAGAGACTATATTTATAAGTTCTAAGTAGGCACTTAAATAAAATGGCGCATTCCACAATAAATGTATATATTTAGTAACGAGACGTTGTCCAGATGTTGTACTAAATAAATAGCGCACTAAATGACCGAACTGTCAGTTATGTGTAGTGAAATGCCACATTGAACAGAACCACATGTTGCCGTGGCTATTTCGAGCCACATTCACTGAGTAGGTACCTACTAGAAAAATGCCCGGGGCTCGTCCCTCGTGGTGAAGGTTCCCTGTACCTGTTTCCCATATGTACCTGTTCCCAGTATAAAAGTCTATGATTGCGGGATATTCCAGCCTATCTGTATAACAAATCACAATATGTGTTATCACAAATACCTGAACCCGAAATTTTCACATATTATGTGAAAATTTCAGGCCTTTATCCCCGAAGGGGTAGGCAGAGGCATATTATATATCCACATTTCACCTTTTTATAATTTGTCACACGTAATACGTTGTGAGCCGTATTGCCGTGTTTAAATGGACAGGCGCAGGTTGTGACTGCCTGCTGTTGAAACAAAGCCTTCAACTTGGCTTAACGACTGCCATTTTACTGGCAACCGGGACCAACGGCTTAACGTGCCTTCCGAAGCACGGAAACGCTCAAATAAATGTCACAAAGTGATCACATGGATGGTCACCCATCCATGGACCGACCATAGTGAAAGTTGCTTACTACAGTGATCGTTTACAGAACACTGAGTCCGCGGGGCCACGAGCGCTTCAATTTATTTCAGCTCATAAAATAGCTATCACAGTCCATGAGCTCAGCATATTATATAGCATCTTTGACTGCCTTCTACCGAATATATCACGGCGAGTGTTCTGATGAGCTCTTCAACCTGATCCCACCATATCCTTTCCAAACCCGAACAACGCGTGCCGGACAGAGATGCCACTCACACACAGTGGAGAGAAACTTCGCCAGAACTGAGCGTTTCAAAAGATCGTTCCTCTGTAGAACTATAAAATCCTGGAACGACCTGCCCGCGCGTTTTCCCTCATCTTACAATCCCGGGTTCTTCAAGAGCACCGTGAAGAGGCACATCACAGGGTCGCCAACTTGAGGACCACTGTCAGAAGTCTTACGGACTGTGAGAGTGGCCCCCAATTGCTAGATGCGCCACAACTTTCCATCAGTGGCGACGTCAATTTAGCGAGCTTAATATATAAATAAACCTGTTGACTGACGGACAGTGGAGTCTCAGAATGGGTATGGGTATGATATGGAAACTAATGGGTACAGAACCATAACAACCATTCAACCATCCATCCACTTATTTAACTTTCACAATAAACGTGTTAGTGAGGGGCAGTCTAGTGAGAACGATCTCACGGCTTTCTTGTTCTTTCACACGTTCATAGTCGAAGAGGGTAGGCAGTAACACTATAAACAATAGAATTTTCAACCCTTTTCTCTATTTCAGGATGCCAGAAGCAAAGCCAGGCTCCATCCAGCATTTGCCAACGCTGGACGTCAAGCCGGCATCGAAATATGGAGGATTGAGGTGAGAAGAATCCCCTAATCCGTTTGCTAGTTAAAGTGCCGCGACCAAATAGTGTGGACGCACATACGCACCACACGAAGTTATAGCGCACATACATACAAACCTAAGATCACGCTTTTTCTCCTCAAAGGGGTAGGCAGAGGCGTATTATATGCCCACATTTCACCTTTGTAGACACGTAGGTAATAGGTGGTGAGCCGTATTGCCGTGTTGGAATGGACAGGCGCAGGTTGGGTTGGCCCACCATTGAAATTCTTCAAGCCACCCATAATAGCCTCTAACTTGGCTTAACGACTGTATTTTACTGGCAACCGGGATCAACGGCTTAACGTGCCTTCCAAAGCACGGTCACAAAGTGGTCACTTGGTGGTCACCCATCCATGACCGGCCACAGTAAATGTTGCTTACTACAGTGATCGTTTACAGAACACTGAGTCCGCGAGGTCACGCGCGCTTCGATAAATTATAGCACTCCACAGAAATTTAAAAAAGTTGGATTGATTTTTGATTAAATTTTTTAAATTGTTTTTAGAACTTCGAACCCGTGCCTGTTGCTGCCAAGGATTACGGCAAATTCTACAAAGGAGACTCCTACATAGTTCTAAAGGTAAAACAACTTTATTTGTCCAAAATAAAGTTGTAAATCTGAGATTAAACTAAATCTTCGTTTCTATGAGGCTGCTCCCTGTGCATTTAGAGAACTGTAATCTCAAATTTTTTTTTTTTTATTTACGTGCAATAATTTAAAAAATAAAGAAGTTTCTCTAAACAGCCTTATTGGATTATTAAGGAATTATGTCACTAAGACTGAGGCCGCACTTGCGGTTACCGCGGCGGTTTCTAACCTCAAAATGTCAGATCATTGACTTGATTTTATTGGTTTTGACGGTTTGAAGTTAGAATTTGATATTTTGAGGTTAGAAACCGCCGCGGTAAACCAGAAATGCGGCCTCAGGCATCAAATCTAACTTCACATTTTCAAACAGCACACATTCAAATTAAGAACATCTTCTGTCGTCGACCACAAACAATATTTTTATTTTATTTCCTTCACAGACAACAGCCGACAAACGCAACAACCTATCATGGAACATCCACTACTGGATAGGAAGCGAGTCTACCCAGGATGAGTCCGGAGCCGCGGCCATTTTGACTGTCGGTCTGGATGACAAGTTCAATGGAGCAGCTATCCAGCATAGAGAGACTATGGGATATGAGAGTCAGCAGTTTACTGGATATTTTCCTTCAGGTAGGGAATTTGATTTAAATTTCAGCAGCTTACAAGTAGGTTTTAGACCTCGGAAGGAGTACACCAAATATTTATACATATTTAGCTCACAAAAATACAGAAGCAGGCCCTTTTTTGTTTTTTTTTTATTAACGTGAGGAAAATCCTTGTGGATGCTTGTGACTCCTACCGACTAAATACCTCCCGTGTCCTGCTAACAGCCTATGGATGGGAGTCCCGGGTAAGCCAAAAAAGATAACAATAGGAAGTGGATCAAATAAGATACTGGACGCAAAGTGCTTAATTTAGATATGAGGTGAAGCTAAAATGATCGTCGCCAAAAATTATTGAAAATTGTAACTTCCGGATGACTGTCGGACAACCTCTGTGGCGCAGTTGGTAGTGATACCGACGAGGTCGTGGGTTCGATGGAAATATTTGTGTGACCCTTTTATGTTTGTCTCAAGAGTCTGGGTGTTTCGATGTATAATATGTATGTATTTAAAAGTATATAAGTATTAATATCCGTGGTCACCCTTAACACAAGCAGGTGAATATTTATTTATTTATTTGGCTATTTCTACTCGTTGCTTAAATTTGATGGTCACACGCTTATATTTTCTAAACCGTATGAGTTAGAAAGAAATGTTTTAAAATGGTGGATAAAACAGCTATTAAGCTATAAAATACATGAAATTTGTTGCAATAGAAGTAAATATTCATACCAAAAATCAACACGAAAGGTCAAAATCGGGGTCATTTTTCGCATTCTACTCGTGTCACACTTCCCGATTCAGTTAAACATTAGGTTACTGCTTCAACAAATTTCCATAGATTTTGAAGTTACATACACTAAATTCACCGTGATAACATACACTACACACACAGTATTACAAAAAAAAATCTTGTGGCTATTATTTAGAACTTAAAACACAATATACGTCGGTCACACGAATTTAGGTACTTTAGATTTGCGTAGTAAACGGTTGACTGTTGACCAAAACGACCGCCCCAATAACAAAACTCACCTTAACTGAACGTTATTGGTCGACCGGCATCGCAAGAGTGCAACGTGTTTCTTCTGGCTCCATGAGAAAAAAAAATATCGGTAAGTTTCTACATTTGACACTTAATCCGAGTACTTTTCGTGGGTGACTTTTTGTACATTGTATAATAGCTATTGAAGTCAGAGTCAATTCATCGAAACCGCAAATAAATAGAGATATTTATGTAGTATTTGATTTAAACCGTAACGGCTAAACTTTGTCGGAATTTGAAAAAAAGATATATTTTCGTTACCTTCGTGTCACATCCTTCGTGGCGTGTTACCCACGAAGGTGAGTTTATGCCACGAAAGTGATCTTTGACTAGTTTCAGTAAGAGTGGTACTCGTTTAGATTCGTATTGTAGTATGTAGCGGAATGATAGCAGAACAAATAACTAGGTTTCTACAATCATGGCAAATGACAGAGCAATACCTATAACATTCCGTGTGATGCCCTTTTATAGGAGTAGAAATCCCACCGGACGTTATGCCAGATCCCACAGTCCATACCGTCTAAAACTTACACCGTACCTACTTACCCGTCTAGTGCTAGGCGCCGCCCCGGGTAACTCCTTAGAAAGATGTATCAGGGTAACTGACAGGCTTAGGCTATCACCGTGGCCTCGCCTACGGGTTTGGGTGTTATCTTGCGTCTTTTGGGTTAGTTCAGGTGCAATTCCGCTTCTTGAGGCGTGCAGCATGCTAAGAAATTTAACGTCATGCCAATGTTTTGGCTCTCGAGGCGTAGACCTGTGACCCTTCGCATCCAAGTCTCAAGGACAGATCCCGGGAAAGAGTCATGCCACTTAAAGCTTAATTAAGGCACTTAATACCTATACTTATATCAACTAATATACATTTAGGTAGTACTCGTCGAGTAAAACTAGTCGAGTTTTCCGGCGAAGCGGTTTGTGACTACTCTCGAGAACAACTCGTAAACATGTCTAAGGAGTGAGATGGGTCTGTAATTCTTCAGCAAGGTCTTATCACCTTTTTTGAAAAACAGAGCCACCGCACTTCGCTCCACGCTTTAGGTGTTTGTACCTGTTGGAGGACGGAATTAAAGAGACTCGTCAGCTCTTTCAGAACTGGAGTCCCGCCAGCTTTAAGAAGCTCACTCGTAATTCCGTCCTCTCCAGGGAATTTATTGGTTTTTAGTTGTTTGCGAGCCGCCCTGACCTCGCCCTGGTCAATATCCGGAATGTCTTCCTCTTCGGTATAGTGGCGCGTGAGTGGGGCTCTGTGGTCACAGTCGCTAGGTCCCATCGGTTTTTTTTCCGTGATGCATATAGGTCTCTATAGAAGCTCTTAACTTCTTCGAGAATCTCGAACCTCGAGGTCACGGTTTTGCCACCCGCTGTTTTCAATTTGGTCAGACGGGGTCTTCGAAGCTGTTGCGCAAAGACTTTAGTACCCCAATTTTGTTCTATGGCTGCCTCGACGATGTTGGTGTTATAACGTCTGAGGTCGCATCGTATCAGCTTTCGGATTTTGATGTTTAAAGCTCTCTGGTCTGACGAAGACGTATGCATAGATGACGTTTGCCGTCTGATTCTCATGAGCTCGAGAGTCTCGGGCGAAAGCTTGGAACACCTATTTTTGCTTTTTCCAGACAGAAACCTTCGGGAGACTTGTTGTAGCGTCCTGACTACAGTGTCGGCCTTATCGTGATCCTTGCCAGTGGTTTCCAGCAGATCGAAACGATTTTGAAACTCCAATTGAAACTTCTCGGCACACAAAACTATTTGGAGCGCAGTAGGTCGGAGAGTAGGCTTCATCATCCGGGCCCTTTCGGCGCGGAAGTATAAATTCAGAGATGCTCGGACGAGTTGGTGATCACTTCCGGTATTAAACCTGTTGATCACTGAGACATCTTTAAATATACACCTCTTGTCCGACATGACGAAGTCTATCTCGTTCCTTGTGACCTTGTAGAGGCTTCGCCAAGTCCACCTTCTAGGGAGCTTCTTCTTAAAGAATTAGTTCATCAAGAAGAGCCCCTGAGCCTCAAGAAAGTTGATAAGCATACGCCCCGGTCATTTCTACGCCCCACACCAAAGGGTCCGATTTTCGTTTCACGGCGTTCTTAAACTCCCACTTTGGCATTGAAGTCTCCCATCACAACATTGTAGTGAGTCTTGGCAGTACATTGTAATGCTTTCACCACGTCCTCGTACCTACACAGTCTCAACTGCCTCGTCAGTGCTTCTCGAAGTCGGGGCATAGGTACACCTGAATCACCTTCAGGGAGTACCTGTTGGTGAGTCTCAGTATTACGTATGCTACCCGAGACGAAACATTGCTGATCTCCACAATGCTGCTAACGAGGTCCTTTTGCACCATAAAGCCGTCACCGCCCTCGGAAGAATGTCTTCCATCACCTTCCCGAAAGTACAATAGGTCGCCCGACGCAAGGGTTAGCGTGTCCTCCCTCTTTCTTCGAACTCCGCACAACCCCAGTATGTGCTAGTTTTTGCGACCCAGTTCTACCTCGAGTTCGGTGAGCCGATCGTCTAGGCGCAGAGTGCTTCCATTATAAGTAGCCAGGTACGGACAATCTCACACAAGATCATCTAGCTAGCCCAAATTAAGACAATATAAGCTTATGCTATGGGATCTAGATAACTGATAATTTGCTACTTTGTGCCAAAGAAATGTACTGTGTTATATGGTTCCAGAATAACTTTTACGTCAAAAGCATGTGTATAGGACCTGGTAATTGTTTTAGTTAACTAGCTGTTACCATATAACTGCCGAATGAACCTATATTAACTTATAATTAGTATTTAAATAATGATTAATAATGTCTGTAAAGCTACTGCGTCACCTTCGTGGATCGTCGCGTCACCTACGTGGGATCTAATAATTCAAAACGTTATTCTTCCAAATCTGACTCACAATTTAACTTTTTGACTTATAAATGTTACTTATCTTACCGAAAGCTTTGTGTTTGTTTACAAAAATAGTTGAAATAATCAGTATTTAAAATTTACCATGAAGGTGACGATGAGAATCGTAAAAAGTAGAAATAGCCCCAATTTATTTATTTACCACCCGGAAGTGGGGAATATGTTACCTAAGATATGTAGGTATCCATCCAGTAATTTCCATTATTTTTTTGGTTTCATGTTGTATGATTTAGGTTTCAGATTTGATTCTGGATTTTTGAGTTCTGGGTTTATGTTATCTTATGTGTTTAGTTTTTTACATTTTATTCGAGCAATTCTGTTAAAGTTAAAGTTTATACGGACAGCAATTCATAAAGTTATGTTTATAGAGATTTAGGTACTCCCAAATTTTGACAACCCATAGGACTCTAGAAGAACCCTGTACTTACATAATTACGGCAATTTTAATGCCTCGTCATTGACCAATTGACCTTAAACCCCATGAGACATAAGAGCCACAATCATTTAATTGTCGCTAATCGTAGGTACGTCTAGTTTTCATTAATCCAAGGATCATTGGAAAACATCCTTTTGATACACATGAGATAATTACATTTCTGCGGAATACGTGCGTGCATTCGTGTGTCCACACTATTTGATCGCGCCACTAACTCCCAAACAGCTTGGAGGAGTCTTACCGAAGAAGGTTGGAACATATCTGAGGAAGGTTCCTAGCCCCTTCCGATTGTCCTGGGTCCTTTGAGGTCTTACGCCTACTTCCGTTTGATTTAGGAATTTTAACTTAATAAAATAATATATATCAAGACCTAATTTTAAAAGGTTGTCTCTTCCGCCTGACAGTCATCCAACCGGAAGTGACAGCTGTCAATAATTTTGACGAGGAAACCTTTCGCCCCCAGACCCTAAGACTCCCAGACCCCAAGACGTGAAAACCGCAAGACCTGGAGAGATCAAAACCCCAAGGCCTGGAGAAATCAAAACCCCAAGGCCTGGAGAGATCAAAACCCCAAGTCCTGGAGAAATCAAAACCCCAAGACCTGGAGAAATCAAAACCCCAAGGCCTGGAGAAATCAAAACCCCAAGGCCTGGAGAGATCAAAACCCCAAGGCCTGGAGACATCAAAACCCCAAGGCCTGGAGACATCAAAACCCCAAGACCTCAAGATTTTAATACCCAAGATCTAAGACGTAATCCTAAAGCTTTGGTTTTTCCGGCTGCCTAACTGCCAACCAGATGCGATAGTTTTTAATCATTTTTGACGAGGAACCCGTGCTTTGTGCCCAGTACCTATCTTATTTGACCTACTTGATAGTCCAATTTGCCGGATTAATTGAGCTTGAAAGTCTTTCCGAGTGATTGAGCTTGATAGTCTTTCAATGTCGACGGGAGTATTGTAATTAAGGATTACCTACCAAACTGCGCGACCAATACCAATCTCTGAACTTGTTTGGTACTCTAGGTAGGGACTTGACTAAATGCATGGGCATATTATGATGATTCTCACGTTAATCAACTGGTCTTAATCTGACGAGTGTCACTGACGACATGTCTTTAATGAAAATTCAATATGGCGACTACCAGCCGCCATATTTCAAAAAGCTTTTTTACAATGAAGTACCTACATCTTTTCTTCTTCAGCTATTCAATACTTGGATGGTGGCCATGCTTCTGGGTTCAACCATGTCGTGACCAACGCTGGCGCAGAGAAGCGGTTGTTCCAGGTTAAGGGCAAAAGGAACGTGAGGATACGACAGGTTTGTAAATGATTTCTATCTAAGTAGGTACCTAGGCTACATAAAAAACAGAAGGAAATCTTACATACAAAGTGCGCTCGGGCTACTCACACAACAGACACCGCTAACGGAGTTCACAGACACCAGGTCAAAGGAAAAAATACTGGCTAAATGCGAGTCGGACTCGGGCACAGAGGGTTCCGTAGCAACAAACGGCATAAAATCACATTTGTTGTATGAGAATCCCGTTATAATCCACCCCTTTTCTGATTTAAGTATTTGTTGTCATAACGGCAACAGAAATACATCATCTGTGAAAATTTCAGCCATCTAGCTACCTATCACGGTTCCTGAGATAGTCGTCGTGATGAACAGGCACACAGATAGATAGACAGACAGACGGACAGCGAAGTCATATGAATAGGGTTCAGTTTTTACCGTTTGGGTATGGAACCCTAAAAAGTAGGTAAGTACATACGTAGGTACATAAGATTTCGTTACCATTGTTGGTAAGTTAGGTACCTATTTCAATTCATTTTATACATACATATAACAATGAACCAAGTAGGGTCGCAAGTATACAAGATGATAAAATGTAATCCTGGGGTCGTAGTTCCGAGGGCTTACTCGTAGGCAGTAGGTATAATAGGGTTTTAGGGTTTTCACATTGAACTATCTCAATGGATTTACATACCTACCTACTAAATTAAATATTATGGGCTCAACAAGCAACTCATGCGTAATCTGGAGGACTAAATGAAATACGGGCAAATCTGGGTGCCACAGGCGTAATAGCCACAAACGAAATCGTGGAACACAGTTAGTCAAGAATACATGGGTCTCTCAAATTATACTTTCATTTCAGGTGGACCCTCTAATATCTTCAATGAACAAAGGCGATGTTTTCATCCTAGACTTGGACCAAACTATCTACGTGTATGTAGGGGATAACGCGAAGAATATGGAACGTCTCAAGGCCATTTCTTTCGCAAACCAGATAAGGGATCAAGACCATAACGGAAGAGGGAGGGTTGAAATCGTGGGTAAGTACCTAATATTTTTAATGTTTAGAATTCTAATTAGTATTGCTACTCGATGATAGATGGCGCTGGCAGACTTATAGAGTTGATAATAGCGCCATCTATTGGGCGTAGCTTCGAACTGAATTTTTTAGTAGTGACATCTATTGAGTGTAGGTACCCGTACGTTCAAAACGTCAATGCTGTTGAATAGCAACAGATGGCGTTGTTATTATATAAAAGAATACAAAAAGAATGTAAACTCCTGAAAACAGCTTCCAAATTACATATTTGAATATTTTTGGGCGAAGAATTAATATTTTACTTTTTTCACTAACGCCATTTACTAACGCCATGATGATTCAGCCTATGTTACTTCAAACAATATTTGGACTTTTTTACACCAGATGGACTGGGGTGGTGACCCTAGCCGGGCCTAGCCTATGAACGTTTCTACCACCAGAAGCGCTACACTCGCACTGCCAAGTCGATTTTTTTTCACAGACCAATATTCAAGCGAAGTGGACGTGCAGAGCTTCTTCACTGCCTTAGGATCTGGCTCCAAGGATCTCGTTCCTGAAGAAAGCGCCGGTGGAGACGACCAGGTAAAGTAATTTACCATCTTTAGTTGCATTCTACTGTAGGACAGATCAACATAAGTACCTATTAAACATAGCCGTTCACATAGAAATACCTTTGCGCTCGGTAAGACTAATTATGTAGGTACCCTTTACGGCGAGTTCTAAAGAATATTTTTGCAAATGATCCTTGATGGGTGTTGTTGTGTGTTTTAGTGGACGAAAGGGATCTGCCCCTTAAACAAGTGGCTTTTACGTTAGTAGTTCGATAACGAGTGTCAGTCTCATACATTGAAAATTCTATTCTACTAACGTAAAAGCTACTTGTCTAAGGGGGCAGAAAGTACAGATCTATACACAAATATTATAAAGATGAAAGATTTGTTTTTTTGTTTGTTTGTGTGTAACAAATAGGCTCCGGAACTACTGGACCGATTTGAAAAATTCTTTCACTGTTAGTAATCTACACTCTTTGCGGGTAACATAGGCTATATTTTATTCCCGTATTCCCACGGGAACTACGCGGGTGAAACCGCGTGACGTCCGCTAGTTATTAATAATTGTCTTACCAATTCCAGGCGTTCGAAAGAAGCGAGGAACAGGCGGTGATCCTCTCTGAAGTGTCAGACAGTAGCGGTAAGCTGAAGGTCACAGCTTTAACCAAGCCGTACAGACAGGACCAGCTCAAGCCTCAGGTAAAACTATTGTAGCTACAACATACATACTGGGTGTAACAAAATTACCTCTCCAAATTTCGTCACGTGACGTGGCATCAGTCAAGAAACATTATAAAAATTAAGAAAAAAAAATCACATGAATACTTTAACCGTAAAGCAGTTATAAAGGTCCTATATATTCCCTTTTTAGCCCTTTCTATCGCTACTGAGCGGCAGTAGAAAGCGACAACGACAGCCAGACGGGTGCTCTGCGGTTTACCACTGTTGACCGAAATTCATTTGATCATTTGACGTGTGACCGAAAAAACATTATGCCATTCTACTACTGATCGAATGAACAATTAACCAAAAAAGTTTTTATCGAACAAACATTTGGCATTTTTACTACTGATCGAATGAACGTTTGGTCGAAAAACGGTTGACTAAAGAATTATTTTAACAGAGGCTGTATCAAAATGGCTAGGTTAGGTTAGGTTAGAACTGCGACCACAACGCACGAGCCGAGCGAGCGAAGCGAGCGTGCCGCGGCAGCGGCCGGCGAGTGCCAGTACCGAATTCTACTTATTTCGCTTTTGTTTGTTAAAATATTCTTAAGTCAATTGTTTTTCGACCAAACGTTCATTCGATCAGTAGTAAAAATACCAAATGTTTGTTTAATAAAAACTCTTTTGGTCAATTGTTCATTCGATCAAAAGTAGAATGACCTAATGTTTTTTCGGTCACACGTCAAATGAACAAATGAATTTCGGTCAACAGTGGTAAACCCGGTGCTCTGTGTTTGTTTTGCCACGGCGACCATGTTACCTCGAATTGCCGCGGTAAAAAATGAATTCTTAATGTGCGACAAAAAATTAAAAAAAAATTAAAAAATGTACCCCCCTTTTTTATTAAATATTTGTATTTGATTTCCGATGCCAAGTCATCTTATGAAATTTGGAGAGGTAATTTTGTTACACCCAGTATAGTAACGCCTTTGTCCCCGAACGGGTAGGGAGAGGCATAGATACGCCCGCATACAGTTTTATGTCAGACGTAGGGTCCCACGTGTGGCGACGCGCCGGGGTCCCGTGTTGCGACGGGTATGAGTACAAAATGTCGCCACCCCAATACATTCCGAGGGTGTCGTTAGAGGCGACTAAGGGACTTTCGAAAAAAGATCCATTGCGTAGAGAAAGAAAATCTCGAAATGACACCCGGTTGTCAGTAAAATGACAATCGTTAAGCCAAGTTGAAGGCCTACGGGCTTCTTGACAAATTTCAACTGCGGGTCGCGGCGACCTGCGTCTGTCCATTTCAACACGGCAATAGGCTCACCACCTAGGTATTACGTGGGACATAAGCTACAAGGTGAAATGTGGGCGTAAACTATGCCTCTGCCTACCCCTTCGGAAATAAAGGCGTGATTATAAAAATGTTTGTATGTAAAATGTAGTAGGTGAGTCTATTGCCGTGTTGAGATGGACAGGTGCAGGTTGTGGCGACTCACATTTGATTTTTTTTCTTCTCTACGCAATGGATCCTTTTGCGAATGTGTTACCTTAGTAGCCTCTTACGGCACCCTCGGAATAAATTGGGATGGCGAAATTTAGTACTCTTTCCCGTCGCCACAAGGCGGTAGCTACAACCTATAAAATATTGCTTGATTTCTGCGGCGGACTCGCGTCTTGCCTTCGACAGAAATCAGGACTTTCCAAGTTCGACTTATTGATATAGGGCTCCCCCTAGCTGGGGGAGATATCTGAGATATCAATAAGTACAAGATTTTAATTATATTGTTAAGACACGTGTCTCCTCTAGTCAACCGGGTTCCGCTTTTCTTTCGTTTTCTCTAAAACATTAAAAGGTTTTTTAGGTCTTTTATGATGAAGTAGGTAGACACCCGTAAATTTAATGGAACCGTTGAATTCTAGGTAAAGCGAAGGTTAAGATATCTATAATTTCTGAACGAAAAATCCCTCAATTTAACTTCTATTTGACAAAATATTAAAGCCACCTACTCCCTTAGTCCTGGGACATCCTTCCGAGGGCTTACCCGGGACTCCCAACCATAGGCTTTTGGGCGTAACGTGAGGGTTTTTTAGTCGGTAGGAGTAGGAGTCCGCATAACATCCATGAGGATTATCCCTAAAGATAAAGGTTCCCGCATTAGCCTTCGTGGTTATTTTTTTTTGTAACCACGTAAACTATTTTTTTATTAACGGGTAGGAGAGTGGGGGTCCGTAGGGAATTCTTTTTCCCAACGGACCCCACGTACTTAGCAAGGGGGTCCCTTGGACATGAAATTATCTTCAGTTCCCAACGGACCCCGTGAGGGGACCCATACTCGGGGTCCGTTGGTAATAAATCCACGTGTTGAGTAGCCAACTGTAAAACAATTTTCTCTTTCATTCCACGTATGCGCTAATAAAAATGAATTCTATTACAGGAGAGCTATATCCTGGACACAGTCAGCGGAAGCATCTACGTATGGGTTGGCAAACAGGCCACTGAAAAGGTAAGCAGAATAGTCAATCTTTTGTTCCTTTGCTTACCTATTTGTGAAATGGCTAGACGACGCCACATGGTTTCATCTATACTGGGTGTAACAAAATTACCTCTCCAAATTTCATGAGATGACTTGGCATCGGAAATCAAATACAAATATTTAATAAAAAACCGGCCAAGTGCGAGTTGGACTCGCCCATGAAGGGTTTCGTAGCAGCCAGTAACATAATATAAAAGTTCTTATAGTTTGTTGTAACCACGGATGCTGGAATCAAATTGTTAGAGTGTATATATGAGGCCTGGGAGGAGTCGTATGATGCTTATGGTGTATTCTGCGACTTATCTAAGGCCTTCGATTGCGTCCAGCATCAGACTTTAAATAAAAAACTTGATCATTATGGAATCCGGGGGACGGCCTTGGATTTAATTAGTTCTTACCTTAGAGATAGAGTACAGAGAGTAGTTATAAATGGTAAACAGTCAAATGGTTCTGCTGTAACAATGGGGGTGCCTCAAGGTTCAATTCTGGGACCTTTTCTATTTTTAGTGTACATAAATGATCTCCCTCACCTTATAAGAGACGATCACGAGGTAGTTTTGTTTGCTGATGACACATCTTTAATATTTAAAGTTGAACGTGGACAACGCGATCTTGACGAAGTAAACAATGCCCTCTCTAGGGTAATCCACTGGTTTAACGCTAATAATTTATTGTTAAACGAAACTAAAACAAAATGTATTAGATTCACCTTGCCAAATGTTAGGCTCGTTAACACCAGTAGGTATTAAGATTAGGGATGATCAAGTAGAATTGGTCGATGAAACTGTCTTTCTGGACATAAAGTTAGACTCCAACTTGCAGTGGGGGCCTCATATCGAGAAAGTCTCGGGCAGACTGAGCTCTGCAGCCTATGCCGTTAAAAAGATCCGACAACTGACAGACATTAGAACAGCGCGTCTTGTCTACTTTAGCTATTTCCACAGTGTCATGACCTATGGCATACTTTTATGGGGTAACGCTGCCGACATCGAATGTATCTTTGTGTTGCAGAAAAGGGCTGTCCGGGCTATCTATGGTATGGGGTTTCGGGAGTCATTAAGAGAAAAGTTTAAGGATATCAACATCCTTACTGTGTATTCACAGTACATATAATGAAAACTTATTATATACCTACTCATAAAAATAACAGTAAATTAATTAAAAATAGTGATATGCATAACCTAAACTTAAGAAATAAGAATAAATTGGCTGTACCTAGATTTAGGCTTAATAAAATAAGCAATTCTTTTGCGGGCAATTGTATTCGAATGTACAATACATTGCTGACAGCCATAACAGGTTTGTCAGTTAATAAATTTAAAAAACTAGTAAAACTTAAATTGTGCCAGAAAGCTTATTATAGCATTAAAGACTTTCTAGAAGACAAGACTGCCTGGCAGTGACACGAATTGCTCCTTTCTACATTTAAAAAAAAAACTGTATTAGATACTAAGATGAATAAGAGGGACCGGACTGAGTTTCTTGGGGTGTTCTTCTCAGTCTGTAGCATTTCCGAAACCCCGGTAGAGTCACAAAAATTTTGACAAACCTAAATAATTTTTTAAAATTTCAAAGGGAATAAATTTTATTTTATTTATTTTTTATTTTGTTTTAACACGTTCGCAGTGGTAGTGATTTTTCTAACCGAAAATTTCGGTATATGACGAATTAAAAAAAAACTACCAGCTCTATCTCGTTCAAACCAATTTTGCGTTGGTAGTTTTTATGGCAATGTACATCATATATTCTTTTTAGATTTATCATTACCTTAGTTTAGAAGTTAGAGGGGGGGGGGGGGGACACACATTTTTCAACTTTGGAAGTGTCTCTTGCGCAAACTATTCACTTTAGAAAAAAATGATTTTAGAAACCTCAATAGCATTTTTGAAGATCTGTCTATAGATATCCCACACGTATGGGTTTGATGAAAAAAAAAAAATTTGAGTTTCAGTTCTGAGTATGGGGACCCCTAAAATTTACTGCTTTTTTCTAGTTTTATATAAGAATCTTAATGCGGTTCACAGAATACATCTAGTTACCAAGTTTCAATAGCATAGGCCTTATAGTTTCGGAGAAAAGTGGCTGTGACACACGGACGGACAGACAGACAGACAGACAGACAGACATGACGAATCTATAAGGGTTCCGTTTTTGCCATTTGGCTACGAAACCCTAAAAAGGGGGGTAATTTTTTTAAATTCTTCTTAAAAATTTTTTGTCGCACATTAAGAATTCATTTTTTACCGCGGCAATTCGAGGTAACATGGTCGCGCCGTGGCAAAACAAACACGGAGCAGTGAGCACCCGTCTGGCTGTCGTTGTCGCTTTCTACTGCTGCTCAGTACCTAGCGATAGAAAGGGAAGTCAATTTTGTTACACCCAATATAATTATATCCCGTTTACATGAAACTACTGGAATAAAATAAAGTTAACATAAGCGATTTGAAACAGTTTTAGCCCCTCTCTATAAAATAGATTGCAGAGGGGCTTCTGGAGAGACTTGTGGCTGTAGTCTGTGACTCTGTTGCATTAAACTACGTCACTAGGTCACGTGGATCATCTGTTCTAAGTTTGAAATAAAACAAAAATGACAACGTCAATCGGATTGAACTTTCACTTTCACAATAGAGGGGCAGTCGGGTGAGACCGTCTCACGGCTTCTTGTTCACTGTTGGGAAGACATCCTACTAATCCTACTTCCTACTAATATTATAAATGTGAAAGTTTGGATGTTTAGATGTTTGTTACTCAATCACGCTCTAACAGCTAAACGGATTGGGCTGAAATTTGGTACAGGGATAGAGTATAGTCTGGAATAACACATAGGCTATTTTTCATCCCGGTAATATGTTCCCACGGGAAGCGGGAACGGGTACCGAATATCACGCGGGCAAAGCCGCGGGCATCATCTAGTAGGCTATATATTTTCATTCGCGCATTCTCACGGGAACAGGGCCGCTTGTGGTATAAGTAATAAGTCCTTTTCAAAAAATGTGGCTACTTAAATGACGATACTTTAATTTGTAATTTCAGGAAAAGACCGAAGCCATGTCAAAGGCACAGCAATATTTAAGCGCAAAGAACTATCCTTCATGGGTAAGTAATATCAAAGATTTGATATAAGAAATAATATTAGTATCTACCTTAAGATTATTTTTGAAAAGCAATTAGTATGCTAACTGATCATAAATTTTAAAGACCTATGGAAAAAGAATTGGTTTCGAGCAGGATTCGAACCTGCATCTTCTCGCATTTCGTGCAAGATGTATTAACCACTTAGCCACCGAAACCTACTCGGTAAATTTTCCACCTTATAAACGTCTTGGGGCGACATAGGCGCCATCTACCGGTATTTTTTTTTAGAAAGTTACACGGCACGCACAAAAAAAAATTAGTACCTATTGGATACATTTGGGTGGCCCAATTCAAGAAATCACCAAGTCCAAAAAGTGAATAATGAGATAGTTATCATTTAAGTTTTATAATTTCAGCTGAAATAACATGGGTCGGTTAAAAAAAATAATTAAAATATAGGTATATTGTAGTGGAAATCAAATAGTTTTATTTATTGAAACAATCAAAACGATTATTATTACAGGAGTGCCATAATAAAATATAAGAAAACCTGGACTTATTTCTAATCCCTGGACTTAGTGATACTACAGTCATAAATGATGGACTTAGAGATATTACTACAGTACAGTAGTACATAATCAGTTCATGTTGCATTGGGTACTGTACCCAATGCAACATGAACTGATTATGTACTAATATCGTGTAATAATATATATTTTAAAGGGTGTAGAAACACACATTAAAGTTTCAACTTATATCTAATAATAAAGTATTGATTTATTCTTATAAAAACATCTTATTCTACTTCTTCATCAGAATCAAAAGTGGAAGTTACGGAGTCCCGGTTTTCATTAAACAAATCTTCATAAAAGTACCTTTCTGATTCTGGAACAGATTGTAGCAACCTTTTAATATCTTGTACTTTAGCAGGTTTTATAGCTAAAGGTGCGTCGTAGCAGTCTTCGGGCATGTTATTTACTAATCTGCTATAACCAGACTTATATAACGAAAACGGCTTAAAGTCTTCACCTGTCATGGACAAAGCAAACTCTGGTTTACCTCTTCTTGTGAAAATAACCCTACGACATTGAGATATTCCAGGTACTCGCTTTTATTCGTTCATCGTACAGTTTCTTATAGTCCTTTACTTTCAAAACATCGTGGGAGCTACTTTCTTTCACCAAACTTTTCTCTAAGAACATAATTTCAATTTTTTTTGTATTCTTACTATTTTTAATAAGCTGAACATAATATTCAGGTGTATACCTATATTTTGTCATATTTCTTCCTTTTTCTTTCTATCAAAGCAAAATCCCGATCGATAGGCATCATTGAATGTCCTGGTATAGGATATGAGACTGTTATTTTCTTAAAAACTCCTTTTGCACATAGCTTATCCAAAAAAGGTAGCTGAAAACTAAAAACATACCCACATTACAGCAACAAAAAAACGTACAATTGCAAGTAATTTGTATCTGAAAGTAACCACAGTAAAGGAAACTATAAGCTACCTGTTAGAGAAAGCGGGTAGATGTATATCAGCCAATATCGTAACAGACGACTTTCGGCTTGAATCATCTGGAGTTATATTCTTCTCAGGTGAGGCAGAACATTCGCCGGTATCTGCATTATCTGTCTCATTTAGCTTCAAGCGTTTTGGTGTAATGCCAGAAAATGAGGGTATTTGTGGAGAATTATTATTGCGACTCAAGCAAAGCGAAGCATTTTTAAAACCTCGAATTCTTTTCGGGATCCATTCATCCTCAGATGAAGACGAATAATCGCCAATATCACTGGCAGAACCTTCCCCAGCATCAAGAGGACCGCTTTGTTGCATTATTCTGTAAAATAATAAACTTTATGAGAAACACAATACCTGACCACTAAGATTAAGTTTTTAAAAAGGTACAATACATATTGGTTAATAAAAACAAAATACTTACCTCTTCAGTTTGTAATCAGGATTCATTTTAGCTTAATTACACACGCACGCATTATAAATTTATACAAACATACAAAAAAACTTTTTGGTAACAACAAAATAGAAAACCGTTAAGGAAACAATCTGACATAGATAGATAGTGTTACCATTTGGACCTTAAAAAATATCAATGGACTTAGCGATTTCTTAACAAAAATGCTTAAGACTTAGTGATTTTTAGGACATAGGGTTTTTATGAATGGAAGAACCGTATTTTTTATTTTTTCACAATCTCGGAATTGGCACTTAGAGATTTTTTACAAGAACCTGGAATAGACCATTCGAAAGAGGAAAAAACTTGAGAGGTGTCAAGGGACACCCGAATGGAACGAAGTTCCTTTCAATTAATTAGTGCAGGAACTGTAATCAAATTTTACTTAAATTTTAAAATTTTATTGTACAAAAACAAAAACAAAAACAAAAACAAAAACAAAAACAAAAACAAAAACAAAAACAAAAACAAAAACAAAAACAAAAACAAAAACAAAAACAAAAACAAAAACAAAAACAAAAACAAAAACAAAAACAAAAACAAAAACAAAAACAAAAACAAAAACAAAAACAAAAACAAAAACAAAAACAAAAACAAAAACAAAAACAAAAACAAAAACAAAAACAAAAACAAAAACAAAAACAAAAACAAAAACAATAATTAGTGAAGGAATTGTAATAAAATTTTATTTTTTTAAATTAATAATAATATTTTTTTTATTATTAACCCCCATTTAATTCCCCCCCCCTTCCCCCCCCCCCCTTCCCCCCTCCCCTTCCCCCCTCCCCTTCCCCCCTCCCCTTCCCCCTTCCCCCATATTAAATCCCCCCCCCATATTACCCCCATATTAAAGGAGGGTAGAGGTACCTCTACCCTCCATACTATAGCAAAAACATATAAACGGCCGAATTGAGTAACCTCCTCCTTTTTTGAAGTCGGTTAAAAAAGTGTCGTTACAACTTTTCGTGAGAATTTTTTCCGTCTAGCCCCCTTTCACAACGCGATTAATATGTCAGTGTTGCTATTCGAAATTTGTAAAAAATGGACTTAGTGATTTCTTGAATTGGGCCACCCATTTAGAAGGTGCAGATAGGCAACTTCTCGCCTCCCACTGAGTAAGCTTCCCCACCCACGCTACAGCTGTCATAAGTCCAACTTTATGACAGCTGTGGTATGGTGTTTTGTCATGTCGAAAAACGTTTGACTCAAGAATATTTTAACAAACAAAAGCGAAATAAGTAGAATTCGGTTCGTTGTGGTCGCAGTTCTAACCTAACCTAACCTAGCCATTCTGATTCAGCCTCTGTTAAAATATTCTATAATCAACCGTTTTTCGACCAAACGTTCATTCGATCAGTAGTAAAAATACCAAATGTTTGTTCGATAAAAACTCTTTTGGTCAATTGTTCATTCGATCAGAAGTAGAATGGCCTAATGTTTTTTCGGTCACACGTCAAATGATCAAATAAATTTCGGTCAACAGTGGTAAACCGGGATAACAGGCTAACAGCACCACAAATTTCTTGCCCAACATCGAAAACCTTTCCTCCTATATACTGTACATTAACCCTACCCACAATTCGTCAACAGGTCCACATAGCCCGAGTACCGCAAGGCACGGAGCCGGCCGCGTTCAAACAGTACTTCACAACTTGGAAAGACGTTGGCATGTCCCACACCAGAATTGTATAAAAGGGTAAGTCGAGATCAGCTATAAGCCCACCCCCCTTTTTTATTATTTTTTTCGTGAGGGAAAATCCTTCATGGATAATGAAAAAACCTCACGTAACGCCCAACAGCCTATAGTTGCGAGCCACGGGTAAGCCCCGGAAGGGTGTACCAGACTCCCAACAGACCTACGGCTACCACTGCGGCCTCGCCCAGGGGGTGGTTCGGGTGCTATCCCGCGTCTTTGGGGGGTTTTCGGGTGTGATCCCGCTTCTTAGAGGGGGCGTGCGTAATCCTTCACGTACCGCTGCCGTACAGCCCACCCCCCTAGATGAGACCGCTGTGGTAGCCGTAGGTCTGTTGGGAGTCCTGGGGTATCCTTATACGTATGATTTTTAGTCCGTAAGAGTCTTGCCATAGCATTCAGGTAGGATTTTCCTCACGTAAAAAAGAAACTGCAAGCCCAGTTCTAGGTACTTGCGTCCATGACCAAGGGCCTGATAAGTGACGTAATTTTGACGACAATAGAGAAGTGACGTACCTATTATTATTTTGTTGTGGGGGACGCCGGCTATGCCGAGCGGACGATCCGACCGCCTGTTCTGCTGTCCATTTCGTCAACAAAATATACGCCCCACGCCGCGTGTGTACCGGCTGAGCTAAACTGGGCCACTGAGAGAAGTGACCCAATAAACTCGAGATATCACCCGAACCCCTGGGTGATTAACCTCAAAACCTTGCGCACAAGTTGTTAGCGGCGTGGTAAGTATCGCATCTTCCAGTGCAACCTTATTCCTAATTTGTGACGCCTTGGGTATGTAGATATTGGATGTTGAAACAGGGCGATTTTTCACCTTGCGCCCAGCAGTTTTCTTTGAATTAGATACCTACTCATAAATCACTGCATTTCTATTGCTTTTTAGGATGTCACATTTCGATACGATGTCGTCACTAATGCTACATCCAAGTTTGAACTCTTATGACCACCTATTCTCGAAATATAAGATGGGCGCAAGGTTCATAATTCTGAACGTTACGCCCACTTGTAGCTGGACGATGGAAGCTCCTACGAGTTTGAAACTTGCATTAAACATTAGTGACGGTAACGAAACGCTATCTGCCGCGCGCCTATCCGCCGCACTGAGGTCCTGGGTTCGATTCCTAGTTGAAATATTTTGTGATCCACAAATGTTTTTTTGGAGTTCAGGTGTTTTTTATTTATAACTAGCTGCTGCGCGCGGCTTCGCCCGCGTGAAATTGGGTTCCTGTTCCCGCTTCCCGCGGGAACATTTTCCCGGGTTAAAAAGTAGCCTATGTGTTATTCCGGGCTATAATCTACCCCGGTTCCAAATTTCAGCCCGATCCGTTTAGCGGTTTGAGCGTGAAAGAGTAACAAACATCCACACTCACAAACTTTCGCATTTATAATATTAGTAGGAAGTAGGATAGTATGTATTTAGAAATATATAAGTTTGTCTATCAGCTTAAATTAGCTTAATTTGGGCTAGATGATGTTTGCGAATGTCCAGCAATATTTATTTATTTATTTCTTTTCAGATGGCCGATTTTGCAGCTTCATCCTGTTCATCTTTTAATCTGAAACTGAGTTGCCACAGTAATTTTTTATACCGACTTACCATTATATTTAATGTAAATCTAATACTCAAATAACAAAATAAAGATATTATGAACAAACACATTTTTTTTAATAACTAGATAATGGTTGTGGCTCCGCCCGCCTGAAATTCGGTACCCGTTCCCGCTTCCCATACGTGGGAACATATTCCCGGGATGAAATTATGAGTTATTCCAGACTATAAACTATCTCTGTACCAAATTTCAGCCCGATCCGTTCAGCCGATACAGCGTGATTGAGTAACAAACATCCAAACATCTTCACAAACTTTCACATTCATAATATTAGTAGGATTACAAAATTGTAAATTTGTATCTGTACAATGGAGATAGGTACTACTCGTTCGCTATAAGTTTGCCGCTAGCGTAGTGGCTGGTGAAGAGGCGACAGACAAACTTAGGACGTACGGGTAGTATTAAAAAATCTAGGGCCTGAGGACAGCGGATGGGCTGATCATCGTCTTTACAGAAGCAGGCTTAAGACGACAGCGTGACGTGAAAGTTTCAAGCACAAAGACGCGGGATGGTACCCGAACCCCTAGCTGAAGCAGTAGCCAAAGTCTGTCAGGAATACTGGGACATCCTTTCCCCTTTGTCCACTAAATCCATTAAAAAGATCCATCATGGATTTTTGTGTACATATCATGTCCACTTTAATACCTTAAAGTATTTTTTTATGAAAAATGGATCTTTTAGGACTTGTGAGTGGAAAAAGATCCATTATAGGTTGTGGTATACGAAGAGCATCTAAAAGGTAAAATGTATAAAGTAATTAAATAATTTTCAAAACAAATGAAGATCGGTAAAACAAAAATGAAGATCGGCAAAACAAATGAAGATCGGTAAAACAAATGAAGATCGGCAAAACAAATGAAGATCGACGAAACAAATGAAGATCAATGAAACAAATGAAGATCAACGAAACAAATGAAGATCGGTAAAACAAATGAAGATCGTCAAAATAAATGAAGATCATCGAGGGCTTACCACTTGTGGTTTCAGTCGGTAATAGTAGAAGGTATGCAATAGCATCTATGAAGGAATTACATATCTACGTAAAAAAAACAGTCGACCTGTTACGGCTTATATTTTTTTATTATCAACAAGACAATAGGTATAACATAAAAAAAAATTAATACTTGATTTATTTTAACAAAAACCGGTCAAGTGCGAGGCGGACTCGCTCAGGGAGGGTTCCGTACCAAAACAAAGTGATTCAATAAGGGTTCCGTTTTTTCCTTTGAGGTACGAAACTCTAAAAACACGTTTGTTGTATAGGAGCCCCCTTAAAAATCGTTTTCCATATTTCAGTGCTTGCTGTTATAACAAAAATAGTAAAAATACCTACATCATGTGTAAAAATTTCAGCTCTCCAGCTATCATGGTTTCCGAGATACAGCCTAGTAAAGGACGGCGAAGTTTCTTGAATAGGGTCCCGTTTTTAGGGTTCCGTACCCAAATGGTAAAAACAGGACCCTATTAATGAGACTTCGTCGGATTAAGGTAATCCCATACAACAAATGTGTTTCATTGCTGTTTTTGGTACGGAATCCTCTGTGCGAAAGTCCGACTCGCACTTGGCTGGTTTAACCCCTTTGGGTACGGAACCCTAAAAACTTAAATACTTTATTTATTTTTACAAAAAAACATACCTTAATTAAAGGTTAAACCGTATTCACAAACTGGACGCCCGCGGTTCCGCCCGCGTCTGATTTTATTCCACTGCTGGTTCCCACTGCATTTCAGACAGATCGGTTCAGCCGTTAGAGCGTGAAAGAGTTACAGAGATACACACATCAAGACAGCCAATGTCAAGTTTCCGGTGGAACAGCTGTCGAATGCTCCCTCAATAGTTCTCGACCAAACACACAAAAATTAGCCACCCAGATTGATACAGACATCTCCACATCCCCAATCACAAACTTTCGCATTTACGGCCTGGCCACGGGGCACAGCGCGGCGGTGCGAACGACGGGCGAGGCGACTAGTCGCGCGGCATCGTTTGCAGGCCACGGGGCCGTCGCGTTTTCCGCCGCGACCAGTAATTTGATCACTGGCCTAGTCGCCGCGACTGCCGCCCGACGCCATGGCCCGCGACGTACTGCTTCATGTATTGGTTCCACTCACACGCCGCACCGCCAGTCGCCGTGCCGTTCGCTCGGTACATTTCGCCGGTCGCGTCGCAGTTCGCCGTGCCACGTGGCTTGCTTAGCACATTGCTATTCATTAGTTTGAGTCGCAAGACGCTTCGCCGTTCGCGCGAATTTTCGCTATGGCGACTGTCCCGTGGCCAGGCCGTTATAGGTACTTATATACGTGGCACTACATAGACACACTTCAAAATACGTGCTCCAAATGACAAATTACATTGACAGGTGACATAAAACCGAGCAATGCCACGACAGAACATGGTACAGAACGCAATCTCAATTATGTACTTTTTTTTTTCAAACCTACCCTCGGTTACGCACACTCGCGCACTATCGAAAGTACTTTGAAAATCTCGGCTATAATCGGCTTTTGACTCGGTGTCCGTGAACTCCGTGAACAGTCTCTATGTGTACGTAGCCCGAGCGCACGTTATACGTAGATTTCCTTCTTTCATTATTTTGTAACAGAACGTTCTCAGTGTGTGACTCGGTCATTAGTCGTGCAACGCTCGACCGGTGCGCACGCGTCTACATATTCAGGTCGAATGTTATATCCCTGTTAATATAATTAACTTTGAAAGTTTTTCGTGTTTAACATTAGTTATACGTTTCAATTAATGAGAGCTAAATATACGCGATACTTCTTTACTACACGATTCTTGGTTTCCTTTTCTGACTACCCACTTACAAAATGCCGGATAAATCTGGGAATAAAAATGTGCCACCTGAAACCCGACCCTACATATTAACCTTTCGATTGTTGACATATCGCATTTGATATTTTTCGCATAATAAGATTTATCGATATATAAAGTAATTCTGATATTATGAATCCCACACTGAATAGAAAAAACTTAGGGAGAAAATTGTCAATAGTTATTCGTCCACCGGCAATAAGGCAACTGCATTACTGGGCATTTTGATGTGCACGTATTATATGTCTTTTTAATGAACACCTAAAAGTAAAAGAACGTCCACACACATTGCATGTATGAATTTCTTTTTCACCAGTGTGTATCCGAGTGTGGACGCTTAAATGAGCTTTTTGTTTAAAGCTTCGCTTACATACATCGCACTGATAAACTTTCTCACCAGTGTGCCAACGATAATGCTGTTCTAAATGATGTTTTCTTCTAAACCGATTTCCACAAAAATCGCACGTAAACGGTTTTTCATTACTATGTACAAGCATATGTCTTTGTAAAGTAGATTTATCACTGAATCTATTTTTACACACATTGCACTTAAAAGGTTTATATCCAATATGAGCCCAAATATGACCAATAAGTTTAGCTTTGGTATTGAAATTTTTTCTACATATATCACATACATAATCTTTATCACTTAGTGTGCCTTTGGGTATTGTATGTCCCGAATGCATTGAGGAAGCATGTCTTAACATACCTCCTTTGCTACTAAATGTTCTAATACATATACCACACTGATAAGTTTTAATTATATTTTTATGATGATTATTAATGTCTAAATGATGTTTAGATAAAACATCTTTTTTAGGCATATTATTATGTCCAGCAGCGATATGACGGTCAAAATCGCTTTTAATACTATAACACTTATCACAGACACCACACTTATATTTTTTTTCACTATGCATACGTAGGATATGCCTTTGCAAATTACTGGGAGTACTAAAAAATTTTGAACACTGTTCACAGTTATTTAAGACTTTTTCATCTTCTTCATAACTATGCGAAACACTCGTATTACCCAGATTTTCACTATTTCGGGAGAGGTTTTTCTGAAGAGCATGACCATTTTTCACATCACAATCGTTTTCAATAGGTACCAACAGTTTCATATTGTCTATTTCTTCACTGATCGGTTCAATTTTTAGTTCATTATCAACAAATATTCTCTGATAGTCAAATTCTTTGTCGATAGTTCCAGTTTTGACAGGAGCATAATTATTTTTTTCTTCACAATCGCTTTCGTTATCTACAAATATAAGTTTTTGAGTTATCCAATTGCTTTTTTTTTGTTTTGTATCAGTTGATTCAACTTCACTTGTAGCGTCTTCGATGTTTTCTCTCTTTGGGACTTGTATGATGTCTTCAAGATCTGGTAAGTAAAAAAGAAATCAGTATGTGGAAATCTCTAGTGTAACTATGATTAATGGTGCTGATAGACTTGAACATTAATTCGTACGTCGTCATAGTTTTTTTAGTTGATTTTTAATTTTGAAAATTAAAGATGTTCATCTGCAAGCAAAACAATCCCGTCGTTGTCCGCCATGTAATACGGTAGGTCATTAATATAGATTTAATATAGATTAGAAATAAAATAGGCCCGAGAATCGAACCTTGCGGGACGCCCATAGTAACTACAGAACCTTCTAAATGTGTGCCATTAACATCGAGCCTCTGAGTTCTTCTATTGTTCAAATATGAAGTCAGAAGATAGAGTGCCTTGCTCCATATCACGTAATGATGTAATTTCCTGCAATATTTCATGTAGGACGCAATCAAAAGCCTTAGACAAATCGCAAAACACACCAAGTGCTTCATGTTTATTCTCTCGGATGTCATACATACATTTCAAAAACTCTACACCAGCTTCGGATCGGTAGTACAGCATGAACTGAAAATGGATACTCGCTAAGCTGCAAGCGGGGCCATTTTGAAGGTAAGCAAGCAGGTATCAAAGGTTAAGTTTTTCACCTTTGATACCTACTTGCTAACCTTTAAGTCCGTTAGAACCTTCAAAGGTGAGCCTGGACAGAATCTTATGGGAACTTATTCCGTAAATTAAACGAGAGAAAAATCTTTTACTCCAGATTACATAATCAAGCCCTGGTCAGATAAAAACCGGACAAGTACGTACGAGTCAGACTAGCGCACGAAGGGTTTCGAACCAAAAAACAGAAAAAATCACATTTCTTGAATAGGTTGTTATAGCGGCGGTTGTAACAGAAATATATCATCTGTGAAAATTTTTAGCTCTCTAGATATCACGGTTCCCGTGATACAGTCTCGTGATAGACAGACAGACAAACGAACGGACGGCGATGTCTCAGTAATAGCGTCCCGTCTTTACCCCTAGGGTATGGAACTCCCAAAAATGAGTCTTTTTACGGATTACTTACCTATACCAGTATTCTCATCCGGATCCAGTTTTGTAACATCCAATTCCACATAAAATTCTCCTTGCGGTGGACATGCATAATCATTTTCTGTAACAAATAACCTATCTATACTAATGTTAAAAATTTTAAGAATTCGTTTGTTTATTTATTTGAACGCTAAAATCTCAGGAACTACCGCTTGTATAAAAGTCTTTTACAGATTTGGGATTGGATCTTGGCACTCCGTTACATACAGAGGCATCGCATACGCCCACATTTCCTGGGCGAGGCCGCAGTGGCGGCCGTGGGTCTGTTGGGAGTCCTGGGACATCCTTACGAGGGCTTACCCAGGGCTCCCAACCTTAGGCTGTTGGGCGTTACGTGAGGTTTTTTAGTCGGTAGGAGTCCGGCATAACATCCATGAGGATTTTCCCTCGCGTTAAACAAAAAAAAACACCACATTTCACCTTATCCCCTATATATTATTATAGATTTATGTCCCACGTAATACGTGGTGAGCCTATTGCCGTGTTGGAATGGACAGGCGCAGGTAGTGACGACCCGCAGTTGAAACTTTTCCGGCCGCCAGGTTCCAGGTTTTCAACTTGGCTTAATGATGGTCATTTTACTGACTTTAGGGTTTCATTTCAAGTTTTTCTTCTCTAACCAATGGATCATTTTACGAAAGTGTTCCCTTAGTCGCCTCTTACGACACCCTCGGGATGTATTGGGGTGGCGACATTTTGTACTCTTTCCCGTCGCAACACGGGACCCCGTCGTCAGACGAGGCACGTACTCTGTTTGTCTAAGAGGAAAGATTTGATTGTTTGTTTGCATCGAATAGGGGTAACTGTTGGGAAGCTACACTACCCCTGGGTAACATAGGCTATATTTTATAACCGTATTCCCACGGGAACGGTAGGAACGCGAGTAAAATCGCGTGACGTCCTCTAGTCTATACTAATATTATAAAGAGGAAAGATTTATTTTTTTGTTCGTTTGTTTGTAACGATTAGGCTCCGGAACTACTTGACCGATTTGAAAAATTCTTTTACTGTTGGAAAGCTACACTCTTTGCGGTGAACATAGGCTATAATTTATTCCCGGATTCACACGGGAACGGGAACTACGCGGGTGAAACCGCGTGACATCCGCTAGTTTAATAATTTCACACCACTTACCAAAAAGATAGCACTCCTCAGAATCATTTTCAACCAAATCTATTATTGCAGGCTCCGACTTGACCTCACATTCTAATGACATCTCGATCTGACCTCCAACGGTCAGAAGAAATACTGGTTTAGTTTTGAAACTGTTTGTTGAGATTACATCTACTTTGGTTGGTAACTGCAATAAAAAAAATGTTAGTTAGACTGGGCTGTGTAGAAGAAAACATTTATTATGGCTTTATTACATACTAGCGGACGTCACGCGGTTTCACCCGCGTAGTTCCCGTTCCCGTGAGAATACGGGAATAAAATATAGCCTATGTTACCCGCAAAGAGTGTAGCTTTCCAACAGTGAAAGAATTTTTCAATTCGGTCCAGTAGTTCCGGAGCCTATTCGCTACAAACAAACAAACAAACAAAAAAACAAATCTTTCCTCTTTATAATATTATTAGTATAGACTAGCGGACGTCACGCGGTTTCACCCGCTTAGTTCCCGTTCCCGTGAGAATAACGGAATAAAATATAGCATATGTTCACCGCAAAGAGTGTAGCTTTCCAACAGTAAAATAATTTCTCAAATCGGTCCAGTAGTTCCGGAGCCTATTCGTTACAAACAAACAAAAAAACAAATCTTTCCTCTTTATAATATTAGTATAGACTAGCGGCCCGCCCTGGTTTCGCACGGGTATACTTACGTATTTCTCCACTATTTAATGGATGTTATCTATACTCTATACTAATATTATAAAGAGGAAAGATTTGTATTTTTGTTTGTTTGTTTGTAACGAATAGGCTCCGGAACTACTGGACCAATTTGAAAAATTCTCTCACTGTTAGAAAGCTACTCTCTTTGCGGGTAACATAGGCTATATTTTATTCCCGTATTCCCACGGGAACGGGAACTACGCGGTTGAAACCGCGTGACGTCCGCTAGTTATACATATAAACCTTCCTCTTCAATCACTCTATCTATTTAAAAAAACGAATCAAATCCGTTGCGTAGTTTTAAAGATTTAGGCATACATAGGGATATAGGGACAGAGAAAGCGACTTTGTTTTATACTATGTAGTGATTTCGACTGCCTCTGTGACGCAGTCGGTAAGTGTAACCGTTTGCCGCGCGCTTGGAGGTCCTGGGTTCGATTCCTGGATCGGTCCAAATATTTGTGTGATCCACACAATGTTTGTTTCGGAATTTGGGTGTTTTCTATGTTTAGGATGTATGTATTTACAAATATATAAGTACTTATGTCTTTCAGTCGTCTAGATCCCATAGCACAAGCTCATATTAGCTCAATTTGGGCTAGAGGACGCTGTGTGAGATAGTCCACAAATATTTACCTAATTATTTATCACTAGCGGACGTCACGCGGTTTCACCCGCGTAGTTCCCGTTCCCGTGGGAATATGGGAATAAAATATAGCCTATGTTCATTGCAAAGAGTGTAGCTTCCCAACAGTGAAAGAATTTTTCAAATCGGTCCAGTAGTTCCGGAGCCTATTCGTTACAAACAAACAAAAAAACAAATCTTTCCTCTTTATAATATTAGTATAGATAGTAAAAGATGATGAAAACAGGTGTATAAACATTGAAATTACTTTGTAAAATTCATGACTATGCTCAAAAAATAAAGCGGCTAGGTGCGAGTCGGATTCACGCAATGAGGGTTCCATACCAAAAAAACTTTTTTTTTTATACCACTAAGGTGGCAGACAAGCATACGGCCCACCAGAAGGACCGGTGGTCACCGCAGCCTATGAACGTTTGCAACACCAGAGGCGCCACACTCGCGCTGCCGACCCTGTAAAAACCTTCTAAGACCCCTTTTGAAGAACCCCATACTGTAGGCGTTTGGGAAAACCGAGGCAGGGAGATCATTCCACAACCTAAGCGTGCGCGGAAGAAAACCCCTAACTGCAAAAAAAAACACGCTTGTTGTATAGGAGCCCCCTTAATACCTCTCCTTTTCTGTCTGTAGTATTTGTTGTTATAGTGGCAACAGAAATACATCAGCAGCATACAGTTTTCACGGCTCCTTGGATACAGCCTCATGACAGGCAGTCAGACAGACGGACGGCGAGGTCTCACGATTAGGGTACCGTTTATACCCTTTGGGGACAGAACCCTAAAAATTGTGAGTCAACACAGGACACCTGGCAGATGTAAAAAAGAAGCCATGAGACGGTCTCACCCGACTGCGCCTCTAACGTTTATTGTGAAAGTGAAAGTTCAATCCGAATGCCATTGTCATTTTTGTTTTATTTCAAACTTTGAACAGATGATGTGACCTAGTGACTTAATTTAATGCAAAAGAGTCACAGACTACAGACACAAGGCTCGCCATAAGCCCCTCTGCAATCTATTTTATAGAGAGGGGCTAATATCGAAATTAGTTTGTAAAAATCATGACTATGTATAAAAGCACTGTAACTAACATAATATGTATTGCAAATATGGCAATTTTTCATGTGAAATTCGATACTGCCGTCGAGAAGAACCAGTTTCACTCTCTTTCTATAAATGTTTCACAACATCAAAAGAGTATGTTATCTTCAAATAACTATACTTACAGAATCACCATTCAGCACCTGCGTGAAGAACTGTTCACTGTGAACACACTGCACCCTCAGCTTGTGACAGTTGCGCAGTCTCGCGAGGCACACGTAACACACCATTGTCGGCCTGCCATCTTTTGTTACGAACTGCGGAAATGTGTACATACCAACATGTTTAGACACAATGAAATATTTGTTATCAACCCCTCAAAAACACAAGATACCACTCAAATACGCTAGCCGAGGCTGCAGTAGTAGCAAAAGTTTCAGCATTTCCTTGCTTTGGCAGGCACATTAAGCAGTTGGTTGTTAAGATAAGTTGAAGGCCTTAATAAGCAGCTTGAAAAATTTCAACATCAGACAGTCAGAATTGTCACAACCTGCGCCTGATTATTTCAACACGGCAATACAGCACACCACCTATTACGTGGACACATTCTAAAAAGGAGAAATGTGGGCAGATAATATGTCTCTGCCTACCCCTTCGGAGATGAGGCTGAGACCCTATGTATTTCTGTTCAAAACATAATGTAACATACTCACCTGCATATAAGTCAGCTCATGATACATTTCTTGTAGGGACTTATCCAGTAATTCTTTCATTCCTAAGTCATTTTTAGTTGATAAACAGATTCGGCACATTGATAAATTCTCCATTTATGTTCTTGCTATGGCGCTGCGTTGCGTCCGAAGCATGTAATGTCTGTAAATAATATGTCATGTTTTACTACAATAGGCTAGAACGTCCGCGGCATCTCCCGCATGAATATTTTGGCTTAACTTTAGATTAGTTGCCATCGAGTTTGAGGTTCATATTTTTTATACACAAAGCTAATATTATTAGAAGCCTACACGCGAAGTTTTAACTTGCGGAGATTAATGGTTAACGAGAAAAAAAATAATGAAAATCGTAAAAAAACACCAATAATTTGTCACTTTTCACCACAGAACACAAACACTTCCAATGTTTTTGACATTCGGCTCGTCCAATACGTTTTGTTTTACGTAACATTAACGCACAACAATGTTTTACTTCATTTAAAAATTTAATTAATAATTATATTTAGTTATTAAGTTAAATTTTATGCATATTTTATTATATTACGTATATTTATATAAATGAACGCTATTAAATATTATAATAATTTAATGACGGTTGCCGATATGTGAAACTAAACGTAAAACGTCGTACGCATTCTATGGGTTGGTCAAGGTCAACACTTTCAAATGACACCCTATTTGTGAATTTGTGTCTTGTATAGGAGACGCGTAGTTTTTTTTTTCAACCCCAGGTCGGCATTTGAATTACGCATCCCTAATTCAACCATAATTAGTACTTAATGGTTAACACCCCGACTCGGATAGGTTAGGTTAGAAGGCTAAGGCGGGAGCGAAGCGGAGCGGAGCTCCCGCCTTAGCCTTCGTGGTTATTTTTTTTTTGGCTTGTCGACGAGTTCTTATTTGGAGAACGATTACTTATGTTGTCGATTTTATTGAACATAACCTCAAAAAATAAAAATCTAAATTCAAGGTAACTATTGATTTCCTAACTTTGGGGAGGGGTCAGGGGGATTCCCCCCTCCCCCTCCATTTTCCATCTTCCAATTTCGACCTTGAAATCGATTTCAAAACAAGAAAATGCGAAAGTTAGGTTAGAATTTTAAAAAAATCATAACTCAAAAAGGGGGGGCGTCCGCAACTTTTCCGTCAGGGGGGGGGTTCCCCACCCCCCCCTCCCCCCTCCCCCCCACTCCCACCCCTTAAATCGTTGGATAGTAATCCGAAGTCCTACCTTCCCGTTTTATCAATTTATTAACACAAATTGGTTTGAAGTCTTTTAGATACATAATTCCATTTAATTTAACTTATTATGTTAAACTTAACATTTTACCTTCTAGCAGTAACACAATATTGTTAAAACAATATTCAATTCATCAATTTTAGATTTATTTTGCTGATATCAAAATTTTTGGTTTATTTTGCTGATTTGCTATTTATTGTATCGCACGAAATGTCATTAGGTCATTGTCAGTAATGTCAGTGACCTGACACTGGCATAACACTTTATTAAAATTAATTTGCCCTGGCTTTTAATTACTTAATCCAGGGGGCTTCTAACCTGCTCGCCGCGGCGCCCTGGGCCCTGGGGTGCCGTAGAAAGTCCAGAAGGGCGCTGCGAGACGCTCCAAGTGGCGCACAGTGGGCTGAAATTCGCGTTTTATAGACATTAAAATATTTTTTAGAAGTTCCGCTTTTTTTTGCTTTATTTGCGATTAACAATATAGTCCATTCATAGTTAATTTACCTCTGTGCTGATGTTGGCTTCTTTGATTTTCGTGTTACCATACTAAGTTTTTGGTTGTCCCATGTCCTCTAACTTTAATGGTTTACGTAACCAAGCCAATATTAGTTACAGAAAGTTTATTGAATGGGGTCGGTCGGCAACTGTCAAAATGGCGCTAGCGTCGCTTGATCCCGTTCCCCTTCCCATCCATCATCCATTCTATGGTCTAAGTAACCAAAGCCAGTATAAATTAATTGAAAAAAAAAAAAACCAATAGCCCGTATTTATCTTAGTGTCCGACCGAAACTGGTTTTCCGGCCGAAACCGAAACCGAAACCGAACTTTCGGCCCCTGGGTCAGTTTCGGCCGAAACCGAAACCGAAACCGAAACTCACGTGTTCATATTGAAAAAAAAACCAGCCAAGTGCGAGTCGGATTCCCGCACAGAGAAATCCGTTACAAAAATTACATTTGTTGTGTGGATGTTTTTTTCTGATTTTAGTAGGTATTTTTGTTATAGCGGCAACAGCACATGGTGAAATCTCCAACGCTTTCAACACCTTGCCCTGGAGCTGCGTTTGGGAGGCGCTTATTTACCATGGAATGCCTCAATACCTCCGTCGAATTGTCGGGGCCTATCTTTCCGAGAGGGCCATAACTTACCCGAGAGAGGGTCGGCGAGATGTGTTGTTCGGTGTTCCACAGGGATCGTTCTTGGACAGCTTCTGTGGAACATTCTTCTGTGGTCCGTTGCTCAGAGGTGTCGGGGTAACCTGTTACGTGCGTAACGTGTTACGACGACACTCTAATTACAGCGCGGCGCGAGGAGCAACGCAACGAGACGCAGCCCTAAAGGACACCTGCGGGATCCAGCTTACATATAGGGGGCGTCAGCATCGGCATCGAGCTCTCGATGACGTATCAGGGGATCGTACTCGATAGCCGGTGTAACATCGGATACCACTTCCGAAGTTTGGTCCCAAAACTGAGGGAGGGGGCATCAGCCGCACTCTCGCGGTTGTTGCCCAATATCAGGGGACCCAACGCTCCCTGCAGGAGACTGTACCTTGGGATCATGCGGAGCAGGGCCCTATATGAGGCCCCCGTATGGGCGGAGATCCTGATGGCCAGCAATGCGGCTAGATTGCTCAGCCCGCAGAAAGCGATGGCTGTCAGGGTAAGGATAAGGGGATACCGCATGATCTCAGTTGAGGTGGCATGTCTTCTAGCCGGGACCCCTCTATGGGACTTGGAAGCGAGGGGTTTCAATGGCGCAAGAAGGCGCCTTCCTATGAACAGGTCATGCTCGTGAAAGAAACGGCGCCGGGGAGGAAGCGGGAGAGAACTCTCCCACCCAAGTTGCACAGTCTGCGATGGCGCGCCCTATACTATCAGCCTCTATGACCAGGGACCCGAGGACGTCTGCTCACCGTCTTTATAGAAGCAGGCCCTAGACGATAGCATGAAGTTTGAGATTCATGCATGCCCCCCTCAAGTAGCAGGATAACAACTGAACAACCCCCCAAAGACGCGGCTGCAGTATGTATCATTCCGAGGACATATTCGGGGCTCCCAATTCGTGGTTTTTAGTCGGTAGGACTCCGGCATAACATCTCTGTAGGATTTAAGAGTAAAAAATAGCGTCAACGGAATTTTTTGACATGTTGCCCACGGCTACGTTCTATCATCGCACCGCTCGCCATAGACTGGGATTTCATCCTCACACCCTACGTCCGGAGCGTTCTAGCACGGTTAGATCCGATAGGTGTTTTCTTCCGCGCACGCTTAGGTTGTGGAATGATCTTCCTGCCTCGGTTCTCCCAAACGCCTACAGTATGGGGTTCTTCAAAAGGGGTCTAAAAAGGTTTTTACAGGGTAGGCAGCGCGAGTGTGGCGCCTCTGGTGTTGCAAACGTTCATAGGCTGCGGTGACCACCAGTCCGTCTGGTGGGCCGTATACTTGTCTGCCACCTTAGTGGTATAAAAAAAAAACAAATACATCATCAGTGAAAATAGGCCTCTATCTGGCGTGGTTCCAGCGATACAACCTCGTGACTAAGAGACAGTCGGTCGGCTTGGCCTTATGTCTCGTTAATAGGGTCCCACTTTAACCCCTCCGTGAGGGTCCGACTCGCACTTAGCTGGTTATTTTTTCAATAGGTGCAGCAAGTTTCACCAAGTGCCATCGATCAACGGTATAAGTCTTCTCAAGTGTTTATTTTAGAAATATCTCCACCTAAAGATGAGTTTCTTTCTTTTACGTGTGGAATTACTCATAGATGCTACTGCGAACTCCTACCGACTAAAACCACACGGTGCCCTGCTACTAGCTCTTGACCGGTTTTGGTTACATTCTAGAAGTGTATAACTAAAACTGGGCACGAGTGAGCCGGACTCGCGCACGAAGGGTTCCGTACAAGAAAAGCGGCGAAAAAGACACGGTTGTTGTATGGGAGGCCCTCTTTAATACTATTATTTTGTCTATTTTTATTATTTGTTGCTTTAGTGGCAAAAGAAATACATCATCTTCAGTTACAGCCTCCTGACAGACAGACAGACGATCAACACAGTCAACGGAACCGACAACAACGGGGTAGGGTTATTGTAATGTCCTAGATCTTTAGGATTCAGTAACCAAAAGTAAAAACGGGATCCTAAAAAGGAGGTCGAAGACATAACACAGGGGTAACTGTCTAATACTTCTCAATGATTGTACTCGTAATTGATTGTGGCTTAAATAAAGTTGTATTATTATAACTATTGATTGGAAGTCCTTTGTAAATCTCTAAATCTTCGGTTAGTAGTATATTAACTGGTTGGGCTGACCCCAACCACGTCACAAGCAGAGCCAGACACTCAAAATTCATGAACACGTGGGTTTCGGCCCGGCCGAAAGTTTCGGCCCATTTTGGCCGAAACCGAAACTGCGGCCGAAACTCGATTTTTTGGCCGAAACTGGCCGAAACCGAAACCGAAACTTCGGTCGGTCACTAATTTATCTATCAAAACTATCAAAATCAAAAGGAGAGTTTGCGCGCGAAATCGGAGACATGCGGACGACTCCGTTGAAAATTTTCCAAAATTAGTGTGTTTCGAGTGTTTTATGAGTAAAAGTGGTGGATTTTTAAGCATAAAAGTTCGACAAAGTGCACAAGTGTTGGAAAGTGATAAAACGCAGTGAAACGTGACTCTTCCATTTCTCGACAAACTCCAGAGACACTTTTAGTAAAGTACCACCGCTTTACTAGAGAAGACTGACTTTGACTTAGGGCTGCACTTGACTTTGACTAGACTTAGAGGACGAGGACTGTGACTTGAAAAATGAAGATATAATAAATATAAGACTAGGCTGTATGGCTCAAATTGCCTTTGCCTATCCGAAAATGGATAAATAAAACTACTACTACTACTACTCAAAATCAAAAGTTCAAAACAAAAACAAAGCACAAGCACCATTTTCTAATTTTCTACGGCAGCGAAACCTTTCTATTATTTCTAGAGAAATGACACGTTGTGCAGTTCCTCTTTGTCTTGGGGTGGGAAACCATGTTTTTCCCAAAGATTTAAAAATTAGAAAACTTTGGCTAAAAGCAATACATCGTCCAAAATTCGCACTGACAAAGTATTCTAGTCTATGTCGTGAACATTTTATTGAAAGTGACTATGTACATTCTATCAGATACACAGGTACGTCAGTTTTATCGCAAATAGGTCCCTACCAACGACGTATTATAATTAGACACGTCATGCACGAACACCACGGCTTTCAAAACCAGCAGATCTTAAATGGTAGCATGCATGTATTAAAAGTAAGGTAAGTAATTGCCTGACCTTTTTGTTGCAATTTTTTCAGTGTTGGTAACGTATCTATAGTTTTATATATCACTAGCGGACGTCACGCGGTTTCACTCGCGTAGTTCCCGTTCCCGTGGGAATACGGGAATAAAATATAGCCTATGTTACCCGCAAAGAGTGTAGCTTCCCAACAGTGAAAGAATTTTTCAAATCGGACCAGTAGTTCCGGAGCCTATTCGTTACAAACAAACGAACAAAAAAACAAATATTTCCTCTTTATAATATTAGTATAGATTGGACCCTACATACAGTTTTTACACAGAGTGAATCCAACCAAAACCTAGGTTCCCTATAATAACGCTTTAATCTATTGTTTTTCAGGTGTGGAGCATCAACATAAAATTTTAAAGAAAATAGCAGTTCCGTCTGTATTTTCTTGGAATAAAAAAGAGCCAACCGAACAAGCAGGAGAGACATCAATGAGATTGCAGATGCCAAATGCCCGAAAAAAATTATTTCAAGACCAGCCATTGGTTTTCTCTCAAAGTGAGTATATTGTACCAATCCTCTCAAAGTGGGTATATTGTACCCATTATAAAGAAGAAGACATTTATTATATTACTAGCTGACCCGCGCAACTTCGTTTGCGTCACATATGAGAGAGTAAATCACCCGTTCCCGTCGCATTTACTCTGAGTGACCAAAAAAAGCGCATAAAAAACGCGCTGTAACGGAATAAAAAGCATCCTATGTCCGTCTCCTGGTTCTAAGCTACCACCAATTTTTAGCCAAATCGGTACAGCCGTTCTTGAGTTATAAATAGTGTAACTAATACGGCTTTCTTTTATTTAAATACTAGCTGACCCGCGCAACTTCGTTTGTGGCACATGAGAGTGAGAAAGAGAGAGGTATGGTATAAATATTTTGAGTAATATAATGTTTCCCGTCGCATTTACTCTCGTCGCGCCTATCCAGTCGCATTTATTTCCGCCCATCCTTTTTTTCGACTCGCACTTGGCCGGTTTTTATCGTTCAGTTGATTGGCTAGGCTACCACTGAAGACCACGTTTACTCCCATCGCGTCGCCTCGTTCATACTTTAAAACTTATTAAAAGGGGTTATTGTAAGTGAACCTTAAAAGATAGGCATATGCTGTAGAGGTAATTTTTTTATAACTTTTGAAGGGGAACATTTTTGTAATACACAATTTTCTCGTAACTTTAACCATTTACACAACATACGCAATGGAAGCTCTTAAAAGAAAAAAAAATCCCCGTTCTCGAAACATTATTTATGGCTGCTCCGCTCCTATTCGTCTTAGCGTGATGTTATTTCGCAATCCGCCCATCCTTTTTTTCGACTCGCACTTGGCCGGTTTTTATCGTTCAGTTGATTGGCTACCGCTGAAGGCCATGTTTACTCCCATCGCGTCGCCTCGTTCGTACTTTAAAACTTATTAAAAGGGGTTATTGTAAGTGAACCTTAAAAGATAGGGATATGCTGTAGAGGTAATTTATTTATAACTTTTGAAGGGGAACATTTTTGTAATACACAATTTTCTCGTAACTTTAACCATTTATGCAACGTTCGCAATGGAAGCTCTTAAAAGAAAAAAAAATCCCCGTTCTCGAAACATTATTATGGCTGCTCCGCTCCTATTCGTCTTTTAGCGTGATGTTATTTCGCAATTAGCCATCCTCAATAAATGAAATTTAAATTGTAAAATAATTTTCGAAATGCAACCAGTAGTTTCTGAGATCCTAGGACAAACAAACTCTTCAGTTTTATATTATTGTGAGCGAACCTTAAGAAACAGACAAATTAGGTTATTGTGAGCTACTTGCTTGCATGCTGCCGCGGACTTTTTTTTAGAACTTTTTAAGAGAAATAATATTGTAATACACAATTTTTACGTAACTTTTACCATTTACGCAGCGTACGCCTCGGAAGCTCTCAGACGGTAAAAAATATTCCCCGTTTTCGAAACATTCTTGATTGCTGCTTCGCTCCTATTCGTATTAGCGTGATGTTATATAGCCTATAGCCATCCTCAATAAATGGACTATCAAACTGTAAAAGAATTTTTCAAATCCAACCAGTAGTTCCTGAGATCCTAGCGTTCAAACAAACAAACAAACAAACTCTTCAGCTTTATAATATTAGTATGGATATAGGTATTCGGAAATTAAAAATTATTTGGTATGAAATAAACAAATCAGCATTTATTGAAATGATTCAGTATTCATTACGCATATCGAGTTTTCATTGTTTTTAAGATTTATTATGCTATTCGGGGCGGAGACAAATCCAACGAATCAATAACCATGAATATTGGTTCAGCAGATCTCGAGTTATAAATGTTGTAACAAACCCGTCTTTGTTTTATATATTAAGATTATATCTTTTTACTGCACTAGCAGATCTTGGATCTGGTGCGTGCATATCACTGCACTTGTGTTGTTTATTATAATGTTACTAGTTCTTATTTAAATGTTCGTCAAGTCTATTTTTGAAACTATTCACTGATTGAGCACTTATAACATTTTCTGGTAGTTTGTTCCACATATCCACAACGCGATTTGGCAAAAAGTGTCTTCTCGGATTGCTAGCAGAAGGAGACCTGGTAAGTTTTAGCGAGTGACCCCTCAAGTGGTGGTTTGGGTTCATTGTAAAGAGATCGCCAATACCCTTAACATTGTAGTGTCCAGTTAATATTTTGTATGTTTCAATGAGATCTCTCCTTTTCCTACGGTCCTCCGATGTGTTCAATTTCTCATGAGCATGAAATAAATACAGTAACAACTGAGCTAGAAAGGTCTGCAGAGACGGCAGTGGCATTGCCTTATACAGTTGGAAGTTGGAACCCAAACACCAAATATGTTACGGTTATTCTCTTTAGAAATGTTGCTGGCAGATGATCAAATGGTTAATTAGGAATAGTCTGGAAACATCCCGTTCTCGAAACGGCCCGCATGCTCAAAACGGCCCGTTATCAAAACGGTTATACAGGGTTAGAATCAGTTTCCAAGTTCAATTTTGTTTTTAGCACTTTATTACCTATGGCTTATGGCTTATAATATTAAATATCCTTGAAGTAGGGTAAGTACCTACTTGGTCTTTCAGTAGAAGACCAATTTATGATGTTGCTAATTAAATCAACCAGATTTTGAACTTGACAAAATATTTGGAGTTAGCAATGTTTCACAAGCAATCTTGACAAATCTTTTGGCTGGAACTGGAAGGAAGTATGTTACCTCGTTGTATAAATTTTCAAAATTAGTGTATATTTGAGTTTTTTGTGTGTATCAATAGTGTATTGTTAAATATAAAAGTTTGACAATGTGTACTAGGTTTATTAGTATGTATTTACAAAAAAATTAACCTATAATGCAAACGAAATAATCCTAGGTTACTTTGGGATCGACTAGCGTTTAAAAATGTCCTTGAATATATATTTACAGATATAACTCTAGAACCAATGCAGCGCCCTGTCAAGAAAAAAATAGAGAATTTATCAATGTGTCGGATTTGCTTAACAAATGATTCAGCGATGAAAGAATTACTGGATGAAGACCTTCAAGAAAGTTACGTTGCGCTGACTTATATGCCGGTGAGTATAAAAAGTACAGAAGGAAATCTACATAAAAAGTGCTTAAGTTGAAGCTCTCGTGGCCCCGCGGACTCAGTGTTCTGTAAACGATTACTGCAGTAAGCAACTTTCACTATGGCCGGTCCATGGATGGGTGACCATCCATGTGATCACTTTGTGACATTTCTTTGAGCGTTTCCGTGCTTCGGAAGGCACGTTAAGCCGTTGGTCCCGGTTGCCAGTAAAATGGCAGTCGTTAAGCCAAGTTGAAGGCTTTATTTCAACAGCAGGCAGTTACAACCTGCGCCTGTCCATTTAAACACGGCAATACGGCTCACAACGTATTACGTGGGACAATTTATAAAAAAAGGTGAAATGTGGGTATATAATATGTCTCTGCCTACCCCTTCGGGGATAAAGGCGTGATGATGAACATAAAAAGTGCGCTCGGATTATGCACATATAGACACCGCTCACAGAGTTCACGGACACCAGGTCTAAGAATTTTTAAAGTCGTTCCAAAAAATGGCAAAAAATCACATTATTTTGTTATATGTGAGCCTCCTTTAATCCCCCCTCTTTTTTTTCTGATTTTAGTATTTGTTGTCTAAGCTGCTAACTTATTTTTTAGTGGTTTAATTCCATTAATATTTTGTATTTATAAAGGGGCAACAAAAATACATGATCTGTGAAAATTTCAGCTATCTAGTTGTCATGGTTTCTGAGATACAGTCTCATGACGGACAGACAGTCAGACAGACGTACAGCGAAGCCTCATGAAGAGGGTCCCCTTTGGGTACGGAACCCTATACTATATACGTCTATTTCATTAAACTACGTCACTAGGTCATGTGGATCATCTGTTCGAAGTTTGAAATAAAACAAAAATGACAACGTCAATCGGATTGAACTTTCACAACAAACGTGTTAGAGAGGGGCAGTCTGGTGAGACCGATCTCACGGCTTTTTGTTTAAACATCTTTACGTAGCATTAAATCAAGTTGCTTCCGCTGTCTGTAGACTAAGAACTTTTAAAATACTCAACGGATTGTAATGCAGTTTTCAGGAATAGATAGAGAGATTCAGAAAGATTGTTCGTGTCTATACAACATACATAAAGATTATTTTTGAAAAGCAATTAGTATGCTAACTGATCATAAGTTTTAAATATGGAAAAAGAATTGGTTTCGAGCAGGATTCGAACCTGCGTCTTCGGCGATCCGTGCCGACGCGTTCTTCACCGCCACCGAAACCTACTCGGAACCAACCAAATTTTCCACCTTATTATACGTCTTGGGGCGACGTAGGCACCATCTACCGGCACTTTTTAGAAAGTTACACGGCACGAATGTTTAGAATTGCACCTATATTCATTCGATTTATGATGAAACCAGCCCGAACATTAAGATTATTTTTGAAAAGCAATTAGTATGCTAACTGATCATAAGTTTTAAATATGGAAAAAGTGCCGGTAGATGGTGCCTACGTCGCCCCAAGACGTATAATAAGGTGGAAAATTTGGTTTGTTCCGAGTAGGTTTCGGTGGCGGGTGGATAACGCGTCCGCACGGATCGCCGAAGACGCAGGTTCGAATCCTGCTCGAAACCAATTCTTTTTCCATATTTAAAACTTAAAACATACATAATCATAATAAGGACAGAAAAGACGAACATTTTAAAAAACTTTTCAGCAGTTTTTTTTTAAAAACCTTTCCGCAGTTCGTAGCAAAAGATGGCAGGCCGACATTGGTGTGTTACGTGTGCCTCGCGAGACTGCGCAACTGTGACAAGTTGAGGGTGCAGTGTCTTCGCAGTGAACGATTCTACACGCAGCTGTTAAACAGTGGCGCTGTAAGTATCATTGTGTTATAATTTAAATCAAGTGACTTATAATTTTCTACATGCGATGAATATCTGGACCCTTACGTCATTGTTCAAATGGCGTAAAGAAGCGCTGGGCTATAGTTCTACGCCCCGAGCAACCGACGCTCATAGGTTCCAGCTCCACTAGAAAGTCAAAGAGACTTGGAAGGTGCGACTTGAGCAACCAAGGTGGCGAAATGTCACAATCGGCGCGATCAGATTGATTATGGACGATTGACTGGAGTGCAACCATGGCAACCTCTTCTACCGGTTGTCACGGATGATCTGTGACAAGTTCCTACACCGGGAAACCACGGCTGAGTGTCAAAGAACGCAGCAGGACACAGCGCTCCACACATTGGTGGAGTGCTCGGCGTGGTCAGGTCCTCGCGGCAGGTCTGGACGTGGACACTCTCGCTGGAGACCATGGTGCGAGCCATGATCTCCAGCGGGAGTAAGTGGGACTGCGCTGCCTCTTTCTGCGAGCAGGTTATGGTCGTGAAAGAGACGACGGGGATGGAGCGGGAGAGAAGAGTTTGTTGTGTTTATCTCTTTATTCGTATACTAGCTGACCCTCGCAACTTCGTTTACATCACATAAGGTGAACCTACGAAAGCAGGGGTACTTCTTCATCAGACGTATCAAGCACCGTGTGAAACGGCCCTGTTTGCTTCGGCGCGGACTGAATTATTTTACAACAGCCTTAATAATTGAAGGGTTGAAAGTCTAAACGGTCTATGTGCCAAAAAATCAAAATTCGATATTTTAACTGGAACACAATCTAAGAGCCATGCCTATCAATATTCAAATGGAACTAAGTGCCTATCTTTATTATATTTTCACACACACATAGATAACTAAGACTTGCGGTCTAAGTGCCGGTGCACTTGTACTTCAAAACGCCAAATGCGTGTGTGCGTGCGGGGTGCTGGCACTTGTGGCGGTGACTCCTGCGCACCCTTTCATAGACCTAGTTCAGTTGCATAATTACACGCTATTAAGATGTATGCTACAACATCACAGTGTGAAAACATCGGTAGTAAACGTAAGAAGGAAAATAAAAAATAAATCGGAAGAAATGTCGATTAAGTGGCGAAGAGTACGTAACGTTTATAAATGTCACCATCGCTACAATCGCTAGGCAGTTGAGACCATGTACGAGGACATAGCAAAAGCACTTCATGGTACTGCCAAGACTCACTACAACGTTGTGATGGGGGACTTCAATGCCAAAGTGGGAGTACAAGAACGCGGCGAAACGAAAATCGGCCCCTTTGGTGTGGGGCGCAGAAATGACCAGGGGCATATGCTAGTCAATTTTCTTGAGTTTTAGGGGCTCTTCTTGATGAACTCTTTTTTAAGAAGAAGCCCCACAGAAAATCGACTTGGCGAAGCCCCGACAAGGTCACAAGGAACGAGATAGACTTTCACGACAGACAGGAAGTGTATATTTAGAGATGTCTCTGTGGTTAACAGGTTCAATACCGGTGGTGATCACCGACTTGTACGAGCATCTTTGAATCTGGACTTTCGAGCCAAAAGGGCCCTTGTGATGAAGCCTACTCTCCGACCTACCACGCTCCAGTTAGCCTCGTGGGCTAAGAGGTTCTAGTTAGAACTTCAAAATCGTTTCGATCTGCTGGAAACCACTGTCATTATTCGCGATAAAGCCAACAATGTGGTCAGGACGCTTAAGCAAGTGTCCCGAAGGTTTTTGTCCGGAAAAAGCAATAACATGTGCTCTAACATCTCGCTCGAGACTCTCGAACTTATGAAAATAAGCACTCATTTTCGTCAGACCAGCGGGATCTAAATCTGAGAATCCGAAAGCTGATACGACGCGACCTTAGACACTATAACACCAGCATCGTCGAGGCAGCGATCGAGCAGAACAGGGGTACCAAAGTATTTGCCCAACAGCTTGGAAGACCCCGTCTGACGAAACTGAGTCGAGTTTTCAATTCGCCTATACCGCAATGCCGGAAGACAAAAGTCTACAACCAGTGCGTTCTACCGGATATGACATACGGTGCCGAGATGTGGACACTTACAGTGAGGTTGGTCAATGCTCTAAAGGTGGCGCAGCGGGCTATGCTTGGGGTGTCTTTGAGGGATAGACTCCGAATTGAGACTATCCGGCAGAGAACTAAAGTGGTCAACATAGCTCGCAGATTAAGCACATTGAAGTGGCAGTGGGCCGGCCATATCTGCAGAAGAACCGACAGCCAATGGAGCAAACGGGTTCTAGAGTGGAGACCGCGTCTCGGCAAACGTAGGGTAGGACGTCCACCCGCTACATGGACCGACGACCTGGTAAAGGTCGAAGGCTGGGACGGAAGGCGCAGGACCGTGTATCGTGGCGTAAATTGGGAGAGGTCTACGTCCAGTAGTGGACTGCGATAGGCTGTTTTGATTGATTGATGTAGATTTAATGGAATCTCATAATGATTCGATAGCATGGGATAGTTTTAATATTTTTAAAAAAGGTAAATCACCGGACCATTTAAAAGATTATAGGTACTCTAACTACGTTGCTACTTAAGAATAATATATCGAAGGAGAAACTGACTGACTAATAGAATATGTTACCATATTTACCCATTGAAAATAAACCATTCTATGAGGATTTGACTAATCTCACAGAAGCCTAATTGAGACCTTTTTCATAATTCGCTTTAATGGCACTTAGACCCTTTTAGATGTATCTTATTATTGCAGTTACGACATTTCAAGATTGTGAGTCTTTAACCTGTGCTATCTCCGTTGATTATAATGTTAACAGATTATTTACGTTTAATTGAAGTTTTACGGTATTTGTTTTATTGATTGAGCATAAATAAAGAATACTTTTTATCAAAACAGATGTTTTATTCAGTTTTTTCGTTATATCTGCGAATAATAAAATTGGCACTTAGACCCTTTAGACTTTCAACCCTTCAATTAAGCTCTTTTATGATTAAGCCAACACGCCCGTTTAGATTTACCCTCTTATTCAAAGGAACCCTTGAATTCTAGGTTTGGTGAAAGTTGAGATGCCTCTAATTTCTGAGCTACAAACCCCTCAATCTTGAAACTTAGGTCGAAAAATCTTTAAAGTATTCCCTTTCCAATACTAAAAAAATATTTGAAATCGCATAACGCGTTGACAAATAACAACTGAATAACCATTTTATCTTTCATCCCCTCTCCCGCAGGAACCGCGCAAAACTTCGGGATCAAAAGTATCCTAGAACCTTCCTCGGACTATAAACTCGGAATGTACCAAGTATCATTCAAATCGGCTCTGTAGTTTCGGCGTGATACTTATTCGGGATACAGACAGACAGACAGACATGAAAAGTTCAAATTACATTTTCGGCATCAGTATCAATTAGAGAACGCCCTCCAATTAAAATTTTCAAAATATCTTCCATGTACAGACTCTCGACCCTCTACAATTTTATTATACGTAGATGTTTTTTTTATACCACTAAGGTGGCAGACAATCATACGGCCCACCAGAAGGACTGGTGGTCACCGCAGCCTATGAACGTTTGCAACACCAGAGGCGCCACACTCGCGCTGCCGACCCTGTAAAAACCTTCTTAGACCCCTTTTGAAGAACCCCATACTGTAGGCGTTTGGGAAAACCGAGGCAGGAAGATCATTCCACAACCTAAGCGTTCGCGGAAGAAAACCCCTATCGGATCTAACCGTGCTCGAACGCTCCGGACGTAGGGTGTGAGGATGAAATCCCTGTCTATGGCGAGCGGTGCGATGATAGAACGTAGCCGTGGGCATCATGTTAAACAATTCCTCAGAGCACATACCATTGTACAGGCGGTAGAACACCCATAAGGAGGCAAAGTCTCTCCTGTCGCGAAGAGGTTCAACACCACCTGTCAGTATAGGATCGTTGACAACTCTCACAGCTCGCCTCTGCAGCGAGTCAAATGGACGAAGCTGATATTCAGGTGCCCCTGCCCAGAGGTGACAGCAGTACTCCATGTGTGGCCGCACTTGCGACTTATAGAGAAGCAGTGTTTGCGCCGCAGTAAAGTACCGCCGCGCCCTGTTGAGCACACCGAGCTTCTTGGACGCCAGCTTGGCCTTGTCCTCCAAATGACTGCGGAACTGAACGTCACTGGAGATGTCAACACCAAGGATCCCTATACTTTTAGAGATGTAAAGAGATGTGCCCTGGAATTGTGGCGCTCAAGGTACCTCAGGAGCTGTGTATTAATTACACGCTCCATCACCTTAGACAATAGGGAGGTGACGGCTATAGGCCTGTAATTAGCCGGGTCGGTCCTATCACCCTTCTTGGGCACAGGATGCACATACGCGATCTTCCACGACGCCGGGACTTGTCGCATGGAATATGAAAGCGTGAAAAGACGTGTAAGTACCGGACACAACTCTGGACCACACTGCTTAAGTACCACCGCGGGTATACCGTCCGGCCCACTCGACTTATGAACGTCCAGAGAACGAAGCTCCCGTCGGACGTCCCGCTGCGTAAATTTAACTTCCGGCATGGAAGTTCCACACCACGGAACGTCCGGCGGCACAGCACCCCCGTCGCTCATGGTTGAGTTAGAGGCAAATAGAAAACCCAGAAGGTCGGCCTTCTCCCCGGCACTCTGGGCCAGACTACCGTCGGGTTTAAGCAAAGGTGGTAAACCTGACTGACAGAAGTTTCCCTCGGCAGCTATGGCAAGCGACCAGAATTCACGACTCCCTGATAATATGAGATATAGATAGGTACGCTAAATCCTTGGAACCTGTTATTATTGAAGACCCTCTAATCTCCATCTTAAGAGAGAATTCCATGCGTGTTCGTTTTTGATGTATAACATCTTATAGCCGAGGGATGAACTGAATTTTAGGAGTCGCCATGTTTTGTAATCCAAATTCTAAAATTCAAGTTCCAAAATTTTAAATCCATATTCAGAGTTACGAATATCGATACATATTTATATCTACACCTGGTCCTACGTCGCGTAGCCAACCCTGCCACCGCGAAACATTGAATATTCCTTGGCTATACATCTTTGACTATTTAGCACAGGACCCGCCTTACTTGAAGCATTCCCCTCTGCCAAGGCAATAGACCATTCTGCCAAGGCAATAGACCATTCGGACGAAGAGGTTTATAAAAAGCACTTGAGAATCGATTGATTCACTATCATAATCGTTATAGCTGTGTGCGAACGCATGGCGTCCTCAGATTAAGGCCGATGTACGTCAATTATGATAGTGAATCAATCGATTCTCAAGTGCTTTTTATAAACCTCTTAGTCCGAATGGTCTATTGTCTTGGCAGAGGGGAATGCTTCAGTAAGGCGGGTCCTTTGTTAGATGGTGTAAACTCTAAGCTATAATGGATGTTTCACATGAAAAAACGCAACCTTTTCTAACTAGAATTTATTCGGTTTTAGTCACAAAACGAAGAAGTATCCTCAACGAACGGTATGAAAACCTCACCGATGTACCTTCTGCAGATAAAGATGTCAGGAGAATGTGAGGTCAAGTCGGAGCCTGCACAAATAGATTTGACTGAAGATGATTCTGAATCTGAGGAGTGCAACCTTTTTGTTGGTACAGTATACGTTTTTATTTTATGCAGATTTGCATTGTTTCATTTTAACACGCTTTTATTAGCTTCACTTGTAACTATGTATGTAAGAAAATCTTGGAATGCTAATTTGACCCACTTCCCGTGCGATAAGGCTGAAATTTTGCACACGCTCTGAGTTCTGATGACAATACATGACTAGCTAAAAAACGTTATTACAAATCCAATATGGCGGCCTCCCAAAATGGCGGACTGGCTGTTTGAAATCCACCCCATGATATGGGTATCGAATGAAAGGGTTTGCTGTCAGGAATACGAAAAAAATAGTCACGTGACTTAAATCCAATATGGCGGACGTCCAAGATGCGGACAGGCTATTTGAAATGCACCTCTATGATATGGGTATCAAATGAAAGGGTTTGCTGTCAGGAATACGAAAAAAAATAGTCACGTGACTTAAATCCAACATGGCGGACATCCAAGATGGCGGATTGTTTTGTAATTTTTAGTACGTGCTAAAAGCGTGTTTTTTAGTTTTTTAAACTATTATATATACTTATTTTTAAATAAATATAGATATACTAGCTGACCCGCGCAACTTCGTTTGCGGCACATGAGAGTTAGAAAGAGAGAGGCATGGTATTAATATTTTGAGTAATATAATGTTTCCCGGCGCATTTACTCTCGTCGCGCCTAGTCCCGTCGCGTCGCTTGTTACATTAGAGCTGACCCGCACAACTTCGTTTGCGTCACATGAGCGAGAAAGAGAGAGGTGTAGTATTAATATGTAAAGTGATATAATGTTTCCCGTTGCATTTACTTCCACCCGTCCTTTTTTTGGTACGGAACTCATGTGTGTCTGACTCGCACTTGACCGGTTTTTATCGTTCAGTTGATTGGCTACCACTGCAGACCACGTTTACTCCCGTCGCTTCGCTCATACTTCAAAACTTATTAAAAGGGGTTATTGTATGTGAACCTTAAAAGATAGGCATATGCTGTTGACAACATTTTTTTTTGTAACTTTTAAAGGGGAACAATTTTGTAAAATAAAATTTTCACGTTACTTTAACCATTGACGCAACGTACGCAGTGGAAGCTCTCAAGAGAAAGAAATTTTTCCCGTTCTCGAAACATTGTTTATGGCTGCTCCGCTCCTATTCGTATTAGCGTGGTTTTATATCGCCATTAGCCATCCTCAATAAATGGACTATTCAACTGTAATAGTAGTTTTCGATACAAGTGTGGGATTGCTGTTATTACAACGAGTTACGACAGGTGTTGACCCGAGCCGAAGGAGAGAGTTTAGCAGTCCCACACGTTGTATTGAACAACTATTTTTAATACAGTTGCGAAAAAAGTAAACAATTTTATAAAATAATAAAAACACAATAAACCTGAATATCCAAAATGGCGCCAACCGTAAAAGAATATATACCTTCCTAAGCAGAGACTATGGCAATGCACTTCATACAGCCAACTTTTTTTTTATTTATAAATTTAATTCGGCCGATACTTATATTAATTTATGCTTAAATTTTAATTAAAATTACTTTTAATCTGATTTTGAAACAACTAGTATCTTTTTTTAGAAATATTTGCATGAATCATAGACATTATTTAGTTAGACAATTGGGAAAGAAAACGCACGAGTGCGGGAATGGTAAAGAAAAAGCACGAGTGTGTTTAGCCCACATCCCGAACGCTAGACGTCCCTGTAATACGCCACTTTTTGAGCAACTGTATTAAAAAATAATTTTCAAAATGCAACCAGTAGTTTCTGAGATCCTAGGACAAACAAACTCTTCAGTTTTATAAAATTGTGAGCGAAACAGACAAATTAGGTTATTGTGAGCGAACCTAAAAAGATATATGCTGCCGCGGACATTTTTTAGAATTTTTTAAGAGAAACAATATTGTAATACACAATTTTTACGTATCTTTAACTATTTACGCAGCGTACGCCTCTGAAGCTCTCAGACGGTAAAAAAAATCCCCCGTTTTCAAAACATTATTGATTGCTGCTTCGCCCCTATTCGTCTTAGCGTGATGTTATATAGTCTATAGCCATCCTCAATAAATGGACTATCAAACTGTAAAATAATTTTTGAAATCCAACCAGTAGTTCCTATGTTCCTAGCGTTCAACCATACAAACAAACTCTTCAGCTTTATAATATTAGTATAGATGTTATGTGGAGTAGTGCTTATTATTAACAATCTGGAGGGTACCCGTAATTTTCCTCTACAACATACAAAATTCCTTTCCTGAGGAGTTCGGTTCGTCATTCCTCCCTGACAATTCGTTGTGGTTATCCTTAACTGTTGTACGTTAGGATTGACGAATCGAGGGTGTGAGGCGGGTCCATCTCCCTCCCCTCCTTTATTATCGTTCGACAAATTTAATAACGGCGAATGCTCGACGTTTTGTTACGAGTGAATGCTCAACTCGATCAGCACTATTAAGCCGGATTTACATTACGAAACTAGTGGTATAAAACTAATGTCGTGACACTAATTTCATCAATAATTTCACGTGTAAATTGCAAGTTTTACAATGCATGCATTAATTTCATGACACTGAATTAATTTCGCGTCATGCGCATATTTTTTATGAAACTACTTTCACGCAACTTATTTCACCATGTAAATGCGATGTGAAAGTAGTGGCGCGACAGTAGCTGCGCAGAATCCACTAACGTCTTTTGTTGCAGGATAACCATTTATTAATTTTAAATGTACTTCTAAGTACCACGACGTTTTATATCAAAACATAAAGCTTAGATGTTGACGGAATCATTGTCTGAGTGATACTGTTACTTTGACGACACTATTATTTTCGCGAAACTAATTACACAAGTACAGCAACTACTTTCATGAAATTAATTTCATCATGCATGACACTAATTTCGTAATGTAAATTCGTCTTTAGTCATAGTTACACTGAAGACATCAAACATTTTTTTATGTTACCAGATCTTCCAGAAATCGTACAAAACCCAAAGAAAGAAAACATCGAAGACGCTACTAGTGAAGTCGAATCAAGTGATGAAAATCTAGAAAAAATCAATTGGATAACTTATAAACGAATACTTGTAGATAATCAAAACGATTGTGAAGAAAAAAATTATTATGATACACTCAAAACTGAACAAATTAGGGAAGAGATCGACAGTCAGAAAATATTTGTAGACGATGAACCCGTTTTTGATGCAAAAAGAGATAACGATCCCTTGAAAACTGAACCAATCGATGAAGAAATTGACATTTTTGAACCATCTGTAGATATTGCAAACGACTGTGATGAAAAAAATATTTATTCACCTCAAAAAAACCTCTCTGAAAACAGTGAAGAACTGGGCAATACGAGTGTTTCAAATAGAAATCATACTGCTACTGTCCATATTATGCCTAAAAATACTATTATTTTTTTATCTAAACAGCATTTAGAGATTCGTAATCATGGCAAACATATAATTAAAACTTATCAGTGTAGTATATGTATGGGAACTTTTAATAACAAAATAGATATGTTAAATCATGCTTCAACGCATTCGGGACATACAACACCATCAAAAACACGAAATGATAAAAATTATATGTGTAATATATGTGGAAAAGAATTCATTGAAAAATCTAATCGCACTCTTCATATTCGGATACAACATTCTGATTATAAACCTATTAAAAGAGACTCATCTTGGGGTGAACTTTATACTAGGAAATATGCTTATAAGCCTGGAGTGCGTAACCGCGGCCGGCAAGCGGTCCAAAAAGTTGGGCCGCGAGGAGACTCTGGAGCGGAACCCGTGGGGGCGCCCGTACCTTATGGTAAGGGGCAAATTACGCCCTAAGGCGCCCCCACTGACCCAGAGTCTCCAGCTGGAGCGGCTGGAGGGGGTCCTGGAGGCCTACCACCATGTCTAATAACAGTATTATTTTAAGATGCATAGTAGGTATGCATAAGAACCTCAATGTAGTCCACCAACATCTCGAAACTGCGAAGCCGACGCTTCTTTTCTTGACGGAGACGCAGATCTCATGCCCGGGCGATACATCTTACTTAATGTACCCAGGCTATAAGCTTGAGTACAACTTCAGGCCGAAAGCCGGGGTATGTATGTACGTCCGTGCTGATGTCTGCTGTCGCCGTCTTACAAGCCTTGAAGACAGGGACCTGTCTACGTTATGGGCGCGCGTGGATCACGGGGGCCACACTCGGATCTACGCGTGCGTGTACAGGTCTCACAGCGGTAACACGGACACAGTTCGCCTTTTTGACAACCTGCAGCAATCGACTGACAAGGTGATTGAGCAGTATCCCACTGCGGAGATAGTGATTCTGGGGGATTTCAACGGTCATCATGTTGACTGGCTGGGCTCCCGGATGACCGACTTTGCGGGGAAAGCTGCACACGAATTTGCCCTGACCTATGGGTTCTCCCAACTGGTTAAATCCCATACCAGACAAGGAGAACGAGCATAGAGCATTGCTGGACCTCCTGCTGACAACGCGTCCGGATGGATACAACGTCTCAGTGGATGCTCCGCTCGGATCGTCGGACCACTGTATCATTCGGGCGCATGTGCCACTCGCAAGGCCTGAACCACCTCGGCCCAAGGAGTGGCGACATGTGTGGCACTATAAGTCAGCAGACTGGGATGGACTGCGGGAGTTCTTCGCGTCGTACCCGTGGAGGCGGCTTTGTTTTGCCTCAGACGATCTGGATTTCTGCGCTGCAGCAGTCGCTGAGGGGATCTTGGAGGGCATGGAGTGCTACATTCCTAACCGCTGGATCCCTGTAGCAGCAAAAAAGCGACCGTGGTTCAATCGGCTCTGCAGAGAAGCTTTGATGCTGAAAGAATCTGCCTACAGAGCCTGGACCACGGCTCGTGCAAATTCAGATCCAAACATCTCTGAGGTGAAACGCAAATTAAATGCCGCCTCGAGGGCTAGCAAGAGAGCAATTGTCAGGGCTAAATTCGATTTCGTCGGCAGAATTGGTGAGCGGCTAGCAGGGTACCCTTCAGGGAGTCGTGAATTCTGGTCGCTTGCCAAAGCTGCCGAGGGAAACTTCTGTCAGTCAGGTTTACCACCTTTGCTTAAACCCGACGGTAGTCTGGCCCAGAGTGCCGGGGAGAAGGCCGACCTTTTGGGTTTTCTCTTTGCCGCTAACTCGACCATGAGCGACGGGGGTGCTGTGCCGCCGGACGTTCCGTGGTGTGGAACTTCCATGCCGGAAGTTAAATTCACGCAGCGGGACGTCCGACGGGAGCTTCGTTCTCTGGACGTTCATAAGTCGAGTGGGCCGGACGGTATACCCGCGGTGGTACTTAAGCAGTGTGGTCCAGAGTTGTGTCCGGTACTTACACGTCTTTTCACGCTTTCATATTCTATGCGACAAGTCCCGGCGTCGTGGAAGATCGCGTATGTGCATCCTGTGCCCAAGAAGGCCAATTACAGGCCTATAGCCGTCACTTCCCTATTGTCTAAGGTGATGGAGCGTGTAATTAATACACAGCTCCTGAGGTACCTTGAGGAAAACGACCTGCTCAGTGACCGGCAGTACGGTTTCCGTCACGGTCGCTCGACGGGCGATCTTCTCGTGGGCCTCACACACCGATGGGCGACGGCTATCGAGAGTAAGGGAGAGGCTTTAGCAGTGAGCCTCGACATTTCTAAAGCCTTTGACCGGGTCTGGCACCGTGGTCTTCTTAATAAATTGCCCTCCTACGGACTGACCGAAAGATTATGCGGATGGGTGTCCAGCTTTTTGGCCGGTAGAAGCATCAGGGCTGTTGTCGACGGCAGCTGTTCTGACTGCATGGCCATTAACGCTGGAGTACCGCAAGGCTCAGTGTTGTCCCCTACTCTGTTTCTGCTGCATATCAATGACATGTTGTCTATTGACGGCATTCATTGTTATGCAGACGACAGTACGGGGGACACTTGTTACACAGGCCGCCCCGGTATCTCTCGGGACGCAGTGGAAGAAAGTCGTGAACAGCTTGTGTCTGAAATCGAGGCTACTCTTACTAGAGTGTCCGATTGGGGTAGACAAAATCTTGTCCAGTTCAACCCCTCCAAGACACAGGTGTGTTTCTTCACAGCTAAGAAAGCCCCAATTACTGTAGCGCCACAATTCCAGGGCACATCTCTTTCCATCTCTAAAAGTATAGGGATCCTTGGTGTTGACATCTCCAGTGACGTTCAGTTCCGCAGTCATTTGGAGGACAAGGCCAAGCTAGCGTCCAAGAAGCTCGGTGTGCTCAACAGGGCACGGCGGTACTTTACTGCGGCGCAAACACTGCTTCTCTATAAGTCGCAAGTGCGGCCACACATGGAGTACTGCTGTCACCTCTGGGCGGGGGCACCTGAATATCAGCTTCGTCCATTTGACTCGGTGCAGAGGCGAGCTGTGAGAGTTGTCAACGATCCTTTACTGACAGGTGGTGTTGAACCTCTTTGCGACAGGAGAGACTTTGCCTCCTTATGCGTGTTCTACCGCCTGTACAATGGTATCTGCTCTGAGGAATTGTTTGACATGATGTCCACGGCTACGTTCTATCATCGCACCGCTCGCCATAGACTGGGATTTCATCCTCGCACCCTACGTCCGGAGCGTTCGAGCACGGTTAGATCCGATAGGGGATTTCTTCCGCGCACGCTTAGGTTGTGGAATGATCTTCCTGCCTCGGTTTTCCCAAACGCCTACAGTATGGGGTTCTTCAAAAGGGGTCTAAGAAGGTTTTTACAGGGTCGGCAGCGCGAGTGTGGCGCCTCTGGTGTTGCAAACGTTCATAGGCTGCGGTGACCACCAGTCCTCCTGGTGGGCCGTATGCTTGTCTGCCACCTTAGTGGTATAAAAAAAATATATAACGGGTGTTTTTTTTAGAGGTATAGAACTTTAAGTTGGCATAACTGTTTTAACTGGCGGTATTTTTGTCAGCTGAAAAGTGATTTATGTTAAGTTTGGTTTGGCATTTCAACATGAATAGATTGACGCCTGAACAATGCTTCCAAATTGTGCAAATTTATTTTGAAAATCATGGTTCTGTCCGAAATACGTATCGCGATTTTCATAAGCGAATTTTGTTTAGCGGTGCAGCTCACTTTTGGTTGAATGGATACGTCAATAAACAAAACTGCCATATTTGGGGTGATGATAATCCTCAAGTGTATGTTGAGACACCGTTACATCCAGAAAAACTGAATGTGTGGTGTGTTTTATGGGCTGGTGGAATAATTCGTCCGTACTTCTTTAGAAACGATGCTGACCAGAACGTTACAGTCAATCGTGACTGCTATAGAGCTATGATTACTGACTTTTTCGTTCATCAATTGAACAACCATGATGTGCAGGAGTAGTGGTTGCAACAAGACGGCGCAACATGTCACATAGCTCGTGCCACAATTGATTTATTGAAGGAAACGTTTGGTTACCGCATAGTTTCACGTTTTGGACCCGTAGGTTGGCCTCCAGGGTCGTGCGATTTTACGCCACTTGAATATTTTCTGTGGAGATATGTGAAGTCGCTCGTCTACGCCGATAAGCCCGAAACGATTGACTACTTGGAGGACAACATTCGGCGCGTTATTGCCGATATACGGCCACAAATGTTGGGAAAGTCATCGAAAATTGGACCTCTAGATTAGACTACGTCCGAGCCAGCCGTGGCGGTTATATGCCAGAAATCATATTTAAACTATAATGCCAGAAGATTTTCTTTCGAATAAAGTCATTTTCATATCAATAAAAACAATCACCTTCGTTTTATTCCATTTCAAAGTTCTATACCTCTAAAAAAAACACCCTTTATATATATATTACTTCGACTTTTCGAACCATGACGTCCTTAAAACAAGCTTAAAACAATATTGAAATAAAATAGTTCTCTTAGCAATTTTGGTGACGTACCTAACCCAGTTCGTTCAAAGCGTACAATGACGCAACTTTTGACATCTAGCAATTTTGCTTTCCTCGCAGATTTAGTGATCTTAAAAAAAATTGTTTCTCGCGAGCGGATTTATTATTGTTGTAGCAATTTTTAATAGAAAAAGTCAGAGCTATCTATATATATAAAAATCAATGCCACTTTTCGTTGTAATTTTATAACTCAAGAACGGGCTCACCTATCCAAACCAAATGTTCAGGCTTTGTTCGGACTATTAAGTAGATGGTTTATGTAAAGTTTGCACAAAATCGGTGGAGCGGTTCTTCATTTATCACGCAAACGAAGTTGCGTGGGTCAGCTAGTGTTATATAAAATATAAAGTAAGAAAATTGCTATAAATATCCTAAATGATCGTATAAAAGGTGAATCTTGTGATATTAGTCTAATCTATACTTATAATAAATCTGTAGAAGGGAAAATTCTGTACATTCAAAATATCAAAAAAATAAATAGCAGAGGGTGTTACTAGACCGACACCGACCCCAAAAATGTGATTAAAAAAATTTTTGTCTGTCTGTCTGTCTGTTTGTTCAGGCATCACGCAAAAACTACCGGTTCGATTACGATGAAACTTGGTATAATTATTCTTTAATAGCCTGGGCCACTTTTCCGGGATGAAAAGTACCCAGTGTGGTACTGGGTACTTTTCATCCCGGAAAAGTATATAGAATTCAAACCAAACTTACCCAAAGTTATTATCAATTATTGCTTAAACAGTTAATGGTACGATGATGAAACTAAGCATAAGCGTTGTTTGTTACAATTTGAAAAAAGTAATTTTAACATTTTTGCAAATTCCACCTCCAAAGGTATAAAAAAGGAGGGTAAAAATTGTATGGGACAACGTGATTCCTTGGTCCGATCTACTTAAAATTTGGCATAAAGCATTACTAACATAATTGATGGAAGACGTGTTTCGTATTGGAACGAAGTTCCTTATCGCGCGTTGTGAAAGGGGCTAGACGGAAAAAATTCTCACGAAAAGTTGTAACGACACTTTTTTAACCGACTTCAAAAAAGGAGGAGGTTACTCAATTCGGCCGTTTATATGTTTTTGCTATAGTATGGAGGGTAGAGGTACCTCTACCCTCCTTTAATATGGGGGTAATAGGGGGGGGGATTTAATATGGGGGGAAGGGGGGAGGGGTAATAAAATGGGGGTTAATAATAAAAAAAATATTATTATTAATTTAAAAAAATATAATTTTATTACAATTCCTTCACTAATTTTTGTTGTTTTTGTTTCTGTACAATATTTTTTTTAAATTAAAATAATTTTTTTTTACAATTCCTGCACTAATTAATTGAAAGGAACTTCGTTCCATTCGGGTGTCCCTTGACACCTCTCAAGTTTTTTTTATTGAAATTTACACTATAACGAGCTAAAAAGGGAATGTAAATTATTTTGGGGCTGATTTTCTCCGGAGTTGATATCAATACTCCTTAAATACTCTTATTTTATACTTAAATTACTTTTTATTTTGACACATAATTAGTGAAAGTTCAATACAATTGACGTTTTCATTTATGTTTTATTTCAAACTTTAAAAATTATTGCTAATTTATTAAAATTTTGTGTGACAAAAATACATTTGTGACAAGAAGAAAAAAATTCTAAAATGGCTAGCCAGAAAAATTAAAGACCACGCTTCAGGTAGTATCCACTGCATGTTACCATCTACGCTCAATCCTTACGACAAAAATTGTCAGCAGCCCTAAGAGACTGGTCATGGAAGGCATGAACTTTTTAAAAATATAAATTCTAAATATAGTGCCGACTGCATTCTGTCAGGAAACAGACTCACTAAGTCTTTGTAAAATACGGGAATGGCCTCTACGTAGACTACATTCGACAGGACTGAAAAGAGCCATTACAGTGAACATGAACGCTCAGCTGATGAAATTTACATACATTGTTATTACGTTACCAGGTCTTGGTTGGACCATCTGTATTAGGAGGACAAAGCCTACAGTAGTTCGGTTTGTCCAAACGTCGTCGTAGGCTGGGACTACCTGAAGAAGGAACTAAGTTACGATGTCAATGCTTAGAAGAGAAGTTCTGTTAAGTAGTAGTTTAGACATTGAATTAAGAAATGTATTTAATAAATAAATTTACTTAGCTCATATTATTTTGCGTTATGAATTTGTTAATCAGAAATCTATCTAACTAGGTATTATTATAAATGCGAATGTTTGTGAGTGTGGATGTTTGTTACTCTTTCACGTTGTAACGGCCGCACGGATCTAGCTGAAATTTGGTGTCTAGAGAGATATGTTATAGTCTAGGAACAAAATTTCACGCAGGCGAAGCTGCGGGCATCAGCTAGTAATATATTAATTTTGTAGAATGATCATAGATGGCATTTGCATTTGGAATATTTGAGTTTTTGGAAGATTATAACGCAGTCACTAGCATAACAAGAAAGCGGCGTCATGTACAACTTGGCGAAGAATGTGATCCTTGATATGGTGTACAATAAGGCGCTAGACAGACGACGGGGCGGGCCGGACTTTTTGTCCGCGACGTAATAAAGACCCCGTCTGTCCGCCGATGCCCGCGACTGCCCGCCCCGCGAACGCAACGCACACGACGGTCAGAGGCAGTTAGTTTACGACGTTCGTTCTAGCGAAGAGACTGAGCTAGCCGCCCCGGCCCGCCCCGCGCCGCCGTCTGTGTTACTTCATACAAACTGGTTTGTGTGATCCATGGCGGGTAGCCGCGCCGCCACTGACCGGCGGACAACTGCGGTGCGGTCTTTTTGCCCTTCGTGTGCGTTGATAGTATGGGATTCTCATAGTGCTATCGTGCGCGGTCAAATTGCCCGGCCCGGCCCGCCCCGTCGTTTGCTTTACGCCTAAAGTGTATTGTATTCTATTCTATTCTAACCCTTTAATTTAGATGACGCAGAGTTTATCAAAAGATATAGACTCAGTAAAGAGCTGGCACATAACCTTTGCGATGTGTTGAGGCCGCTAATGAAACTCGGTTAGATCTTTGGCTGCAAAATAAACATTAGATACTTAGGCTTTTTTTTACGTGAGGGAAAATCCTCAAAGGATGTTATGAAAGGATACAACCTGTGTTTGGGAGGCCCGGGTAAGCCCTCAGAAGGATGTCCCGGGACTCCCAACAGACCTACGGCCGCCACTGCGGCCTCGCCCAGGGGGTGGTTCGGGTGCTATCCCGCGTCTTTGAGGGGTTTCGGGTGTGATCCCGCTTCTAAGGGGGGGCGTGCGTGAGTTGCTCACGTCACGCTGCCCTCATGGGCCTGCTTCTGTAAGGACGGTGAGCGACCCCTTCACCGTCCTCTGACATCGGTCATGGAGGCCGATAGTCCTCGGCGAAGACACGTCGGCGGCGTCCAGGCCGCCGACTGCGGAACTCGTGTGGGAGAGCTCTCTCCCGCACACATTACTTAGGCTATAAGTAAGCTGACTTCGTTACAGCAGTAAACAATTACTTAGGCTATAAGTAAGCTGACTTCGTTACAGCAGTAAACAAATATTTTATTTAATGAAAATAATATGAATTCGTATAGTAGGTACAGTTGAACCACGTTTATAAGTCGCATCGACAAAGTTCGCCTGCTCAGAAGAGAGCAAGCTAGCGCCGATTAATAACGATTGCCAACCCTGTTGAAACACCGACTTTATTGCGTTACGTTAAGGTTGAAAATGCAATAAATCCAGAGAGTAGTGCTATCTCGCTCATTGTTCCTCACTGCGCCGCGATGCTGCGGGCATCGAACACGGCGCGCAGGCGGCAACCAATAACAAAGGGCCATATTTGACGCGTCTATGCGGAGCGTTGTGATTGGTTAAGATTTTTTCGCGCGTTTCGACTATGAGACTTCTGCGCAGGTACATCGGTGTAACTTATAAATGTGGTACAGATAGTTCAACTCATCAGTGCGCGCGGCGCTATGTTTGCGTGCGCTAGTAATTATACAGCTTTTATTTGTGTGGCAGTGACGCGGCCGTCTTCACAGAGTACATTTGTATATTATGAGATAGAGACGTAACTCGACTTATTGACGACACCAGCGGTGCCAAGCAGTCTTTGCAGGAAACTCTCTCCGTGGCCGCGAAATAAAAATCATAATGAACAAAAAGCATACAGCGTCATCTACCACGTTTTGAAGGCAACTCTTACGATATAATGAAACGAAATTAAATATCATGACAAGTCTCAGTGTAACTGCAACGTTGACATACTGTGTAAGTTGGTTACATTATAATTCATTACACAGTGTTCTAAGCATGGAGCAAATATAAGAGAGGAGGTGTTGTAATGAGAATTTCATATGAAACAAAGTGTGACCCGGCGCGGGGAGAGGGTGCGGTGAGGAGGGGTTAGTATCCGCCCACTTTACTATTGTCCATCTAGCGGCGAGTGTCCAAACTACTTGCTTACTTCAACATCCATGTAACTACGTAGTACAACTACCACACACTAAAAACAGGGCCGAAGTTAGAATATATTGTCCTCCGGAGTATTCAACTCTTAGCAAGATTAATTATTATTTATTTTAATCGGTATGAAAAATATTATCAGAATGCATTCTGATATTTTTTAATTTATCAAAAGTAATCGCTTCTCAGTGGTAATTGAGAAGTGAAGATAATAAATCTTCGTAATTTTATATTTTTATAATGTCTTCTCAAGATTGTAAGATAAGTACTCTTTTTAGAGAGAGAATAACAAATATCTAATGACAGTCTCTGTGGCGTATTATTATTTATTATTTATAAATAGTAAATATTTGTGAACATTCACACACAACATCATCTAGCCCGAATTAAGCTAATATAAGCTTGTGCTATGGGATCTAGACGACTGATAGACATACTTGTATATTTCTAAATACATACACATTATACATAGAAAACACACAAACTCCGAAACAAACATTTGTGGATCACACAAATATTTGGACCGACCCAGGAATCGAACCCCGGACCTCCAGCGCCGCAGGCGGTATCACATACCGACTACGCAACAGAGGCAGCCGATTTATAAATATGACTCGAACTGACTTCCGTTCTCGTGAAAATCAATTCCAAATAATGACTCAATAGACAATAATACGCACCCAAGTCAAAACTACCATGATGCCAATAAAGATTCATAAAAGATTATGAATGTTTTGGGTAGTTTCAGATGCGGAACCAATAAAAGACAATATTATAGCGAAAATAATTTATTTACAGAATTTACTTTATCTCTCTCAAAGCTCTAACAGTTATCAAGCGTGGGCTGTATTGTTAGCACTAAATATAATAGAAAAACCCGGTCAAGTGCGAGTTGGACTCGCCCATGAAGGGTTCCATAGCAGCAAGTTTTTTTTTTTTTTTTTTTTTTTTATGAGATAACACAAATGTCATCTCATAACAATTACAATCTAGCCTTGAGGCTAATAAGTAATTTAGATTTAACTTATTTTACTAAAGCTTACAGAGTAAAGAATGTGTCCATCGGCACTTTTCTTATTGTCTCTAATTATAATAGAAAGTCACTTTGTTCTTGTGTTCTTCAAGTATAGCACTCACTGCACTACTTTACACTAATTTCACTAAACTAGATCAAAAGGCTTAGTCCTTTTCAGTCTCCTTAAAATGTCCGTGGTGTCAAGAAGCTGGATTGCCTCGACATTCACATGTTTTAGAAGTCTTTGTTCGTGAGCTTCGGCATATTTTTTTATAACCTTTGTAACAAGGTCCACTCCTAAGTCCCGGTGGATGTCCTTATTTCTAATGTACCAGGGAGCATTTATTATACTCCGAAGTACTTTATTTTGGAATCTTTGAATTATCTCAACATTGGTGCGTTTTGTACAGCCCCAAAGCTGAATGCCATATGCCCATACAGGCATAAGTACTTGTTTGTACAGAAGTACCTTGTTGTACACTGATAATGTTGAGTGTCTGCCGAGTAGCCAGTACATTTTCCTGAAGCGTAAATCTAACTCCTGGCGTTTCTTTTTGACGTGTGCCTTCCAGCGTAGTTTTGCGTCAAGCGTCATACCCAGGTATTTTGCCGTATTTTCATATGGTACTATTTTACCGTTAATGTTTACCGGTGTATAGTTAGGTTTTTTGTTTGTGAAGTCTATGTGAGTCGATTTGGACTCATTTAGTTTAATTCTCCATTTTTTTGTCCAAGCAGTGATGGTGTTGACGGCCGATTGAAGTTTCTCAATGGCTTTTTTGTGAGTGGCACCTGTTGCCATGATGGCTGTGTCATCTGCGAAGGTTGCAATAACATTGTTTTTTATTTCTGGAATATCGCAGGTGTACAATAGGTACAAGATAGGGCCAAGTACACTTCCCTGTGGTACTCCAGCTTTTATTTGTTTGAGACTAGAATAAGCTTCTTCTTGTCTTACTCTGTATGTCCTCTCTGTTAGGTATGATTCTAAAATATCTGCAAATTGTTTTGGTAGCAGTTTCCTGAGTTTATGAATAAGGCCTCTATGCCACACCTTATCAAATGCCTGTGCTATGTCTAGGAATACTGTAGAACAGACTTTTTTTTCCTCTAGTGCTTTTTCAATGACGTTGGTGATTCGGTGAACTTGGTCTATGGTGGAGTGTTTTTCTCTAAAGCCAAATTGATAATTGGGAATAAGTTTTCTTTCTTCTATTATAGGCTTAAGACGTCTCAGAAGAAGCTTTTCAAATAGTTTTGAAATGATTGGCAGCAGTGATATTGGTCTGTATGATGATACATTTTGAGGAGACTTTCCTGGTTTGGGGATCATTATAACTTCAGCAATTTTCCAGATACTAGGCACATGTTTTAGCCGGAATGTGGCGTTTATAAGGGTAGTAAGTTTAACTATGGCTTTACGAGGAAGGTTTTGAAGGACTTCGCCAGTGATAAGATCATATCCGGGCGATTTCTTTTTAGCCAACTTTTTGATAATATTATTGACTTCTTTTGGAGTAACTAGTTTTATTTCCAAGTAATCGTGGCAAATGACATCGGATGTTATGTTATCAGAGCTTCCCTCGTCGTTAGTTCGAAATATTTGTTGTAGGTGTTCTGCAAATATAGTTGCTTTCTGCTCATTACTCCTGGCCCAGTTTCCATCTATTTTTTTTATGGGTGAGGCATGAACAATAGGCTTTTTTAAACTTTTAGTGACTTTCCATAGTGAATATTCGGTTTTTTCACTATTTGTTAATTGACTAAGGTAGTCTTTTGTAGCATCATCATGATAGTTTTGTATCGCTTTACTCAATCTTTTTGTAAGTCTGTTCAATATTGTTTTGTCATACGGATATCTAGATTTTTGCCATTTTTGTCTCTGAATTCTCTTAATGGCAATGAGATTTCTTATTTCTACTGGATATCTGTGGCTTGCAACTTTTGTTTTTAAGACTGGTGTATTTTTCCAGCTGCAGTTTTGGATGTCGGTCACAAATTTTGACACTTCTTTATCTAATTGCTGTTTATTTTTTAAAGGTACTTTGAGATCAATAATGTTGTCTAAATCAAATTTGAAACTCTCCCAGTCAGTGTTTTTATTTACCAACATTGGATTGCTCTTTTTTTGAATTACTGTTTCGCTTAAGATTAATATAATAGGGGAATGATCGGAATTCATATCCAGTCCTTCTTGTATATTGAGAAGTGTGACTGATAGGTTCTTGTAAATGAAGAAGTCGATCAGATCTTGAGTTCTTTGCTTATCTGTAGGCCAGTAAGTGGGTTTTCCTGTTGAAATTGCATTGCACTTGATTTCTCTCATAGCACTTAACAGTTCCTTACCTTTACTGTTGGTTAATCGGGATCCCCAATATGTATTTTTTGCGTTGAAGTCACCTCCTAATATAAATGTGTTACCAAGAATTTTAAGTAGGTTTCTGTACTGCTCTATTTTCAGAGCATGCTTTGGTGGGCAGTATATAGCTGCTACGGTAATTTGATGAAATTTAGTTTGGACCCTTACGGCTACAGTTTGTATGAATTCTTCTTCATATGTATGTTCTAGGTAATGGTAGATGTTCTCTTTTATTATGACGGTGCTTCCCCCTCTCGCAGTGTTGACAGGATGCAGTGCATGATATATTTTATAGCCAGTAATATGGATATATGATTCTTTAGTGAAGTGTGACTCAGAAATGAGGCAAACATCAATTTCTTCTGTGGCAAGAACAGCCTGCAACTCGTTTCGATGTTTTAGGAGTCCGTTTGCATTCCATGCCATAATTTTTAGTGTGTTCTTCATTTTTGCGTTATATAAGGTAGTTTGGTAGCACTACTTTCTAGGTTCTTCAACCTTTGATCAAAAGAGGTTAAAATATTTAATATTTTGTTTATATTTTCGCTCGTCTCGGAGTCTCCTGACATGAGAGGCTGCGGACCATGTACCAGTGGTTGTAGAGGTTGCTGCTGTGCTGTCATCATTTGGGCATAAGTCACATTATTTTGAGTAAAACGTAATGCCTCTTTTTTTTTACTACTAGGGACCTGAACGATAGCTGTAGTTACTTTTTTTTTAATTGCTTTGTTTTTTAGCTCTTGCAATTCTCTTGCTACCATGCACCCTCTGTAGTTCGCCGGGTGTGGCTGACCACAGTGTACACATTTGGGTTTTTCTGCTATTGATTTAGTGCAGTCTTTGGTCAGATGTTTACCAATACATTTCACACATCTAGGTTCCTTGGAACAATATTTCTGTGTATGGCCATATGCTTGGCATCTTTTACACTGAGGTATTAGTTTCGATGATTTTAAAGGCTGCACTTCAACCTTACAGCCTAGTATAGTCTTAATACCATAGATCTGATTTATGTTTTCGTCTTTTTCAAAGGAAAGCATAAACATATTTAGAGGTTCCTTAGTCCTCCAACTTAATTTGTTTATGGCTTCCTGGATTTTAAAGCCTTTGGAATCCAGATCTTCCACTATTCTGATTGGCAAACAAGAAGAGGGTAAATTTTTAACGATGACTCTAATCGGCCTATCTTGTTTGTTCTCATACGAGTGCCAGAGACAATTATTTTGTAATAATAAATTAGTTATTGCCCTGTAGGAGTCTTCGTCCCTGGCATTTACTTTGACGGTGTTCCCACTCATCATTTTCACCATGAAGGAGTCCTTATTTGAGCATGTCAATAAAAGGTCATAAAACTTCTGGTAGTTTTTAATGTCTTCTACTATGACTGGAGGGGGTGGGGGTGCCTTTTTTGCTTTTGGTTTCTCAGGTTCTACACTAGCCTGAGATTCAATAGCGCTTACTCCTTGCGATGGAGGAGATAGTGAGGTGTTCAACTTCCTCTTCTTCCTACTTTTCACACGAACCCACTCAGTTTCTCTGGCAAGTTCCTCTTCGTCAGTCTGATATTCGACAGTTTTCTGGGGCTCATTATTTGCAGAATGTTCCGTCTGAACAGTTACATTCCTTTGTTCCTGAATTACTTTCAGCTGTTGTTGCAGTGATTCGATTTGGCTACTGAGGTCTTTCACTAGCTGTTGCAGTTCTAGACGCTCATTTTGTTCCTCTTTGTACCGGGAGTACAATTGATGTTCGAGTTCAGTTTTGAGAACTACTTTGTTTGGAGTTGTCATGATTAAAATCAAGTTATAATTATAAAACTATAACTTACCGCAAATCCGCACAATTATGCATGATTCACTTACGACTGTATGTAGGTCATCGCGACGGCCGTGACGGCAGTGCACGTTTGAGTAGGCTGCTGCGTCAGCACTTGTACACGAGCGCGCACTTATGCAAGAAAGTGTGTGACTCGACCGTTCTCGCTAGAAGTCGATCGACGACTGATAGCAGCAAGTAACATAATATAAAAGTTCTTGTAGTTCGTTTTAACTTTGATTGATGTTTTAACACGTTCACAGTGGTAGTGATTTATCTAACCAAAAATTGCTGTTTATAACGTATTGAAAAAAAACTACAAACTCTATCTCGTTCAAACCAATTTTCGTTGGTAGTTTCTATGGCAATGTACATCATATATTTTTTTTAGATTTATCTCACTTTAGTAAAAAATGATGCTAGGAACCACAATAGCATTTTCCTATCTATAGATAGCCCACACGAATGGGTTGGTTGAAAAAAAAAAAATCAGTTTTAGTTCTGAGTATGGGGACCCCCAAAACTTACTGTTTTTTTTTCAAGTTTTATATTAAAATCTTAAGCGGTTTACAGAATACATCTACTTACCAAGTTTCAATAGCATAGGCCTTATTGTTTAGTAGAAAAATGGCTGTGACATACGGACAGACAGACAGACATGACGAATCTATAAGGGTTCCGTTTTTGCCATTTGGCTACGGAACCCTAAAAATGGAAGAATAATCCTCTCATTAATTCAATGAAGCAGCTGCTAATTTTCTTTGATACCGTGGATAACATGCAACTGCTTTACAAACTTCACAACTTACGAACGCTTTACGAACTTACTCAGGACTTATACAAAAACAAAATCAATAATAACCTCGTAATAAACTAAACAATAAACAAAAATATAAAAAAAAAAAAAAAAATATAATAAACTCGTAAATAATAAATTTAAACAGACCGACATATCTAATCCTACACAAGGTAAAGATCCTTTTTTTAATTTATTCAGGCCTTTTTTTGTTACAATAAAATCTTCTGGTCTAAAATGAAGAGAACAAATCTTTGTATATTTCGTCGGAGTCCAGTCTTGTCTATTGATTTTTGTTGTCCATTGTTCTTTATAATATTCGTCGGTCGGGAATCTGGAACATACATAATATATTAAAAGATTATGTTATACTAAGGACCTGCAGATGATTTATACATAAGTAATTAAATAAAGTCAAAAAAAGGTGGGCTTTAAATATACCAAGTCATTTGTAAAACACCAGTAACCTGCCAGGACTGCGTAGTTTATATCATAAGCAACAACATTTGGTCTACCACTTCTACGATACACTGAACCCAAAATGATGGTAGCTGTCAAGATCTGGCATAGAACTGAATCCAGTCGTTAACAAAAATTTGTTTGTACGTTAGTGGGTGGGTACTCTATTTACTACGGATATGGGCCCCTCGGTGAAATTCTAAATTCAACCCTGTTTTTTGGTGCAGTTAATATTCTTGGCACTAGATGGCGGTCTGTCATCGAGTTCTTAAAAAAATTTGTAAAAATAATGTTTAGCTGCCTTAATTCATTTCGGAATTATTGTTAAATAAATTTAAATACGTAAGAATTAATATTATATTAATACTGGCTCTGCGCACCTATATATTTTAGATAATCAAAACACAAAATATCGCCATCTAGTGTCGAATAAAAAAAGGTTTTACAGTTTCCGGGGATCAGAGATGTTTCTAGAATAATTTATAAAAATAAAGAATAAAAATACTTACAAATGAAATGTGATGCCATGCATAGCATCAGAACGTCTATCCGAATAACTTTTACACGATAAAACACAACACTTCATGCTTTTCTTCGTATTTTTTTCTTATTTCACGAAAATACGAAATTTGACGTATATTTGCGTTATCGTACAGGAAGTTGCCTAGACGAACGCGGACAGTGCACTGACTTAAGCCACGCCCATTGATGACGTCAGGACCCGCATTGAACGGTCACAGTGCACGCTTGCTTAGGCCCTCTCCTCTCTTATATTTGCTCCATGGTTCTAAGTGATAATACCATGGGTACAGTCGTTAAAGAAAATGTCTAGTTCTTTACGGAGAAAATGTTTAAGAAGTCAGATAAATATTTTTGATGTGTCAATTCGATGTAATTAATATTTTTTATCACTATATAAATATTATTATAAAACAAAGTCCCCGCCGCGTCTGTCTGTTCACGATAAACTTTAAAACTACTGCATTGATTTTCATGCTGAGATCACCAATGATTCTTGAGAACGGTTTGCGTATATAATTTGTTGAGTTTGTTTGACATTGACTAAAATATAACGATATTAGTTGGAGATGTAGGAAAAAAATAAGATGTCTGGGAGCTTATAACGAAAACGCTGCCTTAACCCTTCGAGGCATAACACAATAGTGTATGGTAGAATTGTGTAACTTTTAACGGCCTACAGAATAGTCATAAAATGATAGAGCCCAAATTCTAATGCAAAACAAAATAGAAATGCAGAGGTGGTCGACAGAAGAAAACATTGCTTTACAGCAAATATGACAAAATATTTACGGTTTGACTTGATTTAAAAAGTAAAAAGACCATACTCTATACATCTAAAAAAAGTATGTGTGTGTAACCTTTACGCGTGCTTGAAGTAAAACTTCTTTGCCAGTGATTGCATCAAATGATATATTAATATCATTCATTCGAATTTTGAATATTCAAAATTCAAATGGCGTTACTTCCGTCAGAAAAAATATCTGAGTTACTCCCTAGGTCGCGCCTAAAGAAGTTTTACTTCAAAAAACTGTTGAGGGTCGAGAGTCTGTACATGGAAGATAATTTGAAAATTTTTACTGTAGGGCGTTCTCTAATCGATACTGTAGCCGAAAATGTAATTAAAAATTTTCATATCTGTCTGTCTGTATTCTGAATAAGTATCTAGCTAAAACTACTGAATTGATTTAAATGCAACTTGGTACAATCTGAGCTTATGATCCGAAGAAGGTTCTGGGATACTTTTGATCCCGATATTTTGCGCGTTTCCTTTGTCAGAGGGCAGGGCAGTTTTACACGCTGCTTGATGAGTCTGATGAAAAAATACCTCTCCTTTCATACACCTTATGTGACGTAAACAAAGTTGCAAGGGTCAGCTAGTTTGTTATAAGATTTATGACACACCTACTTCAGCCATGTGGCTTAAAAGTTCTTCGGCTACCACCGTATCATCCTGAAATAAACCCAATCGAAAATGTAGGGTGAATTGAAAAAAAAAAAAAAATGCTTCGCATAACATCAAACAAAATGTGGTGGGAATAATGAAATTAATAAACTAACGTTTAGGTCAAATTGATGAAGAGATGCGGCGTAATACAAAGTACCTAAGTAGAAGAATACTATGGACATTTTGATATGGAATCTGAATTTATAATTAACCTTGTAGAGAGCAGCGAATCCTAAAATTCCTAAATTTTATTCTTTTAGCAGCGATACATATTAATATGTTTAACATACATTTCACCCCTTATTTTTTTATTTTAGTTAAACAAGTGTTTTTGTATTTTGTACTTTACTGTACCTCTTGTCACGCACACGAAGTCACTGTGTTTGTACGAGGCTTACCCACACATAGGGCCACGCGCACAGATGAGTTGAACTTACTATACTACTGTACCCTGTTACTATTGTACTTACCTTGATACCATGTTGAATATCGACATCTCACAACAAGACCAAAGAAATATATTAATAGAATAAGCTAAGTAACCCGGCTTATCAGTTTTATTATATCCACTTAACATTTTTGTTTCAAATTTCGTTCGCACCTTAGCACCACTTGACACCCAAAGCAATTTACCTACCGATTCACACCATGGGCGTCTATAGCAAACAGCCGTAGTTAGTACATTTTTAATTTTTGTTACTTTTTTAGCGAATATTTAGTAAATTTTCATGTTTATTTACTAATTCTAGTAGTTATGCTTAAGAAATAAATGTATTTTAATCAATACTTAGTTATTAAATAAATGATTTTACGTTCAAACCAACTCTCAATGAGCGATTCGGACCGTGACGTTTAGAAAAGGACATCGCTCTGTAAACTAAGTATCCCTGTCTCGTTTCTTTATAATAGAATTACAAATCATTCACTCTTTCATAGCACTATAGCAGGAATGGAACAATTTTGTATAGATAGGGTCATGGTACGAATAAATGTATTGTTATTGTAAGCTTGAAATAAGATTGTTTTGTAAAACGTGGTGGTAGGCCTCCTGGACTCCTTGTTCCCGTCAAGAGCGGAGGAACACATTCCTCAATCGCCAACGCCTTCAACACCTTGCCCTGGAGCTGCGTTAGGGAGGCGCTAATTTACCATGGAGTGCCTCCCTACCTCCGTCGAATTGTCGGGGCTTATCTCTCCGAGAGGGCATTACTTACCCGAGCTGGCTAGGGCCGGGTCGGCGAGATGTGTCGTGCGGTGTTCCACAGGGATCGGTATTAGGGCCGCTCCTGTTCAACATCGGTTACGATTGGGTGCTGCGTGGTCCGTTGCTCAGAGGGGTCGGCGTAACGTGTTACGCCGACGACACCCTCGTTACGGCGCGGGGAGCGTTTGACGGAACTGAGGGGAGCATCAGCCGCACTCGCGCGGCTTATGCTCAAAATCAGGGGACCCAGCGCTCCCTACAGGAGACTGTACCTGGGGATCGTGCGAAGCATGGCCCTACACGGGGCCCCCGTATGGGCGGAGACCCTGACGGCCAGCAATGTGGCTAGATTGCTGAGCCCGCAGAGAGCGATGGCCGTCAGGGTGATAAGAGGATACCGCACGATCTCCGGTCAGGCGGCATGTCTCCTAGACGGAACCCCTCCATGGAACCTGGAAGCGAGAGCCCTTGCGTCACTGTTCAGATGGCGCAAGGAGGCGCTGGAGCGGGGTCAAAGGCCTGTGTCTCGAGAAATCGAGGCCCAGCGGCCCCTGCTCCACCAGGAAACCGTGGAGACATGGAAGATGCGACTTGAGCAACCAAAGGGGGGATTCGCCACAATCGCGGTCGTCAGACCGATCATGGACGAGTGGCTGGAGAGAAGACACGGTGTTTTCTCCTACCGGTTGTCGCAGATACTTACCGGGCACGGTAGCTTCGGTAGGTATCTGTGGCGAAGACACCGGGAAACCACGGCTGAGTGTCAGCACTGCGAGGACCGCAGCGATGACACAGCGCTCCATACGCTAGTGGAGTGCACAGCGTGGGCGCAACAGCGCCAGGTCCTCGTAGTGGGTCTGGACGTGGACACTCTCGCTCGAGACCATGGTGCGAGCCATGATCTTCAGCGGGAGTAAGTGGGACTGCGCCGCCTCTTTCTGCGAGCAGGTCATGCTCGTGAAGGAGGCGGCGGGGCGGGTACGGGAGATAACTCTCCCACCCGAGTTCCGCAGTCGGCGGCCGACGTGTCTTCGCCGAGGACTATCGGCCTCCATGACCGAGGGTCTGAGGGCAGTAAAGGGCCAAAAAGAATGCACATCGAGCTTTAGAAAGAGGCAATCGGCTAATTTCAACTTCGTATAGCGATATCTGTGTCGCACACACCATGACGTTTGTTTTGTTACGTAGTATTGTATTCTCTTTGGTTTTGTCAGTCATGGTTCAAATGCGAGAGAGTGCAGTCGCTTATAGAGCTGCTAAAACCCCTATAAAATTAAATTAGTACCTACTATGGCATCTATAGGAAAAAAAGGTAAGCCGTTAAGGGTCCGTTCACACACCGGCTCGGAGAGCAGAGCAGATTCTTATCACGTTGAAAACAGAGTTTTTATTATTTAAAGTAGGGTTTATTTTTGCATGTGCACTGCTTTTGTCATTGAGAATGCTTGAACGCGCTTGATGTGAAATAATAAGAGGAGCTGACCGGCTCCGATCGCGTACTTTTCTCGTTCGCGCAGCCGTTCGGCTCCGATTTCATGCTCTTTCCCGCTCGCGCAGCCGATCGGCTCCGATTTCATGCTCTTTCCCGCTCGCGCAGCCGATCGGCTCCGATTGCGTGCTCTTTCCCGCTCGCGCAGCCGATCGGCTCCGATTGCGTGCGAGCCTCCCCACGCCTACCGCCATTTTGATAGCACAATTTAAACAGAACAGTTGTGTGCACTTATACGAAAACATGACTGATGAAAAATTTATATATTTCTTCATCGGAGCTATCTAAAACCATGTTCCGAATAGCACCCGTTAACACCGAAAACAAAACTTGGAATACTGGTACTGCCTTTGTAGTGAATCGATGCACTCGATGCATCCGATCGGCTGCGAGCGCATCCGACCGGCTGCGAGTGCATCGACCGGCTGCGAGCGCATCCGACCGGCTCCGAGCGCATCCGACCAGTGCCGAGCGCATCCGCTTTTAGCCGGTCTGTGTGAAATAATTGGCGGCTCCTCTCCGACCAACTACGAGCGTATCCGATCCGGTCTGTGTGAAAAGAAAAGTGCGCGCCGATGCTCTCCGAGCCGGTCTGTGTGAACGGACCCTAAGACTAACTAATTTCGCGTGACTGGTAGACACCAGTCACGCGAAATTATCCATAATGTTTATAAATATTTTTTATCTGAAGCCAACCAATTTAATTTATCTGAAGCCAACCAATTTAAAAAACATGAGGATGTTAATGTAAGTAATTATTTTAAGAAGGTTCAACAGAGAGTTGCAGATGCCACTGGAATTTCAAAAAGAACTTTGAACAATATATTAAACGAAGTCGGCACTGGCACTGATAATACACATTCCAGTGGAACAAAATCCAGCTCTCGAAAAAATGGGAGACCAAAAAATCTATTTCGTTTAGATATGGACGATTTTGATTTTGATGTTGTTAGAAGAATGCCATGTTCGCAAAATGTCAACCGTTCGCTAAATGTCAAGTTCGCAGAATGTCATGTTCGCAGAATGTCAACTTCGCAGAATGTCATGTTCGCAGAATGTCAACTTCGCAGAATGTCAAGTTCGCAGAATGTCCAATATTCATTATAACGTTGTCACCACTAATTGGTGTGGGATTTATGGGACATGTTGGTGTTGAATGGTTATAAAAAAAAATAAGTCGGGATGTTAACCATTCACTTATTATGGTTAAAAACTCGACTTGGTATAAATCCACGGACGCTAAATGTGATTATCACAACGAAATGAATAACGAAAACTACGAGAAGTGGCTGGTTAATCAATTAATTCCAAATATACCTAATGATTCTGTTCTGGTTATCGACAACGCACCCTATCACAATAAATATGTTGAAAGACCCCCCAACTCAAACACCAATAAACCGGAAATGATCAATTGGTTACAACGACACGAAATTTCAGTTGATCATAAATTAACAAAACCTCAGATATATAATATTATATGTCAGCACAAGGACAGATTTACAGAGTTTTCCGGGAACAAGATACTAGCCGAACATGGGCACACTGTGTTGCGATGCGATTGCCACCGTACCATCCGGATTTTAATCCAATTGAAAATATATGGTGTCAACTAAAAGGCTATGTAGCCGCGAGAAACGTGGATATGAATTTAAGTTCAATAAAGACATTATTAACTGAAAAATTAAACATGATCGGGGCTGATGAGTGGAAAAAGGTTTGCGATCATGCGATAAAATGCGAGAATGAATATCGAGGAATTCAACACGCTATGGACGACAAAATAGATAGATTGGATAGACTAGTAATAAATACAGCTGATAGTGGCAGTGACACAGACCTCAATGAGAGCACAGATAGTGAAATGGAAGGAATTGAATATAAATGATTTTGTTTTTATTATACTAATTCCGTGTTTTTCCCCGTGCGGTGTTCTATTAGAATAAGAAAAATTATATGTCGCATAAGTCGACTAAGGGTACAGGGTTAAACCGTGTTGTGGCCGATGGCCTAGCAATTTGTCACCACAAAATTACACTTTTTGTCGATCTTATGTAAAATATATATTTATGAAGATTATTTTTTCCTAACAAGAATATAACAATAATTAAAAATAGTTACATCGTGTTTTACAGCTCTATATATTTCACGTGAAATCAAAACAAAACAACAATAAAGTACTAAGTGCTAAATTCAAATTCTGATAAACGACTAATCTAATAATTGATGTAGGTACATGGAAATGAGCATTCGTTTGCATTCGGAAATGCGATGATTGCCGATGTGCATTCGTTATGGCCCCGTACTGTAATGTACTTTTTTATCTAATTAAATGAGTTTGATTCTCATAAAAACTTGTCATAAAATAGATATATGTCTTTAGAACAATATTTTACGTATAGGTTTTTCTTAAAACCCCTCAGATTTCATATCTGTAATATAATGTATTAGAATCGAATGTAATCCGGCAAAAGCGTACGCTGCAATCCTTCGAATTGCCTTAGGATTTGTCAAGGTCGAACATAAAAAAAGATTCCGTGATAATTTTTCTTTACAAAGACATATGCTTGTACATAGTAATTAAAAACCGTTTATGTGCGATGTTTGTGGAACACTGATTAAGAGAAGACAGCATTTAATACGACATTATCGTACGCTTCATGCTGAGAAATCTTATCAGTGTGGTGGATGTAAAGAAAGTTTTGATCAGAAAGTTTGTTAAAGAATCCACACTCGGATCGGGATACACAGGGGAAATTGAAAATTATTCATATAGTTGAGAAGCGCTCGTGGCCCCGCGGACTCAAGTGTTCTGTAAACGATCACTGCAGTAAGCAACTTTCACTATGGCCGGTCCATGGATGGATGACCATCATGTGATCACTTTGTGACATTTATTTGAGCGTTTCCGTGCTTCGGAAGGCACTTTAAGCCGTTGGTCCCGGTTGCCAGTAAAATGGCAGTCGTTAAGCCAAGTTGAAGGCTTTATTTCAACAGCAGGCAGTCACAACCTGCGCCTGTCCATTTAAACACGGCAATACGGCTCACAACGTATTACGTGGGACAAATTATAAAAAGGTGAAATGTGGGTAGGGTCAAGTGTTCAACAATGAAACACTAAAAGTTCATAACCTCGTACATCTTATGTTTTTGCTGATAGAAGTCTATAATTTTACAGGCATGTAGTCAATATGATTGGGTATCGAATGTCATTTATAGATTTTTTTAAATAAAGTAATTTGAATCGACAAAGGAATAAAAACTAAGAAATGGGATTTGTGTCATTGTGTCCATATAGGCGTACACAATGAAACACCATATATTCAACAATGAAACACCATAAATAAACTGTGCCTAATTCAAATTTTGTTTAATGTAGGTAGTTATTAAAGAAAGAGCAGTCGTGCCATGCATGCTGCATGTTTCAGGCTTTTTTAATGACAGTTCTGCATTCCCTGATTTATAAGACCTTAAACATTCGATTCCAGCCATTTTCCCAGTTAACAGAATATTGAATATTGCTAATTTTTGCCATTTGGTAAGCAATACGCCCCTCGTCCTTTTTACAGCTTTGTTACGCGACATCTTAAAATAAAAACAAATTTTAAAAGATAAGGTTACACAATATTAACCAATAAAAATCTAGATTTATATAGATATCTTATGATGGTACACAATAAAACAGTGTTTCATTGTGTCCATTGTTAAACTGTCTCATTGTTGACTACCTAGGGTTTATCGAACTAACTTTTAATTTATGTTCACAAAATTGTAACTTTGAAACAAATGATATATGCCAAAATAATCTACAAAACATGTAGAATGCAGGATAATCATAAAAAATATAATATTCCTAACCATTAAATAATGAAAAATCTTTAAAGATAGCCAAAAATACTTCAATTTTTGACGAAAATAGTAGAAATGAGCCGCAGGCGAATCTTTTCTCACGCGGTGCCGCCGCAAACTGGGATAAGCCGGTGGTATCTATTGAGTGTCCTTACGCGATATATTGCACTAACTGCCAACGACTCGTTTTGGAAATATTACTATGTTTTATTGTGTACCACTGTTTCATTGTTGAACACTTGACCCTATATAATATGCCTCTGCCTACCCCTTCGGGGATAAAGGCGTGATGATGAAAAAATAAATCATATAATAGGTGTGAGGTTTCTTATGATTTTACTTTCGTTACAATCTTTGAGAAAACACATTTTACGTGAACAGATAAGTGATGAGTAAGTGAACATAAAAGTGTTAAGTACAAGAAATGTGTGAACGTTTAATAGTAGTTTATGACACTGTTGCATAATAAGGGTTCTTTTTTTAAAACACGAGTGTGTTTTAAAAAAACGAGCCGTAGGCGAGTTTTTTTATAGTATCACACGAGTGTTATAAGACCAAGTTATGTACAGTGTCATACACTACTTTATCTACTCTCATACTATAATACCTGATTTCATTTTGTTGTGATATATAGTTGCTCCTTGATTTCGCCGGTAACAGGTTCATGGTCATGTTTGACGCAGTTTCCAGAATGTCTGGTGGTGTACAATTACCACCATCCTCGCTTTAAGACATGTTTTTACTTTTACACAAAAACTAATTTATTTTACAAATAAAACCAAACTTTGTTTAATTTAAATGTAAAATGTTGGCGCCAAGGCGCAAACATCGATTGCGCATGCGTGTTTCTTTTTTTTTTAGGCTGCGGAGACCATAGATTTAGCATTTTTCGCTACTCTGGAGACACAATTTTTTTTTAAAGTAGAGGTTCAAACTTCTTTTTCAGCTGGAGATTGTTTATGGTGTATCGTAATGATTAAAAAGTTTTATTATGATATAGGTGTCCATACAAGACCTGTATCGTAATAAAACTTTTTTTTTGGCCTGTGCGTAATGTTTGTCATAATAGTATTGATTTCAATTTTATAATCTTTGTATTATAGTATCAGAGTAGATAAAAGTATATAAGTAGGTATAGCTATGAGGAAAAAATTATTGTCAATGTTAAAATGTTATAATATCATTTTAAATTTAATATACTTCATGTTTCTAGGAGAAAATAAACTTCTTTAACCTAAACCTATCATTTCACTATAAAATAGTATGATCCCAATAAAAAAAAACTTGTGAAATATCCAAGTCGTGCATCTTAGTTCTTCTACCGCAAAAAGTTGTGTGAGATTCATGTAATACCAAGTCAATGCCCATTCACAATATTATATACAGGGCGTCCTACGGTTATGCCACTTGGAGGGAAAGAACCTTAAATATTGTAGATGGTACATTTTACTGAAAGAAGGCACTATTTTAATTTAAAAATTACATGAAGCGCTCGTGGCCCCGCGGACTCAGTGTTCTGTAAACGATCACTGCAGTAAATAGCTTTATCAAATGTTAAAATACAAGGTCTACCTTTTATTTCTGACACTATGTTACTTAAAAAATAATCCTTATGATGAAGCCTTTTGATCGGTATGATAAAGCTACAGGGTAATTATTTTATCTCGTGTAGCGGATTCGATTCCCGGCTCAATCGTGTAAGTATTTAAAAATCTATGAATGCGGTTAACTTTTTTTTAAAATTAAAATAATGTCTTCTTTCAGTAAATTGTTCCATCTACAATATTTAAGGTACTTTCCCTCCATGTGGCATAACCGTGGGACATCCTGTATAATATATTATGTTTGAAATAAGTAAAACGATTGACTTGACCATCGCATGAAAACATATATTATACAAGCGGACGTCACGCGGTTTCACCCGCGTAGTTCCCGTTCCCGTGGGAATACGGGAATAAATATAGCCTATGTTCACCGCAAAGAGTGTAGCTTTCCAACAGTGAAAGAATTTTTCAAATCGGTCCAGTAGTTCCGGAGCCTATTCGTTAAAAACAAACAAACAGAAAAACAAATCTTTCCTCTTTATAATATTAGTATAGATTAAACCTTGACTGCTGCCGAACATTCCCTTTGTTCACTAAAATCCATTAAAAAGATCCATCATGGATCTTTGTGGACATACCACATATTTCGACCAAGCAATCACTATGCTGAGTTACTCACACTGAGCGTGTTTTCAGCATACACGCAAGGTTCTGTAAAATAAAAGCGACACGGAGGCTGCGGCACACTTATGTGTGCTAAACCTGAGCGAAACGGTAGTGCTGGGACCCCAGGTACACACCTTTCGACGCATATGACCAGATACGCAAATGACCCGATACGCAAGTAACCAGATTTCAAATACGCTAATGACCAGACACGCAAGCACGCAAATGACCCGATACGCGAATGACCAGAATAAAAACGCATTCGACCAGAAACGCAAACGACCTGACATGTTAATCGCAATCGACCAGGTATTTACAAAAGTTCATTTTAATATGATATTTCGATAAAACAAATGAAGATCGAAAAAACAAATGAAGATCGACAAAACAATTGAAGATCGACAAAACAATTGAAGATCGAAAAAAGTAATTAAGATCGGTAAAATAAATGAAAATGGAAAAAACAAATGAAGATCGAAAAAACAAATGAAGATCGAAAAAACAAATGAAGATCGGCAAAATAAATAAAAATCGTAAAAACAAATGAAGGCCGGTGAAACAAATGACGGTCGGATAAACAAATGACGATCGAAAAAACATATGCAGATCATTAAAACAAAAGTCTATAAGCAAGTTGACAAGGTCCAAAATTTCTTGCAGCCATATTTTGTAATCTAGATGTGTACCATTAAAAAAATAGGTGCTAGCAATTCCCGACCTTAACCCATTCGACTCCGGCAACGCACACCTTGCGTGTAGGACACTTTTTATCCTGTGCCGCCAACGCAAGGTATGCGTCGTGAGTACCGTATGATATTTTTGTACATTTTTTGGCTGCGTTCACAATATTCCAAATATTTTCAACGACAAACCATAGACAAATAGTAGTGACAGTTACACATAGCGATGGTTTGTCAATGTCAAATTAAAAAGTGGCATTTCCTAACGGTTCTATTACGATCATAAAACGTTCTGTCGATTTACGCGAATTTTTAAATTGTTTTCAATTGTTCAGTGATTATTTGTATAATTATCAAAAGGTAAGTGCTTTTACTATATAATAATACAGTAAATTTGTAATTATTTAAATAGTTTTGTAAGAAATAGTGAATAAAATATATCAAACGCAAGCGGTGCGTTCCATGGCACTGACGAATAACATTTAGAGGGATGGTGTTATGCTAATTTTGATTGTAAATTATGTAGGTACATACAGACCTATCATCATGCTCATATCATCGAAGGGGTAAGCAGAGGTGCATTACACATCCACACTTAACCATTACATTGTGTCAGGGTATAGGTATAATATGCCAAAGCCTTCCGGGCAAAAGGCGAGATACACGGTGTTTTTTTTAGGGTGTCAAGCCGCTACTAGCTGGTAGCAGGGTTCCATACCTATCGATTTAACCCCCATGTATGTTCTACGATTTTTTGTAGTTTTCGAGATATAATTTTTTTCGTTATTTTATATGATGGTTTAAATAATTACAACTTTTTTTTGGTTCGACTTTTCTTGGACATTTTTTTATTAATATAATGCCTATTGATTGCAGTATTATGGACAAAATAATCTCCTTCCTAACTTTGATACAAGACGTTTCAAGACAAATTATAGAAGGGTGAAATGTGGGCATATAATATGCCTGTGCCTACCCCTTCGGGGATAAAGGCGTGATGATGAACCATTATTGTAATATCTACCTATTATATAATAATAGTAGTCAACGAAATTGTTTTCTTTTTCCATTTCCTAAATAAAACGGATTTTGACACAATTTATTTGTTTCATTTTGAAAAGATATAATTACGGCAATAAGCTCACCACCTGACGTGGGACAAAAAAAACGAAAGGTGAAATGTGAGCATATGCCTCTGCCTACCCCTTAAAAAAAATAAAGGATAAAGGCGTGAGTATATATGTTATTGTACGGCAATAGGCTCACCACCTATAACATGGAACAAAAATATAATTGCTGAAATTGGGGTAGGCAGAGGCGTGTGCTATGCCTCTGCCTACCCCTTCGGAGAAAATAGGCGTGACGATATGATTGTAGATATGTTTATAATTATGATCCTAAGTAGTAGGTACCTACCTAATGTTAGAAATTGTCACTGTTACCTCTCCTACATAATGCATAATACCGTCCAATGTACCAACGCCAGGTTTGCGTTGTCGGTTATGGCTACTGAAAATTATAGCTGTGTGCCAGCAACGCACCTATTGAGTTTACCCTTTTTTTGTTATTTTCAATATGTTTTTCCGATATTTGTTTACTTATCTTATAAAAAATATATATTCCTAGACAGATTCAAGAAAAAAAACAAGTGGACATTCACGAATATTTTTTAATTTACTGCGGAGTTGAATGGGTTAATGACACTTATCTAAAAATGTGCTTTTAGGCGCTTATAGACATCACTGATCACGAATTTACAAAAAATAAATAGATATTATGAATGCTCAAAAGGTCGAAATTTGCTTGGACCCATTTTTTGTAATCTAGATGGGATTGCTATTCAAAAAAATAGGTGCAAGCAATTCTGGACCTTATGTACATGCATAATATGTATTTATTTCTTACAAATTCATTATCAGTGATGTCTATAAACGCCGAAAAGTACATTTTAAGATCAGTGTTATTAAGGTCGAGAATTGCTTGCACCTAATTTTTTTAATGGTAATCAAATCTAGATTACAAAATATGGCTGTAAGTAATTTTTTACCTTATCAACTTGCTTATAGACTTTTGTTTTAATGATCTGCATTTGTTTTTCGATCGTCATTTGTTTTGCCGATCTTAATTTAATTGGATTTTCATTTATTTATTCGATCTTCATTTTTTTTTTCGATCTTCATTTGTTTTTTAGATCTTCATTTGTTTTTGAGCTTCATTTGTTTTTTCGATCTTCATTTGTTTTTCGATCTTCATTTGTTTTCTGGTCGTATAAGTATATTTTTTGTTAAAAATTACAGAGAAACATAATTATTACATATCTATATTTACATTATTACTATCTAAACTAAACCTAAATAAGGCCCCCGTGGCATTGTGCCCAAAAGACTAGCAGCATTCCCCCTTTGAATAGCAATACCTATTCGTTGAGCGAGAAAACTGCCAGCCCTTGGGTCACCAGTTGACTCCACAAGGCGCTGAAAATACTGATAATATGCAAAAAGAAATTCAGGTCATATGCGTCTCTGGTCTTATGCGTATTTATTAAATACTGGTCTTTTGCGTAAATAAATTCGGGTCATATGCGTTTCTGGTCGTTTGCTGATGAAAATATGGTCATTTGCGTGTCGGGTCATTTGCGTTTCTGGTCATATGCGTCGAAAGGCATACACAGTGTGTGCCTAAAATAAATGAATATTTTGGGATTACAAATGACTCTATTAGTTATTACTATACATACATATAACAAGGTGTGCGTGTGCGCATGTGTGGGTGCAGGTGTAATTTACATACGATTAAAATAGAAATGTCAGCAAAATCTATCGAAAATAGTGTGCGCGATCTTGCCAAAATGGTCCTCGACCTCCAGAGCAAAATATCATCACTCGAGGTTTAGTCCGTTAATCCTGACGATGAAAGTAGAAAAAATATTTAGTACGTGCAAATACCTACTAAAGACATAAAATTTGTGTTATTTTTTGCGGGTTCATGGAAGTAGGAGTAGGAAGGGTATTTACTTTCTAGATGATGCGTTAATAATAAGTAGGCATATTATTTCCATAGTTTATCTATTAATATCAACTAGTTACGTTAAACCAACCAAAGTTAATACAGGCAAGTGGCAACCCGGTTCAATCATGGCGACACTTAGGTGCCACGCATTATTTTGATTTTGTGATTTTGCTTTATCACATGGTGATCACCAATTCATTTAATTTGCATGGTGTAAAGGACAAAAAATTGTCTTCATTATTATATTCAAGTCAACTAACGTAGGTATATATTTAAAACTAGCTGACCCGCGCAACTTCGTTTGCGGCACATGAGAGTTAGAAAAAAACTTGAGAGGTGTCAAGGGACACCCGAATGGAACGAAGTTCCTTTCAATTAATTAGTGCAGGAATTGTAATAAAATTTTATTTTAATTTTAAAATTTTATTGTACAAAAACGAAAACGAAAACGAAAACGAAAACGAAAACGAAAAAACGAAAACAAAAACAACACGCCCCTTCCCCCACCCCCCCTTTCCCCCCTCCCTCCCCCCATATTAAAAAACAAAAACAACACCCCCCCTCCCCCCATATTAAATCCCCCCCATATTACCCCCATATTAAAGGAGGGTAGAAGTACCTCTACCCTCCATACTATAGCAAAAACATATAAACGGCCGAATTGAGTAACCTTTTTTGAAGTCGGTTAAAAGTGTCGTGACAATTTTTCGTAAGATTTTTTTCCGTCTAGCCCCCTTTCACAACGCGCGATAAGGAACTTCGTTCCAAAAGAGAGGTATGGTATTAATATTTTGAGTAATATAATGTTTCCTGTTGCATTTACTCTCGTCGCGTCGCTTATACAGGGTGTCCCAAAAGGTTACGTAGCTAGGAAGAGGGGTGATAGGGGTGGTCACAAGGGTCACCAGAAAAATAAAAAAAAATCCCCTCTGGGAATTAAAAGAATAAAAGGCATTTTTTAAAAACTAAAAATTTTACACCTATTGGGGCGACTTTGCTCCCGATGATCTACAAATATTGGTATAATTAAAAAAAATGCTGTAATGTTATCGTCAATAACCCTTTTTCAAATTGAAACAAAAAAAACAATAATTTAAGGAAGCAATATTTTAAAGAAAATTAAGTTCTTGTCCAGTCAAGGACTTAGTAATTACGATTTCACTCAACTTCCTCCAAGTGTACCTACTGAAAAAAAAAAGTACTATGCAACTCCGGCGAGTAACTTAAAAAGATAGGTAATTTTATTACAATTCCAAAATGGTATAACACTTACTTGAAAAATTCTTACTAGGATATGTAAAAATAATTTTCGGGAACAATACCCCTGCAGAACAAAACATACCAATAACAATAAAACCAAACAAAACAAGTTTAAACAAGTTTGGTGAGTGAGAGAGACAGGAGATACATTAAGAAAGAGAAAAAGTAGGTAGGCCATCTCTGGTTAGTCAAATATGTAGTCGGTCAGTACATTACGATCTCTCGTTTACTGAGCATCCTTTGTATTCGTTTGTGTTCATTTTGTACTAACAACTTTGCTTCGCTTTCTGGACTTGATTATTTCTTTGTGATTTGGACATTGTTTGTGATTTCTTCCAACGACCCGCCTTTCTCAAGGACTAAAGTGTACGATACTGTACCACCATGCCACCCACGTACACTGCGCAAGAATATGCGAACATGCATCTCATTTACGGCGAATGTAGATGTGATGCCGGTGCTGCAGCAAGACTCTACCGAGAAAGATATCCGAACGCCGCACGTCACCCGGATAGCCGTGTTTTCGTCAATATCCACCGACTATTGTCTGAGGGTCGATTTCCACATCAAGCGGTTAATGAAGGCAGACCTCGGTTCGATGTCGAAGATGAAGTGCTTCAAGCCGTCGCAGACGATCCGAGTACTTCAGTTCGGGCAATTGAAGCAAGTACAGGTATACCAAAAAGTACTGCTCATCGCATATTGAAAGCTGAGAAGTTTCACCCGTACCACGTGCAACGCGTACAGGGTCTGTTACCACGCGATTATCCTGCGAGACTGGCATTTTGTCGTAGGATGTTGCGCATGCATAGAGAGGACCCTCAATTTTTTAATAAAATATTGTGGTCCGACGAGTCTACTTTTAAAAAGGACGGATACATGAATCTACACAATTTACACGAGTGGCACGTAGAAAATCCCCACCTACTTAGAGAGGATCGATCCCAATATCGTTTTAAAGTGAACATGTGGACCGGAATACTAAATGGTAAAGTAATAGGACCCTTTGAGCTACCTGAGGCACTGACTGGCGCGGCGTACTTAAACTTCTTACAAAACGAATTACCAAATCTATTGGAAGATGTGCCGCTAGAAACAATGAGGAATATGTGGTTCCAGCATGATGGGTGCCCAGCACATTATGCACGTCCTGTAAGGGATTTCCTAGACGAAGAATACCCTGGTAGGTGGATGGGAAGGGCCGGTGCTATAGCGTGGCCAGCTCGTTCACCGGATTTAAACCCGTTAGACTTCTTTAACTGGGGTGCTATAAAAGTGTGAATATAAAAGAAAAAGAAAAAGTTTATAGAAAACCCATCACGGACTTGGCTGACTTGAGGGCGAGGATCACAGAGGCCGCGGAATCAATCAACAATAGAAGATTTGCTCGCCATATCTCCCGCTCATTTTTAAACGATGTAGGGCGTGTATTTATGTTGGTGGTAGACATTTCGAGCATTTTATTTAAATAAATAATTACATTTTTTTTTATTTTTGAGTTTCATTTAAAACCATTGCAATAAAATTACCTATCTTTTTAAGTTTTAAGAAACAGAATAAACATTTAAAAATGTATTTGCGTACGAATTTGAGACTATTGTTTTATTGGTATGTTTTGTTCTGCAGGGGTATTGTTTCCGAAAATTATTTTTACATATCCTAGTAAGAATTTTTCAAGTAAGTGTTATACCATTTTGGAATTGTAATAAAATTACCTATCTTTTTAAGTTACTCGCCGGAGTTGCATAGTACTTTTTTTTTTCAGTACACTTTGAGAAAGTTGAGTGAAATCGTAATTACTAAGTCCTTGACTGGACAAGAACTTAATTTTCTTTAAAATATTGCTTAGATATGTATTGTTTTTTTTGTTTCAATTTGAAAAAGGGTTATTGACGATAACATAACAGCATTTTTTTTAATTATACCAATATTTGTAGATCATCGGGAGCAAAGTCGCCCCAAAAGGTGTATAATTTTTAGTTTTTTAAAAATGCCTTTTATTCTTTTAATTCCCAGAGGGGATTTTTTTTTTATTTTTCTGGTGACCCTTGTGACCATCCCTATCACCCCTCTTCCTAGCTACGTAACCTTTTGGGACACCCTGTATACATTAGAGCTGACCAGCACAACTTTGTTTGCGTCACATGAGCGAGAAAGAGAGAGGTGTAGTATTAATATTTAAGGTGATATAATGTTTCCCTTTGCATTTACTCCCGTCGCGTCGCATAGATTCATTAGAGCTGTCCCACACACTTCGTTAGCATCTCATGAGATTGAGAAGGAGAGAAGTGTGGTATCTATACTAATATTATAAAGAAGTAAAGTTTGTGTGTTTGTATATTTGTTAAATTGTAAGGGGTAATCTCGGGATCTACTGAACCGATTTTAAAAATTTCTTTCACCAATAGAAAGCTACGTTATTGTGGAGTGTCATAGGCTATATAGCATCACGCTACAACGAATAGGAGCGGAGCAGTAATAGTAAATGTTTCAAAAACGGGGGAAAAGTTATTCCTTTTGAGAGCTTCGTTGCGTGTGCTGCGTAAATATTTATAGTTATGTAAAAAATATGTACCTACTAAAATATTTACTCTCTTAAAAAACGTTCTAGAAAAAATGCGCGATAGCATGTGTCTATCTTTGGGTTGGTGCGCAATAACCATTTTAATGGCAATCAATTTTTTTCTACAATAATGCCACGGGATACTTCTTTCATAAACGATGTTGTTTTTAAATATAATGCGACGGGAATACACGCGACGAGAAACCTTTCTCTCTCTTCTCTCTCTCTCACGTAGTATTGAATATTAACGACGAGACGCTACGGGAGTACTGCACTACAGTAATACTCTCTCTTATGTGGCGAAAACGAAGTTGCGCGGGTCAGCTAGTTAATATATAAAGTGATATAATGTTTCCCGTTGCATATACTTCCACCCGTCCTTTTTTTGGTACGGAACTCATGTGTGTCCGACTCGCACTTGGCCGGTTTTTATCGTTCAGTTGATTGGCTACCACTGCAGACCACGTTTACCTACTCCTGTCGCGTCGCTCATACTTCAAAACTTATTAAAAGGGGTTATTGTAAGTGAACCTTAAAAGATAGGCATATGCTATTGAAGACATTTTTTTGTAACTTTTAAAGGGTAACATTTTTGTAATACAAATTTTTCACGTAACTTTAACCATTTACGCAGTAGAAGCTCTCAAAAGAAAGAAATTTTCCCCGTTTTCGAAATATTATTTATGGCTGCTCCGCTCCTATTCGCATTAGCGTGTTTTTGTATCGCCATTAGCCATCCTCAATAAATGGACTATTAAACATGTAAAATAATTTTCGAAATGCAACCAGTAGTTTCTGAGATCCTAGGATAAACAAACTATTCAGTTTTATAATGGTCCAGGAGCCACCGCCTGTGTCTTTCATTGATTAATAACAGGCTGAATCTTTGTGAGTAGTTTCCGTTCGACGAGACGCCCAAGTTTTTCCTCTGTGAAAATTCTCGATAGAGGTAGCTAATAAAGTGCGCAGCTATAAAACATGTCGATTTGATGGAGTGTTGAAATTGTCTGACTAACCGTTTATTGTTTATTACAATGTTTAAATAATTGTATTATAAACTGGGAGGAATAGTTGTCCTACAAAACGGATGGTTTGTTTGAGAGCGTCCTCCACTCCGAATATGTCGAAACGACGGGGCCATAAAAATAATTAATAACAAGCTGATTTTTTGTATGCACCTTTGTAAATATTGTTAGAATGGAATGACCGTTTAGTCCTACAAATTTAGTGGTAGGATTTCTCAGTCCGACACTTCGAAGTTGTCAATTCTATGGTAATATTTTTTTCATAAATAACAGCCTAGTTTAAATTTTTTCCTATCGGGGATAAAGTGTAGAACACTATTTTATCACTGGCCTACAGAAAAAGTAGTATGTATATACAGGCTGAATTTTTCAAAAGGGATTGGATGGCCAAATCTAAAACTATAAGGAATAGCGAAAAATGCTCAAAGGAGTCACGAGCCCGATTTTGATGAAACTTAAGACCCCATCAAGCCGCGGACTTTTTTTTTTAAACTTTTTATGACACACAATATTGTAGTACACAATTTTTACGTATCTTTAACTATTTACGCAGCGTACGCCTCGGAAGCTCTCAGACGGTAAAAAATATTCCCCGTTTTCGAAACATTATTGATTGCTGCTTCGCCCCTATTCGTCTTAGCGTGATTTTATATAGCCTATAGCCATCCTCAATAAATGGACTATCAAACTGTAAAATAATTTTTGAAATCCAACCAGTAGTTCCTGAGATCCTAGCGTTCAACCATACAAACAAACAATCAAACAAACTCTTCAGCTTTATAATATTAGTATAGATCAATTACACAATGAATCTGGCTGATTCAATATGACTCCTAAGATCCAATATCTTAGGGCTCTTCGGAAAAAAAGAGCCTACATTAGGAGGAAGGGTATAACGGCATTCCGTTCTTTGAGCAACCCGCCTGGGGCAGTACCTCAGCCCTGCAGAAGACCGCGGTAATAGTAACCTGGCTCTGTGCTGGGTTATGTTCTCCGTCGGTGAGCAGGGTGCCAGAGCTCAATGGGCTGTACGGAACCCGAACCTGGGGATTACTTAAACTCCGCCCCAGGAGGCTGATCTGAGGCAGCAGCCTGTGAAAAGTCCCTGTGGTCGTGCCGGAGGAGGATACCGGAGTGGACGCGACCATTGCATCAGGGGGGGACCACGGGCCCTTCCGTACGCCGTGCCAATACACCGCACTACCTGTACCTGCCTTTGGAAAACATGAGTCTCGCTCTTGCGCCACCGGTACCTAGGCACCCCCTACCTTCTTATATCCCCTTCTATTTAACAAAATCATGGCAAGGAAAAAAAAAGGTATCCACAGCGCCTTCGTCGACGTCCACGCTTCTTGTGGACTTATGCAACGTCAGAGGAATGCACTCCAACATAAACGAAATCCACAAGCACTTAAAAAGCCAAATTAGTTTTTCCTGACGGAGACGAAGATTTTTCATGCCCGGACGATACATCCTACTTGATGGCGCCCGGCTATAAGCTTGAGGCTAACTTCAAGGCTGAAGCCGAGGTATGCATGTTCGTACGGGACGACATCTGCTGTCGCCGTCTCAAAGACACTCATCGAATCACGGTGTCATTTGGGCGCGAGTGACACGAGTGCCATAATTGTTTAAATTTGAATTTTCTGGGATACCATCATCAAATTCTGGTTTCCTTGTAATGGGACCAAACGGCGAGTAACAACATTCAAACGAAAAAAAAAATCGAAATCGGTCCACCCATTTAAAAGTTATGAGGTACCTAATAAACAAAAAAAATCCGTCGATTTGAAAACCTCCTCCTTTTTTTTTAAGTCGGTTAAAAATGAATGCAAGCAACGTTCGACTGTATCAACTTGCCGATAGTCTTTTGTTTAATGATCTTTTCAAGATCGGTCTTCACTTGTTTTGTCGATCTTCATTTGTTTTGTCGATCTTCATTAAAATTTGTTTTGTCGATCTTCATTTGTTTTTTCGATCTTCATTTGTTATGTCGATCTTCATTTGTTTTGTCGATCTTCATTTGTTTTGTCAATCTTCATTTACTTTGTCGATCTTCATTTGTTTGTTTTATTGATCTTCATTTGTTTTATTGATCTTCATTTGTTTTCTCGATCTTCATTTGTTTTCTTGATCTTCATTTATTTTCTAGATCTTCATTTGTTTTACCGTTCTTCATATTTTTGCCGATCTTCCTATATTTAACCAGTTTACATTTGATTCACCGATTTCTAATTTGTTTTACTGATCTTCGTTTTTCATTGCAAAATTTCCCGTGACACGTGGTTACTAAAATTTGTTCAGTTAAGAAAGAAAACCAGATGATTTTTTTAAAGTTGTGTAGTTGGTAACAAATTTTAATAATTAAAATATTCCTATCGAACCAACTAAAAAAGTTGTACCGTTGGGAATAAAAAATAGTTGATCCGTTTGAGTTGATCCGTTTAGTTGATCGGAGTGGAAAGACGGAATATACTGTTTTTCAACGTTTAGTGATATAAACGAGGTCATTTAGACTATTAGTCGCGGAGAAAAAAATAAATACTAAAAATTGTACGAAAAAAGTGCCTGCTGTAAAGTGCCGCGGGCTGGCCACAGAGGACGACAGACGACGGCAGATGGAGCAAACGAGTTCCAAACCGGGCATCGCGACTTGGTCCACCCGCTAGCTGGACCGATGACCTAGAAGAGGTCGCAGGCTGGATGCTGAAGGCGCAGGACGTAAATTAGGAGAGGCCTTCGTCCAGGAGCGTACATGCTGATTTGATTGATATAAAAATAAAGACTGACTTAGATACCTGATCGAGATCTAGAACCTTGAAATTAGATTAATGGCAAAGTTACGCACAATGAAACGTTTTTTAGGGTTCGTGCCCATAAACTGGACCCTATTTATGAGACTTCGCTGTCTGTCTATCTGTCGGTCATGAGGCTGTATCTCAGGAATCGTGATAGCTAGAGTCTCTAGAGAGCTGAAATTTTCAGATGATATATTTCTGTAGCCACTATGACAACAAATACTAACGTCAGAAAAGGGGGGCGGGGATTAAGGGGGCTCCCATCCAACAAACGTGATGCTTTGCTGTTTTTTTGGTACGGAACCCTCTGTCTTTCCACTCCAACCAACTAAAACGGCCAACCGTCGCGTTGTTCGGAATGGAACTCATTAAGGGACTTTATTCCTATCTATACTTTATTCTTTATTTATTTCCTCTGTGTGCGAGTCGCACTTGGTCAGTTTTTTATACTACTAAGATGGCAGACAAGCATACGGTCCACCCGTCCACCTGATGGTTGGTTACTGTAGTGGACTAATTCGCATAGGGAATGTTTGCAACACCAGTGGCGCTGCTGCATGTCAACCCATATTTCCCTTGGCATCCAGTAGAGTCACGGAAAAGTAAAATATCCCGTAACCCTTCTGATTGTGCTTCGAATTAGGTTCGTTTACAATAACCATTTTAATGAAAATCCAATTTGTGCCAAATGGGAATTCAACATTTTGAAAATTCAACCTAATGGTCCGCAAGGCAAAATAATGCAATGGGAATACACGCGACAGAAAACCACGCGATAAGAATAGAAGCGACGGGGGACCTTTCTATTTCTCTCTCTCTTACGCAAACGAAGTTGCGCGGGTCAGCTAGTTATTTTATAAAATTGCGTAATTTTTTCGCAACTGTATTAAGAATAGTTGTTCAATACAACGTGTGGGACTGTTATTTATACTCGTTCCGACTGTCTACCCTCGCCTTCGGCTCGGGTCAACATCTGTCGTAACTCGTTGTAATAACAGAAATCCCACACTTGTATCGAAAACTACTATAGGCCAATCTAAGAAGTACACCCGCGATCCTGATATTCACAATACATCCCGAGGGTGTCATAAGAGGCGGCTAAGGGAACACTTTCGCAAAAAGATCCATTGCGTAGGGAAGGGAAACTCGAAATGAAACCCTGTGGTCAGTAAATTGACAATTTTCAAGTCAAGTTGAAGGCCGAATGGGCGGCTAGTAAAATTTTAACTGCGGGACGTGGCGACCTGCGCCTGTCCACTTCAGCACGACAATAGGCTCCACCACCTATTACGTGGGACATAAAACTATAAGATGAAATGTGGGCGTATACTATGCCTCTGCCTACCCCTTCGGGATAAAGGCGCGATTTAAATTGCTTTGTATATAAGTATTAGACATACATACAAACATACATATGCAATTTAAATAAAATCTTGTGAAAATTGAGACAAGGGAAAAAGAAAAGTTTCACTTGTAAGTAATAACTTATTATTTTTACTAACAATGAATCATAACTAAAAATAAGATTCAAATACAAGTTGCAATTACAGATTGTACGTTTCCTGAGTGAGGAAATAGCCAATAATTTACATATATGCCTTTTGGTTTACCGAATGCTCCGTTCATTATTAAAGTAGATCAGTCAACAAGAGCAGAATTTCAGTGATAAGTCTTCCACCCAGCTATTTGTTTAAAACTTTGCTTACATACATCACACTGATAAGGTTTCTCACTAGTGTTCGAATGCACAGGAAGCATATCTTAACATACCTCCTTTGTTATTAAAGGTTCTTCTACATAAAACACACTGATAAGTTTATCAAGCAGTCCACTGCTAAACGTATTCCTATGCCAAACTTCGTCACAGCACACGGTCCTGCGTCTTCCGCATCCAGTCAGTCCCTCCGACCTTCTTCAGGTCGTCGGTCTCCACTCCAGAACTCGTTTGCTCCACCGACCATCGGTTCTCCTACAGATGTACCGAGCCCACTGCCACTTCAAAAGGCATACTCTGCTAACTATGTCGACCACCTTGGTTCTCTGACGGATAACATCGTTCCGGATTTTATCCCTCAGGCATACTATGACAAGTAGCAATATGACGGTATAAATCGCTTTTAAAACTGTAACACTTTTCACAGACATTTTTTTTCACGATGCATACGTAAGATATGCTTTTGCAAATCACTGAGAGTACTAAAACACTTTGAACACTGTTCACAGCTATAAACTACTTTTACCTTTTCTTCATAACTATAAGAAACACTAGTATTGCCCAGTTCTTCACTATTTTGAGATAGGTTTTTCTGAGGTGCATAAACATTTTTTTCATCACAGTCGTTTTCAATATCTACAGATAGTTCCATTTTGTCTATTTCTTTATAGATTTGTTCAGTTTTCAAGGGATCATTATGTCTTCTTGCATCATAAATGGGTTCATCGTCTACAAATATACTCTGATTACCGAACTCTTCACTTATTTGTGCAGTTTTGAGTTGATAATAATCATTATTTTCTTCACAATCGCTTTCGTTATCTATAAATTTAAGTTTTTGAGTTATCCAATTGCCTTTTTCTGGTTTCGTATCAGTTGATTCGTCTTCACTTGTAGAGCCATCGATGTTTTCTCTCTTTGGGACTTGTTTGATTTCTTCAAGTTCTGGTAACAAAAAAGAATGTATGACGAAATCTTCGGTGTAACCATAGATTTAGAATTTTTCGCTACTCTCAATAGATACACATAGCGTGCGAGCGAGACCTCATTTACCAGTACACATAGCTCGAGAGGAAAGGAGATAGCAACTTGTATACTCTTAATTTATCACCCTAGCACCCGTGGTGATAATATGTCATTCATATTTTACAATATTCTGTAGTGATCTTACGAATAAAATGAAAAATTTAATATTTTCTACGATGGTGTCGAGTTCAGTGTGTGAATTTGATATTAAATAACATAATATAGATATTCATATATTCATTTTCACACATAGATATTCCTTTTTTGGTTTCGTTTTCTATCTGACACTGTTTATCTTGTACATTCTAAATCTATGGGTGTAACTATGTCTAACGGGCATGCTCAGGTCTATCTATCGGTACCATAAGGTAAATTAAACATCAAGATACAAAAATAGCCGGAGGGAGGGAATCTTCTGGAAAAGTCAGACGTAGATACTCTTTTCAAAAGTGTGATGTACAATTTCTATATATGGACCTATTACGTGGGACTAATGGTTATCTGTAAACGTATAGTGATACCACTGCCGTTGTCTTCAGGCAAAGATAATTTATTACATACAGATAGGCTCCCTGCCGCGGTACAGCTGTCAATATAGTTGACGGGTGTTTGAGGGATTTTTTTTAAGAGGTATAATAATATTATTTGTGGACATGCACACACAGCATCATCTAGCCCAAATTAAGCTAATTTAAGCTTGTGCTATGGGATCTAGACGACTGATATACATACTTATATATTTATAAATACATAAATATTAAACATAGAAAACACCCAAACTCCGAAACAAACATTTGCGGATTACACAAATATTTGAACCGACCCAAGAATCGAACCCAGGACCTTCAGCGCCGCAGGCGGTATCACTACCGACTACATCACAGAGGCAGTCACCAGTCATTTGCTTAGCCTTATTGGTCACACACACATTCAAGCTCTGTACGATGATAGAGTTACCGCCCTGTGCTTCGCGTCGTAACAAGGGTTATTCAGAACTACTACAGTATTTTTTCAAGTGTAACATATTTTTATCAATTGCAATACGTGGGATGGGAGTGATTTCGTGAACATGTAAGAAATGATACGTGGCACAAAAATTCAGACAGGTGTCTTAATAGGCGTGTACAGTAGTACCACGTTTATAAGTTACGCCGATGTACCTGCGCAGAAGTCTCATATTCGAAACGCGTGAACAAATCTTAACCAATCACAACGCGCCGCATCGACGCGCCAAACATGGCCCTTTGTTATTGGTTGCGGCCTGCGCGCCATGTTCGATGCCCGCAGCATCGCGGTGCAATGAGGAACAATGAGCGAGATAGCACTACTCTCTGGATTTATTGCATTTTCAATTTTAATATAACGCAATAAAATCGGTGTTTGAACAGCGTTGGTCATCGTAATTAATCGGCGTTAGCTTGCTCTCTTCTGAGCAGGCGAGTTTCGTCGATGCGACTTATAAACGTGGTTCACCTGTACAATAATAAATTAAACATTTTAAAAAGTTTAACATGTTTTTCTGAAAACTTACCTATAGTAATATTCTCATCCGCTGTAGTTACATCGACTTCCGGATAAAATTCTTCTTGTGGAAGACATGCATAATCAGTTTCTGTAACAAATTTATACTTTGAATAAAACTGTAGACTTGTAGAGGGTCAAAATTCTGTACATCTATACTAATATTATAAAGAGGAAAAATTTGATTGTTCGTTTGCATCGAATAGGCTCCCGAAACTACTGGACCGATTTGAAAAATTCTCTTTGCGGTACACATAGGTTATATTTTATTCCCGTATTCCCACGGTAACGGGAACTACGCAGGTGCAACCGCGTGACGTCCGCTAGTCGAATATATTTTGTAGGGCATTCTAAATTCGATATCGAAGCCGAAAATGTAGGTAATCGAAATTAAAGTTTTTGTTTCTATGTCTGTGTCACAAATAAAAATTACGCCGAAACTACTAAATCAATCCGTCACGCTTACCGACACCTCGAAACCGTCCCGCTTACCGACACCTCGAAACCGTCCCGCTTACCGGCCACTCGAAACCGTCCGTCTTACCGACACCTTGAAACCGTCCCGCTTACCGACACCTTAAAACCATCCCGCTTACCAACCCCTCGAAACTGTAGCCAGCTCGAACTGTTCGAGGAAATGATTTCGATAGCAATTTCGGATGAAATCTCGGAATTCCGCTTGTCTACGTATGAAAACTTATACGAGTACTAAAGCACTTTCATCGAGCAGAAAGAAATTCGTACACCAACCTTAATCTACCTATCTCTGTCGCTCTCGCGTAAATATTTTGCGTCTAAGTCGCACGGGAGGTGTGACCGCTGTCGGAAGGGATTGTAAACCTTTTACGTGCGTAGGTAAGGTCCATTCTTGTACTTATAATTTTAGGTGGATCATATTATTTTATTATTGTTATTTCACTTGAAATGACGAAATACGATACAACAAGTACAAAACAAAAACATTCCATGTTGGGATGCGCTAGTGATCGCCTAATCTTCGGTTACAGTAAAATAGTTTTGAAAGTTGTTAGTGTTTTTGTTATCTTGTTTTTTTTGTAAATAGTGTGTTATATTTTTGTATTTTTTTTAGTGACCGACCGAAGTTTCGGTTTCGGTTTCGGTTTCGGCCAGTTTCGGCCAAAAAATCGAGTTTCGGTCGCAGTTTCGGTCAAAATGGGCCGAAACTTTCGGCCGGGCCGAAACCCACGTGTTCATGAATTTTGAGTGTCTGGCTCTGCTTGTGACGTTGTGAGGTGGTTGGAGTCAGCCCAACCAGTTAATATATTACTAACCGAAGGTTTAGAGATTTACAAAGGACTTCCAATCAATAGTTATAATAATACAACTTTATTTAAGCCACAAGCAATTACAATCATTGAGAAGTATTAGATAGTTACCCCTGTGTTATGTCTTCGACCTCCTTTTTAGGATCCATTTTTTTACTTTTGGTTACTGAATCCCAAAGATCTAGGACATTACATACCCCTTTGTTGTCGGTTCCGTTGACTGTGTTAACCATCTGTCTGTCTGTCAGGAGACTGTACCTCATCCACCGTGATAGTTAGACAGTTGATTTTTTTACAGATGATGTATTTCTTTTGCCGCTATAGCAACAAATAATAAAAATAGACAAAATAATAGTATTAAAGGGGGCCTCCCATACAATAACCGTGACTTTTTTGCCGCTTTTCTTGTACGGAACCCTTCATGCGCGAGTCCGGCTCACTCTTGCCCAGTTTTAGTTATACACTTCTAAATGTAACCAAAACCGGCCAAGAGCTTGTAGCAGGACATCGAGTGGTTTTAGTCGGTAGGAGTTCGCAATAGCATCTATGAGTAATTCCACACGTAAAAGAAAGATACTCATCTTTACGTGGAGAAATTTCTAAAATAAACACTTGAGAAGATTTATACCGTTGATCGATGGCACTTGGTGGAACTTGCTGCACCTATTGAAAAAATAACCGGCTAAGTGTGAGTCGGACTCTCTCACGGAGGGGTTAAAGCGTGACCCTATTAACGAGACATAAGGCCAAGCCGGCCGTATGTCTCTTAGTCACGAGGTTGTATCGCTGGAACCGCGCCAGATAGAGGCCTAAAATTTTTACTGATGATGTATTTCTGTTGCCGCTATTTTTTACTCTTAAATCCTACAGAGATGCTATGCCGGAGTCCTACCGACTAAAAACCACGCGTTGGGAGCCCCGAGTATACCCTCGGAATGATACATACTGCAGCCACGTCTTTGGGGGTTCAGTTGTTATCCCGCTACTTGAGGGAGGCATGCATGAATCTCACACTTTATGCTATCGTCTAGGGCCTGCTTCTATAAGGACGGTGAGTAGACGTCCTCAGGCCTCTGGTCATAGAGGCTGATAGTTGTAGCATTTATTTTCTATAGATGCAGTATTTAGGATGTGAAAGCAGCCTTATCGAGTTATCTTTTTTTAATCGGTTGTCAGTGGTGACATTTCTGCTGTCAGAATGACAGGATGTCATAAGTTCGGTGACGAAGCGTTTCGCATTTAAAGGAACGGGTTTTGTTAAGATTTTTCGTGAAAGACGGACTTTTGACCGAGACCTGCTTTGGGGTAGTTGGAGGTCCTTTGGCTTTTGTTCTGAGACTGTGCCGCGAATCAGTTTTTCGCTCAAGCGCGATTATTTGTTACCTCGCGTGGCCTAACGGGCTGTGATTGGGTTGCTGCATTGCATCTTGCTACATTTTACCCAGAAAACTGGTGAGTCACTTCTTCTTTTGCAAAGCGGGTCGATTGTCGTCTGTCGCGCAGCCAAGATCTTAATTTGTCGTTTCTTTCATGACAGGGTTTTTTACTACGGGGCTAGTTGCCGGATGAGATATTTGGTGCCGCACCTATAAGTTAGTGGGCTGCACGTGGTACGACAACGTGGAAGTGCGGACTACACGAGCTTCTCATGTGAGAGGTATCTGCCGTCATCACCTGGCAGTAACAACAGGCAGTCACTCTCACTCAGCTCACTCTGCAGGCCAGTAAATCCACTACTTATGTGTAGCTTAGTAGCATAAGTACCTAAGCACTGACTATACTTCTGTGTACCTGTGATATTTGTGTCTATCAGTGAATAAGCTCTCTGTGTGTCTCTGTGTATCTCTGTGTTATATAAATATATGTGTGTACACCCTACCTGACTGTTTTCGTCAGAGCCCTGGCCTACCCTTGCACGCACACTGGAATCTCTGTAGTAAGGCGCCCTGGGAAAGAGTTCTCTGCATAGCTACCTCGCGCTAGTTGGTGAGTAACACTGATCATCACTGTGTTATAAATTGGCTCCCAACGTAGTGGCAAATCTCTGGGTCTACTCTGCGGTAGCCTCAGTCTAGTGTGTATGCATAGGTGGTTACCTCTGGCGAAACCATCCTGGTGAATCGTCCGAGACGCTCCAGGACGTTAATTGGTGGTGCTAGCAGCTAAGCACAAAACCTTCCCTTTCGTCTTCTTCCAGCTCCCTACATCTTTGGCTGGAAAAGACACAAAATTCTAAATTCAAAAATTTAAAATAGCTGTGATTTTGGAAAAACTTTTTGATTTTATTTGGAATACCCACTTCTTTTCTTATTGTGTTTTTTTTCTTCTTTATGTTCTTTTTTTTATGGTGCACACATATATTTATTATATTATTAGTGTAGATTAATATATAATATATATTATCCTATAGTTTCACCTTGTAAGGTAAACTTAGTGAATCTCTCTGTGTTAACTTAGTGAATTTCTCTGTGTAACTTAAAACTTTTTTATAAGGTGTGTACATACCTTGTAATTTTGAATGTTAACCTGAACTGTGTTATCAGAAAATTTAGAAACTTTTCTCTCTTAATATACCCTTAATCTTTGTTAAATTCTAAAAGTCAATTTGAAACATAATTACCTAACTTAGTACACTTTGTTGTAACTCAATTTACATTTTTACTTTGTAATTGATCCCTATCTGTGCCATTTTATCTTTATAATTGTTGTAAGTAAATTTTTACATAATGGCACAGATGAAAAAATATATTAATTATTTAAGAAAGGATGAACTTGCTAACGAGCTGTCCCACATGGGTATTTCAGTGGAACCGGAAACGACAGTGTCTGGCCTTCGGAGTGAGCTAAGAGCGGCACACCGACTCGTCCGTCGAGGTAGCATCAAAGCGAGTGCTCCGGTACCCGCTGATGCATCGGCTGAGCTCTCGATCTGCCTCCCGAAGGTGTCCGAGCTGGAGGAGGCTATTCAGTCAGGTGACATCTTCATTAATAAGGGTAGTCGTCTTAGGGTGTCCCTCAGGGCCAACTACTTATTGAGTAGGTTAGCTCGTTGTGGTCTGGATTGCCCCGACCTGGTGGATATTCGTGGTAGGCTAGTGAAGATCATCGCTAGGGCTGAACCCAGTAGTGATTCTGAATCCGAAGGTTCGGATGATGATGGTGATGATCCTTCGGGTCGTGACCAGGTGGAATATACTTCACCAGTAGTGAGAGAGGACCGCTCGGTGCGAGCTAGTTCAAGTAGGAATAGTTCTACATGTAACATAGTGTATAAAGAACGTCCCCTTAACTTATGTTCATTTAACTTAAAATATGATGGTTCTACTTGTGTACGTGTGTTTTTAGAGAGATTAGAGGAACTTAGATGTGCTCGGGAGGTTACTAAGCCTAGACTCCTTATGGCTTTCTCCGACCTGTTGGATGGACCGGCTTTGTCTTGGTTCCGTACAAACAAAGCTAACTTCATCTCATATGAGGATCTTATTAGTGAGCTTAGAGATACCTTCGATATTCCTGATTATGATTACCGCCTCAGGAACGAGATAAGACAGCGTACACAAGCCCGCTCTGAGTCCTTGGTTAACTATATATGTACAATGCAAGCCATGTTCTCAAGGTTGTCATGTAAGATGCCCAGTGAGGAACAGCTGGACATTCTCATGCACAACATTAGACCTGACTACATGAAGGAACTGGCCTTGCATGATGTCAACTCTGTAGATGACTTGAGACGTTTGGGTAAGCGCTTGGAGCTTGCGCGTACTAGGGCAGACGCTTTCCATGAGCCTGCTCTTGACAAGTTTGAGATTACATCTGACTTACACCAGCTTAAGAACAAAGGTGTACAAAAGCCCGCTAAGCAGGTGTCTGCAGTGGAGACGCCGGTTACCCCCCACGATCGCAAATGCTTTCGTTGCGGCGGGGGCGGTCACACTGCATACAGCTGCACACAGTCAAGGGAGCTGGTGTGTTTCCGGTGTGGTCTCAAAGGAGTCAAGACCCCAGACTGCTCACACTGTATTAGCAAGTCAAAAAACGCGTAGGCCAGGGCCTTATTAGGAACTCTGTGCATCACTCTGTATCTGAGTCTATTTCTGATAAGGTCCTGTTTCCTAAACGGGATAGTGACATTAGACCGTATCTAGTTGTTAAGGTTTTAAATTTAAATGTCTTAGGCCTTCTAGATTCCGGTGCCTCCTGCTCTATACTAGGTAAGGGAGCGCACCGCATCTTCTTGGAACTGGGTTTTGATCTTGTGAGTATCAATCCTACTTTTCGTATTACAACTGCAGACAGCACTCACTTGCAATGTCTGGGTTGTATCTCTTTGCCAATTGAGTACAATTCGGTTATCCGAGTTGTCAAGTTCTATGTTGTCCCAGGTATAACCACCTCCATGATATTTGGAGTGGATTTCTGGCAACAATTTAAGTTAAGTGATAAGTTAATTTTACAAAATATTAGTCTTGATAGCTTTAGTGATAATAATCCTATAGAGTCTGTGTCCCTTAACGGTGGCCTCGAGGATTACGACAACCTGACAACTAAACAAAGGTGTGTAATCAACGAGGTCATTGAAAAGTTCGACTCGTTGAACACTGATAAGGTGGGTTTAGGTCGGACCTCACTTGTGCACCATGTCATTGACACTGGTGACAGCAAGCCGATCAAGCAGCGTTATTATCCGCTCTCTCCCCTTAAGCAGAAGGCCCTGGAAGCCGAGCTGGACCGAATGCTGGAGATGGGAGTAGTGTCCCCGTCTCAGTCCGCCTGGAACTCTCCAGTGGTCATGGTGGAGAAGGCGAACGGCGACCTCAGATTGTGCTTGGACTCTCGCAAGCTGAACTCTGTGTCTAAGAGTGACGCCTACCCCTTACCCTATATCAATCAAATCTTAGACCATCTTAATAATGCTAAGTATTTAACCTCTGTAGATCTGAGTGCGGCCTACTGGCAGATTCCATTCGACTCACTCCAGTCTGCTGAGAAGACTGCTTTTACGGTTCCCCGGAGAGGATTGTTCCATTACAATTCCATGTGCTTCGGTCTTGTCGGTGCCAGTGCCACGATGCAACGCCTCATGGACCGTCTGTTTGGTCCCGAGTTCGACAACAAGGTATTTGCGTTTCAGGATGACATAGTCTGTGTGTCCAGCACCTTTGAGGAGCATGTAGAGCTCTTACATAGAGTCTATCAGCAACTCAAGGATGCTGGCCTAACTATTAATATGAAAAAATCCCACTTTTGTCGGAGTGAACTCAAATACCTGGGGTATTATGTGGACAAACATGGCTTACGGACAGACCCGGGTAAAGTTGAGGTTATCCTCAACTATCCCACCCCTTCTAACCCTAAGGAGGTTAAGAGATTTCTGGGAATGGCCGGCTGGTATCGTCGCTTTGTTAACAACTTCTCGAAGATTAGTAAACCTCTGTGCAAACTCACTTCTACGAACCTTAAGTTCGAATGGACCCCTGAGGCTGAACAGTCCTTTAACCTGCTAAAGTCAGCCTTGGTTTCTGCCCCTATATTAAAAATGCCTAACTTTGAGATGCCCTTCCGCATTCTTAGTGACGCGTCAGCTTACTCAGTTGCTGCTGTACTGACACAAACTCACGATGGTGTTGAGCACCCTATCGCCTACTGTAGCCGTTCTCTCAACAAGAACGAGGTGAACTACAGCACAACTGAGCGAGAACTTCTGGCCGTGATTTTCGCTTTGGAACAATTTCGACAGTACGTCGAAGGCCAAAAATGTACGGTCGTCACGGATCATTCATCTCTTCTGTGGTTCCATAAGCTAAAAAATCCCACGGGTCGTCTAGCACGTTGGAGCATGAGGCTCAGTCAATTCGATTTTGACATAGAGCATCGAAAAGGTAAAGACCACGTTGTACCTGATGCTCTGTCTCGTATCAAAATTGATTCCCTCGATGCAGTACCCACTAAAGACCCGTGGTATGACCACACCATGAATAGTGTTCGGAAGAACCCTAGGAAGTCACCAAATTATGACATTCGTGACAACCTTCTATATAGGTTAACTAAAAATAAATATTCTTTGACTTCAGACTTTGACTGGAAGCTGGTGGTACCTCAGGAGGATCGCTTGCCCCTGCTCTCTAAGTACCACGATGACACACTTAGTGCCCATGGTGGCGTTTGGAAGACGCATAAAAGGTTAGCCCTAAATTATTACTGGCCCAAGATGTACGAGGACGTCAAAGAATATGTTGGGAATTGCGAAACATGCAAGCAGTACAAACCCGTAAATACGTCTCGTCCCGGCCTAATGGGTAGCCCGAAGCGGGTTTCGAAGCCATTCGAAGCTATCTCTGTCGATCTGCTTGGTCCCTTTCCCACTTCGAGCAATAGAAACGTACACCTGATCGTGGTCTCCGACTACTTTAGCAAATACGTCATGTTGTGCCCTGTTCGGGTTGCCACAGGCGCTGTAGTCGCGAGGTTCATAGAGAAGAGTGTGTTTCTCGTGCACGGAGTCTGCAAGACTATTTACATGGATAATGGCCCTCAGTTTGTGAGTAAGCCATTTAAGGATCTGTTGGCTAAATACAATGTACCTAATATATATTATAACCCTAGGTATCATGCCCAAACTAATCAGGCGGAACGAGCTATTCGCAATGTGGTTCAAGCGATCTCATGCTATGTGAAGTCACAACACAAGTCTTGGGATCAGTTCTTGGTTGAGATACAGTGTGCTTTAAACACTGCAGTTAACGAAGCAACTCGTTTCACCCCTTACTTTTTGGTACATGGTAGGGAATTTATTGGGGATGGAGTGCTGTACAGGCAGACAGATATCGCGTGCCATCCTACTTCAGTCTCTGTAGACGATCCATCAGCCTTCGGTGTCAAGCTGAGAGAAATACAACGCATTTACGACCAGGTGAGGAAACATTTGAATGTTGCCCACCAGCGTAATGAAAAGTATTACAACCTCAGAAAAAGGCATGTAGAGCTGAAAGTGGGACAGATAGTTTACAAACGCACGTTCTACCTGTCCAACAAGGCCAAGAATTTTACTGCTAAGCTAGCTCCTAAGTTCCTTAAATGTGTGGTGACTGCTAAACGATCCCCTTTAGTATATAGGCTGTCAGATCTGGACGGTAAGGATCTTGGGGAGTACCATATCAAGGACATCCTGAAGTATCAGGAGGAGCAGTCTCCAATACCTAACGTAACTACATAGCACTGTTTCTCTAGTTTATTAAACCAGTGCTATGTGATCATTATGTAAGACTATTTTAATCTTTTGTTTGTATTTCTATATGTGTACGTGACTTTAAATTGTCACGTTGTAGTTTCTTCTATGCACCGCACCGAGCGTTTTTCTCTCATTCGCTTCTTAGTACTCTACATTATCCTGAGAGCTTGGGTAGTGTTAGGGTATCGGCAGTGAGTAAAGGGAGCATTCGTTTTCTATGAAGGGCATTAGACTCTAGTTACTTAGCCTAACCGGTACACGAGTCAGTGTCTAGTTAGGTACATAGGAGGATCTTTCTTTGGTATTGTAATGGTCGTAGTCAGCTGGTGTTTGAAGGACCTAGCTGGTTGTCTTTGTTTATTAGTCAGTACTTTTCTGTTTTCTTTATTGTGTATTTCCAGCGTGTCATATCCGCAGGAAATACTATTAAAGGGGGGGTGGTTGTAGCATTTATTTTCTATAGATGCAGTATTTAGGATGTGAAAGCAGCCTTATCGAGTTATCTTTTTTTAATCGGTTGTCAGTGGTGACATTTCTGCTGTCAGAATGACAGGATGTCATAAGTTCGGTGACGAAGCGTTTCGCATTTAAAGGAACGGGTTTTGTTAAGATTTTTCGTGAAAGACGGACTTTTGACCGAGACCTGCTTTGGGGTAGTTGGAGGTCCTTTGGCTTTTGTTCTGAGACTGTGCCGCGAATCAGTTTTTCGCTCAAGCGCGATTATTTGTTACCTCGCGTGGCCTAACGGGCTGTGATTGGGTTGCTGCATTGCATCTTGCTACATTTTACCCAGAAAACTGGTGAGTCACTTCTTCTTTTGCAAAGCGGGTCGATTGTCGTCTGTCGCGCAGCCAAGATCTTAATTTGTCGTTTCTTTCATGACAGGGTTTTTTACTACGGGGCTAGTTGCCGGATGAGATATTTGGTGCCGCACCTATAAGTTAGTGGGCTGCACGTGGTACGACAACGTGGAAGTGCGGACTACACGAGCTTCTCATGTGAGAGGTATCTGCCGTCATCACCTGGCAGTAACAACAGGCAGTCACTCTCACTCAGCTCACTCTGCAGGCCAGTAAATCCACTACTTATGTGTAGCTTAGTAGCATAAGTACCTAAGCACTGACTATACTTCTGTGTACCTGTGATATTTGTGTCTATCAGTGAATAAGCTCTCTGTGTGTCTCTGTGTATCTCTGTGTTATATAAATATATGTGTGTACACCCTACCTGACTGTTTTCGTCAGAGCCCTGGCCTACCCTTGCACGCACACTGGAATCTCTGTAGTAAGGCGCCCTGGGAAAGAGTTCTCTGCATAGCTACCTCGCGCTAGTTGGTGAGTAACACTGATCATCACTGTGTTATATAGTATAGGGCGCGCCGTCGCAGACTGTGCAACTTGGGTGGGAGAGTTCTCTCCCGCTTCCTCCCCGGCGCCGTCTCTTTCACGAGCATGACCTGTTCATAGGAAGAGGCCTATGGTACCGCTCCAGCACCTTCTTGCGCAATTTAAACAACAACGCAAGGGCCCTCGCTTCCAGGTCTCATAGAGGGGTCCCCGCTAGAAGAGATGCCGCCTAAATTGAGATCATGCGGTATCCCCTTACCCTGACAGCCATTGCCTTCTGCGGGCTAAGCAATCTAGCCGCATTGCTGGCCATCAGGATCTCTGCCCATACGGGGGCCTCATATAGGGCCCTGCTCCGCATGATTTCAAAGTACAGTCTCCTGCAGGGAGCGTTGGGTCCCCTGATATTGGGCAACAACCGCGAGAGTGCGGCTGATGCCACCTCCCTCAGTTTTGGGACCAAACTTCGGAAGTGGTATACGAAGTTCGACCAGCTATTGAGTACGAGCCCCTGATACGTCATCGAGAGCTCGATGCCGATGCTGACGCCCCCTATATGTAAGCTGGATCCCGCAGGTGTCCTTCAGGGCTGCGTCTCGTTGCGTTGCTCCTCGCGCCGCGCTGTAATTAGGGTGTCGTCGTAACACGATACGCACGTAACAGGTTACCCCGACACCTCTGAGCAACGGACCACGCAGCACCCAATCGTAACCGATGTTCCACAGAAGCGGTCCAAGAACGATCCCTGTGGAACACCGAACGACACATCTCGCCGACCCTCTCTCGGGTAAGCTATGGCCCTCTCGGAAAGATAGGCCCCGACAATTCGACGGAGGTATTGAGGCATTCCATGGTAAATAAGCGCATCCCAAACGCAGCTCCAGGGCAAGGTGTTGATAGCGTTGGAGTTTCAAAAGACACTGCCCCAACCAACCACCTCACCATGTGCTGTTGCCGCTATAACAAAAAATACGTACTAAATTCAAAAAAAAAAATTCACACAACAAACGTAATTTTTGTAACGGATTCTCTGTGCGGGAATCCGACTCGCACTTGGCTGTTTTTTTTTTTTTTCAATATGAACACGTGAGTTTCGGTTTCGGTTTCGGTTTCGGCCGAAACTGACCCAGGGGCCGAAAGTTCGGTTTCGGTTTCGGTTTCGGCCAGAAAACCAGTTTCGGTCGGACACTAATTTTTTTTGGTTTACTCTTTGAAAATAACTAAAGGATAACTAAAGCAAGTACAATTATGAAAATTGCACTTGATACTAAAATGTTGGTGATCACTGTCAGTAGGTCTAGAGGGCAACGTACGAATTTCTTCCTGCTCCGCGACCGTACATTATACCGAAAAGATAGCACTGCACAGAATTTTCCTTCGTTCAGTCACAGGGTGGAAACTCCATACAAAAATGTTCGTTTTCACCCACACTAATATACACGTAATGTGAATGCTTGAATCAAGCTTGAATGTGTGTGTGAGTACACTAGGGACACTATCTATGGAAATTAAATATTATGGAACAGAACGCAATCTCATGTATGTAGGTACTTTTTTTTCAAGTCTACCCTCGGCTAAGCACAAATTAAACCAAAGCAATAGCACAAAGTACGTAGGTATTAGTAATACGTAATACAACGCAGTGACACTCTCTCAAGTACTGACACGGCAAACGACACTTAAATTTTGGTGGGGGGATGGGGAAGCTTACTCGGTGGTAGGCAGGGAGTTGCCGATCTGTATGTAATACTATTATATTATCTTTGGTTCAGTTACGACTTGACCTCAAAGTCATGCGACTCCTGTATCAGACCTCCAATAAAGAATACGAAAAAGACCTTGAAACACGAGTTTAACATGTTTTAAAGAAAACTTACCTATAGTAATATTCTCATCTGGAACCGCTGTAGTTACATCAACTTCCGGATAAAATTCTTCTTGTGGAGGACATGCACTATCAGTTTCTGTAAAAAATCTATACTTAAAATAAAAATGTAGAGGGTCAAAAACATCGAAGATATTTTGAAATTTAAGTTATAGAGCATTCTATTGTTTCCAATGAAGAATACGAATAAATCGTCCCGCTTACCGACACCTCGAAACCGTCACGCTTACCGACACCTCGAAACTGTAGAAGGCTCAAACTGTTCGAGGAAATGATTTTGTTTGCAATTTCGGATGGAATCTCAGAACTCCTCTCCTCTACATGGTAACTTATACCACTGTATACTGTAGTTTGACTCGGCCGGATTTTAGAAATAAATGCCTACAGCCGCGCGGTACGTAAGCATGCGATAGGGCTGCCCACCTACAGCATTTTAAATATGTACATACATACATTCATATAGTCACGCCTATGTCCCTGAAGGTGTAGGCAGAGGCATAGTATACGCCCACATTTTACCTTATAGTTTTACGTACGCGTAATAGATAGTGAGCCTAATGCAGTTGATTTTTTTCAATCCGCCCACAAGGCCTTCAATTTGTATTAAGGATTGTTGTTTTACTGACAACCGGCTTTCATTTCGAGTAATATTAAACCTTTTTTATTTAAACAAAAAAATACTTTGTGAGTAATAATATAATATCCCCGCAACGGCTGGCGGCGCGGGGCGGCGGCGTGGCGGCGCAGCGCCCGTTATCTACTAACGATTGAGTGAGACGGGTATAGAAATTTGAAAACGAGTAAGCGGCGTAGACAATAATAATCGGCTCATCACATGTTTCGTCAGTGATAGAATCACGGAATTCTAGTCTTTATAATCATTGCGTTAAATTTTTGATTTACAAAATTGAAACTATTTTTCGATTTGAAAGTACTAGTCAGTCTCTAGTACACTAGTACTTTTCGTACATTGTCAAGTTGTGTTAAACTTTGGAAGTTCATATTTGTCTCTATGCGTGTAATAAAAATCAAAGGCACTTAACAAAAATGCTGTCACTTTTTAAGCTATTGCATAGCTTCTATCGCGGGCCTTGCGTGGAGACCGAATCCAGAAATTCTGTCACGAAAACGAATCACACTCTCGGCTACCTTCGGCCACGTTCGTGTATCTCACACTTCAAATATAGTGGAATTCAACAGATTCAAACAATGTAGTAAACAAACAGATTGGATCTCGACTCTCCATAATTACTTACATTTAAATATCAATCCTGATCATATTCGTTTTAAGGAACCATAGTTAGATTTATGCGGCCATTTCGACACTAATTTACCTTTAGAATATAGAATAATTTCATGAAAAATACTTCAATGATAAAAATTTAAACCTGTCATTCTTGCTTGTCATTAAATTATTTTTTCTCAGTCTTGTTTGTCTTTGGCATATACTCGCTTATTGATTATGAAAAGAGGTTTAATCATAATCAGTTTGACAACAATTACCTAGTTTAATAGTAAGTATAATAAATTATTTAAAAATGAACTTTAACTTTAAATGATTATAATCGGTAATCGTATAACAGTACTGTGTGAGTGTGTATTGTTCTGAAGTTCTGCGAGGTTTTTCTATTATCTCTAATTAGGTATATCAATCACTTTGCTTCAAGTAGGTACTTTGGCTTTTGGACATTTTCTTTACGATCTAATTAAAACTTTTTTATATATAAGGTATGCATACATACGGAGAATTTAAAACGGCAGTAACTGAGTGATTAAAACCAATGCAACACACACACACACCCACACACACACTCACACACACACTCAAAAATCAACTCACATAAACATACATGCAACAAACACACACACACACACACACCCACACACCCACTCACACACACACACACTCAAAAATCAACTCACATAAACATACATGCAACAAACACACACACACACACACACACACCCACACACACACTCACACACACACTCACTTACACACTCACACACACACTCACTCACACACACACACACACACACACACACACACACACACACTCACACACACTCACGCACACTCACACGCACACGCACACGCACACACACACACACACACACACTCACACACACACTCACGCACACGCACACGCGCACACACACACACACAGAGACACACACACAGACACACACACACAAGTCCAAAAGTTCTAAAGTCCAAAAGTCCAAAAGTCCAAAAGTACAAAAGTACAAAAGTACAAAAGTCCAAAGTACAAAAGTCAAAGTACAAAAGTCCGAAAGTCCAAAGGTCCAAAAGTCCAAAAGTCCAAAAGTCCGAAAGTCCAAAAGTACAAAAGCCCAAAAGTACAAAAGTCCAACAGTCCAACAGTCCAAAAGTTCAAAAGTCCAAAAGTCCAACAGTCCAAAAGTCCAAAAGTCCAAAAGTCCAAAAGTCCAACAGTCCAAAAGTCCAAAAGTCCAAAAGTTCAAAAGTCCAAAAGTCCAAAAGTCCAAAAGTCCAAAAGTCCAATAGTCCAATAGTCCAAAAGTCCAAAAGTCCAAAAGTCCAACAGTCCAACAATCCAAAAGTCCAATAGCCCAAATGTCGACAGTCAAGTAGGTACTTGGTACTTTACTTTGTTGAACATGGGCCTTAAAATCTTACTTCTTACTATCTTACTAATATTATAAATGCGAAAGTTTGTGAGTGTGGATGTTTGTTACTCTTTCACGCTCTAACGGCTGAACGGATCTCGCTGAAACTTGGTACAGGGATAAATTATGGTCTGGAACAACACATAGGCTACTTTTTATACCGGGAATAAGTTCCCACGGTACGGTAATAAAATTTACGCGGGCGAAGCTGCGGGCATCAGCTAGTATATAATATTATAAATGCAAAAGTTTGTGAGTGTGTTTGTTACTCTTTCACGCTCAAACCGCTGAACGGATCGGGCTGAAATTTGGTACAGAGATACATTATAGTATGGAATAACACATAGGTAGGCTACCTTTTATCCCGAGAATAACTTCCCGCGGGAACAAATTTTACGCGGGCGAAGCTGCGGGCATCAGCTAGTATTCTTATATAGAAATAATTATACTAGCATAGTTGATAAAAAATGCTATGTAATAGCTTTACCGCGGCAGTCCCCGAGTGCCACACGTCTTTTTTTTTTTATTCACGGACATTTCACACAACGCTATCTGATCCCAAAGTAAGCTAGGAATAACCTGCTTGTGTTATGGGTATCAGACCACGGATATTAATACTAATATACTTTTTAAATACATCCCTACTAATATTATAAATGCGAAAGTAACTCTGTCTGTCTGTCTGTCTGTCTGTCTGTCTGTCTGTCTGTCTGTCTGTTACGCTTTCACGCCTAAACGGCTGGAGCGATTGAGATGAAATTTGGTATGGAGATAGTTCGAGGCCCTGGGAAGGACATAGGCTACTTTTTAACCGACTGCGCAAAAGGAGTGTTATGATTTTACGTGATAACGACTTTCAGGCTGTTACGCTTTCACGCCTAAACGGCTAAAGCGATTGAGATGAAATTTGGTATGTGGATAGTTCGAGGCTCTGGGAAGGACATAGGCTACTTTTTAACCGACTGCGCAAAAGGAGTGTTATGATTTTACGTGATAACGACTTTCAGGCTGTTACGCTTTCACGCCTAAACGGCTAAAGTGATTGAGATGAAATTTGGTATGTGGATAGTTCGAGGCTCTGGGAAGGACATAGGCTACTTTTTAACCGACTGCGCAAAAGGAGTGTTATGATTTTACGTGATTACGACTTTCAGGCTGTTACGCTTTCACGCCTAAACGGCTAAAGCGATTGAGATGAAATTTGGTAATATTATAAATGCGAAAGTAACTCTGTCTGTCTGTCTGTCTGTTACGCTTTCACGCCTAAACGGCTGGAGCATAGGGATAGTTCGAGGCCCTGAGAAGGACATAGGCTACTTTTTAACCGACTGCGCAAAAGGAGTGTTATGATTTTTCGTGATAACGACTTTCAGGCTGTTACGCTTTCACGCCTAAACGGCTAAAGCGATTGAGATGAAATTTGGTATGTGGATAGTTCGAGGCTCTGGGAAGGACATAGGCTACTTTTTAACCGACTGCGCAAAAGGAGTGTTATGATTTTTCGTGATAACGACTTTCAGGCTGTTACGCTTTCACGCCTAAACGGCTATAGCGATTGAGATGAAATTTGGTATGTGGATAGTTTGAGGCCCTGGGAACGACATAGGCTACTTTTTAACCGACTGCGCAAAAGGAGTGTTATGATTCGCGGTCGAAGTCACGGGAACAGCTATCCCTACTAATATTATCAATGCGAAAGTACATAACTCGGTCTGTCTGTCTGTCTATCTGTCTGTTACATTTTCACGCTAAACGGCTGGAGCGATTGAGATGAAATTTGGTATGACGATAGTTCGAGGCCCTGTGAAGGACATAGGCTACTTTTTAACCGACTGCGCAAAAGGAGTGTTATGATTTTACGTGATAACGACTTTCACGCGAAAACGACTTCTACACGGTCGAAGTCGTGGGGAACAGCTATTTTAGTTTAGTTGTAAATATTCAATCACACTACTTAGCTCAGGGGCTTGACAGAGAAGGATTAAAATCTGTAGGTATATGGGCAAAAGACATGCTTACGAAATAGGTTAGGTTCAATTTTTATATGCGGATAGGTTTATATTAGCGTGAATCCCTCGCGTCACGCTGTCGTCTAGGGCCTGCTTCTGTAAGGACGGTGAGCGGCCTCCTCATCGACCTCAGGCCCCCGGTCATGTAAGCCGATAGTCTTAGGCGAAGACAACTCGCCGGCACTTGGGTACTTGGAACTTGGGTGGGAGAGTTCTCTATACTTTTAAAAAATATTAAGTCTATATGGCTAATAACTTGGTTTAACGACTGCCATTTACTGGCTTCCGTTAGCGTTAGTGTTATCGTCTCAAATCTTTCGGTTATAAGTAGGTACTTAAAGTTTTCAGTCTGTGGCCTAAATCTAACAAACGTTTCGTATTCGCGCTTCACCATACTACTTACTCTTTTTATTATTAAAGGGGCCAATTAATAAAGACGTACGTCATACCGGCCTTGGACCCGCTAAAACCAAGAGGTCCATCCATCTAGCGCAGTCCTGGGGTATCCTTTAGAGGGCTTACCAGGGGTTATACCTAACAGCCTACGGTTGGGAGTCCTACCGGATACGTGTGGTTTTTTGTCAGTAGGAGTTATAGTATATTCATGTGGGATTTACCTCACATTAAAAAAACCATGTAGCGCATAGCTCCCCGGGTAAGTTGGAGGATGTCCTAACTTTGTCCCCACATTTTGGTTACGACTTATCCTAGAGGCTCGATAGAATACAGTTCAAACTTTGCTTATAACATAATTTCCACGCGAACGAAGTTGCGGGTAACAGCTAGTACATAATAAACATAGAAACAACCAGACTCTTGAGACAAACTCTTGAGAAAAAAAAATTATTAGGAGGAAGGGCATAACGGAATTCCGTTCGGTGAGCAGCCCGCCTGGGGCAGTACCTCCACCCTGCAGAAGACCGCGGTAATAGTAACCTTGCTTCGTGCTGGGTTATGTTCTCCGTCGGTTAGCAGGGTTCCAGTGCTCATTGGGGTGACTTTGTGCCGGTGGCGGTGAGACCAGAGGCTCATCTGTCTCCATTGGCTAGCATAGGCGCGGAATATTGGTACGGCGGTCAGGGAGACCCGGTGAAACGGTTGCCCGCTGACCGCCCGCAGGCTGTACGGGACCCGAACCTGGGGATTACGTAATCTCCGCCCCAGGAGGCTGAACCAGCAGCCTGTGTAAAGTCCCTGGTGCTGTGGTCGTGCCGGAGGAGGATACCGGAGTGGACGCGGCCACTGCATTGGGGGGGGGGGGACCGGGGGCCCTTCCGTACGCCGTGCCAATCTACCGCACTACCTGTGCCTGCCTTTGGGGAATTGGAGCCTCGCTTAGTCTCTTGCGTCACCGACACACAGGCACCCCCTACCTTCTTTTTATCCCCTTTCAACAACAATCATGGCAAAAGGTCACAAAAGAAAAAAGGTTTCCACAGCGGCTTCGTCGTCGTCCACACTAAATGTGGACTTCTGTAACATCAGAGGAATGCACTCAAACATCAACGAGATCCACCGCCACCTGGAATCTGCGAGGCCGAACTTATTTTTCCTGACGGAGACTAAGATATCTTGCCCGAACGACACATCTTACTTGATGTACCCTGGCTATAAGCTGGAGGCTAATTTCAGGCGTCAAGCTGGGGTATGCATGTTCGTGCGGGAGGATATCTGCTGTCGCCGTCTCAGTGACCTGGAAGACAGGGACCTGTCTACATTATGGGCGCGCGTGGATCATGGGGGCCACACTCGGATCTACGCGTGCATTTACAGGTCCCATAGCGGTGATACGGAGACAGTTCGCCTTTTTGACCACCTGCAACAATCGACCGACAAGGCTATTGAGCGGTATCCCTCCGCGGAGATAGTGATTTTGGGGGACTTTAATGGTCACCATATTGACTGGTTGGGTTCCGTGCACACTAACTTTGCGGGGAAAGCTGCTCACGACTTTGCCCTGACCTACGGTTTCTCCCAACTGGTAAAATCTCATACGAGAATACCAGATAGGGAGAACGAGCAGAGTGCATTGCTGGACCTTCTGCTGACTACGCGGCCTGACGGATACACCACATCAGTGGATGAGCCACTTGGTTCATCGGACCACTGCCTCGTTCGGTCGCGAGTGCCTCTCGCAAGGCCTGAACCACCTCGGCCCAAGGAGTGGCGACATGTGTGGCACTACAAGTCAGCAGACTGGGATGGACTTCGAGAGTTCTTTGCGTCGTACCCGTGGAGGCGGCTTTGCTTCACTTCAGATGATTTGAACTCCTGCGCTGCAGCAGTAGCTGAGGGGATCTTGGCGGGCATGGAATGTTATATTCCTAACCGCTGGATCCCGGCAGGAGCTAGGAAACGACCGTGGTTTAATCGGCTTTGTAGGGAAACTAGGATGTTGAAAGAAACTGCCTACAGAGCTTGGACCACGGCTCGCGCTGACTCAGATCCTGGCATCTCTGAAGTGAAACGCAAACTGAATGCCGCCTCGAGGGCCAGTAAAAGAGCGGTTGCCAGGGCAAAGTTTGATTTCGTCGGCAGAATTGGTCAGCGACTAGCCGGCTACCCTTCTGGAAGTCGTGAATTCTGGTCGCTCGCCAAAGCTGCCGAGGGAAACTTTTGTCGGTCGGGATTACCACCTCTACATAGACTGGATGGTAGTCTGGCCCAGAGTGCCAAGGAGAAGGCTGACCTTTTGGGTTCTCTCTTTGCCTCCAACTCGACCATGAACGATGGAGGTGCGCTTCCGCCTGGTATCCCTTGGTGTGGCACTTCCATGCCAGAAATTAAATTCAAGCAACGGGACGTCAGGCGGGAGCTTCAATCCCTAGATATTCATAAGTCGAGTGGGCCGGACGGCATTCCCGCGGTGGTACTTAAGCGGTGTGGTCCGGAGTTGTGTCCGGTACTTACACATCTTTTCACGCTTTCATACTCCATGAAGCAAGTCCCGGCGTCGTGGAAGATCGCGTACGTGCATCCTGTGCCCAAGAAGGGTGACAGGACCGACCCGGCCAATTATAGGCCTATAGCCGTCACCTCCCTTTTATCTAAGGTGATGGAGCGTATAATTAATACACAGCTCCTGAGGTACCTTGAGGAACATGACCTGCTCAGTGACCGGCAGTACGGTTTCCGTCACGGTCGCTCGACGGGCGATCTTCTTGTGTACCTCACACACCGCTGGGCGGCGGCTATCGAGAGTAAGGGTGAGGCTCTAGCAGTGAGCCTCGACATCTCGAAAGCCTTTGACCGGGTCTGGCACCGTGGTCTTCTTACGAAATTGCCCTCCTATGGACTGCCCGAGAGTTTATGCGGATGGGTGTCCAGCTTTCTGGCCGGTAGAAGCATCAGGGCCGTCGTTGACGGTAGCTGTTCTGACTGCATAGCCATAAACGCTGGAGTACCACAAGGCTCAGTGTTGTCCCCTACTTTGTTTCTGCTGCATATCAATGACATGTTGTCTATTGACGGCATTCATTGTTATGCGGACGACAGTACGGGCGACACTTATTACACGGGCCGTCCCGGTATCTCTCGGGATGCAGTGGAAGAAAGTCGTGAACAACTTGTGTCTGAAGTCGAGGCTACTCTCACTAGAGTGTCCGATTGGGGTCGACAAAATCTTGTCCAATTCAACCCTACCAAGACACAAGTTTGTGTTTTCACCGCAAAAAAGACCCCATTCACTGTGGCGCCACAATTTCAGGGCACATCTCTCACCATCTCTGAAAGTATAGGGATCCTTGGTGTTGACATCTCCAGTGATGTGCAGTTCCGCTGTCACTTGGAGGGCAAGGCCAAGCTGGCGTCCAGGAAGCTCGGAGTGCTCAGAAGGGCGCGGCGGTACTTTACTGCGGCGCAAGCACTGCTTCTCTATAAGTCGCAAGTGCGTCCGCATATGGAGTACTGCTGTCACCTCTGGGCGGGGGCACCCGAATACCAGCTTCGTCCATTTGACTCGGTGCAAAGGCGAGCTATTAGAGTTGTCAACGATCCCATACTTGCAGGTAGTGTGGAACCTCTTAGTGACAGGAGAGACTTTGCTTCTCTATGTGTGTTCTACCGCCTGTACAACGGTTTGTGCTCTGAAGAATTGTTTGATATGATGCCTACGGCTACATTCTATCATCGCACCGCTCGCCATAGACAGGGTGTTCATCCTCACACGTTGCGTCCTGAGCGCTCGAGCACGGTGAGATCTAATAGAGGCTTTCTTCCGCGTACGCTTAGGTTGTGGAATGATCTCCCTGCTTCGGTTTTCCCGGACGCCTACAGTATGGGGTTCTTCAAAAGGGGACTTAGAAGGTTTTTAAAGAGTCGGCAGCGCGCTTGTGGCGCCTCTGGTGTTGCAAACGTCCATAGGCTGCGGTGACCACCGGTACATCTGGGGGGGCCGTATGCTTGTCTGCCACTCTAGTGGTATAAAAAAAAAAAAAAAAAAAAAAAACAAACATTTATGGGTCACACAAATATTTGTCTCGGGTTGGAATCGAACCCACGATCTCCAGCGCCGCAGGCGGTATCAATACCGACCGCGCCACAGAGGCAGTCATACGGTGCTAAGTGTACTGTAACATCTGTCATCCACAAAGAAATGAATACTCTTGAAACATACCTAAATCATTGCTCTCAATTAAATAACTACGAACTGACAACGGAACTAAATGTACTACCTACACGTAATAGAGTTCTGAACTAGTTTTTTTTTTAGATATTGTACTACACTCATTTGCAAAAAAAACGGGCGGTTTTGATTTTCATTCATCTTTAAAAAGTTACAATACCAAAAAGGTTTCAATCGTTTGTACACGTTACTGGCCGGTTTTAAAAATGCCGTGGTGTTTAAAAAAGTACGTTCTAAATTCAAATTTTCATTTGATGCTCATTTTTACAGAAAACCCCTTTTTATCCTACATTTTTGGCGCGAAGTTCCAGAAGTTAACATCGACTTTCACAACTTTTATTCAATTTTTATCGATTAATTTCATATCCTTGACTGTCAAAGCTTTATTTATTGCTGTTTGGCTGTATCAAAAATCTATACATATAATAAAATGATAGAAAAGCCAAAACTGTACATTGGAAATATTAACAAAAAAATGCTCGCCGGGTGTTCTACATAAGATACCGAAGCTGAAAATATAGTTAGAATTTTTTTTGTCTGTTTGTCTGTTTGTCTGTTTGCTTTGCTTTGTCCGGAAGGATCTCGAAAAGTACTGAACAGATTTGGTTCAAATTTTGAACAAATATTACTTAGGGGTGTGGTCTTAAAATAGGCTATATATTATCACGCCACATATCCTAGGGGCTAAGCAGAGAGTAATGAAATGTTTAAACCGTTGGATTGATTTAATTAAAACGCAGCAGGAATATTAGTAGGAGATAGGTTTTACACTCAGACAACATATTATTACGCTAAATTTTTTAGGACCTCGGCAGAGAACAATGAAAATCTGTTTGTATATTTTTGCAAAATACAGAAATTACTGAATAATTTTAATTAATCTTTTATTTGAATAGCAATCTAGAGGTTGGATCTTTAAATAGGCTATATATTATCACGCTACATATCCTAGGGACTAGGCAGAGGCTAATGAAATATGTAAGTATGTGGATTGATTAAACTAAAACGTTGCAGTAATATTAGTAAGAGATTGGTTTTACACACCGGTTACATATTATCACGCTAAATATCTTGGAGGCCCGGTAGGGAAAAATTAAATTCTGTGTTTGCTACGATATCCAGACGACTGATATACATACTTATATAATTCTAAATACATACATATTATACATAGAAAACACCCAAACTCCGAAACAAACATTTTGTGGAACACACAACTAATTGGAACAACCCAAAAATCGAACCAAGCCCTCCGGCGCGACAGGCAGTATCACTACACCGACTACGCCACAGAGGCAGTCAATGAAATTATATTTCATATTCTTTCATATAATTATTCTAACGGCTTGACAGACACAAAATATATTTGTTTATGTATTTACGGGCAACAATCAAAAGTACGTAACTGTAAAGATTAGTAGTAGTAATTTATAGGCTTGATAAAGAACAATAATCAAATTCATTAGAGTACGTGTTTGTTTTTAAATATGCATTTAGTATATAACATAATAAGTAAGTTTATCAGTTTTCTAGATCTCATAGCTCACACTAATATAAATCAAATTTCAGGCTACGTTATACTATTGTACAAGCCATATAATATGTAGTATACTTTTTTATAACGTGAAGGAAAATCCATCGTGGATGCTATGCCGGACTCCTACCCAATAAAAAAAACCTTAAGTAACGCCTAAGAGCCTATGGTTGGGAGCCCCGGGTAAGCCCTCGGAAGGATGTCCCAGGATTCCCAGCAGACCCACGGCCGCCACTGCGTCCTCGCCTAGGAGGTGGTTCGGGTGCTATGCCACGTCTTTGAGGTTTCGGGTGCGATCCCGCTTTTAAGGGGGGGGGGGGGGGGGCATGAGTAAACGCCTTCGGCGCAGACTGAATTATTTTACAATAGCCTTAATCATTAAGCTCTTTTATCATTAAGCCAACACGCCAGTTTAGATTTACCCTCACATTCAAAGGGATCCTTGAATTCTAGGTTTTGCAAAAGTTGGGATGTCTCTAATTCCTGAACTAGAAAACCTTTAACATGGAAACTTGTGTGAAACATTCCTTACAGTATTCCCGTTATAACACTAAAAAAAAAAATTTGGAATCCGAAAACGCATTGAGAAGTAACAACTAAAAAACCGTTTTGTCTTTCATCCCTTCTCCCAAAGGAACCGCGCAAAATATCGAGATCAAAAGTATCCTAGAACCTTCCTCGGATTATAAGCTCTGATTGTACTAAGTTTCATTCAAATCCATTCAGTAACTTCGGCGTGATACTTTCTCGGAATACAGACAGACAGACACACATGAAAAATGTAATTTCATTTTCGGCTTCAGTAGACTCTCGACCCTCAACAGTTTTATTATATGTATAGACTAGCTAACCATCGCAACTTCGTATACGTCACATAAGATCTATGAAAGGAGAGGTATTTCTTCATCACTCATCAAGCAGCGTGTGAAACTGCCCTGTTTGCTTAATCAAAAAAGAGCTTAAAGATTAAGTCTATTCTAAAGCAATTCAGTCCACGCCTTCGGCGCGGACTGAATTATTTTACAATAGCCATAACCATTAAGCAGCTCTTTTATGATTAAGCCAACACGCCACACAAACGTTGTTTATAATGAACATTCTTAAAACAACTTTACTGAAAAATGTTGAGCTTTGGCTACAGTGACATAGGTACATAAATTAAATCACCTTAAACATAATAAGTACATGCATACGGTCACGCCTTTATCCCCAAAGGGGTATCGAGTCATATTATATGTTTACCTTTTTTTAATTTGTCCCACGTAACGTAATAGGTGGTGAGCCGCATTGCCGTGTTGAAATGGACAGGCGTTAGTACTGCCTACTTTTGAAAATTATTAAATCTATAAGATCTTCAACTTGGTTTAACGACTGCCATTTACTGGCTACCGTTAGCGTTAGTGTTATCGTCTCAACTCTTCCGATTATGCGTAAAGTTTTCAGTCTGTGGCCCTAATCTAACAAACGTTTCGTATTCGCGCTTCGCCATACTACTTACTCTTATAATTATTAAAGGGGCTAATTAATAAACACGTACGTCATACCGGCCTTGGACCCACTAAAACCATGAGGTCTCTTCCTATCCATCTAGCGCAGTCCTAAGGTATCCTTTAGTGGGCTTACCCGGGGCTCCCAATCGTAGGCTGTTAGGTAGGATACGTGTGGTTTTTAGTCAGTGGGAGTCATAGTACATTCATGAGGGATTTTCCTCACGTTAAAAAAATCCATCTAGCGCATAACTCCCCGGGTAAGTTGGAGGATGTCCTAAATTTGTTCCCACATTTTGGTTACGACTTATCCTAGAGGCTCAAATAGAATACGGTTCATACTTTTCTTATAACATAATTTCCACGCGGACGAAGTCGCGGGTAACAGCTAGTGGTAGATAAAGTGGTAAAAGCTACCAAAATTATCGCGCTGCTTGAAGAGGGTTGCAGCCAATGTTTCGTGGCTAGGAGGCTAAATGTTAGTCGCTCGACGGTCCAAAGGACCTGGCAGCGATATCAGGAGACTGGTTCCGTCGAGAGTAGGCCTGTTTCTGGAAGAAAACCATGTACCCAACCACGGGATGATCGTTTTCTTGTGAGTCGCGCATTGGGAAATCGCAAATCTTCGTATGTGGATCTTAAGAAGAACCTCCAAGAAGTAAGACATGTGCATATTAGTCTATGGACGGTCAGGAGGAGGCTTCTCGCTGCCAATATACGCAGTCACCGCCCGGCCCGCGGCCCCAAATTACTCCGTGAGCACAGAGTTCACAAGCTTAGGTTCGCTAGAAATTGTGAATCATGGACTCAAGAAGATTGGAATGGGTTTTGTTCTCTGATGAAGCCAGGATATCTCTGTTCAGTGAAGATCGACGTCGGCGAGTGCTAAGAAGACAAGGAGAGCGCTTTGCAGATACATGTTTCGAATAAATTACACCTTATGGTGGGGGCTCTGTTATGTTTTAGGCAGGAATAAATTCAATGGAACGTACAGAGTTAGTCTTCATTGAAAACGGCTCACTGACTGGGCATCGATACATAACGGAAGTTCTAATTCCTCATGCACAACCCGCATTGGCCGCTCTAGGTCAAGACTCGATTTTTATGGACGACAATGCTCGCGCCCACCGATCCCGCGATGTTAATGCGTATGTGCAAGAGGTCGGCATTCGTCGTTTGGATTGGCCAGCTCGAAGTCCCGACCTCAATCCCATAGAACATATCTGGGACGTTCTAAAACGGCATGTGAGATCAGTACACCCGGCTCCGCAGACCATCAGAGAGCTGAAGAATGTGATTACTGCGGAGTGGGAACGTATTCCGCAAGCAAGTATCCGGGATATACTCGCTAGCATGCCCAGACGAATTCAAGCTGTGATTTTAGCTAGAGGGGGTCACACTCGATACTAAACATTTATCTGCTTTTACTTTATTAAAGAAAAACAAACAAAAAAAACTTTTTTATTTTTACTTCATGAGCATATGCACTACTAGCGAACATACACTACTAGCGAGGTTTAGCATTATTTCCCATAAATTGTAACAAAATTTTATGAAATACTGTTGAAAACGATTATTTTCTTATTAATTTACCAAATTGTGAGGATAAAACTACCTATAATTATCTAACAAAGCAATATTAACATTTGAAATGGTTCATTACTTAGGTGCCCGTTTTATTTGCAAATGAGTGTATATTGGATCGCACCGTTCACTGACTGAGCAAGCACAAGTCTAGTTTTAAACACAAACATACCTACTTCATGTAACTACCTAGTTCACTCGTGTCAATCACTTTGTTTAACTTTAGTCAACTAGTAGTATAGTACCAATTAGTACTTATGTAAATTCAATTTATAGTCTTACCTTTCGGAGTTTCCAGGTAATCTAAAAAACGTTATCTCTGGGTGCGTTATTGACGAATTCATGCAACCAAAACAAGCACAATAGACTCTAGTTGTCATATTAAATATTTTTAGTAAATAAAACACGCGCGGTTACTATCTAAAAAACGACACACCGTCCATTCGTCTACTCGGCACAATCGCCTGCTAGCGTGCTGAAAGGCCTGCCGGAAACAAGAATCGTAGGTATAGCTTGCGCTTCGTCCGTTTGTAGGGAGCTACAATACTGGTTAAACAACATATATTTATACTGTGCTTATACTAACCATAAAGATTGCACTTCTCAGAGTCATCTTCAATGAAATCTATTTCTTCAGGCTCCGACTTGACCTCACAGTACGGTGGTTCCTTGGTCTGACCTCCAGTGGCCAGAAGGAACATCGGTGTGGTTTCCATACCGTTTGTTGAGGATACATCTTCTTTGTTTAGTGACTAAAACCAAATAAATTCTAGTTAGAAAGAATTTTGTAATTTGGAACTTGGATTCACACAGGAACACAAACAGAGACATACAGTACGAGCACGCAGACGCACACACCCACAGACACGCGCACGCACGCACACATACACACACAAACAGACACACGCACACATACACACACACACAAACAGACACACACACTAACATACACCCGCACGCGCGCGCTCACACACCCGCACGCACTTACACTCACGCGCACGCACGCACACACGCACAGAGAGACACACACACACACACAGAGAGAGAGAGAGAGAGGCACACACAGGTACACACACACTCACACACACAACGCAATGATACTTACAGCATCACCGTTCAACAGCTGCGTGAAGAATCGTTCACTGCGAACACACTGCACCCTCAACTTGTGACAGTTGCGCAGTCTCGCGAGGCACACGTAACACACCAGTGTGGACCTCTTGTCGTCTGTTATGAACTGCGGAATGTGTTAAGACAAGTTTAAAAGCTAGTATTCTTAAATAAATATAAAACCTTATTTGATACTAACTTCTCACGTTTTTTAAAATAAATAAACTTGTGTTTTCGTGTGTTAGTGTAAGGATTTAAGGTAACATTCGTGATCTCAAACAAAACCCTAGACACGGGATAGCATTTCGGGTCCTGCTAGGTAAGGGCATCGTAATAACCGAAGTCTTCGGGATACCTGGGACGCCCTGCGCTATGCAGTATAGATAAATAAATGTTTTTTTGTTATTTCATTTCCAACATGCGATCGGTCTCAGATATACTATGTCTTTTTTGTTGTGTTTGTTATTGTCAAAAATTAAGAAAGTTCCGTGAATAATTAGAAAATTTTCAATAACTGTCACTGGTTCGAACTGTTCAAAAAATGGTCTCTATTGCGATTTTGGATCGGGGCATGGAACTCAGAGCACCAATATGGGAACCGGGAACAGAAAGACTGACTGGGAAATCTGGAGGTCGTGGGTTCGATTCCCACCGAAGACAAATATTTGTGTGACCCATAAATGTTTGTCTCAAGAGTCTGGGTGTTTCTATGTATGTATTTAAAAGTATATAAGTATTAATATCCGTGGTCTGATACCCATAACACAAGCAGGTTATTCCTAGCTTACTTTGGGATCAGATAGCGTTGTGTGAGATGTCCGTGAATATTTAAAAAAAAAAAAAAAAGAACCAAGAACGGAAAATGGGATCGGGAACTCAAAACTCGGGGTACAAATTTCCATATTCATAGTTATGGCAGGACAATGTCTGTCAGGATTACAGGATTAGAATACTCACCGGTTTATTAGTGAGCTCAGTATACATTTTTTGAAGGGATTTATCCAATAATTCTTTAATTCCTAAGTCATTTTTAGTTGTTAAGCAAATTCGGCATATTGATAAATTCTTAATTTTTTTCTTGATACGGTGGTGCGTTGTGTCCGCACTCCGAGGTAATGTCTGTAAACAATAATTCATGGTTTTTGAAGTTATACTTCTTTAGGCGCGTTATGAAAAAATGATGAGAGTGAAATTTTAAGATCTGTGACACAAAATTAACAGTATGAAGTTGTCTGCTTAACCGCTCATTAAGTCTCGAAAAAAAAGCTACCAACAAAATAGAAATTGAACCTCGATATTAGTCGCGCATGTTGGTACGCTCGTCACCTCTGATCACTGTTTTCATATTTATAATACTAGCTGAGCCCGCAACTTCGTTTACGTCACATAAGGTGTATGAAAGGAATAGTAGATTGTTAACCGAGGGTGGAAAGAATCAATTCCCGAGGTATTTAGACTATAGTCCGAGTCGGAATTGATTCTTTTACCCGTGTTAAACACTCTACTTTTCATTTCAAATACGAGGAAAATAAAACTAATAATAAGATTCAAACCTTACCTACCATAAAAGATTATTACCAATTGTTTTGAATTCTGTTACAGATAAATAACAACTACATTATGCCGACTTTTTAAATTTTAAATATGGAACTCACCGTGTAATTGTTGCAGAGATTACCGGCCCCATACACGTACAATATTATTGACTCAATAATATTGCCACAATATTTATTTCCATCCGAATATAGTCCGTTCAAACCTCATTAATACCAATTCACGTTCAATTTATTGCTATATTGATCAATATTATTGTACGTGTATGGGGCCGGAAGAAATTTTCGCTAAGTTCACACTGGCTGTTTGGAAAGTCGCATGGGCGCAGCATTTTTTTTTTTTACAGAAATATCTTCACTATCACCGCTGACCTGTCAGCAGTTCTATTTTTAAAGTTTATTCCGGCCCTAGGGTGGGAAGTAATTTGTATGAGTTTTTCCCTCCCTAGGGAGGGAAACAGCATTTTCCACCCAATAGTCAGATCAAGAAAACACTATTTTCCGAGTATGAGAAATGAAAAGGTATTTCTTCATCAGAATCATCAAGCAGCGTCTGAAACTGCCCTGTTTGCTTAATCATAAAAGAGCTTAATGATTAAGTCTATTTTAAAACAATTCGCTGCAATTAAGCTAATGCAATTAAGCCAACACGCCAGTTTAGGATCACTCACATTCAAAGAAACCCCTACAATTAAAATTTTCAAAATATCTAATTCTTAAAAGTGTTATAACTCTTTTTTATAACTCATTTCTAAACCGATTTACATAAAACAAACGCTAAATGTTAACTGGAGCAAACCTCAACACAATAAAAAAAACCGCATTGCAATCGGTTGAGCGGTTGCTGAGATTAGCGTGCACAACCGTACAGACAAACAGATATACAGACATACAGACATACAGACAAACAGACAAAAATTCTAAAAATCATTGTTTTGGGTTCTATTGCGTTCATAAAGCTACCCTATAATATTTTTTCTTATTTATCTTCCATGTACAGACAGCGACCTGTTACGATTTTATTATATGTATTGATTGATTAATGTTGATATTTTTTTTTTTTAAGAAGTATAACTTCTCACGCGCGTACATAAGTACACGCACCCATTTTTTTTTTATACCACAAAGGTGGTAAACAAGCATACGGCCCACCAAAAGGACTAGTGGTCAGCCCAGCCTATGAACGTTTGCAACACCAGAGGCGCCACACTCGCGCTGCCGACCCTGTAAAAACCTTTTAAGGCCCCTTTTGAAGAACCCTATACTGAAAGCGTTTGGGAAAACATTAAACATAGACTAGATGAAATGAATTTAATGTGAAAAAATTTTTGGTCTCGAGCAGGATTTGAACCTGCGTCTTCTGGTTTGCCGAACTAGACGCCTTAACCAACTGGACCACCGAGACACTGCTCAGTAATTAGTATGCTGAATCAATCACAAATTTAATGTTAAAAGTTTTTTTTTTTGTGATTGAGTCCGCATACTAATTGCTTTTCAAAATTATCTCTAATGTTTGGGCAGGTATCATCGCAAGTCGAATGATTATATAGGTGCAATTCTATACATTCGAGCCGTGCAACTTAACTAAGTTACCGGTAGATGGTGCCTACGTCGTCGCGTCACCCCAAGACGTAATGAGGTGAAAGAATTTGTCGGTCGAGACCAGTGTCTCGGTGGTCCGGTTGGTTAAGGCGTCTGGTCCGGCAAACCAGAAGACGCAGGGTGAAATCCTGCTCGAGACCAAAAATTTTTTCACATTAAATTTGTGATTGAGTCAGCATACTAATTGCTTTTCAAAATTATCTCTAGATGAAATGAAGTTTAGTTCTCATTAATGCTTCCGATGGGCACTTAGCTACAATTATGTACTTACTGTTTTATCAATTTACTTAGTATCACTCTTCTCACGGGAACGGGATGTGTCACCGGCATGGTGACTAGGGATTGCAATCCGGAGTCATTTTGAATCCGGCCGGATCCGTACCGGATTTCTCAAATCCGGCCGGGTCCGACCGGATCCGGCCGGATTGAGTTAACCAGGATAACTTGCTTTCTTTTTTTATTTCGACATGAACTGTTAATGAAGTGTAAAATTAAAGCGATACTGCTTATACGGAAGATTTTTTTAAAAGAGTAAAAATTCATCTTCCGAGACTAAATCTAAAATCTTAAAGTTAGTCCGGTCAAGAAAGCAGTTGTAGAGTGCGTGAACGGGAACCTAAGCTGTTTCTTAAGAAATTCATTCAGGGTGTTTAGGGAGAAAACATACTGAAAATCCCATCATCTATAAGGCGTGCCAGAAAAAGGGGGCGGGTGTGACTAAGATACCAATATCCCGAAATCGGTGCTTTGTAGCAAAAAATAAAATGATGAATTTAATATGCTAAGATAAAATGAAACCTTATAAATTATCAATAACTTTGGTTCTAAACACTTTTTCATAATTCCAACCGTTTATGAACTACACGCTCCAAAATATAGGTATGGAAAATAAAGCAATTCTGCGTGATCGTTCGTTCGTCCCTGAGTATCATTGTGGGAAAACTTTGTATCAGAACTTACATCCATGTAAGCAAAAATTTCTTCTGCTCGTATAACCTCTGCAACAAAAATAGCTCTAGGGATCTAGCTTTCTGGATATTTGGGTAACTGACAGGTTTTAGAAATAATTATTAGCAGTCTTTGTGATATTTTGCTTCTTCAGCAAACGATATCATTGATACGGGACAAACGATCAAAAACTTCGTTACCCCAGGCATTATTTTTCAAATCACATACCTCACTGATACTATACCTGTTTATATTTCATTTAAAATCACAACCGAATGTACAATTCTCCTTATGTTCAACACGCATTGAATATAAGGAAAATTGTACATGTAGCTAAAAAACGGTTGGGAATTAGAGAAATGTATGTAATCAAAGTAATGGAGAATTTTGTAAGTTTTCATTGCATATTCGAACATGTTTTGCCACAACGCACTGCTTTTGGGATATTGGCGAAAAACTTAAAAATAGGACCTTTGTCACGACCCTCTCTCCACCTCACATCCTAGATGTCGGAACTTTTTTTCTCATGGTAACCTGTAAGTTACACACTGAAGAGGGATTCAAACGACTCGCGCGCAGTGCAGACACTTCACATTTGTACCATCCTTGGCGACGGCACGGTTATTTTAGCAAAATATGCAAATACCGGGTCCGGACACCGGATCCGGTGTATTGGTGCCGGATTCGGAAGTCCCCAAATGATGCCGGATCCGCCGGATTACCGGATCCGGTTTTCCGGATTGCAATCCCTAATGGTGACACATCCACTAATCTACATACATACATACATACATACATATGGTCACGCCTTTATCCCCGAAGGGGTAGGCAGAGGCATATTATATGCCCACATTTCACCTTTGTATAATTTGTCCCACGTAATAGGTGGTGAGCCGTATTGCCGTGTTAATGGACAGGCGCAGGTTGTGACTGCCTGCTGTTGAAATAAAGCCTTCAACTTAGCTTAACGACTGCCATTTTACTGGCAACCGGGACCAACGGCTTAACGTGCCTTCCGAAGCACGGAAACGCTCAAAGAAATGTCACAAAGTGATCACATGGATGGTCACCCATCCATGGACCGGCCATAGTGAAAGTTGCTTACTGCAGTGATCGTTTACAGAACACTGAGTCCGCGGGGCCACGAGCGCTTCAATCCACTAATCTAGTATACTAATATTATAAAGAGGAAAGATTTCATTGTTTGTTTGCATCGCATATGCTCAGAATGCTTTGGGTAGCTACCCTTTCTCCAGGTGACATGGCTATTTATTTCCATATTCCCACGGGTTGAGGGTGAAACATCGTGACGTCTGCTAGTCTATACTAATATTATAAAGAGGAAAGATTTGTTTTTTTGTTTGTTTGTTTGTAACGAATAGGCTCCGGAACTACTGGACCGATTTGGAAAATTCTTTCAGTTTTGGGAAGCTACACTCTTTGCGGTGAACATAGGCTATATTTTATTCCCGTATTCCCACGGGAACGGGAACTACGCGGGTGAAACCGCGTGACGTCCGCTAGTAGACTATAAAAATATACCTTTCCTGGCCATGTAGAACAGCTAGGTGCACGAGTACTGGTTTTCATTGCTTTTGGTTTACTAGGCACAATACTCTTCTCACATTTTCTTTTCACCGCCTTGCTACTCTTTGGTTGCAGTAACCGTGACTTCGTTAATTGTGATGGAGTTTCACTTCTTTCAGAACTATGTACCTTCTTAGTATTCTGTGCAATATTGCGCAGTGTAGCTGAACGTTTCAGCCTGGGCTCATCATTCATTAATTTGCATTTGTTATAATTAACTAAATCCTCCCTTGGCTAAAATAAAAACAAATGATATTAGTGGCAGGTGAATAACAATATACTGTATTGATTTGACCGTGATACAAAGCATAAACAAAGAAAACAGTAGTCAAACAGAGTGGGGCGAAAAATTTATTGTTTATTTAATAGATAAAAATGTGAAAGTAAAATAAGGCTGCATCTTCGACATGGCGTCTATATTTAGTTAAGGGCTTAACTTTAGATTGTCCTCCCACGATTTAAGGGCTGGGAGATGGTGGGGGAGGGGGAAGGGGGTGTAGAACCCCCCCCCCCCCCCCTTGAAGGAAATGTTGCGGACGCCCCCCCTTTTTGAGTTACGATTTTTTTTATATTATAACCTAACTTTCGCATTTTCTTGGTCTGAAATTGTTATAATAATATTATAAAGGATACCTCTGGCGCTCGACGGCCGCTGCCGCGGCACGCTCGCTTCGCCCGCTTGACGTCGCGCGTCAATGGTCACAGTTTCAACCGAGAGTAGAAGAGAACCGAGAATATTATGTACGTGTAATGAGGTTATGTTGACACTTTCACTTTTGACAGATTTTGTTGTGATACATAACTATACGTCAATTTTGGCGTTGAGAGTTCGAGACTGGCGTATCGCCATTTTGTTCGGAGGGCCATTCAAGAAGAGAAGAAACGTTACTTTTAATTCCGTAGTATTTCCCAGGCGTGAAAAGGAATTTTTGGCGTGAAACAAAAAGTGCGAACATCGTTTTTTTTTTAAATTATTGTATTTTAGAGTGTATCAACGGTGAATTATAAACATAAAGTTCGACAACGTGCATTAGTGTCATGAAGTAATAAAACGCAGTGAATTGAATCGCGACTTTCTAGTAAACAAGTCCAAAGACCTCGCAAAGGAGGCGGCGGGCCGGGTGCGGGAGAGAACTCTCCCACCCGAGTTCCGCAGTCGGCGCCCTGGGCGCCGCCGACGTGTCTTCGCCGAGGACTATCGGCCTCCATGACCGGGGGTCTGAGGACGGTGAGAGGGCCGCTCACCGTCCTTACAGAAGCAGGCCCATGACGGCAGCGTGACGTGAGCAACTCACGCACGCCCCCCCTTAGACGCGGGGTCACACCCGAAACCCCCCATAGACGCGGGATTGCACCCGAACCACCCCCTGGGCGAGGCCGCAGTGGCGGCCGTAGGTCTGTTGGGAGTCCTGGGACATCCTTCCTGAGAGCTTACCCGGGGCTCTCAACCATAGGCTGTTGGGCGTTACGTGAGGTTTTTTAGTCGGTAAGAGTCCGGCATAGCATCCTATGAGGATTTTCCCTCCAAGTCCAAAGATTCTCGTCAGAAATTTATCCACCACTTTTCTGGTGCATGACTGACTTTGACTTAGGGCTGCAATTGAATTTGACTGGGACTTAGGGGGCGAAGTCCTTGACTTATTAATGTGAAATGAAGGTATATGGAAACAAAATAATATGGCATTATTGTATTAGCGTAAATGCGACGAAAAAAAATATTATATCACTTTAAATATTAATACCACACCTCTCTTTCTCACTCTCATATGATGCAAAAGAAGTTGTGCAGGTCAGCTCTAATGAATATATGTAAGTGACGTGATGGGAGTATGCGCGACGGGAAACATAATATTACTTAAAATATTAATCCCATACCTCTCTCTTTCTCACTACTTTTCACAAACGAAGTTGCACGGGTCAACTAGTATCTTTATAATAGCGCACGCGCCACGCAACCAGTGTCTCGACATCAAACGGCTCAAATATATAATCAATATCAATATCAATACATATAATAAAATCGTAATAGGGCGCTGTCTGTACATGGAAGATAAGTAAGAAAAAATATTATAGGGGGGCTTTATGAACGCAATAGAACCCAAAACAATGATTTTTAGAATTTTTGTCTGTTTGTCTGTTTGTCTGTATGTCTGTATGTCTGTATGTCTGTATATCTGTTTGTCTGTACGGTTGTGCACGCTAATCTCAGTAACCGCTCAACCGATTGCAGTGCGGTTTTTTTATTGTGTTGAGGTTTGCTCCAGTTAACATTTACACAAAACAAACGCTAACGTTTGTTTTATGTAAATCGGTTTAGAAATAAAAGAGTTATAACACTTTTAAGAATCAGATATTTTGAAAATTTTAATTGTAGAGGTTTCTTTGAATGTGAGTGAACCTAAACTGGCGTGTTGGCTTAATCATAAAAGAGCTTAATGATTAAGTCTATTTTAAAACAATTCAGTCCACGCCTTATAAAATATTATTTTTGCGCAGTTTGAGAGTCTACTGGGTGTAACAAAATTACCTCTCCAAATTTCATGAGATGACTTGGCATCGGAAATCAAATACAAATATTTAATAAAAAAGGAGGGTAATTTTTTTTTGTCGCACATTAAGAATCCCTTTTTTACCGCGACAATTCGAAGTAACATGGTCGCCGTGGCAAAACGAACACAGAGCACCCGTCTGGCTGTCGTTGTCGCTTTCTACTGCCGCTCAGTAGCGATAGAAAGGGTGAAAATGACAATTTATAGGACCTTTAAAACGGCTTTACGGTTAAAGTATTCATGTGTTTTTTTTTCTTCATTTTTGTAATGTTTCTTGACTGATGCCACGTCACGTGACGAAATTTGGAGAGGTAATTTTGTTACACCCAGTATATTGTATTGCCATTTAGCACATTTGGAACATCATAATTTGAGCTAGGAACACTTACAGGATCAATAATAGAGCTAGAAACAATTTGACTGTGCGTGCGGACTTGGACATCTCTCAGTGGTTTCACTTGTTGAATATTAGACTGAGCTCTTTGCCAGCAGGCACTACAAGCTACAGGATGTGCAGGCAACTGGAATAACAATTTATATTAATAAAAAAGAAATAAATAAATAAATATTCACGGACATCTCACACAACGCTATCTGATTCCAAAGTAAGCTAGGAATAACCTGCTTGTGTTATGGGTATCAGACCACGGATATTAATACTTATATACTTTTAAATACATACATATTATACATAGAAACACCCAGACTCTTGAGACAAACATTTATGGGTCACACAAATATTTGTCTCCGGTGGGAATCGAACCCACGACCTCCGGCGCCACAGGCGGTATCACTACCGACTGCGCCACAGAGGCAGTCAATAAGTCATAAACTCTATTTATTAATGACTAGCGGACGTCACGCGGTTTCACCCGCGTAGTTCTCGTTCCCGTGGGAATATGGTAATAAAATATAAAGCCTATGTTCACCGCAAAAAGTGTAGCTTTCCAATACTGAAAGAATTTTTCAAATCGGTCCAGTAGTTCCGGAGCCTATTCGTTACAAACAAACAAACAAAAAAACAAATCTTTCCTCTTTATAATATTAAGTTTAGACTAGAGGATGTCACGCGGTTTCACCTGCATAGTTCTCGTTCTCATGGGTATAAAATATAGCCTATGTTCACCGGAAAGAGTGTAGCTTCCCAACAGTGAAAGAATGTTTCAAATCGGTCCAGTAGTTCCGGAGCCTATTTGATACACACAAACAATTAAATCTTTCCTCTTTATAACATTAGTAAGTATAGATGACTAGCTGACCCGCGCAACTTCGTTTGCGTGATAAATGAAGAACCACTCGACCGATTTTGTGCAAACTTCACATAATCCATCTACTAAATAGTCCGAACAAAGTCTAAACATTTGGTTTGGATAGGTGAGCCCGTTCTTGAGTTATAAAATTACAACGAAAAGTGGCATTGATTTTTATATATACTAGATATAGATGATTTATAAACATGAAATTACCTGATGAGGTTTTATGATGGTGACAATGTAATTCCTTACAGGATGGCCATCGACCAAAGGATGAGAACGCCTGCCTGTCTGTCTCAGAACAGATATGCCACAACACACGCACACTGATTGATGACCGAGTTGTCGATCACCAATACGGCCTTCATTTCTATTACCGAGTTCTGTCACCAGTAAATTAACACATTCTGGACATATAAAATCTTTAGCAGTGACCTTAAAAATAAGAAAGAATTTTATTGAGAGAGAATTCTGTAGTGTTTACGGTAGTTACTTTTAAAAAAAGGGGTTGTAGGTACCTACAAAATGTACACCCAATGATTTATAAAAACTATAGATATGTTACCAACACTGAAAAATAGCAACAATAAAGTCAGGCAATTGCCTTACTTTTCATACATGCTACCATAGATAATTTCATAGAAATATATATCTATACTGCTATACTATCTTCAGGCCAAATCCCTTGCGGGGTAGGCAGAAAGAACCGAGCGCCCCACGGCACGGTCCATACACACCTCACTTGCTTCTTCAACTTTCATTTTTCTTTTCATGCATGCACGTCGGTTCCTACGGCTCTTGACACCACCCTCAACTAACACACGATTAATTTGGTCGTGGTAGGTGTGTCGTGGCCTTCCCCGACTCCTACGTACATCCACTTTCGCGTTGTATATCTGTTTTGTCATTCTTTCATCTCCCATTCGTTCCACATGCCCGAACCATCGTAGCATGCCCTTCCTTACTTTAACACCGACACTCTCTTTCAGACCAACTCTCTTTCTTACATCTTCATTCCGAAGGCGTTACTCCGCAGATTTTGCGTAGCGCGCGCATCTCGACCGCGTTTATTCTACTTTCATGAGTTTCCTGCCATACCCAACTCTCGCTTCCATACGTTAGCGTAGGTATCAGCACCGAATTGTGTACTGCGAGCTGGGCCTTTTGACTTAAGGCCTTGGTACCTAAAACTTTGCCTAACGCTCCATTCACACTATTGCCCGCAGTTACCCTCTTTTCTACATCAGCGGTGTACTGTCCATCCCTGCTAAATGCACATCCAAGATATACAAACTCATCCACCTGTTCCAGCACTACATCGTTTACAGTTATCCTGGTATTCGTTCTGTCCTCATCTCTTTCGAATACCATCACTTTCGTTTTAGTCGCGTTCAAATGTAAATATATATCTATAAATATATATAAAAGATATGTTGTTTTTGAAAGCGATGATGTTCGAACATGGCATGTCTAATTATTATATGTCATTGCTTACACCCACATATTTCACCGGCTATGATAAGTCTCATCTAATAGGGGATGAGCCTAATGCCATAGTGAACTAACATATACTAATATTTTACTTCGAAAGAAATTCTGTCTGTCTGTTTGATAAGCGTTCATCACTGAACTGATTTGGATGGATTTAGGTATTAATCCTTCGAGAACTTAGATCATCTAACCACAGGATGCGCCTTACTTAAGCATTGTTTTCTGCCAAGCCAATAGACCATTTGGTCTATTGGCTTTATAAAAAGTATTGTACATCAGTACATCATTTTATATGATTAAACTAGTACATTTCATTGTAGTTGACTGTACGATAAAAATTAACACACAACAGCCATTACGCGTTTGTCGATTAATACATTTTTAAATATAAAGAAATTTTGTATGAGTTTGTGTTTCTCCCTTCACCCGCTATGACTAGCAGAATATTTTTGTATGCGGTGGTTCGCAAAGGCTAGTCCCGTGATATATGGTCTAAGTTCGAGAAGGCTATAACAGGCTACTTTTGGACGCAGTACCGACGCGGGCATCAGCTAATAAAATAATATATTTCACCTCCTGAGTAATCCACTCCTCAAGTATTGAAATAAGCTCCGGACTCATGCTAGTAGCTTCATACTGAAATTGTTGCGTGGCCCGAATAGCTATATTGCAATTTATGCATTGAGTCATGATAAGTAGGTACTCTTGATCTGAAAAATAATAGGAAGTTATAGTTAGAGGTAGTGGACAGTAGTGGAGTAGTAGTAGAATAAGTTGGGAGCTATAAACTCAAATTAACTTTATTAAAACACTAGCGGACGTCACGCGGTTGCACCCGCGTAGTTCCCATTCCCGTGGGAATACGGGAATAAAATATAGCCTATGTTCACCGCTAAGAGTATGTCTGCCTCTGTGGCGCAGTCGGTAGTGCCGCCTGCGGTGCTAGAGGTCGTGGGTTCGATTCCCACCGCAGACAAATATTTGTGTGACCCATAAATGTTTGTCTCAAGAGAGATGGTGTTTCTATGTATAATATGTATGTATTTAAAAGTATATAAGTATTAATATCTGCGGTCTGATAACCATAACACAAACAGGTTATTCCTAGCTTACTTTGGGATCAGATAGCGTTGTGTGAAATGTCCGTGAATATTTATTATTTATTATTATTAAGAGTGTAACTTCCCAACAGTGAAAGAATTTTTCAAATCGGTCCAGTAGTTCCGGAGCCTATTCGTTACAAACAAACAAAAAACAAATCTTTCCTCTTTATAATATTAGTATAGACTAGCTGAACCGTTTGCGCCACATAAGATCTCTCTTGTAAGTAGTAATATAAATAAAGAGGTACATAGTAAATTTGACAGTACAGTATTCAGAACAAAATCTTTGAATCGATCTGGAGGACGTAGAGATGATCGGTCACGAAGTACCATCCGTTCCAGAAACTCATCTTCGTGATCATCATGTTCATGATCGTGTAGGTCATCATCTACCTACATGATCGTCTACTAGATCATCAACAATGTTTCCCCTCGATTGAATAGATTGTTCAGGTAAAGTATTGAGAGCATCATAGAACTCTTCACTAACACTTAGGTACATGTTAAAACACAATACAATAAACCATTAACAAAATATACGCCTCTTGGATATCGTGCCGAAGTTACGGCAACGCCATCTGTCGGTTAGCGGCGCCAACTCGAAGTCGTTTTTCACATATCAGTGAACATATGATTTGCATATAAGACCTACAAATTTGAAATTTTTGTTTGGTTTAACGTAATAAGAAATTGTTTTCGTAATATTTATTTATTTTATTAATTTATTTATTTATTTAGGGACAAAAAACAGTTACATGATAAAGTCTTAACCATACTACAATTAAAACTTAGACATATTATCCACCATGTAACCAACACCATTGTCCACGAATTAACTATAGACAATTATGTAGACAGACAATTTAGTGTTTCGAGTACAAATTAACATTGGCTGCTTGGTAAAGAAAAAAAAAAAAAATATATATTATGAGCCGAACTATAATCAAGTGTGGATTCCAGAATCCTTTTGCGAACAATCGGTGTCGAAAGGTAAGTAAAAACACGAAACATATGAGATATTCTTTAAATTTAATTGTAATTTTTTTTTACGTAATATTTGTAGGATTATCGTATTACTAATAACACGATGATCACATCTATAAATTATAGGGCATAAATTATTCCAAAGCCATCATGTTCAGGAGGTTGTCAAAATCTACTTAAAAAGTTTATAACCACCATACATTTACTGATACAGTCAAAGTATATTTTCAATTTTTAATCTTACCTTTTTCAATATCACTCGCGAGAATTTCCTCTTCTTGCGGTTTCGAAACTTCCAACATATCCTTTTTTTCTTTTCTTTTCAGGAGTCGCTTGTGTCTGGCCATTGCCAATTTTGATATAACTTTTTTTTTGTATACAGGGGGAAAAATTGTTGGGACATACGCTGGGCTGTTTTCGAGGCTGGACTGCTTGCCTCCAACAAAATGCGCACTGCAGATTCGAGTATTCTTATTTGGCTGCCACGGCTTGTTATCCGATGTGCTAAAAAAACATACAACATACGACTGAAAATTTGATGTTTGTAAATGCATTATTCAATTTAATTCAAACAATTTATTTCAGACACAGATTCATAATGGTGTTAGTAACCATATGACTTACCCTAGTGTTAGTATTAGTATTTAATTATAATTATATTAAGTTATAATTATCAAATCGTTATAATATTTATACTCACATTCTTCTGACGGCTTTTATCCACTCATCTCTTTTTTTAATTTCCCAACTTCGTCTCGGAAACGAATAAAAAGTCAATTCCCGATTCCGAGATTGGGAATTCTTGCACCCCACAACACAACAGTATCTCGTGCCACCCATTTTTCGTTTTTTGAGAGAGCACTTTTGAACGTTTTTGAGAGAATTACAAACGTAAACCGTACAGCTGACCGCACCGACGTCCGCGTGTTGCCTAAATCGGCCACAACGACGCGCCACTAGAGTTGTCCAAGCAGGAGTAGCGAAAAATTCTAAATCTATGTGTTCAAGAGGCGTATAGTAATTTTCTTTTCGTTGACTTGACAGAATAAACCACTCAAGGTCTACATGGTTATTTTGTGTTTGGGGTTCTTTAAACAAATAAGAATATAAAAAACTCCATGAAAGGTAAGCAAAGTAGTAATATAACTTACAGTCAGTGTTTTAAAATCGATATTCAAAGTCAGAATCGCAAGTGGTAAAAAATTAACCGTTGTCAATTTGCCAAGTCGTGAGTTATTATAGGTCCATAAACTATCAACATCCAATTGATGTGCACAATCAAGGAATCCGTTGCGATGAGCCAAGTACAACTTTTGTAGTAGTCGTTAAAACAAGTGGAAATAATTATAAATACGAAACCAGCGAAGCGAATAAGTAAACAAACAAAGCGCAGCGAGATGCGAAATTGAAAAAGTGACTATAGGTGACAGATGACAGTTCACAGTGATGACAGCGATTATTGCTATTACAAAAATATATTTGTATTGCCATCTATTTAATTTAAATATCTGCTATAGGGTTAGCGACACGGTCAAACTGCAATTTGTCATGCACGTTGGGGTCCCGACACGATCAATTGGCAATTGTCAAGCACGTTAAATATCATTTGTACATATACGTCGAAGCACACAAAAGAAATCACGCACACTGAAGCAACTTCCATTCATATTTAACGTGATTGACAATTGCAAGGCATGATCATGCATGTCGGGAGCCCATTAAATAACATGTGTACATATACGTCGATACACACACCTATGCAAACAAATCACGCACACTGAAGCAACTTCCATTATTATTTGACGTGCATGACAATTGCCAGTTTGACCGTGTCGCTAGCCCTTAACATAAAATAACTTGTGAGCTTTCTCTTTAATGCAGGATTTAAAAATTATTATCTACGTAACTAATTCCCGATTTCTAATTTTAGCTACTATTATAAAAGTGGCCAAAAAATTCATTATGGCTGATAATGGATTTTACTTGGAATAAAAAACCCACATCCATATACACTCCGACCAACTAAACCGACCAACCGTTGTTCGGAATGGAACTCAATAAGGGACTTTATTCCTATCGGACCAACTGGTTGATGACAGATGTTAATTCATGAAAAAATGTTCCACTCGGACCAACTGCAATACTAACTGAAACGGATGAAACGGATCAACGATTTTCTTCTTCACCTATACATACTTCTTATAGTTGTTCGATAGGAATATTGTATTGATTTAGCTGAAACGGATGCAACGGATCAACGATTTTCTTTTTCATACATACTTCTTGTTCGACAGGAATATTGTATTGATTTATAATAAGTCTTTACCTATGAAATTACAGTTATCTATGAAAAAAATTAAACCATTTTTTTCATGTATTTTTTATTTGCATTAATCGAAGTAATCACCCATGCAATCAATGCATCTTTGCCAAAGTAGCGTCAGTTTATTTATGCCCTTCATATAGACATCAGCTGGACGGGAGCCTACAAATTCTTCAAAGGCACTTTGTACTGCTTCTCGGGTATTGAATTTCTTTCCCGCCAAGAAGTTATACAAATTCTGGAAAAAGTAGTAGTCTGTAGGCGCAAGGTCCGCGATATTCACCATATTTCGCGGTTGACGGAGAGCTTCCAACCCCAGTTCTTGCAACTTGGAGATCGTCTGCTGTGCAGTATGAGGTCGCGCATTGTCGTGCAGGAGCAGCGGAGACGAGCGATTGACCAATGCTGGTTGGAGATGTGCCAGCTTCTCCATCTTTGTGTTCAGTTCTTCACAGTACACATCTGTAGTAATGCTCACCCCGTTTCGTAAAAAGCTGTGATACATCACACCGGCGCGCCGTTGTGATGTGCCGGTGCTAGACCACCAAACAGTGACCATCACTTTTCTAGGGGTAAGTTTTCTTTTAGGGCTTTAGGTGCTGAACCAGGATCCAACCAACTTGCTGAGCGCTTGCGGTTATCAAACAAAATCCATTTTTCATCGCAAGTATGTAACAATGCGGTTGAGAATTCCTTCATTTGTGTGTCTGTTGAGCAATGGAGCACTCATTTGTCAAACTCTTTTACCTTGCCGATTTTACGCAAATGGACCAATATTGTTTTGACGCTAACGTCGAAAGCTGCTGCTAATTCAACCGTAGATTGTGTATTATCGGCTTCCACAATCGCCTTTAATTCGTCATTGTTGACCAAAGTCTTCGGACGACCGTGAGGTTCATGTTTCAGGTCAAAATTTCCAGAACGAAAGCGAGCAAACCCATAACAGGCGGTGCGTTGGTTTGTAGTGTTAGCTCCGTAAACGTCGTCGTTGATTGATGTTGCGTGCCGCTTGTGCCGCGTTGCTGCCACGGCGATAGGTTAGGTACCTATTCATATTCCATAATAATTCGAATTTTTATCGTATCCATGATGACGATAAAGATTGAAATGCGATGAAAACGTTACACTAATCAATAAACAAATGTCTACTTTTGGAAAATGAATTCCATGTTTTAGCCCCTCTCTATAAAATAGAGTGCAGAGGGGCTTATGGCGAGACTTTGTCTGTAGTCTGTGACTCTTTTGCATTAAACTACGTCACTAGGTCACGTAGATCATCTGTTCAAAGTTTGAAATAAAACAAAAATTACAACGTCAATTGGATTGAACTTTCACAATAACGTTTTAGAGAGGGGCAGTCAGGTGACACCATCTCACGGCTTCTTGTTTAAAATTAAATTAATTTCAAATTAGAATTCTGATTAAAAAAAAATATTTTAATTTGAAATGGCCAGTAGGACTGCAAAACGGCAATTACATAATATGGTAAGTGGTAAAGACCTATTATTTTATTCTTATCCGCAACCAAAGCTGTCACTTTGGTACCTATCAAAGCGTGAGTAGGTATTGGACCTTTTTCATTAAAGTATGGTTCAGTGTAAAGAAAGGGGTTATTGTGGGATTCAAATGTGCCGGTTTCCTTGTGGTCTGACAATATGTTTCATTATTGGTGATGGCGAGGACTTCCTTGTCAGTCTGTCTGTTAAAACTAGAGGGGCGAGAATTAGATTCTCCCCCTCTACATATCTACATACTTAATTGTTTGTATGGAATAGATTCTAGTTTGGAGTCTATGCGATGCAAACAAACAATCAAGTGTTTAGATCACAGATACGAGTATCAGAAAAGATCTTTTTTCTGATCTCTGTGGTTTAGTTACTTGATTTTTTGTTTGCATCGAACAGACTCCGAAATTGATTGTGATATGATTACATATTTGAATAAGAATTATGGGAGTCAGTGCAACTTTACCACTTTTACATACATACACATGGTCACGCCTTTTATTCCCAAAGGGTAGGCAGAGGCATTTTAGAATTTGTCCCACGTAATAGGTGGCGTACCCGTATTGCCGTGTTGAGATGGGCAGGCGCAGGTTGTTACTGCTTGCTGTTGAAATTTTTCAAGCCGCCTAAAAGTCTTCAACGTCGCTTAACGACTACCAATTTACTGGCAACCTAGACGTTCTTAACGTGCCTTCCGAAGCACGAAAACGCTCAAATAAATGTCACAAATTATTTATACTGTTGATTGAGAGCACTTGGTGGAACCTGCTGCACATATTGAATAACGGCACTTGTACATGGGTGGTCACCCATCCAAGGACTGGCCATAGCGAAAGTTGCTTAATGCAGTGATATCGTTACAGAACACCGAGGCTACGAGCGCGCTTTTACCTAAAGAATTAATAGTGGCAGGTTGGCAAAACATTCAATTGGAACCGGAACATGACAGGATTGATCAAAAAAATTGCTGTATTGTAGGACGTTTATTTAAAAAGTTGCACAATAACATCAGATTTTACCTATTTCTCTTTTACTTTGTACCCTCACTCACACTTGATCCTATTTAAGTATGTGTGGACCGCATAAACAATTACCAATACTGCTCGTTCGCTCTAACTTTGCCGCTCGGCTCCATACTAAAGTCGAGTTTTTAATTAGACGAAGTAAATTGACAGCAACTAATGTCACTTCTTCATACAATGTAGCGTATTTTCTATGACGAAGTGACATTAGCTACTGTCAATTTACTTCGTTTAATTAATAATTCGGGTATACGCCTCTACGCCAGCGGCAAAGTTAGAGCGAACGGGTAGTACACGCTGAGTCTTTGGCGGAAACTGGGATCGCCAAAAGGTAAAAAAGCAGCGTTTTTGGCCTCCGCCATTAAACGAATAATGTTCTAGAAATCTAGAGTCTTTCCATTCTGCACTTAATAAATCAAAATAAAATAAAATAACTCATAAAAAACTGTTGAGGGTCGAGAGTCTGTACATGGAAGATATTTTGAAAATTTTAATTGTAGGGCGTTCTCTAATCGATACTGAAGTCAAAAATGTAATTTAAAATTTTCATGTCTGTCTGTCTGTCTGTATCCCGAATAAGTATCACGCCGAAACTATTTAATCGATTTGAATGAAACTTAGTACAATCTGAGCTTATAGTCCGAGGAAGGTTTTAGGATACTTTTTCCCGATATTTTGTGCGGTTCCTTTGAGAGAGGGGATGAAAGAGAAAATGTTTTTTTAGTTGTAACTTCTCACTGCGTGGTCTGATTTCAAAAATGTTTTCAGTGTCATAAAAGGAATACTCTAAGGATTGTTTCACACAAGTTTCAATGTTGAGGGTTTTGCAGTTCAGGAATTAGAGACATCTCAACGGAAGTAAATTCGACGGGAAATATTATATTACTTAAATATGAATAACACAGCTCTCTCTTTCTTTCTCCCACGTAAGGCAAATGTAGTTGTACGCGTCAGCTGGTTTATAATAAAAGGATATTGTCTGTCCAAGCTTGAATTGTATTTTATTGAGGTCCTTTGTTGTAGCTGCAAACCGTAAACTGATGATGAGATGTACATTCCTTGGCTGTGTTAGTAAATTAGGTGGTAGTGTGTAAATAAGAAGGACAAGTTAAGATAATTGTTGATCTTTATTTCACGCTTTAAGTAGGTACAGTATTCAAGACCGGTCATGGACGAGTGGCTGGAGAGAAGACACGGTGCTCTCTCCTACCGGTTGACACAGATGCTTGCCGGGCACGGTAGCTTCGGTAGGTATCTGTGGCGAAAACACCGGGAAACCACGGCCGAGTGTCAGCACTGCGAGGACCGCAGCGATGACACGGCGCTCCACACGCTGGTGGAGTGCACGGCGTGGGCACAACAGCGACAGGTCCTCGTAGTGGGTCTAGGCGTGGACACTCTCTCGCTGAGGCCATGGTGCGAGCCATGCTCTCCAGCGGGAGTAAGTGGGACTGCGCCGCCTCTTTCTGCGAGCAGGTCATGCTCGCGAAGGAGGCGGCGGGCCGGGTGCGAGAGAGAACTCTCCCACCCGAGTTCCGCAGTCGGCGCCCTGGGCGCCGCCGACGTGTCTTCGCCGAGGACTATCGGCCTCCATGACCGGGGGTCTGAGGACGGTGAGAGGGCCGCTCACCGTCCTTACAGAAGCAGGCCCATGACGGCAGCGTGACGTGAGCACTCACGCACGCCCCCCCCCTTAGAAGCGGGGTCACACCCGAAACCCCCCATAGACGCGGGATTGCACCCGAACCACCCCCCTGGGCGAGGCCGCATTGGCGGCCGTAGGTCTGTTGGGAGTCACGGGACATCCTTCCTGAGGGCTTACCCGGGGCTCTCAACCATAGGCTGTTGGGCGTTACGTGAGGTTTTTTAGTCGGTAAGAGTCCGGCATAGCATCCTACGAGGATTTTCCCTCACGTTAAAAAAAAAAAAAAAAGGTACAGGTGACTTGTAAAAACTTTATATTATCTAATACAAGTTATTACATTTTGGTATTGCTAGGTCGTAAAATTAGAAGATTCATGACATGGCTAATAAACTTCGATGGTTGTGGCTCTTACTGTGGGACCAGGATGGTATAAAGTTCTTAAAGCTTTCTTTTGTGGTAAAAATAATTACGTTCTGTGGGTATCTTCCGAAGAATGATTTAACTGAAGAATGACTGAAGTAGACTATTCTAGCCATTTCAACATCAGTGATCCGTTTAATTGTTTTAACTGCATATGCAGCAGAACTTAATTTAACTGAAAATATTTTTATAAGCGGGCCTCACTGCAGGCAGTGATGGGCAAAATGTAATTAGATTAACCGTTACAAATTACAATTACTTTGTAATGCTTAACTCAATTACTCTGTAACAGATTACTTGAGTAATTAATTACAATGAGTACTAGCTATAATTAATTACTGAGTAATGGAATTACACGTTATTTAATTACATTGTAACTAGTTACTCATTAATTCAATTAACCAACTTTCATAATTAATATCTCTGTCCTAAGGATTCGTCACGGCCCAAGGGGTGCTATTTTGATGCGGTTTTTTGATCGTTAGTCAATGTATCCTTGATGGTTCTTGGCTATACATTTTGAAGACCATCAGCTTAATTCCTGAGTGATGAAGGGATTTCACTAAAATTCCCATACGCGAATCATGGTAAAAGTGGTGATCTTTTACTTTTCAAGCGTTTTCACGACATGGTAACCAGGTACATACTTAATGCATTAAAATGTCTACAAATTACATGATAATTTGGCAATCCAACATGGCCGCCGCGCCGTAATCACAAAATTTCATGATGGGTATCGTTTAAGGGGTTTTTTGGTATGCTGAGTACGAATCACGTGATAATTTTGCAATCCAACATGGCCGCCGCGCCGTAATCACAAAATTTCATGATGGGTATCGTTTAAGGGGCTTTTTGGTATGCTGAGTACGAATCACGTACTAATTTTGCAATCTAACATGGCCGCCGCGCCTTAATCACAAAATTTCATGATGGGTATCGTTTAAGGGGTTTTTTGGTATGCTGAGTACGAATCACGTACTAATTTTGCAATCCAATATGGCCGTCGCGCCGTAATCACAAAATTTCATGATGGGTATCGTTTAATGGGTTTTTTGGTATGCTGAGTACGAATCGCGTGATAATTTTGCAATCCAATATGGCCGCCGCGCCATTACCACAAAATTTCATGACGGGTATCGTTTAAGGGGTTTTTTGGTATGCTGAGTACGAATCACGTGATAATTTTGCAATCCAACATGGCCGCCGCGCCGTAATCACAAAATTTCATGATGGGTATCGTTTAAGGGGTTTTTTTGGTATGCTGAGTACGAATCACGTGATAATTTTGCAATCCAATATGGCCGCCGCGCCGTTATCACAAAATTTCATGACGGGTATCGTTTAAGGGGTTTTTTGGTTTGCTGAGTACGAATCACGTGATAATTTTGCAATCCAACATGGCCGCCGCGCCGTAATCACAAAATTTCATGACGGGTATCGTTTAATGGGTCTTTTAGTATGCTTAGTACGAATCACGTGATAATTTTGCAATGCGACATGGCCGCCGCGCCGTAATCACAAAATTTCATGACGGGTATCGTTTAAGGGGTTTTTGGTATGCTGAGTAAGAAGAATCACGTACTTATTTTGCAATCCAATATGGCCGCCGCGCCTTAATCACAAAATTTCATGACGGGTATCGTTTAACGGGTTTTTTGGTATGCTGAGTACGAATCACGTACTAATTTGCAATCCAATATGGCCGCCGCGCCCTAATCACAAAATATCATGACGGGTATCGTTTAAGGGGTTTTTTGGTATGCTGAGTACGAATCACGTGATAATTTTGCAATCCAACATGGCCGTCGCGCCGTAATCACAAAATTTCATGACGGGTATCGTTTAAGGGGTTTTTTGGTATGCTGAGTACGAATCACGTGATAATTTTGCAATCCAGTATGACCTCCGCCGTGTGATCACAAAATTTCATTATGGGTATCTTTTAAGGGTTTTTTGGTATGCTGAGTAAGAATCACATACTAATTTTGCAATCCAATATGGCCAATATGCAATACAATATCCAATATCATTTTGGATGGGACAAAAAACCCCTTAAACGATACCCATCATGAAATTTTGTGATAACGGCGCGGCGGCCATATTGGATTGCAAAATTAGTACGTGATTCGTACTCAGCATACCAAAAAACCCCTTAATCGATACCCGTCATAAAATTTTGTGATTACGGCGCGGCGATTATATTGGATTGCAAAATTAGTAAGTACGTGAATCGTATTTAGCATACCAAAAAACCCCTTAAACGATACCCGTCTTGAAATTTTGTGATAACGGCGCGGCGGCCATATTGGATTACAAAATTATCACGTGATTCGTACTCAGCATACCAAAATACCCCTTATACGATACCCAACATGAACTTTTACAACGGTGGCGCGGCGGCCATATTGGATTGCAAAATTAACCCGAAATTCGTACTCAGCGTACCAAAATACCCCTTATACGATACCCAACTTGAAATTTTACAACGGTGGTGCGGTGGCCATATTGGATTGCGAAATTAACCCGAAATTCGTACTCAGCATACCAAAATACCCCTTATACGATACCAAACATGAACTTTTACAACGGTGGCGCGGCGGCCATATTGGATTGCAAAATTAACCCGAAATTCGTACTCAGCATACCAAAATACCCCTTATACGATACCCAACATGAACTTTTACAACAGTGGCGCGGCGGCCATATTGGATTGCAAAATTAACCCGAAATTCGTACTCAGCATACCAAAATACCCCTTATACGATACCCAACATAATCTTTTACAACGGTGGCGCGGCGGCCATATTGGATTGCTAAATTAACCCGAAATTCGTACTCAGCATACCAAAATACCCCTTATACGATACCCAACATGAACTTTTACAACAGTGGCGCGGCGGCCATATTGGATTGCTAAATGAACCCGAAATCCGTACTCAGCGTACCAAAACACCCCATAAACGATACCCAACATGAAATTTTACTACGGTGGTGCGGCGGCCATATTGGAGTGCAAGAGTATTAAATTAGTGTGCACCATTTTAATTAATACTAATAAATTATAGGAAGCTGTCGCAAACGCGGCAGCCCTAAAATGTGTCCCGAACATGTTCGGGACATTCCCTTCCGCGTCTTGTCCCTTGTCTCCCTCACGATTGACCTGACTAGACGGCTTCGTCGGCCGAATGTATGATCTGCCGGCTGTGGTATTGATTTGCTTGAATGTATGATAATTACAAAGTAATGAATTACAAAGTAACTAGTTATAAAGTAATCTAATTACTTTGCAACTAGTTACTTAGTAGGTAACTAATTAACCAGAACATCCAAAGTATTTAAATTACAAAGTAATTAATTGTATTACAAAGTAAACATTGTAACTTAATTACATTGTAATTCAATTATTAATTGAATTACTTTTGTAATTAATTACGCCCATCACTGACTGCAGGTCATAGTAGACCAAAAATCTTAGCGGAATCCGCGAGATCACGCCGTAAAATATTGCTTTTCATGCCATACCTACCTCAAATGCAGAAGGCAATCACGACGATTGTGCTGATCAGAGAACTACACGAGCACTTGAAGTCCATTGTAGCACCTGGAGACATTCACCGCTTCCATCTTTCATCCTGATATATAAAATGGTTTGCTAACATCGTAATAAACGTAACAATTTTCGTTAATTTGTAGGAAATTTACAATAAATGCATTACAAAATCGTCAGACAAGACTACATAAACAAACAATGTTTGGGACTGCCAGTGAGTATAACTGACACTGATAGTTTTACATAACGTCAACCTGATTTGGCACTTTGTCTTTTACGGTATACCTATTTATGGTACCTAGATGATGCTGGACGTGCGGACTCATCAACCGTGCGGGAAGCTGGTACCTCAGTCATACATACGGCCTTGTCAGCAGCACGGCAGTGGAAAGCTGCTAGAATGTAAGGGATTGCGGGATGGACTTCTGGCTGCAGGAGTTTAAAGGCGAAGCGTTTTGCGGAGGAGATAGGGCGTAGATTATGTTAGCTTCTATGCAGCGCCGCTAGTTCTTTGTGATGGTATTAAGCATTATACCATCCGTCGAAAATAATTGAGTCATAGTAGTCCCCTTCACCAACCCATAGTCTTACCAGCCTCTTGGCTGATTTACACGCCGTACTTGCGTGTTATCTGTCCGGTGCGCTCTCCTCGTCCTCTCCCCATTCTGGAGCGGCCTTGCGTTCTTTGCGTTCATTTCCCAGTTTAGGGATACGGCACGATTTACAGGGTACTTCGCCGTACTATCTCGGGATCTCTAGCTCCAGCGTGTTTGTCGTGCCCGTTAATAGTAAATGTGGTAGTTGTCACAGAGCAACACGTCTACACGCGGACGGAACGTATCGCTCTGTAGTGGTTGTTTACTATCCAGTTATCCTCTTAACGATCCTGTAAGGTACAGTACGAATTTTCAAAAGAGCTTATGTACTCTTTGTTCACCTTTTTTTTTTCAACATTTTGATGACATTTGAATGATGTCATTTATAAACGTTACGTCTACTACAAACATGTAGGTAATAAAATCGTAACGCGCCGGTGTTTGTACGTAAATTTCTTACATTGAAGAACAATCATAAATAAGAACTCTTACTTTTTTTATTTAAAAAAATACCTTTTTATGAAATATTACACCTCCCTTTTAGTAATCTAATCTATAACTGTAAGCGTCGTTCACTTTTTAAAGAAATATATTGACGATGAGAGTAGAAAAAATATTATAGTACGTGCAAATACCTACTAAAGACAAAAAAAAAATTGCGTGTACTTAGTGTACACACGTAAGAAGTGAAACTTCTTCATAAACTTAATTTTCTAAAAGTCCAAAAGTCCAAAAGTCCAAAAGTCCAAAAGTCCAAAAGTCCAAAAGTCCAAAAGTCCAAAGTCCAAAAGGCCAAAAGTCCAAAAGTCCCAAAGTCCCAAGGTCTCAAGGTCCCAAAATCCCAAAGTCCCAAAGTCCCAAAGTCCCAAAGGCCAAAAGTCCCAAAGTCCCAAAGTCCCAAAGTCCCAAAGTCCCAAAGTTCCAAAGTCCCAAAGACCCAAAGTCCCAAAGTCCCAAAGTCCCAAAGTCCCAAAGTCCCAAAGTCCCAAAGTCCCAAAGTCCCAAAGTCCCAAAGTCCCAAAGTCCCAAAGTCCCAAAGTCCCAAAGTCCCAAAGTCCCAAAGTCCCAAAGTCCCAAAGTCCCAAAGTCCCAAAGTCCCAAAGTCCCAAAGTCCCAAAGTCCCAAATTCCCAAAGTCCCAAAGTCCCAAAGTCCCAAAGTCCCAAAGTCCCAAAGTCCCAAAGTCCCAAAGTCCCAAAGTCTCAAAGTCTCAAAGTCCCAAAGTCCCAAAGTCCCAAAGTCCCAAAGTCCCAAAGTCCCAAAGTCCCAAAGTCCCGAAGTCCCAAAGTTCAAAAGTCCCAAAGTTCAAAAGTCCCAAAGACCCAAAGTACCAAGGTCCCATCCAAAAGTCCCAAAGACCCAAAGTACCAAGGTCCCATCCAAAAGTCCAAAAGCCTAAAAGTCCAAAAGTCCAAAAGTCCAAAAGTCCAAAAGTCCAAAAGTCCAAAAGTCCAAAAGTCCAAAAGTCCCAAAGTCCCAAAGTCCCAAAGTCCCAAAGTCCCAAAGTCCCAAAGTCCCAAAGTCCCAAAGTCCCAAAGTCCCAAAGTCCCAAAGTCCCAAAGTCCCAAAGTCCCAAAGTCCCAAAGTCCCAAAGTCCCAAAGTCCCAAAGTCCCAAAGTCCCAAATTCCCAAAGTCCCAAAGTCCCAAAGTCCCAAAGTCCCAAAGTCCCAAAGTCCCAAAGTCTCAAAGTCTCAAAGTCCCAAAGTCCCAAAGTCCCAAAGTCCCAAAGTCCCAAAGTCCCAAAGTCCCAAAGTCCCGAAGTCCCAAAGTTCAAAAGTCCCAAAGTTCAAAAGTCCCAAAGACCCAAAGTACCAAGGTCCCATCCAAAAGTCCCAAAGACCCAAAGTACCAAGGTCCCATCCAAAAGTCCAAAAGCCTAAAAGTCCAAAAGTCCAAAAGTCCAAAAGTCCCAAAGTCCCAAAGTCCCAAAGTCCCAAAGTCCCAAAGTCCCAAAGTCCCAAAGTCCCAAAGTCCCAAAGTCCCAAAGTCCCAAAGTCCCAAAGTCCCAAAGTCCCAAAGTCCCAAAGTCCCAAAGTTCCAAAGACCCAAAGTACCAAGATCCCATCCAAAAGTTCAAAAGTCCCAAAGTCCCAAAGGCCAAAAGTCCAAAAGTCCAAAAGTCCAAAAGTCCAAAAGTCCAAAAGTCCAAAAGTCCAAAAGTCCAAAAGTCCAAAAGTCCAAAAGTCCCAGTCCCAAAGCCCCAAAGACCCAAAGTACCAAGGTCCCATCCAAAAGTCCAAAAGTCCAAAAGTCCAAAAGTCCCAAAGTCCCAAAGTCCCAAAGTACCAAGGTCCCATCCAAAAGTCCAAAAGCCCAAAAGTCAAAAAGTCCAAAAACCCTTAAATGACATGCTATCCCTGGATAAAGTACGCTCAATTCGAATCCACCGTGGTGAGGAACAGAACAAAGATGGCGCGTAACCAAAAATCGTGACGTGACGTGACGTGACGTGACGCAAATTTTTTTCCAACGCCGATAAAGAAGTTTCACTTCAAAAAATTGTCTTTTTTCTTGCGGGTTCATGGAAGTAGGAGTAGGAAGGGTATTTACTTTCTAGATGATGCGTTAATAATAAGTAGGCATATTATTTCCATCGTTTATCTATTGATATCAACTAGTTACGTTCGTTAAACCAACCAAAGTTAATACAGGCAAGTGGCAACCCGGTTCATTCATGGCGACACTTGGGTGCCACGCATTATTTTGATATTGTGATTTTGCTTTATCACATGGTGATCACCAATTCATTTAATTTGTATGGTGTAAAGGACAAAAATTTGTCTTCATTATTATATTCAAGTCAACTAACGTAGGAACCTATTTAAAATAAATTACACAATGAATCTGGCTTATTCAATATGACTCCTAAGATCCAATATCTTAGGGATCTTCGGACAAAAGAGTCTACATTAGGAGGAAGGGTATAACGGCATCCCGTTCTTTAAGCAACCCGCCTGGGGCAGTACCTCAGCCCTGCAGAAGACCGCAGTAATAGTAACCTGGCTCTGTGCTGGGTTATGTTCTCCGTCGGTGAGCAGGGTTCCAGAGCTCAATGGGCTGTACGGGACCAGAACCTGGGGATTACTTAATCTCCGCCCCAGGAGGCTGATCTGAGGCAGCAGCCTGTGAAAAGTCCCTGTGGTCGTGCCGGAGGAGGATACCGGAGTGGAAGCGACCATTGCATTAGGGGGGGACCACGGGCCCTTCCGTACGCCGTGCCAATACACCGCACTACCAGTACCTGCCTTTGGAAACATGAGTCTCGCTTAGTCTCTTGCGCCACCGGTACTTAGGCACCCCCTACCTTCTTATATCCCCTTCTATTTAACAAAATCATGGCAAGGAAAAAAAAAGGTATCCACAGCGCCTTCGTCGACGTCCACGCTTCTTGTGGACTTATGCAACGTCAGAGGAATGCACTCCAACATAAACGAAATCCACAAGCACTTAAAAAGCCAAATTAGTTTTTCCTGACGGAGACGAAGATTTTTCATGCCCGGACGATACATCCTACTTGATGGCGCCCGGCTATAAGCTTGAGGCTAACTTCAAGGCTCAAGCCGAGGTATGCATGTTCGTACGGGACGATTATCTGCTGTCGCCGTCTCAAAGGCCTGGAAAATAGGGACCTGTCAACATTATGGGCGCGCGGTGACGCGGACACTGTCCGCCTCTTTGACCACCTTGAAAAATTGTGAGCGAGACCGTAGAGGTAGTGATTGTGCGGGACTTCAATCACCACGCTGACTGGTTAGGTTCTCGGAAAACTGACGTTGCGGGGAGAACTGCTCACGAACACTGGTCGTCGCACACGAGGATACCAGACCGGGAGAACGAGAAGAGTTCGTTGCTGGACCTTCTGCTGACTACGCGCCTATACTACGCGGATATACTGTCTCAGCGGATGCGCCCTTTGGCTCATCGAATCACGGTGTCATTTGGGCGCGAGTGCTACAAGTGCCACAATTTTTTAAATTTGAATTTTCTGGGATACCATCATCAAATCCTGGTTTCCTTGTAATGGGACGATTTTTTTTTCGTTTGAATGTTGTTACTCGCCGTTTAACAACATTCAAACGAAAAAAAAATCGAAATCTAACAAACAAAAAAAATCCGTCGATTTGAAAACCTCCTCCTTTTTGTTGAAGTCGGTTAAAAATGAATGCAAGCAACGTTCGACTGTATCAACTTGCCGATAGTCTTTTGTTTTATTGATCTTTTAAAGATCGGTCTTCACTTGTTTTGTCGATCTTCATTTGTTTTGTCGATCTTCATTTGTTTTGTCGATCTTCATTTGTTATGTCGATCTTCATTTGTTTTGTCGATCTTCATTTGTTTTGTCAATCTTCATTTATTTTGTCGATCTTCATTTGTTTGTTTTATTGATCTTCATTTGTTTTATTGATCTTCATTTGTTTTCTCGATCTTCATTTATTTTCTCGATCTTCATTTATTTTCTAGATCTTCATTTGTTTTACCGTTCTTCATATTTTTGCCGATCTTCCTATGTTTAACCAGTTTTCATTTGATTCACCGATTTCTAATTTGTTTTACTGATCTTCGTTTTTCATTGCAAAATTTCCCGTGACACGTGGTTACTAAAATTTGTTCAGTTAAGAAAGAAAACTAGATGATTTTTTTAAAGTTGTGTAGTTGGTAACAAATTTTAATAATTAAAATATTCCTATCGAACCAACTAGCAAGTTGTTCAGTTGAGAAGAAAATAGTTGTTCCGTTTTATTCCTATCGGACCAACTAAAAAAGTTGTACCGTTGGGAATAAAAATAGTTGATCCGTTTGAGTTGATCCGTTTAGTTGGTCGGAGTGGAAGTACGGCAAAAAACGGACAGCCTTTGCGAGCGAAAAATATTTGCGCTTCGACTGAGACAATAACTACGAAATGTTTTATTATTAGCTATTCGTATTGCAAAGTATAAAAAACCGGCCAAGTCCGAGTCCGACTCGCGCACGGACGGGTCCGTACCAAAAAATGGTTAAAAAGCTAAGATGAATTAAAAAGGGAAGATACGGTACGTTCTAACACATTGTACTAAAAAAAAGTTCGCACATAACTACACACAAATACTCACTCACACATTGTCTTGTAATTAATAAAGATGCGCGAAAGTGACATCAATATATGATTTAGAACAAGAAGCGATCGCTTACCCGCTCTAGCTCTCGTGTGAGTTCGTATAATCTTCGACATTCTTCGTGGTCACCAAGTGCCGTACCCACTGATCTGTATTATGCCGTACCCGACAACCGATGCAGTACCGTCATCGGGCGCTTGCACATTGCACGATATCGTGGCACGATATCGTCCACGATATTGTACGACATCGTTCCACGATATCGTACGATATCGTGGAACGATATAACCGAACGAAATGACACAGTATAACCCACAGCTTGTTATTCGGTTAGTAGCTTTGCGCCAGTAACCGCGCGATTCTTAAAGCTAATTAAAATATTAGAAGCAATAATGGCAGCAGTGAACAAGTTACGTTTACTTTATCTTTTATATTTACGGAGAAAAAAACGATACTGTAGAAGAACATTTTGGGTTGATCCTCTTCTACAAGTGCGATATTCAGAGGGAACTTATTACCTTCTCTTCGATAAACTGTGTGCGCGAAGTGAAATGTTTAATAATTTTTTTCGAATGACCCAGAACACTTTCGAGTTCATACTGTGTCATTTGTTGGAGGTTTTAAAAAACCAAGACACTAACTTCCGGATGACAATACCACCGCGGTAAATGTTAGCGGGGAATATTAGTATTAGACAAGGTGATGTGATATCGCCGAATCTCTTCATGAATGCACTTGAGGACATCTTTAAGACGCTGGACTGGGAAGGGTGAAGGGTGTGGCGTGAACATCAATGGCGCGCGAATCTTGCACCTTCGGTTTGCCGACGACATCGTTATAGTATCGGAGACGCTGGAACAGGTAAGTTCCGCTTACCTGTTCCAGTGTCTCCGCTGCACAACCTCAACAGAGCGTCTCGACGTGTTGGTCTGTGCATGGACTTAGAAAAAACCAAGGTCATATTCAATGACCACGTCATGCGCCGGGGATACTATACGTCGACGGATCGAGGCTGGAGGTTGTTTAGGAGTATACCTACCTTGGGCAGGTTATCACATTGGGAAAAAATAACCTGGACAAACAAATCGCCATAAGGCAGAAGAAGGCAGCAGAAGCAGGCACATGACGGCAGCGTGACGTGAGAAGCTCACGCACGCCCCCCATAGCGCCGTAATCACAAAATTTCATGATGGGTATCGTCTTAGAGGTTTTTGGTATGCTGAGTACGAATCACGTGATAATTTTGCAATCCAATATGGGCGCCGCGCCATAATCACAAAATTTCATGATGAGTATCGTTTAAGGAGTTTTTTGGTATGCTGAGTACGAATCACGTGATAATTTTGCAATCCAAAATGGCCGCCGCGGTGTAATCACAAATTTTCATGACGGGTATCGTTTTAGGGGATTTTCGGTATGCTGAGTACGAATCACGCGATAATTTTGCAATCCAAAATGTCCGCCTGTTTTTCCTGGGTAACTGTATACGTTTTTACAACAGGCTTCCAAGCGAAACTAAAAGCATGCCCCTAATTAAGTTTAAAAAAGTGTTCAAAAAGTAAATTGTGCTGCAGGGGCTACTATACAATTGACGATTATTTGATTGATAAGGAAGCCTGGAAGTGATCTGCTTGCTCTACTGATGGAGTTTTATTTATAGTATCTACTTATTGTAAATATGTAGTGCACAAAAAGAATAGCCCGCCGAGTTTCTTGCCAGTTCTTCTCAAGCGGGCCGCGTTCCGAACTGGTGGTACTATTTGCATTGTATTCATTGACGTGTCGCAAGTGCCTATGTATTAGGACTTTGACTTTGACTTCGGCGCACCGTAATCACAAAATTTCGTGATGGATATCATTTAAGGGGTTTTTTCGAATGCTGAGTACGAATTACGTGATAATTTTGCAATCCAATATGGCCGCCTAAGCTATTTACAGTAGTAAACTAAAAAGATTTGCTTGTTAAGTTTAGACATTCTGAACTAGCAATGCGAAAATACTATGACAAAAGATTTTTATTGTAAAATTAAGGCCAATTACATTAAATTGATACCTAGCATACGAAAAAACCCTTAAACGATACCCATTATGGAATTTTGTGATTACGGCGCGGCGGCCATATTGGATTGCAAAATTATCACGTGATTCGTACTCAGCATACCAAAAAACCCCTTTAACGATACCCATCATAAAACTTTGTGATTACGGCGCGGCGACCATATTGGATTGCAAAATTATCACGTGATTCGTACTCAACATACCAAAAAACCCATTAAACGATACCCGTCATGAAATTTTGTGATTACGGCGCGGCGGCCATATTGGATTGCAAAATTATCACGTGATTCGTACTCAGCATACCAAAAAACCCCTTTAACGATACCCATCATAAAATTTCGTGATTACGGCGCGGCGGCCATATTGGATTGCAAAATTATCACGTGATTCGTACTCAGCATACCAAAAAAACCCCTAAAACGATACCTGGAGCATGACTTGTGGCTCACTACAAGTCATGCTCCAGGAATGTCACGGGTCAGTAGATGCGCACGTCTGTGTGAGTGAGCCGTTTCGCACATTTCTATGAAGTTACTCTACTGTTGTAAGTATCTGTATATTGTCACGACAGTAAATATCGTCCACGATATCGTGCGATATCGTGACGATATCGTGGCAGTGTGAAAGCGTGTAGTAGTAATTGTATCAAAACACCGCTCCTACGATATCGTACGATATCGTGTCGTTACCGTTATCGTGGCAGTGTGCAAGCGCCCATCGTCAGCATGTTTTCAGATTGTGGTAAATCGACTTAAAATATATTTTCGTGTCAATATGTATTTGTCACTTTGGGACTAAATAAAAAAGACTTGTTATTTCATTTACCAAAAGAGCTTCTATTTAAGAGTCCATATGACGCTAATCATTAAAAGAAGATAGCAGATATACCTACATTTGAGCGAACAAGAAAATTGTTCGTTTTTAACGACATAAATCTATATATATAAAAATCAATGCCACTTTTCGTTGTAATTTTATAACTCAAGAACGGGCTCACCTATCCAAACCAAATTTTAAGGTTTTATTTGGACTATTTAGTAGATGGTTTATGTGAAGTTTGCTCAAAATCGGTCGAGCGTTTCTTCATTTATCACGCAAACGAAGTTGCGCGGGTCAGCTAGTTAATTATATAACGTAATTGTAACCATTAGGAAAAAATGGAGTTGGAGCAAATAAAAATTTTAATGTTTTCTTTCTTACAAAGAAATTATATTGTAAAACCAACTTTAAACTTATAAAATACAACTTAAAATATAACGAAATCGAGGTATTTTCAACAAAAAATCCATCGAAAATTTTATCGGTAATCGTGTTTTTAGCTTAGAGCATAATTACAGTCTGAATCCGATCTTTGCTTTCGTAAAATAAGGATTCATTTGTCCTTTACGATCTCGTCATTTCGAAATCTAAAACCAAAATAATGAACTTGCATAGGTACCTAATTATGTATAAAATCACACTATTTCATTTCATTAATAGGTACGGCACATTGTTCTTTAATAATATAGAAAGAAAATATAAACACGAATTACTGTTTCTTAATAATGAGTTAATTAATTAATTACACAACTTAGCATGGCGACCGTACCTACCTTCGTGTCGAATTTGAAGCAGAATGTACGTTGAGCCGTCATCGTTGACACTATACATTGTATCCTTTTCTCTCTCGTAAAATTTCGTACGTTTGTCTCACTTTCGGTTATATTCGTATACTAGTGACAAATAATTTTAAAAATTAAAGTTTTAATGTAATTTATTAGGTACCTATGAATGAAAAGTCTCTTGTGTTATGTTTTTGCTTTTTGAGTAATTTGAGCACTTTCTTAACACACATACAGGCATATTTGTTCCTTATCACGGGTTTTTTCGGCACTTGAAAGAAGAGTACTACACATGTACCTACGCGCTTCGGCCGTTCGACGTCCACTAAACCATACTAAGTCCAATGGCTCAGTTTAGCTTGCCCATGCAAATGCGTGTGTAACGTATGTTCCCTTTTTAATTCATCTAAGTTAAAAAGTCACGTTTGTTATGTGGGAGTCCCCTTAAAAATTTATTGCTGATTAGAATATTATTGTTATTGCGGTAACAGAAATACATGACGGCACACTTCAAATGTGATCCTAATGACAAGTGACATTGACAGGTGACATAACACCAAGCGTTGGAGGGGCGGCCATGCACGACATATCAGGACGGACGTCGTCAGTCGAGTCGCGGTCTGTCTTCTCTAGGTATATTCTCCCTCTACGCTTATGTTGAAGTTGAAGCTGTCACGTAGGTATATGGCAACACCTCTCCTCTCCTTTTGCGCAGTCAGTTAAAAAGAACCTTATTTTCTTCCCTTGCTTGGACACAAACTATCTCTAAGTAGGTAGGTACCTACCTATACCAAATTTCATCAAAATCGGTTCAGCGGTTTAGGCCTGAAAACGTGACAGACAGGCAGAGTTAAGAACATAGCATTTATAATATTAGTAGCTGACCCTCGCAACTTCGTTAACGTTACATAAGGTCCATGAAAGAAGAGGTATTTCTTCATCAGATTTGACTAGGAGCGTGTGAAACTGTTACGTGACCGGCCGCATACAAAAATAGTCTGCCTGATAAAAAGGGGAACGGAGGGAACACAAACACATAGAAAATTCACTACATTCGGTTCATCATCTGACATAATTACAAACGCACACAATAAAAATCACGTCACACTAAAATAATATGCAACACACTACGACAAAAATGTCATCGTTACTTTGTGTTCCTATTTTAGCTGGCAAGCTTTGCAAGGCGGGTCCTGTTGTTAAATGGTCTAAGACTAATGGGCTCGCGAGCGCGACACGGTCCAACTGCACTTGTCATGTAGTGGTGGTTAATATATCATATAGCAACATTATAAAGCATGCTTTATATACATAGCATATAGCAAATGCTATGACGGCTGTCAGTTATTGCTAAATGCTATCTACGATTTACAAAACGCGCATAGCAGGCGTGCGCCGTCGTCGCAGTGCGCAGCACCGGAATATCGCGTGCGCGGTTTATTAGCATTTCGCAATAAAGCACGGTATTCAATACAAACCAGGATCAGGATTCAGGATAAAAGTATAGGTAGTTTATCGGAACTACTGTAAATACATTATTGTGTTTGTCGTTGATTTATTATAATATCATACATTCATAAAAATATTAAGTACCTACGCCAATTTTTTTTACGCTCATGACATTTTATTTCATCACTGGCGGATGTCACACGGTTTCACCCGCGTAGCTCCCATACCCGTGGGAATATGGGCCATGAGAATCGGTCAAGCCGTTTCGGAGGAGTACGGAAACGAAAACTGTGACACGAGAATTTTATATATTAGATAATAAGTTTTCATATATGTACTGTGAATACACAGTAAGGATGTTGATATCCTTAAACTTTTCTCTTAATGTCTCCCGAAACCCCATACCATAGATAGCCCGGACAGCCCTTTTTTGCAACACAAAGATACATTCGATGTCATGACACTGTGTAAATAGCTGGAGTAGCACATTAATAATATTAGTAGGATTCTCATAAAAACATGAAGTTTACTTAAAATGATATTTTAATAACATTTCAACATTAACAATATTTTACCCTAATTTTATATTTAAGCTATGCCTAGACTTTTAAACGTTCACATTTCTTGTATAAATTTTTCCATTCTCAACACTTTTGTGTGCACGTAAAATGTGTTTTCTCAAAGATTGTCTGAAATTATAAGAAACCTCACACCTATAAGATGAATAATTTTCAATTTCCCCTGTGTATCCGAGTGTGGATTCTTAAACGAACTTTCTGATCGAAACTTTGTTCACATACCCTCTAGCGGCCCACGCATAATTTAAGAACTTCTCGATTACGGCCCAAGTCCTTTATAAGGGACTAAAAATATTTATCAATTAACGCCCAGAAATAATTTGTTAATTAATGGGGGCTAAGGCACTCTTAATGGTCTAATATTGTCACCAGGAGCTAGAAAAGTTTTATAAAATGATCCTAAACTAGTTAAATTGCCAAATTACATTAGTGTATTTAAAGGGACTTTGGGCCGAAATGCAGTCCTAAATCATCAAGTTTTGTAGGAGAGATATGAGTAGATAAGGAGATCAACATACACTCATTTTACAAAAATAGTATATTATCAACTTTCAAAGAGTATAGACTTCATAACGTGTCTTAAAACCAAAATGTATGTATTTGATTTTTTTTTATATTATTTTCTTATGAACCATAACTATTCTTATATGATGTTAATTACTAGAAGCCCTGCTGCGATAGTCGATGAAGAGGAGGTCGATGGATATTGGAGACGTTTCCGCGACGACATCCTCATCCTTAGCCCCTGTCTCTACCACTACCTCCTGTAAACCGCATTATTAATGAGTCTAGGGGTATCATGGGCAAATTTGGATTTCTTAGTGAGTGGAGACACGCCCATAATTGATGAAGGTTTGAACTCCAGATCTTTGTCATCACTGGCCTTCTGAATGATGCTGCAACTTATCTACATCTATATATTAGGTGCTGAAAGCTAAACAAATAAAAATTATTAAACTCTGTTAAAGCCCGAGGTCCCTTAAAAGGCACTAAAAATATAACACTTCACGCAAACTACGGCCTGAAGGGAATTCAGAGGGACTATTCCTTTTCTACCAATAAATTATCATAAATACTATTACTTCCACAAAAATAATTAATTCCTTCGTTAATGTATTTCAATATCTTTAAAATCATGTATATTTTATTATTTGAAATGTAATATAACTATAATGAAATAGGATTGAATTGTTGCTTAACTTTACGATGTGTTGACGCCTTAATGAAAATTAGCTTATCACACTTTTGTCTTTATTTTCAAGGCCGGGAACTTAGTTGATTAAGTTCATTATAGATTGACAAGTATGATAAATCAATCAGAAAATTGCTAGGGCGATAGATTATAAAAAAAATCAAATAAATGTTTTTGGTCCCTTAAAAAGGACCTGGGCGGTAAATAAGAAATTCATAATATTTGTTTGGGCTGTAATGACATAAGTTAATTAGGGTATTAGAAGGGACCTTGGGCCGCTAGAGGATACATCACACTGATAAGGTTTCTTAACATTGTGCCAACGATAATGGGCGTGTTTCCATTAGCCGGCCCGGCACCGGCACCGACGCCGGTGATGGCGCCGTGACGGGGCCGGGGAAGCAAAAATGTATGGCTCGCGTTTGCACTTGCCGGCGCTAGCACCGGCCCGGCGATGAGTCCTGCCAGCGCCGTCGCCGTCGCCGGATTAGCTAGTAGCCGTGTTAGTTAGTGCGCGGGCGGGTAAAGGAACGCGGGGCGGGTAGATGAACGCGAAGCGGAGGGAGAGAGACACGTCGTATTTGGTTTGTGATTCCATTTCAGAGCGTACGCTTAATGGCGTTTAAATACGACATCGTGACGCTTATTGAATTAGTGCTGAAGTCCGTGTCAGCACTGTACCACTAGCCGGGCGTATACCGGCGTTGACACCGGCGCAGTGGAAAATCGAAGCCCCGGCGCCGGTGACGGTATTCGGTCACGCCGGTGCCGTGTCAGTGCCGGACCGGCTAATGGAAAACCGCCCGATGTCGTGCGAAATCATTTCTTCTTTTAAGCAGAGGTCCACAAACATCGCACATAAATGATTTTTCATTACTATGTACAATCATGTGGCTTTGTAAAGTATTATAATAACGGAATCTACTTTTACACACATCACACTTATAATCATGACGTCTTCGAATATGAGCATTGAGATCAGAATTGAAATTGAATTTTTTTTTACATAAATGACATTCACAATTTTTATCACGTCGTGTTTTTGCTGATGTTGTATGTCCCGAATGCGTTGAAGCATGTTTTAACATATCTTTTTTGTTATTAAAAGTATTTCTACATATAACACACTGATAAGTTTTAATTATATGTTTGCCATGATTACGAATCTCTAAATGCTGTTTAGATAAAAAAAAAATAGGATTTTTAGGCATAATATGGCCAGTAGCAATATGACTTCTATTTGAAACACTCGTATTGCCCAGTTCTTCACTGTTTTGAGAGAGATTTTTCTGAGGTGTATAAACATTCTTTTCATCACAATCGTTTTCAATATCTACCGAGAGTTCCATATTGATTATTTCTTCATCGATTGGTTCAGTTTTCAAGGGATCGTTATCTCTTTTTGCACCAAAAATGGGTTTATCGTCTACAAATATTCTCTGACTGTCGATCTCTTCCCTAATTTGTTCAGTTTTGAGTGTATCATAATCATTTTTTTCTTCACAATCGCTTTCGTTATCTACAAGTATTCGTTTATGAGTTATCCAATTGTTTTTTTCTAGATTTTCATCACTTGATTCGACTTCAATTGTAGCGTCTTCAATGTTTTCTTTCTTTGGGACTTGTATGATTTCTTCAAGATCTGGTAACATAAAAAAATGTATGACAAAGTCTTCAGTGTAACTATGACTAATGGTGCTGATAGAGCATTCACTCGTAACAGAACGTCGAGCATTCGCCGTTATTAAATTTGTCGAACAGAGCCAAACATTGCTGAGAACATTGTCATAACTAATGGAATCAGGCATTACATGGCGGAAATACACCCTTAAACGATAATAAAGGAGGGGAGGGAGATGGACCCGCCTCACACCCTCGATTCGTCAATCCTAACGTACAACAGTTAAGGATAACCACAACGAATTGTAAGGGAGCAATGACGAACCGAACTCCTCAGGAAAGAAATTTTGTATGTTGGATAGGAAAATTACCTGTACCCTCCAGATTGTTAATAATGAGCACTACTCCACATATCAACATGACTAATAAGTCGACACGTGTTTCGCATACTCACGAGGCATCTTCAGGACTGGCGAAACACGTGTCAACTTATTAGTCACCTTGTTAACAAACTGGAGGGTACACGTAGTTTTCACTTAGATCATCTAACCACAGGATGCGCCTTACTTAAGCATTCCTTTCTGCCAAGCCAAAAGACCATTTGGTCTATTGGCTTTATAAAAAGCACTGTACATCAGTACATCATTTTATATGAATAAACTATTTCATTGTAGTTGACTGTACAATAAAAATTAACACACAACAGCCAAAGATTTCTATATAAAATGAGGTAGATACGCTCTACTATAAGAAACGATAGCATAAAAGCAATCCTCATACACACACATTGCTAAAACTACACTCACTCGTAAACTATATTTACGTAATTGTAACTGCAATAGCAATATACAAATAGAACAAGAGTAAAAGAGAAGGCGTATGGACTCCAATTACAAGCCGAGTACCACCGAATACCCTCGAAGTTTTACGATTCTGTATCACACGTACTGACTGCAGAAAAATGTTAAGTAGGTATAAAGGTATAAAATGCAAAATTTACCAATGATGTTCATATTTAAATATAAACTTAAAAAACTGATTATATACGTACCTATTTAATTAAGGCATGTATTTTAATCGATATCTGAATATTCCCCTTTTCCGAACAAAATATTTCAAAGTCAAACTAAAAATACTGACTTGAACACTAATTATGTACACCAAATAAATCAAATTAAATGTACTGTTTAATGGTGTTTGCTGAACTATTTTACTGAACGAATAACTATTTTCAAAATAGTTTGTCTAACAATTCCATAGTTCAACAAACATAATATCTATACGTTTTTAAGGAAAACCATCGCCTAATTTACTTTTAGGAACATCGTTTATGCTAAATAAAATCCCAATTTAATAAGTAATCAGTCATCTTCATATAATTAAATTTAAGGCCACAAGGAAGAGAGGCTCTGCCTACCACAAATAAGACTGGAACTAATGAAAAGAAATGTACACTAAATGTGTGTAATATTCTATAACCACTTTCAAGGCGGCTCTCACTAGTCATTTGAACAACAGAACTTATTATATTATTCAGGAATAAATTAATGACAAATCCTAGTTCATTTAAAAATCAATGCAATTATTACTACTATTATATAGGGTGTCCCACGGCAATGCCACATGGAGGGAAAGTACCTTAAATATTGTAGATGGAACATTTTAATGAAAGAAGACATTATTTTAATTTAAATAATAACTTAAACTGCATTCATAGATTGTTAAATAATAACATGGTTGAGCCGGGAATCGAATCCCCTACACGAGAAAAAATAATTACTCCGTAGCTTTATCATACCGATCGAAAGGCTTCATCATAAGGATTATTTTTTGCTAACTAACATAGTGTCAGAAATAAAAGGAAGACCATGAATTTTAGCATTTTTAATACAAATGTCCCATACTGTTGAATATAAAGTCACACACTTTTGATTATTTTACTCCTTGTCAATCTTTTGATCTTGCTGTGGTGGATATTTATAATAATATGTCCAAGTTCTGTTTGTAACTCGTGGACATTTTCATTTCTTGTAAACTACATTTAATATAGGCTGCGGTGACCACCGGTCCTTCTGGTGGACCGTATGCTTGTCTGCCACCTTATTGGTATAAAAAAAAATCATGTCATAACCCCATAAAACATCTAACATTATTAGATCTGTGGATCTCGGCGGCCATCGTATTTGTCCCGATCCAGGGATGGAAGTCTTTATTGAGAACACCGGCGATGCCAGCTTTTCATTTTTCTGAACAAAATTTCACATCAAATGTTTAAATTCATGGTCTTCCTTTTATTTTTGACACTATGTTACTTAGCAAAAATAATCCTTATGATGAAGCCTTTCGATCGATTTGTTAAACCTACGGGTTGATTATTTTTTCTTGTGTAGCGGGTTCGATTCCCGGCTCAACCATGTAAGTATTTAAAAATCTATGAATGCAGTTTAAATTGTTTTTTAAATTAAAATAATATCTTCTTTCAGTAAAATGTTCCATCTACAATATTTAAGTTACTTTCCCTCCATGTGACATAGCCGTAGGACACCCTGTATAGCATATTCTGGAATAGGTATTGGGCATCCAATCGCTTTCCGACCGCTCTAGTCTGACAAATTCATCCCATTTTTGCTGACGTAGTTGATCTTGAGGAAAGCTAAAAGAAACAAAAAAAATGTAATAATATTCGTCAATGAATGATGTAATAATCTCATAAAAAGTTAATATACCTAATAATCTTAAAATAACCTGTGAAAGGTAACTGCATTTTGATGTGTAATTTTTACAAAACCTTAGTACACAAGATGGCATTATAATAATGACTGATTTGATCACAATCGTTGTAAGTACCTACCCAAAAAGTAAAACATAAATTAAATTTTCTTGCAAACAGTACTTGCGTAGAACTATAACTATTCGGGGAATCCCCGTGCTTTGACGCTCGCTTGGCATATTCAGCAAGTATTATGCTGTCAAAAAACGAAGTACCACAAAAGCATTGGGGTCGTCAGATTAGTTAGGCCTGTACATTTTGGTGGGTTAATACGATTAAGAATAATCATAAAATTGATGAAAAATAATTAATTACGCATAAATTGTGCGTAATTACCAAATAAATTTGTGCTCCTTCGTAAACTACCAAGTCTTAAGCACTTTTATGACGATAATTATGTACTTTTCCACGTTAAAAATACAATTTTGTTGTTAAATCGTGGGAGATACGACAGTGACATAGTGTCAGCGCGAACTGGGCGCAACCGCGCTAACTAGCTCAGTTTATACGCTTCAAAAATTGGTGCGTAGGGCATGTCTACCTCTTTATATAGAAGTCTTTGACAACAGCCATTACGGGTTTGTCGATTAATACATTTTTAATATACAGGGTGTGGCGTAAATAGTGGTCCAACGTAAAGGGTGTGACATAACAGGTAGTCAACTACAACATACTACAATTTTGTCCGGTTTTGCCCAAGGGTTGCAGAAAAAAAGAACTTTTTATGAAATTCACCCCATTTTTTATAAATTTGGCTGTAGTTTGAAGAAAAATCGTTAGTTTTGAATTTTGATTTCTGTTTATTAAAGCCTAATACATTAGCTAACAAACAATAATATAGTTTGTTTATTTCCATTTCAAACTTGGAAAAAAAAGATAAATTTATCTCAATTTTACCTCAAGTTTTAAAGTATCACTAAAATACAAATGCATTTTTAAAAAAATTAATGTACTGCACTGTTGCTACCCATTATTTCAAAAATATGCCCGTCTAATACCGATTTCGAAATGGTATCACACTAACAAATATTATTTTTTAAAAGCTGGATATTTCATTTTCATTACAAACTGAAATTTTAATTTCATAGTAGGGAATCAAACTGTTTATAACCACAGTCATGGTCTCTACTTATCCGTCTATTGTCGGGCGCCTCGGAAAACTACTCGGAAGGATGTTACAGGATTCCTGACAGACTTTGGTCAACACCTTGGTCCCACTAAGGGTCTGCGGTGTCCTTCCGATTCTTTTTTTTTTTTTTTTTTTTTCTGCAACCCTTGGGCAAAACCGGACAAAATTGTAGTATGTTGTAGTTGACTACCTGTTATGTCACACCCTTTACGTTGGACCACTATTTACGCCACACCCTGTATATAATGAAATTTTATGTGTGGGAAAAAAGAAAAATTTAATATGGGGAAACACAGGGGGTGTTTGCCCAACAAACGTGATTTTACGGAACCCTCCTTGCAAGAGTCCGACTCGCACTTGGCCAATTTTTTTTGCTGATGTAATTTATTTGGTGGTTGTATATTATAATGAAATTTTATATGTGTGGGAAAAAAGAAAAAAATTAATATGGGGAAACACCCCCTTCACCCGCTATGACTAGCAGAATATTTTTGTTTGCGGTGGTTCACAAAAGGCTAGTCCCATGATATATGGTCTAAGAGTTTTCATATATAACATCCAAAATTTCTTTCCTGAGGAGTACAGTCCTTCATTCCTCCCTTACAATTATTTGTGGTTATTTCTCACGTTAAAAAAAAGTATACTCAGACAGCTGACTTTATAGGCATGAAAATATTTTTTAACAATTTAAAAAGCTGAGGGATGTTTTTCAGAACACTTACCCACACTAATATTTTCAACTGGTTCCGCTGTAGTTACATCAACTTCCGAATAAAATTCTTCTTGTGGAAGACATGCATAATCAGTTTCTGTAAACAAATCTATATTTAAAATAAAAATGTAGAGAGTCGAAAATTTGTACAATGAAAAATATTTTGAATTTTTTTTTTCGTAGTGTTTTCTATACTTATTCGATTCTGAAGCCAAAAATGTAATTAAAATATTACAGTTAATAATATCTGATAAATCTAAATTTACTACCCATTACTTTGTGCTAAGTTAATTTTATTTTTCAATTTTTAGTTTTTGTTTGAAGTCTGTTTTTTTTGTTAAAATTTTTTTTTCGTTATTTTGAGTGACAGGTAGATTGAAATTATATCAGTCTAGGGGGAAAAAAGAATCATCAAAATCGGTTAACTCTTTCAAGCGATTTGCCGGTAACAAACATAAAAAAAAATACAGACGAATTGAGAACCTCCTCCTTTTTTGGAAGTCGGTTAAAAAGACCTAACACCTCCCACTCCGCCTACCTTGTAGCTCGGCCGAGCGTTCGCTTAACGTGTATGTATATGAAGTGAAGTGAGGTGAGGTGGGGTGAGATGAGGTGAGGTTAGGCGAGGTGGGGTTAGGTGGTGTGGGGTGAGGTTATGAGTTGAGGTGGGACGGGGTGAGTTGAGGTGGGGTGAGGTGAGTTGAGGCGAGTTTTTTTTTTTTTTTTTATATTCAGCTCGCCAAATTGACGTCGCCACCAGCCTGATGGTAAGAAAGCAGTGGCGCATCTAGCGATTGGGGGCCACTTCTTACAGTGGTCCTCAAGTTGGCGGCCCTGTGATGTGCCTCTTCACGCTCCTCTTGAAGAACCCGGGATTGTAAGATGAGGGAAAGACGTGTGCGGGCAGGTCGTCCATGTTTTTATAGTTAGTACTTATTTAAGCGAGTTAAGTACTTATTTAGTACTTTACTTTGTTGAACATGAGACTGCCTCTGTGGCGCAGTCGGTAGTGATACCGACTGCGGCGCGGAAGGTTGTGGGTTCAATTCCCACCAGAGACAATTATTTGTGTGACCCATAAATGTTTGTCTCAAGAGTCTTGGTGTTTCTATGTATGTCTCCTGCGCAAACTATTCACTTTAGAAAAAAATGATGTTAGAAACCTCCATAGCATTTTTAAAGACCTATCTATAGATACACGTATGGGTTTGATGAAAAAACTATTTTTTAGTTTCAGTTCTGAGTATGGGGACCCCCAAAATTTACTGCTTTTTTTCTAGTTTTATATAAGAATCTTAATGCGGTTCACAGAATACATCTAGCTACCAAGTTTCAATAGCATAGACCTTACAGTTTCGAAAAAAAGTGGCTGTGACACACGGACGGACAGACAGACAGACATGACGAATCTATAAGGGTTCCGTTTTTGCCATTTGGCTACGAAACTCTAACTAGCTGACCCGCGCAACTTCGTTTGCGTGATAAATGAAGAACCGCTCGACCGATTTTGTGCAAACTTCACATAAACCATCTACTAAATAGTCTGAACAAAGCCTAAACATTTGGTTTGGATACGTGAACCCGTTCTTGAGTTATAAAATTACAACGAAAAGTGGCATTGATTTTTATATATATAGATGCATAAGCTGATAAAAAATGCTATACCGCGGCAGTCCCCGAGTGCCACACATCTGTTTTTTTTCGTCTGTCTGTACTTATTACAAGTAAACATAACTCTGTAACTACTAAATCTATTTAAATGATAATTGCCTCAATTTTGAAGCGCTCATGGCGCGGTCTCAGCGTTCTGTAAACAATCACTGCAGTAAGCAACATTTATTTACAAGCGTTTCCGTGCTTCCGAAGGCACGTTAAGCAGTTGGTCCCAGCTGTTAGTAAAATGATAATGTTAAGCCAAGTTGAAGGCCTTATAGCAGCTTGAAATAGTAGTTTTCGATACATGTGTGGGATTTCTGTTATTACAACGAGTTACGACAGGTGTTGACCCGAGCCGTAGGCGAGGGTAGACTGTCGGAACGAGTTTAAATAACAGTCCCACACGTTGTATTGAACAACTATTTTTAATACAGTTGTGAAAAAATTAAGCAATTTAATAAAATAATAAAAACACAATAAACATGAATATCCAAAATGGCGCCCACCGATAAATCCATACTAATATTATAAAGCTGAAGAGTTTGTTTGTTTGTTTGAACGCTAGGATCTCAGCCACTACTGGTTGGATTTCGAAAATTCTTTTACAGTTTTATAGTCCATTTATCGAGGATGGCTATAGGCTATATAACATCACGCTAAAACGAATAGGAGCGGAGTAGCAATCAATAATGTTTTGAAAACGGGGAATATTTTTTAACGTCTGCGAGCTTCCGAGGCGTATGCTGCGTAAATGGTTAAAGTTACGTAAAAATTGTTTATTTCTAAATTGTTTCTTTTAAAAAGTTCTAAAAAAAAGTCCGCGACGGCATATGTCTATCTTTTAAGGTTCGCTCACAATAACCTAATTTGTCTCTCTCTTAAGGTTCGCTCACGATATTATAAAACTGAGGAGTTTGTTTGTGCTAGGATCTCAGAAACTACTGGTTGCATTTCAAAAATTATTTTACACTCTGATAGTCCATTTATTGAGGATGGCTAATGGCGATTTAACATCACGCTAAGACTAATAGGAGCGGAGCAGCCATGAGTAATGTTTCGAGAACAGGGAAAATTTGCTGCGCTGCATAAATGGTTAAAGATACATAAAAGTTGTGTGTTACAAATTTGTTCCTCTTATAAAGTTATAAAAAAAAGTCCTCAACAGCAAATGCCTATCTTTTAAGGTTCACTTACAATAACCCTCTTATTAAATTTTAAAGAATGAGCGACACGACGCGTTAACGTGGTCAGCAGTGGTAGCCAATCAACTGAACGATAAAAACCGGCCAAGTGCGAGTCCGACTCGCAGACGATGAGTTCTATACCAAAAAACGCATGGGCGGAAGTAATAGCGACGGGAAACATTACATTACTTTAACACCTCTCTCCTTCTCACTCTCAAAGGACGCAAACGAAGTTATGCGGGTCAGCTCTAATGAAAAAAGGTAAGCGACGCGACGGGAGTAAATGCGACTGGAAATATTCGTACCATGCCTCTCTCTTTTTCACTCTCATGTAACGCAAACGAAGTTGCGTGGGTCAACTAGTAATATATATACCTTCCTAAGCAGAGACTATGGCAGTGCACTTCATACAGCCAACTTTTTTATATTTATAAATTTAATTTGGCCGATACGTGTATTAATTTATGCTTAAATTTTAATTATAATTACTTTTTATTTGATATTGAAACAAGTTAGTATATTTTTTTTAGAAATATTTGCAAAAATCACAGACATTATTTTGACAGTTGGGAAAGAAAACCCACGAATGCGGGAATGGTAAAGAAAAAGCCCGAGTGTGTAATAGCCCACATCCCAAACGCTTTACGTCCCTGTAATACGCCACTTTTTGAGCAACTGTATTAAAAAATTTCAGCTGTGGGTAGTCACATCCTGCGCGCGCGTCGGCTGAGCGTGCGTAGCGCCTCTGGTGTTGCCAACGTCCATAAGCTACGTTAACCAACCTTCCGGTGGGCCGTAAGATTGTCTGCTACCTAAGTAGTATAAATAATCGGTTGTCTGTAAAGTCGGTTTACTGACGATGGTTGAACGTGACAACGTCATAAGAAAATAGAAATAAAAATAAAAAGTAAAATAAAAATAAAAATAAAAACAAAATTAACATTACAAAAATCTGTTGAAAACATTACTAAAATAAATGGAACGCCTCAGAGCGAGGTAACGACGTATAGCGTCATCTTTTTTCGTTCGTGCAGCCGGCTCCATCGAATTATAAGACGTTGTCACGTCAAAAAATCGGTTGTCTGCAAAGTCAATTTACTAACGATGGTTGAACGTGACAACGTCATAAGATAAAAATAAAATAAAATTAACATTACAAAACAAAAAGAAATATAAAAACACATCAATTGATTATAGTGCCATCTGTTGAAAACATTACTTAAATAAATGGAACGCCTCAGAGCGAGGTAACGACGTATTGCGTCATCATTTTTTGTTAGTGCAGCCGGCTGCATCGAATTATAAGACGTTGTCACGTCAAAAATCACAGCTTAATAAGTGAGAAGTCTTGGAACTCCGCTAGTCTGCATATAAATACTTATACTATACCAAAAAGGTTGCACTCCGCAGGATCATCTTCAACCAAATCTATTTCAGGCTCCGGCTTGACCTCACACTCTGCTGACATCTCTGTCTGACCTCCAACGGTCAGAAGGAACATCGGTGTGGTTTTCAAACAGTTTGTTGAGGATACATCTTCTTTGTTTGGTGACTAAAACCAAATAAATTCTCGTTAGACCAGGTTGCGTTTCTTATTCATGTGAAATATCTATTGTCAAGGAATAATTAATTTTTAATACAGTTGCTCAAAAAGTGGCATATTACAGGGACGTATAGCGTTCGGGATGTGGGCTATTACACACTCGTGCTTTTTCTTTACCATTCCCGCACTCGTGCGTTTTCTTTCCCAATTGTCAAAATAATATCTGTGATTCATCCAAATATTTCTAAAAAAAGATGCTAACTTGTTTCAATATCAGATAAAAAGTAATTTTAATTAAAATTTAAGCATAAATTAATAAAAGTATCGGCCAAATTAAATTTATAAATATAAAAAAGTTGGCTGTATGAAGTGCACTGCCATAGTCTCTGCTTAGGAAGGTATATATTCATTTACGGTTGGCGCCATTTTGGATATTCAGGTTTATTGTGTTTTTATTATTTTATAAAATTGCTTAATTTTTTCGCAACTGTATTAAAAATAGTTGTTCAATACAACGTGTGGGACTGTTATTTAACTCGTTCCGACTGTCTACCCTCGCCTTCGGCTCGGGTCAACACCTGTCGTAACTCGTTGTAATAACAGAAATCCCACACTTGTATCGAAAACTACTATTTCGCGGTGGCAGGGTTGGCGACGACGTAGCTGTGGATGTACAGGGTGTGACATTCGGAACGGTCAGTGTGGGCAGCACTGTAAATATAAGAAATACAAAGATCTGTTCTTAGGAACCATGGCATCGATTTAATAGAAAATAATAACTGCATGCCTAGATTTGAAAAAAACAATCTCTTGCGCAGCTCGGGAATCGAACCCGGTCGATTTGAAAAATAAAACTTATATTATTTCTATTTGAATATCGATTGTGTAGGTAATAATGAGCTAATGTTACTCTGGAACATAATATCTGAAATAAACAGAATGCATTGTATTACATGTTCTTTAATTAACTACATAATTGAAGCGCAAACCATTTTTTTATGCAACGTTCAACTTGTTTAGTTTGATGATTTTACTTATAGTGGTGAATTCGCATTAAAATGAACTCTACGGCTGCTTTTAGGTCCTCAGTGTTTTATAGTGTAACAGAAGGGGCAATTAAACACTTCAGGACTCTGCTAATTACTTTATTCTCCGTACAGACACACAATAAATTGGGCAGAGCTTCGGCTAGTCTTAGTACACAGTACAGAATGACCAACAAATGTGCTCGCACTGTCTTATATAGATGTACACTCGGAAATTGCGTAACTCCTTATGTCAACTGTCATAGTGATTTGAGGCGTGGCGTAACAATAGCTTTTTTTTACGTGAGGTATGGATGTTACGCCGGACTCCTACCGACTAAAAAACCCCACGTAACGCCCAACAGCCTATGGTAGTGAGCCCCGGGTAAGCCCTCGGATCTCCCAGGACAGTGTTTTATAGCTTATTTTCTAAAATTAATTTAAACAACTCGACAAGAAGTAATAACTTCACGCTCCATTTGTTTCATTTTTGGGGGAAGTTATCATTTAAAAAGTCGCTAACTATTTGACTATTGGGGCCGGCCGAGGCAAAATGCTATATTTGTTACCGGCAAATCGCTTGAAGGAGTTAATCGATTTTGAAAATTCTTTTTTTGTTTGAAAGCTGGTGCTTCCCATGTGGTCCCATATACAGGAAGTCAGAATCGGATGCTGGGATCCTGGAGAAATCGAAGAAATCCCTCGAATCGAGAGAATTCCTTAACGATTTACAGCAGTTATCTTGTGTTTGGGCTTGATTAATTTGTATTGGGGAGAACATTACCCCTAGACAGATATAATTTCAGTCTAACCGTCAATGAAAATCATAAAAAAAAAAATTATCAGAAAAAAACCGACTTCAAACAAAAACTAAAAATTGAAAAATAAAATTAACTTAGCACAAAGTAATAGGTAGTATATTTAGTTTTATATCAGATATTATTGACTGTAATACTGAACTTATTTGGATTATAATAACTTATGCATGTATTAATTAATAGTTATTTCAATGATTAAAAATGCGAAATTTGTAGGTGCGCCAGAACCGGCAGAGTACGAGATCTGACATTATAATGAACTTGAACCCGGTGTAGGAACTTGTCACAGATCATCCGTGACAACCGGTAGGAGAGGTTGCCATGGTTGCACTCCAGTCAATCGTTCATAACCGGTCTGATCACACCGATTAAGGTATTTCGCCACCTTGGTTGCTCAAGTCGCACCTTCCAAGTCTATGATTTTCTAGTGGAGCTGGAACCTATGAGCGTCGGTTGCTCGGGGCGTAGAACTATAGCCCATCGCCTCTTTACGCCATTTGAACAATGACACAAGGGTCCCGATATTCATCGCATGTAGGAAATTATAAGACATTTGACTTAAATTATAACACAATGATACTTACAGCGTCACTGTTCAACATCTGCGCGAAGAACTGTTTACTGCGAACACACTGCACCCTCAACTTGTGACAGTTGCGCAGTCTCGCGAGGCACACGTAACATACCAGTGTCGGCCTGTCGTCGTCCTTTACGAACTGCGGAATGGTATATACTAGAATGTTAAGATTAACAGAACAAGAAAGTGAGGCCAAGAAAGCAAAGCCATCAAAAACAAAACTTGTAAAATGACCAAATCGCGCAACTCTATTCTTCTGCAGTCAGATTCATGTAATACCAAATCAATGTCCATAATCAATATAAAATATTTAACTACCTCGGTGGCACATTCGGAAGTGTAACCGCCTACGGCGCTGAGGTCCTGGATTCTGATGAGATTTTGTGTGTGTGTGTGTGTGTGTGTGTGTGTGTGTGTGTGTGTGTGTGCGAGTGTGTGTGTGCGTGCGTGTGTGTGTGTGTGTGTGTGTGTGCGTGCGCGTGCGCGTGTGTGTGCGAGTGCGTGTGCGAGTGTGTGTGTGTGTGTGTGTGTGTGTGCGTGTGTGTAATTGTGTGTGTGTGTGTCTGTGTGTGTGTGTGTGTCTGTGCGTGCGTGCGTGCGTGCGTGCGTGCGTCGTGTTAAGGCCGTTGGTAGGCATGACGACCTTGACCATGCAAAACTCGCGTTCTTCAGGCTATGAAATGTTGAATTTAATAGCTTATTTTAGTTGTAATAAGCTACCCAATAGGTACTCATACTCATACTAATGAATCGAAGAAAACCAATTTATAGGTGTACTCGTATATTAACTTCATGTATTGGCATATTTTTTTCTTTTGCGTCGCTAAAAACAGAAGTCATAAAATGCATTCATCTAAAAATTTGGGGCTGACTCTATGATAGTTTTACACATCTATAAACAGGGTGTGGCGTAAATAGTGGTCCAACGTTAAGGGTGTGACATAACAGGTAGTCAACTACAACATACTACAATTTTGTCCGGTTTTGCCCAAGGGTTGCAGAAAAAAAGAACTTTTTATGAAATTCACCCCATTTTTTATAAATTTGGCTGTAGTTTGAAGAAAAATCGTTAGTTTTGAATTTTGATTTCTGTTTATTAAAGCCTAATACATTAGCTAACAAACAATAATATAGTTTGTTTATTTCCATTTCAAACTTGGAAAAAAATATAAATTTATCTCAATTTTACCTCAAGTTTTAAAGTATCACTAAAATACAAATGCATTTTTAAAAAAATAAATGTACTGCACTGTTGCTACCCATTATTTCAAAAATATGCCCGTCTAATACCGATTTAGAAATGGTATCACACTAACAAATGTTATTTTTTAAAAGCTGGATATTTCATTTTCATTACAAACTGAAATTTTAATTTCATAGTAGGGAATCAAACTGTTTATAACCACATGGTCTCTACTTATCCGTCTATTGTCGGGCGCCTCGGAAAACTACTCGGAAGGATGTTACAGTATTCCTGACAGACTTTGGTCAACACCTTGGTCCCACTAAGGGTCTGCGGTGTCCTTCCGATTCTTTTTTTTTTTTCTGCAACCCTTGGGCAAAACCGGACAAAATTGTAGTATGTTGTAGTTGACTACCTGTTATGTCACACCCTTTACGTTGGACCACTATTTACGCCACACCCTGTATATGAAAATCAATGCCACTTTTCGTTGTAATTTTATAACTCAAGAACGGGCTTACCTATCCAAACGAAATGTTTTAAGCTTTGCTTGGACTATTTAGTAGATGGTTTATGTGAAGTTTGCACAAAATCGGTCGAGCGGTTCTTCATTTATCACGCAAACGAAGTTGCGCGGGTCAGCTAGTTATGTATAACTAGCTGACCCGCGCAACTTCGTTTGCGTCACATGAGAGTGAGAAAGAGAGAGGTATGGTATTAATATTTCGAGTATAACAATGTATCCCGTTGCATTTACCCCCGTCGGGCTTATTCCCGTCGCGTCGCGTTACTTGTATTCATTAGAGCTGAACCGCATATCTTCGTTTGCGTAACATGAGAGTGAGAAGGAAAGAGGTGTTAAAGTGATATAATGTTTCCCGTCGTTTTTACTTCCACCCATCCGTTTTTCGGTATGGAACTCTTCGTGTGCGAGTCCGACTCGCACTTGGCCGGTTTTTATCGTTCAGTTGACTGGCTGCCACTGCAGGCCAAGTTTACTCCCGTTGCGTCGCTCATACTTTAAAACGTAATTATGAGGGTTATTGTACCTTAAATATTGAACCTTAAAGATAGGCATATGCTGTTAGCGACTATTTTTTATAACTTTTTAAGAGGAACAATTTTGTAATACGCAATTTTTACGTAACTTTAACTATTTATGCAGCGTCAGCAATGGAAGCTCTCAAAAGAAAGAAATAATCCCCATTCTCGAAACATTATTCATGGCTGCTCCGCTCCTATTCGTCTTAGCGTGATGTTAAATCGCCATTAGCCAGCCTCAATAAATGGACTATTAAACTGTAAAATATTTTTTGAAATGCAACCAGTAGTGGAATATTGGGCATTCTGTCCCACTTTAAGTTCGCATCGTCGCTATCGCTCCTTGCTCACGTGGGACAGATCGCCCAATATTCCACATTTTAAAAATGTAACCTAACCAAACATTTTTATAAAAAATAATTTATAAAATAAAACTTGCTGAAGCAAATCACCATCTCAACCTATCGCTGTCCACTGCTGAACATAGACCTCTTTAAATGATTTCCAGCCAGACCGGTTCATTGCCACCTGCATCCAATGAGACCCAGCAATTTTCACCAGGTCGTTGGTCCAGCTGGTAGGTGACCGTCCCACACCGCGCCTGCCGGTGCGCGGCTTGAGTGGACAAGGATCTTTTTGCCCCATCGACCGTCCGATCTTCACGCTATGTGGCTGGCCCATTGCCACTTCAGCTAACTAATCCTGCGAGCTATGTTAGCAACATTAGTTCTTCTACGGATGTCCTCATTCCTGATTCGATCACGTAGAGAAATGCTAAGCATAGCCCTCTCCATAGTTCGCTGCGCGACTTTGAGCCGTCTGAAAAGACCTTTTGTGATGCACCACATCTCAGAACCATAAGTCATCACGGGTAATACACATTGGTTGTACACCTTTGTTTTAAGACACTGAGGCTGAAGCAAATAGGTATCTTTTATGTTTCAACATACGTCAAACGTAAACACATCACTCATATCAAATTTCTCAGTTTTAGTTAATTTAATTGTTGAATATTATATTACTTTCCGTTTCCGCTTAAACATTTCAACAACAAGATTTTTGTGAAATCATCCATTCATCATATTTTATGTCTAATTAATTTTATGTGATCGAATTCTTTTCCTGTTTAAATTGGATATAATGTTATCGGACTCTTTTCCTGTTTGAATTGCATATAATGTTACATTCATAATAAATAATTTTCAACATACCTAGTATAAAAAATGCAACTGCTGATATTTCAAATAACAGCTTTTGACTAAACGTGTAAGAATATATAATTATATGATACAAATGCTTACATGTGTTTTCAAATTAACAAGACAGCTAGCGTCATCTAATGGTCAGGGGAGTAAATGTTTCAACAAGTGTGTCCAATATCTGTTAGATGGCGCTGTGCCTCTCTCATTATTGTTTTTCAGCGTCTAAAATATTACATATAAATAAAATAAAAGTGTGTGTGTGTGTGTGTGTATGTGTGTGTGTGTGTACTTAATTTTAAACAACAGCTTTTGACTAAACGTGTAAGAATAAATATATGATACAAATGCTTACATGTGTTTTCAAATTAACAAGACAGCTAACGTCATCTATCGGTCAGGGGAGTAAGCGTTTTAACAAGTGTGTCCAATATTCGTTAGATGGCGCTGTGCTCAATCTCAAAAATAATTTTAATTGTTTTTCAGCGTCTAAAATATTACATATAAATAAAATAAAAGTGTGTGTGTACTTCATTTTAAACAACAGCTTTTGACTAAACGTGTAAGAATAAATATATGATACAAATGCTTACATGTGTTTTCAAATTAACAAGACAGCTAACGTCATCTATCGGTCAGGGGAGTAAGCGTTTTAACAAGTGTGTCCAATATTCGTTAGATGGCGCTGTGCTCAATCTCAAAAATAATTTTAATTGTTTTTCAGCGTCTAAAATATTACATATAAATAAAATAAAAGTGTGTGTGTACTTCATTTTAAACAACAGCTTTTGACTAAACGTGTAGGAATAAATATATGATACAAATGCTTACATGTGTTTTCAAATTAACAAGACAGCTAACGTCATCTATCGGTCAGGGGAGTAAGCGTTTTAACAAGTGTGTCCAATATTCGTTAGATGGCGCTGTGCTCAATCTAAAAAATAATTTTAATTGTTTTTCAGCGTCTAAAATATTACATATAAATAAAATAAAAGTGTGTGTGTACTTCATTTTAAACAACAGCTTTTGACTAAACGTGTAAGAATAAATATATGTTACAAATGCTTACATGTGTTTTCAAATTAACAAGACAGCTAACGTCATCTATCGGTCAGGGGAGTAATCGTTTCAACAAGTGGAAACGAAGCATCTAAAATTCCTCGAAGAGGTAGGCACAGGCATACCAACCAACATAATAGGTGCTGAATTCATCGCTAAGATCTCAAACAAATTTCTGGATTCGAAACCATGACTTTGGTTGACAGATAGTTGGTGTAATAATGTATAATATTAGACTACTTTTATCCTGAGAATATATTTCACCGGTAAAATATCAGCCACGGACGCCCACTAGTACCAGTTATAAAAGACTTAAATTGATTAGGTTTGTTTAAAATATGATTCATGATCAATCGGGCGTAAGCAACATAAATATAATGATACACTTGCAAATATATTTTATTAAGGTTCAATTTGTAGTGAGGTAAATTATTGCTGAATCGAGATTTTATTTGTATAAAACTCGGAATTTTTGAATGAAAAATCACATTCGAACCAGTATCTCACAAGTGACAAGTGACAAGTGACAAGAAATAACCAGATTTCTATCATGTGAGTAAGTTCTTCTTTTAATAGTAGAAATGCTCAGCTATGGACCTAGTTTTTGTCTGCTAGCTGTGTTCATTTTCATCTTCTCTTCATCTTAGTGCATTCTCAGTAGCTACCAAACCCTACTGGGATTTGGAGCCTGGGGTCCAGTTTTATTTGGTTGCTAGAGCAGCTATTGTTTGACTTTTGATTTTCAACATTGATGGTAGCGATTGCTGTCTAACATCCCAACCCCCTAGGAATGCCTTTATCGTTCCCTCATCCGTTAGTCAACAGGTGCACCGCTTAAAGGTGAGGACGCTTGGACCTCATGCACCCATTTTCATATCCTATCTATTCCTCATGATGTTGTTCAGTTACGAACCCGGTTTTTGTCTGTCGGCTGTGTTAACTTTCATGTCCTATCTATTCCTGATGTACTGAAAATCTGAGAATATTTTATTTATGATTTGATTGTATCTTAACAGGTCTGATTCGGAGTTTGAAACGTGTTCTGTAGTGGAGTCTGTTGCACCAAAGAAACGTAAGCCGGTGGAGAAAAAGCAAAAACAATCGAAGATCCTCACTTCACCTCCGTTGGAGTCAGACAGCGTTCGACGAAAAAGAAATTCATCTGACCTTAAAACCACACAGAGGTAGGTTTCACTATGTTCTTTTTTTATACTACTAAGGTGACAGACAAGCTTACGACCCACCTGATGGTAAGTGCTCACCGCAGCTTATAGATGATTGTAACACCGGAGGCGCTACACCCACGCTGCCGACTCTGAACGCCGTATTGCCATGTTGAAATGGATAGGCGCAGGTTGTGACTACCTGCTATTGAAAATTTTCAAGGCGCTCAGAAAAGCATTCAACATGGCTTAACGACTGCCATTTTACTGACAACCGGGACCAACGGCTTAACGTGCCTTCCGAAGTACGGAAACGCTCGCACAAAGAATTGATACAAATTGCTCACCCATCGAGGACCAGCCACAGCGAAACTTGCTAACCACAGTGATCGTGTACAGAACACTGAGACCGCGGGGCCACGAGCGCTTCAAAACTTCAACTTTTTTCAACTAAGTTTGTGTTTTGATTGTTAACATTCATACTTAGTATACTTTGATCCCAAGTTCTTAGTCACTTTGATTCAGTACGTTTATAATTAACACTTTGTTTCTTTTACAGAAAAAATAAACCAAACTTCCTGAATATTTTGCGGTCCGAAGAAGCCAGTTGCAGTGAACCAGAACGACGTGAACTAACTTCCAGTTTCTCGAGCCGTGTTGCAACGGGAACGTCCCGTCGCTCCAAGAAGACGGGAGGAGGGTATGTGATTGATTTTAAACTGTATAAAACTAATGACTACATATCACACGCCGCTGATGTGCGCTATAGGACTGCCCTTGTGACTGTAAAACTACAGTGTGACGAGTCCTCACTATCTTGGGAGTCACTTCAAGAGTTTCTAGGACTCGCATTTAAAGAATTTCAAGACACTGAACCAGTGCATTATTCTGATAAGATTTTTATAAAGTAGTTTTATTCTCTATTTTTTATAAATTAAGCTATAGACTGAAAAAGTTTCGTATGTATTCGGTTTATAAATTGGGTTATATATAATAATAATAATAATAATAACGCCTTTTTGTACTACGTGTAACACATCCGAGGAGGGTATGTGATTGATTTTAAACTGTATAAAACTAACGACTACATATCTGTGGTGACTGTAAAACTACAGTGTGACGAGTCCTTACTATCTTGGGAGTCACTTCAAGAGTTTCTAGGACTCGCATTTAAAGAATTTCAAGACACTGAACCAGTGCATTATTCTGATAAGATTTTTATAAAGTAGTTTTATTCTCTATTTTTTATAAATTGAGCTATAGACTGAAAAAGTTTCGTATGTATTCGGTTTATAAATTGGGTTATATATAATAATAATAATAATGCCTTTTTGTACTGCGTGTAACACATCCGTACCCAGTAAATCATGGATAGGACATTTACGAAGTAGTTTGCATAGGAAAAGTACTCATACAATAAAACATAGTGATGGAGTAGAAATCGTAAACTCAGCGTTTCGCAATCGTATATTAACATATAAAATATTGTCTTGCGATGAACTTCAGGGAGCGTCAGTAGAATCTTTTTTTTTAAATATTCGTAACCAATTAAAATCTCTTCTAATCGAATTTCTTGCTAAGCATAATTGTGTTAAGGTAAACTTTGAGTATTTTGGTACATTTTTAAAATTCAAAGATAATTCCCAAGAAGTGAAATCTTTTGGAACCAAAAATAAAATATTGTATTCTAATTTTGATTTCGAAAAATTTTATATTGAAACAGTTAATTATTTAAAAACAAATATTGAAGAGTTTGAAGGTCGTGATAGTGGTTGGACATTTATAAACCATTTGTATGTTGAGATGAATCTCAATAAATACCAACCACTTGGTGGGTCGAGTTTCATCAGTTTACCCAAATCAATTCAGGCTAAAAAAGCGTGTTTGAATATTATGAATAAAGATCGATATTGTTTTTTATGGTGTGTAACAGCGGCTTTATATCCAACTAAAAAACACCCTGAAAGAACGCATTCTTATCCTAATTTTCGAGAATTATTTAATTTAAAGGGAATGTCTTTTCCCGTGACCTTTAATGATATTAAAACATTTGAAAGAAACAATCCATGTATTAAGTTTATAATTTATGGTTTAAAAAATCATAAAACCTTTGTAGGTCCTTTGTATAAATCTGAAATCGATAAAAAGTACAAAGGAAAAATTATTCATTTACTGTTTCTTGAAAATAACAGCTCTTCTCATTATTGTTTGATCAAAGACTGTTCTAGACTTTTTAGAAGTCAAGTCACATCTCATCACAACAGATTACATCTTTGTGATTTATGTTTAATATTTTTCAATACCGCTGACGAACTTAACAACCATTTATGTGGAGGTATAATAACTCTCCTCCCAAATAAAGGTTCAGTAATTAAATTTAAAAACTATGAACGCAAACAAACTATGCCTTTTTGTATTTACGCAGATTTTGAATCGATGTTACAAAAAAATACTGAGCCTAATAATAATTGTTCTAGTAAAAATACGAATATATTCCACCAACACGTGCCGGTTGCTTTTGGTTATTATATTGTATGCTCTGATGATCCTCGTTATAATCGTTACGTGTCATATCGAGGTAGAGACTGTGATAAGCGCTTTGTTGACTATATAACTAAAGACGTACAAAAAATTTATGATATAATTAAGTCGCCTGCTGCAATGATATTTTCCTCGGAGGACAGGTGTGATTTTGAAAATGCAACACGTTGTCATATCTGCCAAAACTTTATTTTTTGTGACAAAGTCCGCGATCATTGTCATCTTACCGGTCGTTATCGAGGAGCTGCGCATTCGTTCTGTAATTTGCAATATAAAATGCCTGCATTTGTCCCCATTTTTTTTCATAACTTAGCTGGTTATGATTGTCATTTATTTATTAAAGCGTTGGGTGACGTCCCTGGTGAAATAAAAATAATACCTAAAAATAAAGAAAACTATATCTCATTTACGAAATTTGTATCAGTTTCAAATAATAAGTTTTTTCAAATGCGTTTTCTTGATTCATTTAAATTTTTGGGTACAAGTTTAGACAAATTAAGTAAAACTTTAACACCAGAAATGTTTAAACATTTACAAAATCACTTCCCTGTTCCTGATGAATTCCAACTACTTACTCGCAAAGGTATTTATCCATATGAATATATGGATTCGTGGAAACGGTATGATGAAAATTTTTTACCTCCAAAGAAATACTTTTATAGTTCCCTTAATGATGAAAATGTTTCTGAAGATGATTACCGGTATGCAAATTTAGTTTGGTCAAAATTTAGAATTACTAGTTTAGGTGAATATACGGATTTATATCTAAAAACTGATGTGCTTTTATTAGCAGATATTTTTGAAAATTTTAGAAAGACATGCAAACAACATTATCACTTAGATCCATCTTTTTATTTAACTGCACCCAGTTTATCTTTCGACGCTATGTTATTAAAAACAGGTGTTGAATTGGAACTAATTAATGACTTGTCTATGATACGCATGTTACAAAGTGGTATAAGAGGAGGAGTGTGCCTCTGCTCTCACAGGCATGCTAAAGCAAATAACACATACTTAGCTAATTACAAATCTTCGGAACCTGATTCCTATATCTCTTATATAGATTGTAATAATGTGTATGGGTACAGTATGTGTCAATACTTACCATTATCTAATTTCAAATTTCTCACTCAACAAGAAATTGATAATTTAGATATAACTAAAATTGCAATTGATGCTGATTATGGTTATATTTTGGAAGTGGATATAGCATACCCTAAGCATTTGCATAACTTGCACAACGATTTACCATTTTGTTCCGAAAAATTTATACCCCCCGGGGGAAAGAGTTCTAAGCTAATACCTAATTTATATGATAAATTTAATTATGTCATACATTACGTGCATTTACAAACTTGTATGAAACATGGGTTGATATTGAAGAAGATTCATAGAATAATCAGTTTTCTACAAAGCCCATATTTAAAACAATATATTGATTTAAACACCAAACTGAGACAAAAAAGTTCTTCCACTTTTGAACAAGACTTTTTTAAGCTCTTGAATAATAGTGTATTTGGAAAAACTTTAGAAAATACTGAAAACAGGGTTAATGTCCATTTAGTTTCTCAGTGGCAAGATATCGAAAACATAACTAAACGAAGAAAATGCGCTCAAAACCTTATTGCTCGTCCAAATTTCCATAGTGCAACGGTTTTCACAAAAAATCTAGTAGCGGTGCAGTTAAATCCTGAACAAATAGTTTTGAACAAACCAATATATATTGGATTTGCTGTTCTAGAATTATCAAAAAGTCATATGTATGACTTTCACTATTCAGTCATGCAACCTTTTTACAAGGATAGGATACGGATGTGTTACACGGACACAGATAGTTTTGTTTATCATATACAAACCCATGATTTCTATGAAGACATAAAAAATAACTTTTTATCTTACTTCGACACCAGCAATTTTTGTAAAAATAATGTGTATAATTTACCCATACAGAACAAAAAAATACCAGGCTTATTTAAAGATGAAATGGGTGGTAAAATAATAAGCGAATTCGTTGGGTTGAGATCAAAGTTATATTGTATCAAAACCATTGATAGCACTATTAAAAAAGCCAAGGGTATTAAAAAGAATGTTGTACGTGACATTAACGTTTTCGATTACAAAAAAACACTTTACAACAATGAAATTGTTCATAAAACAAATGTTTTATTTAAGTCAATAAAACATGAGCTATTTACATGTGCTGTAACAAAAATTGCGCTGTCTGGTGATGATGATAAACGAGTTATTGCAAAAGATAAGATTTCAACTCGAGCATGGGGTCATACCGATATTTTTAATTTTTAACAAAAATTAGGTGTGCTATCCTGTCTTCACATAGTATTCGCAAATTATAATTATTGTAATCAACTAAACTAACTAAAATTGTAAAATTTATATGCAGTTTTGTATTATTATAAGTACCTAATCTTAAGAAATTAAACCAAGTAAGAGCATGGGGTCATACCGATATTTTTTATTGTGTGCTATCCTGTCTTTACATAGTATTCACAAATTATAATTATTGTAATCAACTAAACTAACTAAAACTGTAAAATTTATATGCTGTTTTGTATTATTATAAGTACCTAATCTTAAGAAATTAAACTAAGTAAAACTGAGAAATTTGGAATAAATGCATTATTATAAATATAGTATTCTGTTTTTTCTTTAATTTCCTAATACATTTGCAATACCTACTATCATGTACCATGAGAGATTTTCGCGGTCGCGGGAAACCGCTGTCGCGCTGGCTATGCCCGCCATGAAACTTGTATGTCAGGATCGTAGTAAGTGGAAATCCTTAGTCTCTGCCTACCCTGATGGGAAACAGGTGTGAAAATATGTATATGTATGTATGTTATGATGTCTTAAGTTACATACTTCGAAGTAAAATTTCTTAGAAATGTGAAATAGGATATCTATGGTTAGTAGTAGTGGACTATTGGACATTCTGAAAAAAATCTTCAAAACCTGGGACCTTGGTAGCGACAGTCACAACCTCATAACACCTGATGATATGCATCATCATTCACGTTACAACACGTTTACAATTCATAAAAATTTCGCAACTTAAGTAAGTACATAACAATGTGCATTACATCATTCTTAAGACATGTTTGAACATGTTCGTCATAGTGAACGATGACACTTGCAAACTTGTAGGGAGTATCTCGTTACAACTTATTGCAAAATAAACTAAATCAACAGGTCAGAACTTGAATTAATACGTAGTACAGTGTATGTGTCACTAGCGGGTCATGTTTCTATTTAATTCACCTATTACTCATAATTACATTCAGTTTCATACTTGTTCTCTTTACATTCACACAAAGCAGTCTTTTAATTAATAATGTTGAAGCAACAGCAGTGCATCTCTGAACCTCAAACCAGTTACTTTGCTACAAGGAATAGGAGGATTCCAAAATACGTAATTAAAATAGATGTATTAGAAGCTGAAGATACATCAGATAACGAAGTAGAAATACATACAAGAGTGAAAACCCAATATATTGTTTACGATCAGTGGGATGAAATATATTATAAAACAGAGAAATTACTGAGCCAAATATTTAAAACGTTAGAAGATCGTGGCAGAGGAGGACGAGGCCAACCAGATATACCTCAACATTAATACATTATAAATAATGGCAGATGCATATGGTGACGGTATTGTTCAATACGCTCAAGACCCCTTTGACTTCTCACATATTTTACCTCTTTCTCCTACGCAAGTTGAACCAAAAAGAAGAAAACCAACTATTTGTAGAAAATCTAAAAAGACAGCTCATAAATCTTTTGTAATCAGCAACCAACCAAAAGGAGTCAAGCTAATTCAGATAAAGATCTTGGACATCACCAACGACAAAGACAAACCTTCGTTGCCGTTTTGTGAAGATAGTGACAGTGTGATACTTAGTGCTCAATACGTAGTTCATGATACAGTTGATGAAATCATGGACATGGCTGAAGGTATTATTAAGAAAATATCTAAGAAAATTCATGGTGATAGCTTATCATTTTAACTAATGTGTTTTTAGTTTTAAGTAAGTTATACATCACCTTAATACTTAGAGATGTACTGCTGACGCTTCAACATTTTGTACGCGTCATTTTTTATCATTGTGTTAGGTTTAAGATCAATGTAATTTTTTGAGACATTAAATAAATGGTATTATGATTAATTTTTTTTTTCATTTCAATTTCGACTTGGGTAGGAAATAGTATGAAAAACAAACACAGTATAGTAATAAAACATTTATTCGGTTTATTAAACTTATGAAATACAAAAATTATTTTCTAAACACCATTGTTTAATACACAATACATTCCTTAAAGCACAATAGTTCTTATGAGCAAAACAATTATACAAAAATAGGTCTTTACAGTAAAGATCACTAAGAGTCTTTAAGTTAGGAATACTTTTATTTTTACATATGTCGGAAACATTATTATGACCACATAGCTCTTGAACCCAATTAATTTTCTCACTACCTTTAACAAGAACCTTTTTTTCCTTCAAATAGGGTTTGATTATTCTAGAAAATTCTCTGTAGTCTATATATCCTTCGCTCCAGCGGTAACCTCTATTCCTTTCAATCCACCAAATGTGTCTTCTTTCTTCATCAGTTAGCGAGGATAACGGGTAAGGAGGTTTTATTAAGAATATATGAGTATGTTCCAACGTAGCTACAGCTAATTCTTTGACTATAAAGTTATTATAACGATCTTTAAAACCCTGAACATCTACTATAATAGTATTTTTGTTCATGATATCTTTCTGACGACGCTACTTAACGGCTTATACTCGATTATACAGTCGTTCAATATAAGACAATATGCTGAAGTTTGATCTGGTATATCAATATCACTTTCAATTTCCACTCTAACATCCACAACAGGACCTGATTTAAGATTATCTGGTTGTCTAGAACAATCTACTACAAATAACGGAGCAATATTTTTAAATTGTTTCTCATTTAATAATGGCTCGGCGCGACGTCCATAATACGACTGTTGAAATCTAGTATATTGTTCATATATTAAAGCAATTCGATTATTCGAGAAACTTGAATTCAAATTTTCATAAGGGAAGTAGGTTGAATTTAGGTATACTCTAACATCACGAACATCACAGTGATCAAACTTAGACATATCCAATTTAGAATTATTTTTTCTATTTGTTTGCAGACCAATAATAACAAATCTTGGTTTCTCTATTTGCGACGATGTTTTCATGGACCAAGTATGCTTAGTAGTTTTTGGTAAAGCCGGATATTCATATAAATCCCAATTCCTAAATATCATCTGGAGTGGTCGATCTTTTTCTAACAGTTTTAACATATTTATTTTTTCCCTATCGGACACTTTGACATGTGGTACACGCCATATTATTTTATTTATAATAATATCTTCTACAGTTTCACCATCGTTAAGTTTTAGGGCGTTCAGATTAGTATTACTTCGTAACAATATTAATTCATGTTTGCTGTTTATCACTACTTTCTTGAAATCTTCTGCAAAACCAAGAATGTTACAGAGGGGTATAGAAGCAGAAAAGCTTCCCCCATTTGCACTATTTATGCCTTCGATATTCCATCCCCAAGCATTAGATGCTTTAGCCTCGTTTTCGTTCATTGATATTAATGATTTCATTGTGGTAGTTATACCAGCGTTTTTTATTTTATCTATTTCCACTCCATTTATCTCATACCTTATATCTTGAAACAAATAAAGTAGACTATTGTTTGTGAAATGAACGTTAATGACTCTTTCCTTCGAATTTCCACCCTTGTTTACAACAACAGTTCCTTCCAAAAACAAAGTGCTTGCTGATGGTAATATATACAAGTCTTGTTGATTAATAGGTATCCTGATTTCATCGCTTCTATTGAAACTTGTTACGTAAGGCTTGTAAGAGTGAAATTCAATTCCTTCCACAGCGTTGTTGTATGCAGGAGTGGACAAAACATCTAGTATATTCATTTCAACAAACCGATCGCTTTAAGAAATGCTTTATTATTGTTATTCAATTTTATAACCCTTTTGGACCGAGCTCTTATTGGTTTGATAGTTTTAGTAGAACTGTTATTTTTAGTTGGATGTACCACATATTTATTATAATCTATCATTGTTTTCTTCTGATATGTAGATACAACTGCACTTCTTCACCTCGCAAATTTATTAAGTTATTATTTATATCCAACAACCTTATCTGTATGCAGCTTATATTGGTTTGATTTATTGGAAAGTAGATTGCGTTTTTCGGAATTTCTATAATCCTGTATCCAGGTGGAACATTAAGTGCAAATTCGTGTAAGATGTGACTGGATTGACCGTTTATATAGGAACCGCTAACTATGTCACATTCAATCCTTATGACAGTCGTTGGCAAAATGTTTACTGGAAACTCTGATACATGATATTTATTTGCTTCTAAGATCTGCTTTTTAAATCCCAATAAACTTCCAAATGTATCTTCTTTAGTAAAATCTATAGTTGATGTACAAAATAACACAGTTTTTAAGGTGTTGTTATTACAATTGAGTGTTATAGATGCATCTTTTATCTCAGTTTTTAAATAGTCACTAATATCTTGTAATTCATAGGTTCCTTCAGGTATCTCAATAACATTTTTAGAACCATAGTATAATTTATTGTTTGTATTATCAAAATTTGGAATAGAATTATATGTAGAGAAATGTAATAATGCACATTCATACTCCTCAGCTAATGGCAACGTGTCTGGATAATAGGTAGATAATACCGATGAGTTTCCAGTTATCGATAAGGTGAGTGACATCTTGCAAATGATGGAAATGAAAGAGTGGTATAAGATTTATAGTATTTTTATTTAAAGTATTATAATTATAATAAAGATTTATAGTATTTAATCCAAAAAGTTTGCAAATAACTTAAACACATATGTCCACAAACTATTGTGTTAAATTGTTGATATCTATCATAGTTATAATGAACATCACAGTTCTTAAAATATAGCATTAACTCTCTTGGCGGTTTTAAATCACCATAGCTATCAAAATATTCACAATAATTGTTTATTTTAACATAAGCTACCCAATGCGTTCCATCATTTCTCGAATTATCTAGGTTAACTATAGCACATTCAATTCGTTTAGGTGTTTTTGGTAACTGATCCTTCATATAAACTCCTCGAAAATGTGGAATACAATGACCATACTTCTGAATATCGATATTAGTTAAAGCGCGATTAGGTAGCTGATCAATTAGTTTTTTGATGGATTTATAAACAATCCCTGACCTTGCTTATGCGGTTTAATGTATAGACCTTTACCTATTGCTATAGCCTCCATAGTTTTATTATGACGTTCAGTTTCTTGTAATTTTTTCTGACCGTGTTTATAATCATTCACAGTTTTTGCAATACCAGCTGCACCACCAGCTAATGCTCCTAAAGCAGATAAACCAGCAAAAATTGGGATTAAAGGTAGAATGCCTCCAGTTTTTGGTATAGGTATCATTCGAGGTACTCGAACTTTTGGAATGCATGGAACTAATTTTCGGGCAACCATATAAGCCATATTTATTAATGACTTATCATCTTTAGGTGAGAGTTTTTTGATTTTTCTTTTTATTTTTTTAACAAAGTTATAAAAGGTCTTAACACCAGCACCAGACTTCAATTTAGCTTTCATAACTTTGTTTACTATCCACGAACTAATCTTTTCCCCTGTTCGAGCATCTTTTGCTTTAAGTCTTTGCTTAGCCATATCTAAAAGACGTAAGTCGGCTTTTTGACGGTTAGGCAAGTCTGTGTAGTTTGCGTATGCAATATCGTGATGCATACAAGCTTCGTCTAACTTATTTACACCTTTATCACCACGTAGTAATCGTTTCGAAAGCTTTGTTCCTGGTCCACAATAGTTATAACCAGGTATGTGTAGTTCGAATGGTAAATGATTAATGATATTGTTTATTAGTCCACCACCTTGCATCGTCCAAAGAATAATGAATATACTTTAAAATTACATATCACTTATATAATTAACTCATTCCACTATTGCAGTATTATCAATCCAACTATTCTCTTTGTTATTCAAACCCAACCATTTTACAAACAGTTTGTTTCCTTTCTTTTTTAATACCTTTTCTATCAAATAGACACCAGGACAGGACGACTTTTGAAGCTCTTGTTCGTAAAAAGTTCCTAATATGACTTGTTTTTGATTATCTTCGATGCGATATGTTATTGGTATAGTGTTATTTATCTTTTTTATAGTAAATAATTCTGTTGACCAGTTAGGAGTGTATCCTTTCTCGAATATATGTTTGTACTTGCTAATTCGAACTTTGTCACCAATTTTAAACTTTGGACGACATTTTTGGACTACCTTTATCATGGAATTCGTAATATTATTTTTAATGTTAGTTTCATTAAACTTATTGACATTAACAGGTGCAAATTTAATAGTACGATGTTTTGTGTTATTATATGTCTTCACAATACCGTTCAAGCCACCATCTATCCACTTATAGTGTCCGTTCAAGCTAAAGTATTTGTACAATTTATTTTTAATAGTTTTAATAACTCGTTCTACAATTGAAGCCTTTTTGGTTGAAAATGTAGAGTAGTGATTAATATTATAGTTCTGTAAAAGCTTTTGAAATGTAGAATTATAGAACTCAGTACCCATATCAGTTTGCAGATGATTTGGTATCCTGTGATTAGAAGAAAGTATTTTTTCAAATGCAAGAGAGACATCATGTTTGGATTTAGTTTTTAATGGTTCCACCCAAACGTACTTGGAGAAGCAGTCGATAACTATTAAAATATAGTTATATCCTTTATTAAAGGTTTTTAGGTTTTGCATATCAGCTAAATCTGCTTGCCACAAATCATCAATACCTTTTAAAATTACAGATCGTCGAGGAAAATTTTTTCGTGCTGCTTTATGTATTTCATTGACGATTTGTTGTTTCGTCATTTTAACAAACTTTAAGGGCTATGTTTTTCGATCTTTTAATATAGATTGAATTGCGTCTTGAACTAGTTTATCAACTGCTTTTCTTGTGTAAAATTTGCTTTCCAAATGAGTGTCTATCTCAGACATTATTGTTTTTAAAGCTTTCTCTATGTGGTTTTGAACACTATTTGGAATAGAACTTTGCAATTTTCGTAAGTCACGGATTAGTACACCTTTCAATTCATCTACATATGCTTTATTTACTGCATCATCTGCGTCTTGAGGAGGTTTAACACCTTTTAGCCTCGATGTCTTCAAGTCATAATCTCCATAATCAGATTTTATTAATGCGTTATCATTAAAATCAAGTATTTCTGATATCCGCATTCGCTTATGAATATAATGTCCAAATTTGTCTACATTCATATTAAAGGTGTATTATGTTGAACGGTATATAGTAAAATGACACACATATAACATTAGTAGATCTATTTATTTAATGATTTTGCTTTCACGTAGTTCTTCAATGATAGATATTATTTCATTGTCTAGTCCTGTGTTCCCAGCATCTCGAGAAGCAATTAATAACTTTAATCTATCAACCAATTCATTGGGATCATCCCAATATACAAAATCTGTGTTTTTTTTCCACATTTTTGTTGAAGGTAATCCTTTTCCTACTTTCTGTCTACAACTTGGACTTCTACTTTCTTGATCGAAAAGTGGTTTAATAACTTGCAAATATTTTTGTCCTTTATTACTTTTAATTGGTTTTTTTGAATCGAAATCACGACGATGTGCATTCGTTACAAGTAACATTGTCTTATAATTTTGCTTGTCACAGTCATTAACCAAGCTCAGATCAATGTCTTTTTTTAACAGTAACTCTCGCAACCCAGGTGTACTTTCGTATTTGTGTCCGGCTACAGTAATAACTTTATCCCCAATAGTTATGTTAGAGGAACCCAACATTAGCTTTCCACGTTCATTTCTTATACCAAATGGAACATCTGATAGTACTTGTGAAGATAACGACCAAGATGATGCATCTGGATTAGTACCGACTAATGACTGAAATGAAGAGTCCGATGAGGGTTCCGATTCGTTACTAGCAATACTGCTATCATCTGTTTCTTTCATATCTTGGTCTTGCGGTTCATTGGGTTCTACTTTTTCCTCCTTTTTTGTTAGAGCTAAGTGGTTATTAGTGTTGGCTATTAAATTGAGAGATTCTGTGACAGGTTTAAAAACTGTATCAAGAGCATGCTTATTATTATCTTCAAAATCCTTCATTTTACGTATTTTTTTCTTGACAGCTTGTGTCGCATCAACAATTTGTTTTTTCAATGATTTATCCATTATGTAAAATAGGTGGTAATCGAATAAGAATCAATTAAAGAATAACAATAAACAGACTGCAGTCTACTTAAATATTCAAATTTCATCTAATAATACAAATGTGTCAAACGTTTTTCTATAGCAACCATTGTTTTTAGAACAATCTTTATTAATTACCACATAATCAAAAGGTTCTTTCCATATTAAGGAACACATTTCTCGAAATTTCAACCATGTCATATCGGTGTTAACATGTTCTTCATAAACATGTTTCAAATTAACTTCATCTTGCTTAAAAAGCACAATTAGGTTAGCATTATCTCTTACAAGTTGTTTAGGTATTTTGGTATAAGTTTGATTTAAATAAAAACTATCAATCAATTTATGTCTTCCCATGGCAAAATAATCACGTATATTACTTTGATTTTCACATGCTACATCATCAAAAATAATCACAGAATTTGGTTTTGCATCTGAAACTTTTAAAACGTCATCATTTGTCTGATATTTATGAAGAGTGATACCTGGTACTCGTTGTAAAACCTTTTCTAAAAAGATGTACTTTGGTTGATGTAGAGTTTTAGAGTATACATAAACATTTTTAAATGTCAAGCCATTTTCATGCAATAGAAGACCAATTAATAAATTAGTTTTTCCACAATTTGATGGTCCACAAATGATGCAACGTACAGTATTCGGTAATAATTCTCCATGACGTAATTTGTTTTTTGTCAAATCGTCACAGATTGTATTGACCTGTAACGATTGTCTTTGTTTAACGAATTTCATGTTTGCTATGCAATACTGATGGACTCATAATGAAAAGATGAATTTATAACATAAATATTTATAACTACAAGTAGTCGAACCCAACTGGATACAGAAAACGTTGTGGGTTATAAATGGTAAGTAATGAACATGGAGGGAGCTTCAGCAATTTTTATTTTTTAAATTATTTTTTATAAAAATGTTAGGTTAGGTTACATTTTTAAAATGTGGAATATTGGGCGATCTGTCCCACGTGAGCAAGGAGCGATAGCGACGATGCGAACTTAAAGTGGGACAGAATGCCCAATATTCCACTACTGCAACCAATAGTTTCTAAGATCCTAGTACAAACAAACTCTTCAGTTTCATTATATCCTGAGCGAACCTTATGAGATAGACAAATTAGGTTATTGTGAGCGAACCTTAAAAGATAGACATATGCTGTCGCGGACTTTTTTTTAGAACTTTTTAAGAGTAACATTTTTGTGATACACAATTTTTACCTAACTGAACATTTACGCATCGTACGCCTCGGAAGCGCTCAGACGGTAAAAAACATTCCCCGTTTTCAAAACATTATTGATTGCTACTCTGCTCCTGTTCGTCTTAGCGTGATGTTATATAGCCTATAGCCATCCTCGATAAATGGACTATCAAACTGTAAAAGAATTTTTGAAATCCAATCAGTAGTTCCTAAGATCCTAGCGTTCAAACAAACAAACAAACTCTTCAGCTTTATAATATTAGTATAGACTAGCTGACCCGCGCAACTTCGTTTGCGTCACATGAGAGTGAGAAGGAGAGAGGCGTGGTATTAATATGTAAAGTGATATGATGTTTCCCGTCGCATCTACTTCCGCCCGTCCTTTTATGGTACGGATCCGACTCGCTCTTGACCAGTTTTTATCGTTCACTTGACTGGCTGCCACTGCAGACCACGATTACTGCCGTCGTCGCCTCGCTCATATTTTAAAACTTACTTGAGGGTTATTGTAAGCGAACCGTAAAAGATAGGCATAGGCATATGCGGTCAAGGACTTTTTTTTTAACTTTTTAAGAGGAACAATTTTATAGTTCACTATTTTCACGTAACTTTAATCATTTCCACAGTGTAAGAAATAAATTTTCCCCGTTCTCAAAACATTATACATGGCTGCTCCGCCCCTATTCGTCTTAGCGTGATGTAATACTGTCATTAACCATCCTCAATAAATTTACTATGAAACTGTAAAATAATTTTTGAACTGCAACCAGTAGTTTCTGAGATCGTAGCACAAACAAACTCTTCGGTTTTAAAATATTGTGAGCGGACCTTAAGAGATAGACAAATTAGGTTATTGTGGGCGAACCTTAAAAGATAGACATATGCTGTCGCGGACTTTTTTTTAGAACTTTTTAAGAGAAACAATTTTGTAATACCCAATTTTTACGTAACTTTAACCATTTACGCAGCGTACGCTTCGGAAGCTCTCAGACGGTAAAAAATATTCCCCGTTTTCGAAACATTCTTGATAGCTTCTCCGCTCCTATTTGCCTTAGCGTGATGTTATATAGCCTATAGCCATCCTCAATAGATGGACTATCAAACTGTAAAAGAATTTCCGAAATCCAACCAGTAGTTCCTGAGATCCTAGCGTTCAAACAAACAAACAAACAAACAAACAAACAAACAAACTCTTCAGCTTTATAATATTAGTATAGATTAATTTACAATTAACAACAAAACCATATTTTGACACACATTTTGTAGATTAAAAATTAATCTATTTTTGGCTAAAAATTCCGTCTACTTATGCAGACAAAAAACGTTTTAATTTGCATCTCTTTTTCGTCATTTTCTAAACCAGTCCCCTTAATGGGTGAACTAGGAGAGAGGCATACGTCCAGCAGTGGACTGCTAATAGAATTTGATTGATTTCCATTCTTGGCCTCACTTTCTTGTTCGGTAAGCATAATATGTTTTTGACGTGACAACGTCTTATAATCCGATGGAGCCGGCTGCACGAACGAAAAATACATGACTCATACGGCGTTACCTCGCTCTGAGGCGTTCCATTTATTTTAGTAATTATGACAATAATCAATTGATGTGTTTTTATATTTCTTTTTGTTTTGTAATGTTATTTTTATTTTACTTTTTTTTTTCTTTTTATTTTCTTATGACGTTGTCACGTTCAACTATCGTCAGTAAACCGACTTTACAGGCAACCGTTTATTTTGTTTTTAATCTGTGCCATGCCTAGCTTGTAAGGTTTCATTTTTTTTCACATTTTATTTTATTGCACTATGGCCACTCTGCTCTGACGTTTGTCAAATCATTATAATAAGAAGGGATAGGAAAATGTGTATTTAAAAATGGTGGGAGCGCCATTTGTGGGGCAATGTGAAATTAGTTGTGTTGCTGTGAAAATGTGTTACTTTAGAGTAAGTTATATAGTAGTGCTGTCGGATACTTGTTAAGTTCGCAAGGACTTGTTTTATTCTTTGTTATATCCTCAAAAATGTAACATTATACTCACAGGCATATAAGTCAGCTCTACGTAAATTTCTTGAAGGTTTTTGTCCACTAATTCTTTCATTCCTGAATCATTTGTTAAGCAAATCCGACACATTGATAAATTCTCCATTTTTATCTTGATAGGGCGCTGCGTTGATTCCGGAGTAACGTCTGTAAATAAATAAATAAATATTCACGGACATTTTTAAACAACGCCATTTTATTCCAAAGTAACATGGGATTACCCTCTTTAGGTTACACCACAAATATTGTCTTGTCTTCTATACTTCTATACTAATATTATAAAGTAAAGTTTGTGTGTTTGTTAAATTGTAAGGGGTAATCTCGGGATCTACTGAACCGATTTTAAAAGTTCTTTCACCAATAGAAAGCTACGTTATTGTGAAGTGTGATAGGCTATATAGCATCACGCTGCAACGAATAGGAGCGGAGCAGTAATAGTAAATGTTTCAAAAACGGGGGAAAAGTTATTCCTTTTGAGAGCTTCGTTGCATGTGCTGCGTAAATATTTATAGTTATGTAAAAAATATTTACTATAAAATTTTCTCTTAAAAAAGTTCTAAAAAACACAGCACAATAACCATTTTAATGGCAATCAATTTGTTTCTACAATAATGCCACGGTATACCTCTTTCATAAACGCAATTGTTCTTAAAAATAATGTGACGGGAATACACGCGACGAGAAACCTTCTCTCTCTCTCTCTCTCTCTCTCTCTCTCTCTCTCTCTCTCTCTCTCTCTCTCTCTCTCTCTCATGTAGTATTGAATATTAACAACGAGACGCTACGGGAGTAAACGCAACGTGATGGGAGTAAATGCGACGGGAACAGGTAATACTCTCTTATGTGGCTCAAACGAAGTTGCGCGGGTCAGCTAGTACACTAATATTATGAAAAGGCAAGTTTCATAAAAGCTAATTTAAAAGTTGGTTGGATGTTTGAAGTCATATAATCATCGAAGGAGGTTTAGGAAACTGGTACAGTAGTAGGCGAAGATGGTAACACTGAGTGTTATTCAGATGAACCGTGTGCATTCTACATAATGCATGTTCTGTCTTGTTCCTGGCTAGCCAACCACTGATTCTTTTCTATCCCTTCACACAATTTTATCTTTTTAACATACAAAATATTTTGATATTAACATTATCAAATCATGTAGAATAAAAAAAAAATTAACAAAGAAAAACCGACTTCAAACAAAAACTAAAAAATGAAAAATAAATAACTTAGCACAAAGTAATAGGTAAGTATATTTAGATTTATCAGATATTATTGAATGTAATAAATAATAATGTTAATAATATATATTACTAGCTGACCCGCGCAACTTCGTTTGCGCCACATAAGAGAGAGTATTACCTGTTCCCGTCGCATTTACTCCCGTCGCGTTGCGTTTACTCCCGTAGCGTCTCCTCTCGTTAATATTCAATACATAACTATAAATGTTTACGCAGCATACGCGAAGAAGCTCTCAAAAGGAATAACTTTTCCTGTTTTTGAAACATTTACTATTACTGCTCCGCTCCTATTCGTTGTAGCGTGATGCTGTATAGCCTATGACACTTCACAATAACGTAGCTTTCTATTGGTGAAAGAATTTTTAAAATCGGTTCAGTAGATCCCGAGATTACCCCTTACAATTTAACAAACACACAAACCTTACTTCTTTATAATATTAGTATAGAAGTATAGTAAAACATATTGAAATCAGTGCCAAGTAAAACTATAGGTTTAGGCAGGTTTTATTAATCTCTTATAGAAATATTGGCACCGACTTCAGTATTACATTCAATAATATCCGGTAAATCTAAATAAACTTACCTATTACTTTGTGCTAAGTTAATTTTATTTTTCATTTTTAACCGACTGCCAAAAAAGGAGGAGGTTCTCAATTCGTCTGTATTTTTTTTATGTTTGTTACCGGCAAATCGCATGAAAGAGTTAACCGATTTTGATGATTCTTTTTTTATTTGAAAGCTTCTGTTTGTAATATTAAAATAACCGCTTTCTACTACATGCATATGAATGTATATACGGTACACATAGCAAAATATATATTTTTAAAAAAACGGGAACGGGAACAAATTTTACGCGGGCGAAGCTGCGGGCATCAGCTAGTGTAATATAAACTTAATCAGTAGGCGTAAATACATGAAAAAACAAAAACAAATATAAAAATAAAGAAAACCTTTCAGAGCGTAACTCCTATTTGCTTTGGTGTTGCTCATAGAGTTCTTGTTCGTCCCCTGGCTAGCACTACCACTACTAAAAGTGTTGTTACTACTTTTGGTCTTAATTTTTTCCGTCTAGCCCCCTTTCGCAACACGCGATAAGGAACTTCGTTCCAAAAAAACAATCCATATATACTAATATTATAAAGCTGAAGAGTTTGTTTGTTTGAACGCTAGGATCTCAGGAACTACTGGTTGGATTTCAAAAATTCTTTTACAGTTTGATAGTCCATTTATCGAGGATGGCTATAGGCTATATAACATCACGCTAAGACGAATAGGAGCGGAGCAGCAATCAATAATGTTTTGAAAACGGGGAATATTTTTTACCGTCTGAGAGTTTCCGAGGCGTACGCTGCGTAAATGGTTACAGTTAGGTAAAAATTGTGTAAGACAAAATTGTTCCTCTTAAAAAGTTATAATAAAAAGTCCGTCACAGCATATGCCTATGTTTTATGCCCGCCTTCCAATGCGAGCGAGTCGGACCCATTATGGACTCCGCTATACTCGTAACGACGATTTTCATACATGTCCTTCCACCAAAGCGGACATGACATGTATCGAAAATCATCGTTACGAGTATAGCGGAGTCCGTAATGGGTCCGACTCGCTCGCAGTGGAAGGCGGGCAGGTTCTCTTACAATAACCCTCTTATTACGGGAGTAAACTTGAATTGCAGTGGCAGCCAGTCAACTGAACGATAAAAACCGGCCAAGTGCGAGTCGGACTCACACACGATGAGTTCCATACCGAAAAACGGATGGGTGGAAGTAAAAGCGACGGGAAACATTATATCACTTTAACACCTCTTACCTTCTCACTCTCATTTGACGCAAAGAAGATATGCGGTTCAGCTCCGACGCGACGGGAATAATCGCGACGAGGGTTAATGCAACGAGAAACATTATAATACGCGAAATATTAGGGGTTAAAGTATGAAATTGCCGATTAGTACCGAAAAATTTAAATTGTTTATTTTTTTAATTTTTAACAAACTTATTTATTCAAAATAGTTACCATTATTATCCATACATTGCTGCCATCTAATAGGAAGGTCATTTATGCCTTTGCGATAGAACTCTAAGGATCTAGACTGCACAAACTCTGTGAAAGTATTTTTTAATACAGTTGCTCAAAAACCGGTCAAGTGCAAGTTGGACTCGCCCATAAAGGGTTCCGTAGCAGCAAGTTAACATAGTATAAAAGTTCTTGTAGTTCGTTGTAACTTTCATTAATGTTTTAACACGTTCGCAGTGGTAGTGATTTTCCTAGGCGAAAATCGCGGTTTATGACGTATTAATAAAAAAACTACCAACTCGATCTCGTTCAAACCAAATTTCGTTGGTAGATTTTATGGCAATGTACATCATATATTTTTTTTTTAGATTTATCATTCTCTTAGTTTATAAGTTGGGGGGGGGGGGGGGGACACATTTTTCCACTTTGGAAGTGTCTCTTGCGCAAGCTATTCACTTCAGAAAAAAATGATGTTAGGAACCTCAATAGCATTTTTGAAGACCTATCTATAGATACCCAACACGTATGGGTTTGATGAAAAAAAAATTTTTTGAGTTTCAGTATTGGTATGGGGACCCCCAAAGTTAACTGCTTTTTTTTCTAATTTATATAAAAATCTTGATGCGGTTCACAGAATACATTTATTTACCAAGTTTCAACAGCATAGGCCTTATAGTTTCGGAGAAAAGTGGCTGTGACACACTGACGGACAGACAGACAGACAGACAGACATGACGAATCTATAAGGGTTCCGTTTTTGCCATTTGGCTACGAAACCCTAAAAAGTGGCGTATTACAGGGACGTATAGCGTTCGGGATGTGGGCTATTACACACTCGTGCTTTTTCTTTACCATTCCCGCACTCGTGCGTTTCCTCTCCCAATTGTCAAAATAATGTCTGTGATTCATGCAAATATTTCTAAAAAAAGATACTAACTTGTTTCAATATCAGATTAAAAGTAATTTTAACTAAAATTTAAGCATAAAAATAATATAAGTATCGGCCAAATTAAATCTATACATATAATAAAATGATAGAAAAGTCAAAACTGTACATTGGAAATATTTAAAAAAAAATACTCGCTGGGTGTTCAGCATAAGATACCGAAGCCGAAAATATAGTTAGAAAAATTTTTGTCTGTTTGTCTGTTTATCTGTTTGTCTGTTTGTCTGTTTGCTTTGCTTTGTCCGGAAGGATCTCGAAAGGTACTCAATAGATTTGATTCAAATTTTGCACAAATATTACCTAGGGGTAGGGTCTTGAAATAGGCTATATATTATCATGCTACATATCCTAGGGGCTAAGCAGAGAGCAATCAAATTGGCATTGTAACAATTTTCACGCGTACGAAGTCGCGGGCAACAGCTAGTTATAAATATAAAAAGAGTTGGCTGTATGAAGTGCACTGCCATAGTCTCTGCTTAGGAAGGTACATTAGTAGTTTTCGATACAAGTGTGGGATTTCTGTTATTACGACGAGTTTCGACAGGTGTTGACCCGAGCCGTAGGCAAGGGTGGACAGTCGGAACGAGTTGAAATAGCAATCCCACACGTTGTATTGAACAACTATCTATACATATAATAAAATGATAGAAAAGTCAAAACTGTACATTGGAAATATTTAAAAAAAAATACTCGCTGGGTGTTCAACATAAGATACCGAAGCCGAAAATATAGTTAGAAATTTTTTTGTCTGTTTGTCTGTTTATCTGTTTGTCTGTTTGTCTGTTTGCTTTGCTTTGTCCGGAAGGATCTCGAAAAGTACTCAATAGATTTGATTCAAATTTTGCACAAATACTACCTAGGGGTAGGGTCTTAAAATAGGCTATATATTATCACGCTACATATCCTAGGGGCTGAGCAGAGAGCAATCAAATTGGCATTGTAACAATTTTCACGCGTACGAAATCGCGGGCAACAGCTAGTTTTTAATACAGTTGCGAAAAAATTAAGCAATTTAATAAAATAATAAAACACATTAAACTGGAATTCTCCAAAATGGCGGCAACCGTAAAAGAATATATACCTCCCTAAGCAGAGACTATGGCAGTGCACTTCATACAGCCAACTTTTTTTATATTTATAAATTTAATTTGGCCGATACTTATATTAATTTATGTTTAAATTTTAATTATAATTACTTTTAATCTGATATTAAAACAAGTTAGTATCTTTTTTTGAAATATTTGCATGAATCACAGACATTATTTTGACAGTTGGGAAAGGAAACGCGCACTAGTGCGGGAAAGGTAAAAAAAAAGCACGAGTGTGTAATAGCCCACATCCCGAACGCTAAACGTCCCTGTAATACGCCACTTTTTGAGCAACTGTATTAAAAATTCTTTTACGTAAGTAAGTTTTACGCATAGTAAGGTGGCCACCCTAAACCTACTTAAATGGGTCGTAAGTTCCAGACGCCGCGTTGCACTTGCGACCCGTGGCACAGGCGGGAAGCACGTTCGCGGCCAATAAGATGATCGCAGTTTGACATTTTTGACAGGGACAATGGAAATGGCGTCGGAAGGTTTATTAATAATATGAAATTTAAATTTTTTTTTTCCCAAAACTACTCATCTCCGCATTTACGATTTTGCGTGTATGCTTATAATAATTTAACCTATCTGAAATAAAAATGAGATGAGAATGAAAATCTGAAAAAAATATCAACCCCCAACTCGACGGCAGACAAAGGAAAACTGAGCGGTGAGAAGTCGCGTCTTTGGGGGGTTTCAGGTGTGATCCCGCTTCTAAGGGGGGGGGGGGGGGCGTGCGTGAGTTCTTCACGTCACGCTGCCGTCATGGGCCTGCTTCTTTAAGGATGGTGCCCTCTCACCGTCTTCAGGCCCCCTGTCATGGAGGCCGATATTCCTCGGCGAAGACACGTCGACGGCGCCCAGACCGCCGACTGCGGAACTCGGGTGGGAGAGTTCTCTCCCAATCCCGCCCCGCCGTCTCTTTCACGAGCATGACCTGCTCGCAGAAAGAGGCGGCGCAGTCCCACTTACTCCCGCTGGAGAGAGTGTCCACGTCCAGACCCACCACGAGGAACACAATACACCCTTGTCCAAAAATGTTTTGTGTGTATTTTGTACATTGAGGCCACAGTCTGCACTACAATCATTTACTTTACACAATTCGCTACCTTGTTGATCAGGTTCACTGGTAGGTTTTGGGCTAACATTTCTCAATGATGAGACAAATGGTTTAAGCCTTCCTCTGACGTTGTTGGTTTTCCAACTTTCGTAGTTCAGCAAGTCTTCTTCAAGCTAAAAAAAATTTTTTTTTAAGTTTCAACTTTAATAATAAAATTATATTTAGTTGCTCTGAAATGTTTTACTTACATTTAAATGATCCTCACATATATACAGGCGTCCGGCAGTTGGTACATTTTTCTTATAAACTAAAGTACACCACTCGGCTTTGGTTTTCGCCGGTATTGGAAAAAAGTATTTCTCCGGGTACGAAATAACTTTGTTGTTGCAAAGTGGAACAAAGCATCCTATTATAGGATCTTGTCTGTATTTCTTCTGAGTTGACATACCTATTGTAAATAAACTCTGATTTATTTGATACTAGCTGTTCCCCGCGGCTTCGATCGCGTAGAAGTCGTTATCGCGTAAAAGTCGTTATATCGTAAAATCATAACCCTCCTTTTGCACAGTCGGTTAAAAAGTAGCCTATGTCCTTCTCTGGGCCTCGAACTATCCCTATACCAAATTTCATCTCAATCGCTCCAGCCGTTCAGGAGTGAAAGCGTAACAGACAGACAGAGTTACTTTCGGATTTATGATATTAGAAGGGGGGTAGGAAAGTAGGGATTTATTTATCAATCCAAGTAAAGTAATACTGCCTCTGTGGCGTAGTCGGTAGTGATACCGCTCGAGGTCCTGGGTTCGATTCCTGAGTCGGTTCAAATATTTGTGTAAACCACAAATGTTTGTTTCGGAGTTTGGGTGTTTTCTATGTAAAATTTGTATGTATTTAGAAATATATAAGTATGTCTATCAGTCGTCTAGATATCCCATAGCACAAGCTTATAGCTTAGTTTGGGCTAGATGATGTTGTGTGAGAAAGTCCAACTAAAAAAAATAAAAAATACGATACGCGTTTTTTTTAACGCGGGGAACGTAATGGGGAAGCTTACTCAGTGGGAGGCAGGGAGTTGCCGATCTGTATGTAATACTAGCGGACGTCACGCGGTTTCACCCGCGTAGTTCCCGGTCCCGTAGGAATCCATACTAATATTATAAAGCTGAAGAGTTTGTTTGTTTGTTTGTTTGTTTGAACGCTAGGATCTCAGGAACTACTGGTTCGATTTCAAAACTTCTTTTACAGTTTGATAGTCCATTTATTGAGGATGGCTATAGGCTATTTAACATCACGCTAAGACGAATAGGAGCGGAGCAGCAGTGAAGAATGTTTCGAAAACGGGGAATTATTTTTACCGTCTGAGAGCTTCCGAGGCGTACGCTGCCTAAACGGTTAAAGTTGCGTAAAAATTGTGTACTACAAAATTGTTTCTCTTAAAAAGTTCTATAAAAAAGTCCGCGACAGCATATGTCTATCTTTTAAGGTTCGCTCACAATAACCGAATTTGTCTTTCTTTTAAGGTTAGCTCACAATATTATCAAACTGAAGAGTTTGTTTGTGCTAGGATCTCAGAAACTACTGGTTGCATTACAGTAATAATTTTACGGTTTTTTAGTCCATTTATTGAGGATGACTAATAACTATATAACATCACGCTAAGACAAATAGGAGCGGAGCAGCCATGAATAATGTTTTCAGAACGGGGAAAAATTATTGCTTTTGAGAGCTTTCATTGCGTACGTTGCGTAAATTGTTAAAGTTATGTAAAAATGGTGTACTACAAAATGTTTTATCTTAAAAAGTTACAAAAAAAAGTCCTGAACAGCATAATTATGCCTATCTTTTAAGGTTCACTTACAATAACGTTAATAATTTTCAAAATATGAGCGACGCAACTCGACACGTCGGGAGTAAACGTTTTCTGCAGCAGTAGCCAGTCAACTGAAAGATAATAGCGGCCAAGTGCGAGGCGGACTCGCACACGATGAGTTCCATACCAAAAAACGGACAAAAATAAATGCGACGGGAAACATTATATCACTTCAACAAAGTTGTGCGGTTCAACTATAATGGGAATGAATACCTATAAGCGACGCGACGCCGACGGGACAAATTATATCACTTTTAATATTAAAACCTACCACACCTTTTTAATAAATAAACCTAAGACACGCGACGAGAGTAAATGCGACGGGATTATATTACTTACGTAAAATATTAATACTATACCACTCTCTTTCTCACTCTCATGTGACGCAAACGAAGTTGCGCGGGTCAGCTAGTACGGAAATAAAATATAACTTATGTTCACCGCAAAGAGTGTAGCTTTCCAACAGTGAAATAATTTCTCAAATCGGTCCAGTAGTTCCGGAGCCTATTCGTTACAAACAAAAAAACAAATCTTTCCTCTTTATAATATTAGTATAGATTATTATATTATCTTTGGTATAAAGTACGAGCTATTCTCTAGTATAGCCTAATGCCCGCTTTCCACTGCGAGCGAGTCGGACCCATTACGGACTTCGCTATACTCGTAACGATGATTTTCGATACATGTCATGTCCGCTTTGGTGGAAGGACATGTATGAAAATCATCGTTACGAGTATAGCGGAGTCCGTAATGGGTCCGACTCGCTCGCAGTGGAAGTCGGGCATTAAGGTATGTGTCCGAACTAGATAAGACTGCAAGCAGCATTGCTGTCACGGTGGCAAGGCGGCAGTGCCGCGCAGTACTGAGTGCAGTCACGACACGACGCTGCTGCCGAGTTCGGAATGTATTCTATACTAATAAGTTTTATAAGGAGGAAAGATTTGTAATTTTGTATTTTTGTATATAACGAATTAACTCAAAAACTACTGGACCGATTTGAAAAATTCTTTCACTGTTGGGAAGCTACACTGTTTTCGGTGAACATAGGCTACATTTTATTCCCGTATTCCGACGGAAACGAGAACTACGCGGGTGAAATCGCGTGACGTCCGCTAGTCTAAGGGCTCGTTTAAGGAGACGCGGGGCGTCAAGCGTCGCGTACGGCGTGGTTTGCAGCGGCGCGTAAAGCGATTTGACCGTTTATAGTCAGGCGGCGCGTGAAGCGGCCCGCGTAGCGTCACGCGCAAAATCAAACATATAGAAATGTAGGAGCTCGTTTAAGGACACGCGGGGCGTCGAGCGACGCGCGTGGCGTGGCTTCTCTCGGCGCTGCGTCCGCCGCGTGGCACGCAGCTTCACTCGGCGCTGCATCCGCCGCGTTGCACGCAGCTTCATATACGGCGTCGTTCAGTGCGACATAGGGATGTGACATTGTACATAAAAAAACGATTTTTAGTTTATCGATTTTTTCTTTAGCATGAAAAATCGATTATTAAATTATCGATTTTACTCAAGAAAATAATCGATTTTTTTAAATTAATCGATTTTTTCCTAATTTGACATTTATTTTTTTATAAAATAAATACCATATCAAGTTTTATTCACTAATAATAAACAACAGAAATAGTAAGTACTTACATAATCAACACAAATTAAAGTTTTAGAACAATCAAATTATAACAGGTTCAAAATATTAAAATAAACAATAGTAAGTTCTTAATAATCAACACAAATTAAAGTTGTAGAACAATAAGGTTGAAATTTAAATGTTTTTCACATTGAATCAACAAAATATTCAAATAAATAAAAAGTAAATTAAATTATTCAAAAACTAAAAATCCGTAGGCAACAAAAAAAAAAAAAAAATAGTGTCCACGGACTTGCTTTTTAAAAGTGGTGATAGTTTTACTGTCCCTGATACCAGGCGGAAGTGAGTTCCATAGTCTGACTGCATGCACGGTGAAAGAGGATGAATAAAAACCGGTTTTGTGAGAAGGAAATTTAAGATTTGAGCGTAGGTGAGATCTGCAGAGAGCATCAGGAGAACGAACAAAAGAGAACCTTTCCTTTAAATAGGGAGGTGAAGATGGATTATAAAGGATATTGTAAAGGAGGCAGAGGATTCGAGTGGTACGGCGAAGGCGGATTGGGAGCCACTTGAGTTCTTTGCGAAAGTGAGAAACATGGTCGAACTTTCTAAGATTGAATATAAAGCGTATACACAAATTTTGCAACCTCTCAAGTTTATCCAGAAGCTCCTCAGTGGCGTCTAAATAGCAGGCGTCGGCGTAGTCAATAATGGGCTGAATAATAGTTAGAGCAAGACTAATTTTCGTCCTCAAGGGTAAGAGGCTCTGGAGGCACTGCAACGAATGAAAGGAGAAGTGCACTTTCTTGCTGACGTCACTAATATGGGCACTCCAGGATAGCGTGGTGTCCATGATCACTCCCAGGTTCTTCACAGTGTCTGCGTAGGGTATCTGAATACCGGCCAAAAGAACTGGATCCAGTTCAGACACCGGCATATTGTCAGTTTGATACTTACTGCTAATGACGATGGCTTGCGACTTCAGAGGGTTGATGCGCAGTCCGACCGAATTAGCCCAGTCGCTTCGTCTAAGTCGCGGTTAATGCACGATATGCCAAATGGGGCGTCAGTGGCCGAAAAACGTCGGTACAGCTGCAAGTCGTCAGCGTAGAGATGGAAGTTACTGGAAATAAGACTCGTAGCCGAGTTGATGAAGATACAGAATAAAAGAGGAGATAGAACGCCACCCTGAAACGTATGGAAATGTTCGAGTTCGACGTATGGAATTGAACGCCAATCTTTCATAAGTATCGATGTATCGTTTATTTTGCGTACGTGATATTTTGCTTTCATGACGTTCTGCTCCAGAGGGTTATAAACATCGATTACATTTTCAAAATAAAATATCGATATTTTATTTTGATAAATATTTTTATTTTAATATCGATATTTTCTATGAACGATATTGCCCGACATTCCTACCTAACGCATACCCCGCACATCTCCCACCCCTTCCTTGAAGCGTCCTTCGCGGCGTCACCCGCAGCTTCATCCGCCGCGTTCCTCCATTGCGAGACTCGCTGGTTTACCCGCCGCGTCCTCCGCGGCATCACCCGTCGCTTCAATTGCCGCTTCCTACGCGACGACACTCGCCGCTGTGGCAGCTACAACTCAAACAAACGCTTGCAAAAACGCTTCTCCTTGAACGCTCTGAACATTTCCATACGTTTGTGTTTCTGGCGGCCCGCCCGGCGGGCCGCGCCGCTCGAAGCGCCGCGTCTCCTTAAACGAGCACTAATACAAATCTATACAGAATGTATGGGGACCTGGTGCTGTCGAAGCACTGCAGCGACCGCAGTGCTGCTTGCGTTTGAGTTCGGACTCATACTTTTACTCCGATTTTGGTCGAATCCAGTCTAAGTAGGATAGGATTATTTAAGAGAGGCTATTCTAGCCTATAAGATATTAAGGCTTGTATATTCGAAAGAGACTCATCTTGGGGTGAACTTTATAATGAAATATTCTTTGATTTGATCTGATAAAACTATATTATTGTAATTTATAAGATACTCTTGCTTTTTAACGGTTCAAAACACGATTAGGAATACTTTGTTCGATCGAAATAGCTCTCGAAAACTGAGCGTAATATTGCAAAACTTTTAACAAGTACTTAATGTACTTATTTTATCTAAACAAATAAGTTTAATCCTCATAAAAACTTGTCATAAAATAGATATAGGTCTCTAGAACAATATTTTACGGCTAGATTTTTTTTTAAACCCTTCAGATTTTATAACAGTAATATAATAAAGAAATATGTAAATAAATATTCACGGAAACTTCACACAACGCTATCTGATCCCAAAGTAAGCTAGGAATAACCTGCTTGTGTTATGGGTATCAGACCACGGATATTAAAACTTATATACTTTTTAAATACATACATATTATAAATAGAAACACCCAGACTCTTGAGGGTCACACAAATATTTGTATCTGGTGGGAATCGAACCCACGACCTTCAGCGCCCCAGGCGGTATCACTACCGACCGCGCCACAGAGGCAGTCTGTATTAGAATCTGTATTAGAATAATGTATTAGAATCGGCAAATACGGCAGCCTTAATACGAATTTCACTTGTGACTGACCAATTGGAACTGGAAGTACACTGATCCTCAAATCAGCCTATCCTTCCGCATAATCCTACTTCTATCCCTTTTAATCCCGGGAATATAGTCCAATGGGAAGCGGGAACGGGTACCACAAGCGTAATAATTATGAATACTTTAAACTCACCTGTTTTGGTCTTTTCAGTGCTATTTTCTGAAGTGCCACTGGATAATTTTTGGTTAGGCTCTTTATTCGGCATTCGTGATCGTTTGTAAACTTTGCGAGGCATTACCACATGCATTTTTGGTAGTATTTCTTGGTCTAAAAGTAAATTGATAATTATATTAAATCTATGGGGAAACCCTTTTTAACACGCTTTTATTAGCTTCACTTGTAACTATGTATGTAAGAAAATCTTGGAATGTTAATTTGACCCACTTCCCGTCCTTCGATCAGGCTGAAATTTTGCACACGCTCTGAGTTCTGATGACAATACATGACTAGCTAAAAACCTCATTACAAATCCAATATGGCGGCCTCCCCAAAATGGCGGACTGGCTGTTTGAAATCCACCCCCATGATATGGGTATCGAATGAAAGGGTTTGCTGTCAGGAATACGAAAAAAATAGTCACGTGACAAATCCAATATGGCGGACGGCCAAGATGGCGGACAGGCTATTTGAAATGCACCTCCATGATATGGGTATCAAATAATAATAATAATAATAATAAACCTGGCAACCCCACCTTTGAGCTGTAATATATATTTTTATCGGCGTTACAATTAAATATTTTTATTACCTATATTTGTAAATAATACGAAGCTAACATATTAGAAAACGTTAAGGAAGCAGAAAAATGGAAAATTATAGACGAAATTGTACCAATAATGCAGAAACACAAATTTTAAAGAAGAATGACATGACATATGTCATGACAGCGGAAAATATTAAAAATATGTAACAAGAAATATATAATTATGCTAACAAGAGCCAAAGCCAGAATACTAAATGCACGACCAACATCACCGGACTCGTCGCACAGCTCCGCCTCGCAACCCATGGAAACCATACTACCGGAATCGATTGTTGCTGAGGCGTCGAGCTCATCGAGCGACGAGTATTTCTCCCCACCGACGTCGCCAACACCTGTACGTCGGCCGGGGAGAGGCCGGCCACCGATCTGCTTGGGACCCCGAGGCCCACCGGCCTCGAATAGGGCCCCCGCTACCGGTGGTAATGTGCACCGCATGCGATGGACTTCACCCATGAACGAAAACGTCATGCGGGCATATTTTGCGGCTACAGAGGGGGGAACTAACCTCACTGCATACCGTGTTCGGTTGCTGCCTTTGTTTCAGGCTCTTGAACCGACTATCAACGTTTCGGCGCAACGGCTTTCGGATCAAGTGCGGGTCATTCAACGTAGCCATTTGTTGGATGAAGCCGTGCTTGAGAGGCTTCGCTCAGAAGTACAGTGTAACATTATCATCCCTACTTCGTCTCTACCTAGTGTAACAAGTGAAGTGATTACTGACGAACTACCACCTATCGTGCCCATTGACGACGTAGTGGATGATATTGTTACAACAGTAAGTACACAATACAATGACGAATTAAGGAGTGTTTTGGAACGAGCGATTCAGGAATATAGGTTTTGTGATCCCATGTGTCGTCCACGTATACCACGTTTGCCTACGCATAAAAAGAATTTAGCGCTGGTGGGTGCCCTGGACTCTATTCTACAAAGTTATTTTGCTACTTGTGTAGAAATAAGTGATGCGCACTCAATTCTGTATTGTGCGGCTGTAGCAGTGTGTCGAGTGGCTGGTGTTAAATTTACAAAATTTGAGCCAGCTACTAGACCTAACTCTGTTCCAGTCTGGCAATGCAGAATTGAGCGGCGCATTGCTGAGACTAGGGTACTCATTAGTAAGCTATGCTGCTTCAGGGAGGGCAATACTCGTCCTAGGGTCATGCGTTTTGTGACTCGTGCATTCGCGGGGACTGATATTAGTCCTCGCGAATATTTAGTACGGGTCACAGAACGTATTGACTACCTGAAGCAGAAAATTTATGCGTGGGCAAACCGTATACGGCGATACAAGAAGAGAGTGGATCGCTATACTCAGAATCGCTCGTTCCAAAAAGATGAGAGGTGGGTATATAGAAGATGGGAGCAACCCGATTCGAGTATGACTGATATGTGCCTACCGGATGCTGACACCACGAGTACATTCTGGCGAGGCATTTGGTCGGTACCTGTTAGTCATACAGAGTGTGAGTGGATGCGGGATGTTGAACTTTCATGTGAGTCTATACAGACTATGGAACCAGTCCTAATAACACCTAGCGACATTGCCAGTGCGGTTCGTTCGTTGCCCAATTGGAAGTCAACTGGGCCGGACGGACTGCACAACTTTTGGCTAAAATGGTTCCATGGCTCACATGCTTGTTTGGCATCCTGCTTTCAATCATCACTTGAGTCGGGGTCGCTTCCATCTTTTATGACTTCTGGAATTACCCACCTTCTCCACAAATCCGGTAGTACTACGGACCCTAAAAATTATAGACCGATTACTTGTTTACCAACGGTCTATAAGCTTCTTACATCTATTTTGAGAGTAAAATTAGGTACTCATATTGAAAATAATTCCTTAATGTCTAACTCTCAAAATGGATGTAGAAGCGGGTCACGTGGTACTAAAGAACTCCTTATTCTTGACATGGCCATTAACCAGCAGGTTCGTCGTAACCGGAAAAGCCTGGCGACATGCTGGATTGATTACAAGAAAGCCTACGATTCAGTGCCACATACATGGCTGTTGAGGGTGCTGGAGTTGTATAAAGTTGATGCAACTCTTAGCACCTTCTTAAAGGCATGTATGGGGCAATGGACAACGGCTCTTGTATATCCAGGATGTCGTCAGGTTCTTGGGAATGGCGAGCCTGTCAGGATCAAGAGGGGTATATTTCAGGGTGACAGCCTGAGTCCCTTATGGTTTTGCCTGGCGCTGAATCCTCTCAGTACCTTACTGGAGGGTTCAGGGCTAGGCTATCAGTTCAGGAGAGGAGGTCAAGTTGTTTCCCACCTTCTTTACATGGATGACTTGAAATTATTTGCCTCCACCGATTCCCACTTGATAGAGTTACTAAAAGTCACAGAAGCTTTCAGTAATTCTATTAAAATGGAATTTGGTGTAGATAAATGCGCTGTCATGCATGTAAAGAAGGGACGAATTGTGGAATCTGAAAGAGTACATCTTTCAGATTTCACAAAACTTAAATCCATCTCCGCGACTGAAACCTATAAGTATCTGGGTATGTCGCAGGCATTAGGTATTACAGAGATTGGCATGAAACAAACGTTGGTGGACCGTTTCTTTGGCCGCCTGAAAAAAGTACTGAAAAGTCTTTTATCGGGCGGTAACAAGGTGCGGGCTATCGACGGTTGGGCCATGCCAATCTTAATCTATTCCTTCGGCATACTTAGATGGACTCAGACTGAATTAGACGCCCTGGATAGGAAAGTCCGTTCACTATTGACCATAAACCGAATGCATCACCCGCGTTCGTCTGTAATGAGGTTGTATATCCCACGAAAGTGTGGAGGTCGCGGCTTTTTAAATGCCAAGACCTTACACAATCGTGAGGTATACAACCTTAGGGAATATTTCCTTCATGCTGACGTGGGTATGCATCGGGATGTGGTAGCAATGGATAACGGACTGACCCCTCTTGCTCTTGCCAAAGAGAACTGGCACAAACCAGTAATACTATCAACTACGGATCGCAAGGAGATATGGCAGAGCAAAGAGCTGCATGGACGATTTTATCGGGCCTTACACGGGCCCGATGTAGATTTAACAGCATCTGTCTCCTGGCTACGTTTCGGTGATTTGTTCGGCGAAACAGAAGGTTTTGTCTGTGCAATTACAGACGAAGTTGTTATGACGAATAACTATCGGAAATATATTTTGAGAGATGGTACGGTTGACATATGTCGGGCATGCCACCTACCCGGTGAATCTCTCAGACATATTATTTCTGGTTGTTCTCGTCTTGCCAACGGCGACTATTTGCATAGACACAACCAAGTGGCCAGGATTGTCCATCAGCAACTTGCACTAAAATATAAACTTGTGGATTTGGAGGTACCGTATTACAGGTATGTGCCCGACCCAGTTCTTGAAAATGGTCGTGCCACGTTGTATTGGGATCGATCTATTATCACTGACAGGACTATTGTAGCCAATAAGCCTGATATAGTGGTAATAGATCGATCAGAGCGCCTCGCAATAATCGTTGATATCACGGTTCCACATGACGGAAACCTCGTGAAAGCCGAAAAAGACAAACAATTAAAATATTTGGACTTGGCTCACGAGGTTGTCGACATGTGGGATGTAGATTCAGCGATTATTGTTCCGATAGTCGTATCAGCACACGGTCTAATTGCCAAGAGCCTCGATCAACATCTCAAGAGGCTCGCGTTAGGTAGTTGGGTCAAGGGCCAGATGCAAAAGGCGGTACTTCTAGACACGGCACGTATCGTGAGGAGGTTCCTGTCTCTGCAGCCCTAACCACCGGTAGCTTGGTCCCTGTACCCGATGCCGGTGGGACGCTATTTTTTTATATTTTTAAATATATTTTTTTTTGTTTTTTAAAATGTATTTAAAAATTTAATTTAATAAGTTGAACATTGTAAATAAAGGGAATAATAATAATAATAATATTTATTTCAAAAATTGTTTACAAAAAGATTACAATATAGGCTTATATCTATTTTATAAAATCTTAAAGTATATATCTCTAGAATGCAATTAATTTACAATTTTCCACGAAATTTAGCGAATGGTCAGCGCTTTATCTGATCTAGGTTTTAAAAAACCTGTGTTTCAGACTACACCTGTTCTGTTTTTTTTTTTTTACATTTCAAGTATCTAAGTTATAAAATAGGATGTCTGACGTGTAACAGTTCCAGAATACAAGTCTAAAGTAAATAAAATAAAATTAAATTAATAGTTAATAAATAATAATAATTATGCTTATAATTATGCTTATAATTATGCTACGAAATATCCTATTATTTTAAAATTTCCAACAGCCCTTCCGTGTCCTCGTAATCAAGGGTCTGTAAATATTCTATAACTCTAATCTTACAGTTCCTATGGTTTAGATTATGTATGGTTAGTATTTTGTTAAGTTTTTTATATAGATAAGGTCCCAGAAACACATAGAATCTATTTGTGAAAGCATGTCTAAGTGGTGTATGCGTGAATATTACTTCTTTACGTCTCCTGTCCGACTTAGGTGCAAGCAAAGGTAGTTTGGAGTGTTGGTGTAATATAGTGTTCAGTATAAACAGTTGGCGCACCGTGAGTACTTCACATGCAATGTATAGTTGATGTGTGGGAAATCTAAAAGGTCGAAAGATGGCTACTTTAAGGATAGCTCTTTGGGATCGTTCCAGCGGGAGCAAGATGGATCTCGCGGCACCGCCCCAGGAAGTAATACAATACGTAATAATAGATTGGCACAGCGCTAAGTAGGTACACCTGTTTTATTAATTTATATTTTGATAAGTTACGCAGATTCCTAAATATGTACATCAATTTGCGCACTCTGTTACAAAGCAAGGTAATATGTTCTCGAAAGTTTAAATTTTTATCGATTGTTACGCCTAGGTATTTTAAATCATCGTTTTTAATGAGAGTCGGACAAGGGCACGCAGTGTCAGCGAGTCTACAGCTATGTGCATAGATATCTAGGTTAGTAGTGGATTTGTTAGTGTTACTCATTGTGAACGATATGTATTTTGTTTTATGGATATTTAATGTTAGTAGATGGTCCTGGAGCCAATTATTTACCGAGTTAAAACCATTTTGTGCGTGTTGAAAAACCTCGTCTCGCGAGTTTGCTGCGAACAAAAGCGCTGTGTCATCAGCATAAGAGATCACCATACCATTTTTCAGCTGCATGCTACATAGTTCGTTCATGTATATTAAAAATAGGGTCCCTCCTAGTACACTACCTTGCGGGACTCCGTAGCCACTATTTCTCGCTTCTGCGCTTGTATATTTTCCTATTTTGACACATTGTTGTCGGTCTCGAAGATAGTCAGAGAATAAGAGTAGTTGGGTGCCTCTAATTCCAAAGGACTCGAGTTTCCGTAGTAGTATGGTACAAGAAATAGTATCGAAAGCCCTAGAAATATCCAGAAAGATCCCAACAGTATGCATACCTTTATCCAGGTTGGTAGCGACGTAGTCGGTTAGTGTAAAAACTGCTTGGTTAGTTGACCTCTCAGGCCTAAATCCAAACTGGCACTCTGAAAGTAATTTAGTTCTTTCTAGATATGCCATTAATCTATTATTAATATTTTTTTCTAGGATTTTTGATAGGCCTGTCAATACGGAAATAGGCCTGTAGTTTGAAACACTAGTCTTGTCTCCAGACTTAAAAATCGGGGTGACCACAGCTCTTTTTAGTGATTTAGGAAAAATCCCACATGTTAAGCAAAGTTGAAAAATATGAGTTAAAGGGGGTGCAATTAGATACTTATATCTTTTGAGTACATTATTAGGTATATTATCCCACCCGGTAGCACATGCATCCTTTAATCCGGTTATTAGCCGAAGAATTTCCTCAGTGTCAGTGTTGAATAACGCAAAAGAATTTAATGGTGCACTTGTTTGTGTCACGTTTGAATCATTGGGAGTTAAGTTAGAAATGGTCCTTATGGGTTTCAAAGTGCTTTCTGCCATGTTTTTTCCAGCATTAATAAAAAAGTTGTTAATTGCATTAATTGTACCATATGGATTTACGTCCGATGGCAGTAGTTCGAGAGATGATTCGCGGGGCTTTGACCTAAAAGTATTAGTTTTTATAAATTTCCAAATCAATTTAGTGTTGTTCCCTGCCTTTTGAAGTTGTTGTCTAGGTATTATATTGTATTTTTAATTTTCTTAAAAGGTTATTGCAAAAATTTCTGTACCTTTTGTATGTTAATGCCAAAATTTCACTGTCAGGGGCTTGTTTTAGCTTTAGGTGTAGCCTATCTCTATGCCTTATGCAGCGAACAAGGCCCGGCGTAATCCAAGGCTTGATATTATTATATTTAGCACTGGTTGTTACAGTGACAGTATTTTTAAGTATTGCTGATTGTAATGAATTAATGAAATATTCAATAGTGGCATTAGGATCGTCTGATGCGTAAACTGGGTCAAAATTTATGCAGCGTATGTCTTTATCAAGGTTGAGCATATTGATTCGGGTAAATTTGCTTGAACAGATTTTTCTAGGCATATGTAATTCTATTGTTAGTAATATCGTGCGATGATCCGTAACCCAGGAGTTAGTAATAAATGTTTTTGATATGTTCTTAGATTTTATAATGAAATGATCCATGCATGATCCGGTTTTGAAAGTTGGGACAGAGTGCGTAGGTAGTAGGCCATGAAAAGAACACATATTAAGGTACTTTTGTTTCTGTGTCTCGGTCTCGGTATGCTCGGGGACAATATTAATGTTTATGTCCCCTACGAGTACAATGTTTTTATAAGATGAGTACTGTTTTAATAATAAATCTAGAGAATCCAAAAAAACTTCAATGCTTTGTGATGGCGGTCGATAGATTGCAATGATTAGTGTGTCGGGTTGCAATTTAAACAACAGGCAATTGCATCCCTGCAGTAATGGCTCTTCCACGATTGTACTTAAGTTCTTTTTGACATATACCAAAATGATGAAAATGAAAGGGTTTGCTGTCAGGAATACGAAAAAAATAGTCAAGTGACTTAAATCCAACATGGCGGACATCCAAGATAAACTATAAAAAAACAAGCGAGTTTTTTAGTTTTTTTAACTATTAAAATTATTAGGGTTATGTACCCAAAGGGTAAAAATCGGCCAAGTGCGAGTCGAACTTGCGCAAAAAGTAACGTTTGTTGTATGGGACCCCTTAAATGTCTATTTTGTTTTAATTTATATTTTATGAAAATACATAGCTCGATATTCTGTGAGAGTAGACCAGGTTTCGCAAACTGCGTCGAGTCTTCAATTCGCCTTTACCGCAATGCCTGAAGACTAAAGTCTACAACCAGTGCGTTCTACCTGTTATGACATACGGTGCCGAGACGTGGACACTTACAGAGAGGTTGGTTAATGCTCTAAAGGTTGCGCAGTGGGCTATGGAAAGGGCTATGCTTGGGGTGTCTCTGAGGGATAGACTCCGAAATGAGACTATCCGGCAGAGAACTAAAGTGGTCGACATAGCTCACAGAATAAGTAGGTACATTGGAGTGGCAGTGGGCCGGCCATATCTGCAGAAGAACCGACGGCCGATGGAGCCAACGAGTTCTAGAGTGGAGACCGTGTCTCGGCAAACGTGGGGTAGGACGTCCACCCGCTAGATGGACCGACGACCTGGTAAAGGTCGCAGGCTGGGACTGGATGCGGAAGGCGCAGGACCGTGGATTGTGGCGTGAATTAGGAGAGGTCTACGTCCAGCAGTGTGTGTCATTCGTATTGTGGCACAAACCGAACTAACAAGCGATGCGTACATGTACCGAGTTGTACACGACGCTTGTTCTGATCGCCGCATCTAGTACGTAGTACATAAAAATCGATGCTTTCACGCCTGAACGGCTGGAGCGATTGAGATGAAATTTGGTATAGGTATAGTTCGAGGCCGTGGGAAGGACATAGGCTACTTTTTAATCTACTGAGCAGAAGATTTTACGCGATAACGACTTCTACGCGGTCGAAGCCGCGGGGAACAGCTAGTAGATATTATAACAAACAACACAAGTGCAGTGATATGGCATGCATTAGTAAAAAATAAATAAATATCAAAATATATAATATAGTCATTAAAATTCATAATCGTGGCCCCGCGGACTCAGTGTTCTGTAAACGATCACTGCAGTAAGCAACTTTCACTTTGGCCGGTCCGTGGATGGGTCCATGTGATCACTTTGTGACATTTTATTTGAGCGTTTCCGTGCTTCGGAAGGCACGTTAAGCCGTTGGTCCCGGTTGCCAGTAAAATGGCAGTCGTTAAGCTAAGTTGAAGGCTTTATTTCAACAGCAGACAGTCACAACCTGCGCCTGTCCATTTAAACGCGGCAATACGGCTCACCACCTATTACGTGGGACAAATTATACAAAGGTGAAATGTGGGCATATAACATGCCTCTGCCTACCCCTTCGGGGATAAAGGCGTGGCCATTATGTATGTATTTATGTAAAATTCATAATATATATGAAGTTGTTGTTATATACTAATATCTGTTTTAATTTATTTGTTTGTAGTATACTAATGGTCGAGACTCATAATGATTCCAATAAATAATTGTTACAATCATAAATGTGTTATATTCTAATATTCATTTTCATACATTTCTTAATCATAAGTTAAAAATGCGACTCCACAGAAAATTGTTATCAAATACAAAATGCTCTTATTTTTGGTCGCAGGTTAAAAAAAAAGAATTCCGGCTTCTGTAGGTAAGGTTGGTTTAGAACTGTAACTACAACACACGAGCCGAGCAAGCGAACCGAGCGAGCCGCGGCAGCGGCCGGCGAAGTGCCAAATCCAAATTCCATACAAAAATTTCATGCAAAATAAAATTGTGGCTACTTCCTAGACTGGGAATTATAGACGTGATAGTATGTATTTTATTAATACAACAATTATTATGATAATTGTCTGTTATACCATAACAACATTATTAATTAAAGCAATGTGATCATTAAATGTTATGAAGAAAAAGTTCTGAATAAAAAAAATTGATTTCGAATTTGTCTTGGAAGCAAAAGTAGGTATTACTAAAAAATATTTACCTTGTGATGAGACTGGAGACGCCAGTGCATCCGATGTAAAGTCCTCCTTGTGGTGCCATGGCACTGCGTCTTTTGTCAATTTGGTTACGCATCCGGGGTTACGTATTATATATTTATCATCAAAGTGCTTGCTACATATGTATCTACTGCGCAGTCGTTCATAGGACAAATAGGTGATTGCATTGTTACCTAAAATCACACATAATAGAATGTAGCTAATATTATTATTACCTGTAGACACAAACGTTCCTAAGTATGAAAGTAAAAAAAGTTGTAAAAATTTAAATAACATTTTTTAACATTAGACCTGTACATACATTTACATTTGTGAAACACCAAGAATACCAAAACAAGAGTTCACATGTGGCCTTATACTAATACTATAAAAAGGAAAGATTAGAGGGGCTGGAACGGGAGAGAACTCTCCCACCCGAGTTCCGCAGTCGGCGGCTTGGGTGCCGCCGACGACTACCGGCCTCCATGACCGTGGGCCTGAGGACAGTGAGAGGGTGGCTCACCGTCCTTACAGATGCAGGCCCATGACGGCATGTGACGGGAGGAACTCACGAACGCCCCGAAGCTGGATCACACCCGAAACCCCCCAAAGACGCGGGATAGCACCCGGACCACCCCCTGGGCAAAGCCGCAGTGGCGGCCGTAGGTCTGGTGGGAGTCCTGAGACATCCTTCCGAGAGCTTACCCGGGGCTCCCAACCATAGGCTGTTGGGCGCTACGTGAGGTTTTTTAGTCGGTGGGAGTCCGGCATCACATCCATGAGAAAAAAAAGGAAAGATCAGATTGTGGGTTTGCAAAGAATTGAAAATTCTTTCACTGTTAGGAAACTACACTATCCCCAAGAGACATACGCTATAATTTCATCCCTGTATCCCAGGGGAACAGGAACTACGCGAGTGAAACCCCGCATCATCGTCTAGTACAGCGATGGGCAACGTACAGCCCTTTAATCCGGCCCGCCCACAACGGTCCTTCTACACAAATAGTTTCTATATTTGGCTCGCGATAATTATAAATTGACGGCCCAGAAGTATTATGGAAGCAGATTCTACTTAGTAGAACAATAGATGCATAGTGAACGAGTCAGCTAGAGTGTGAAATAAATAAAAAATATAAAATAAATACAATAAAATTTATTCCCTTTGAAATTTTTAAAAAAAATTATTTAGGTTTGTCAAAATTTTTGTGACTCTACCGGGGGTTCGGAAATGCTACAGACTGAGAACACCCCAAGAAACTCAGTCCGGTCCCTCTTAATTCATCTTAGTATCTAATACAGTTTTTTTTTTAAATGTAGAAGAGAGCAATTCGTGTCACTGCCAGGCAGCCTTGTCTTCTAGAAAGTCTTTAATGCTATAATAAGCTTTCTGGCACAATTTAAGTTTTATTAGTTTTTTAAATTTATTAACTGACAAACCTGTTACGGCTGTCAATGTATTGTACATTCGAATACAATTGCCCGCAAATGAATTGCTTATTTTATTAAGCCTAAATCTAGGTACAGCCAATTTATTCTTATTTCTTAAGTTTAGGTTATGGATATCACTATTTTTAATAAATTTACTATTATTTTTATGAGTAGGTATATAATAAGTTTTCATATATGTACTGTGAATACACAGTAAGGATGTTGATATCCTTAAACTTTTCTCTTAATGACGCCCGAAACCCCATACCATAGATAGCCCGGACAGCCCTTTTCTGCAACACAAAGATACATTCGATGTCGGCAGCGTTACCCCATAATAGTATGCCATAGGTCATGACACTGTGGAAATAGCTAAAGTAGACAAGATGCGCTGTTCTAATGTCTGTCAGTTGTCGGATCTTTTTAACGGCATAGGCTGCAGAGCTCAGTCTGCCCGAGACTTTGAAAGAGTAACATACATCCACACATCAATATTAGAAAGGAGTAAGATTAATAGTTTCAGCATGAAATGCATTTTTCCTATAATTCTGGCCCTCTGAAAATTCTTAATTTTCTGGCCCGACATTAAAAAAGTTTGCCCACCACTGGTCTAGTACAAACTTAGGGTGGGCTTTAGAATCGTGCCAATCGATTTTAGGGTTTTTAGGGGTTGCGTTGGATAGGGGTGGGTCTCCCCTTCTCAAAAATACCCCTCCCCCAGTGAGGAGATGCATGGTTTTTTTTTTAGGGCTATTTAAAGTTGCTTGATTGAAATGGAATGAAAAAATGCGTAATAAAATGCTATATTATTATTTATATATGTTATAAATATAGTTTATTTTAATAATTTTACTATTTGAATATATATTAACGTCTGTATTATTTAAAATTGCAATAAATGATAAAAAACAACCTTAAAGTTTCCGGTAACGCGACTAAGTAATGCGTATTAAAACGCTATATTACTATTTTTATACATTATAATTATAGTTAATTTTAATAATTTTACTATTTGAATATATTTTAGCGCTTGTATTATTTAATAATGCAATAAATAATAAAAAACAATAAAGTGATATACCTAGTACAACCACCATGTAGTGCAGTATACACCTCGCGCAATCCGACTTGGATAGATTAGGTTAGAAGAGCGGGAGCGGAGCGTAGCGGAGCTCCCGCATTAGCCTTCGTGGTTATTTTTTTGTAGCAACCTAAACAATTTTTTTATAAGCAGGGTGGAGAGTGGGTGTCTGTAAGGATTTTTTTTCCCTAACGGACCCCACATACTTGGCAAGCCCTTGTACATTAAATTATCTTCAATTCCCAACGGACCCCATGTGGGGACAGATACTCGGGGTTCGTTGGTAATAAATTGCATCCAGGCCAGGCCCCACTTAGGTTGATAATAGTTAGGGAGAAGGTACATAGGGGTGGGGGAGTAGGTAAATGGGGGCTAGGGAGTAGGTATAAGAAACTTACTTAGCCTTCAAAAATATAATTTTAGGTTAGTTTATGAAAATGTTCATAACTTAAAAACTAAGCGTTTCCTCAGGGGGGGAGTTGCTGGGGGGGACTCCCTCCCTCCCCCCTACCCCCTCCCACCCCTCTCCCCCCTTAATTCGATTGGCACGATTCTAAAGCAATCCCCAAACTTAAAGGGTGTATATTCCATTTGCTCATTATATCTCATATTTGCAAGTTTGCCGTTGGCGTAGAGGCGTAATACGAAAGGCGATTGGCAAACTTAGTGTGAACGGATGTACTCGTGTATTTGCAAGACCTGGGATGAAGCTGTAGAAATAGAAAGATATAACTAACCGCAATTAGTCAACCATTTGTCCAACCGATTTGCATGTTTCGTTGGGAAAGGAAACATTGACACATCTTTACATGAATCACAATTTACGTATGAACACTTTGGTGGCGACATCTTTCAGAGAGCGAGTTCCAATCCAGATTTCAAATTAGAGCCGGATTGCACGTCCGAAATTTTCAAAAAGTAAGCCAGTGTGTGTGCCATTCATATAAGGTTGTAAGTTGAGTTCGATGGTTTATAAACTTCTGTCTTAAATAAATGTGTGATTTTCAAAATACTGTAATATTAAATCGTTGTAAAGTGAGCTCTGAGATAAAAAATTAACAAATCAAAGAGAAGAGATCAACAATTCAACAATCGGTATGTCAGTATGTATGACGTGTGACGTAACTGGCTGACTACTGTCAGGTACCTACTGTCAGTGAAGCAAGTGTCAAGATTGCTTGTTATTGTTGTTGCTTTGTTCGTCCAAAGGACAGGCGAAGATATTTAAAATTATACTGCCAGCTCTTGTTTTATTCAACTGTTTATGTAATTTTTCTCAGTCCTCTTAATGGTCCTCGTCCTATAAATCCCTTCACAGCCTTAAGTCAAAGTCAGTCTTCCTTCAAAAATTCTAAGGTATAAACCTATCTAAGTATATCTCAGGAATGGTGATAGCAAGAGACTTAAAATTTTCACAGATGATAGCATTCTTTCTAAAGAAGCTATTAAAACAAAAAACCGGCCAAGTGCGAGTTGGACTCGCCCATGAAGGGTTTCGTAGCAGCAAGTAACATATTACAAAGTTCTTATAGTTCGTTGTAACTTTGATTGATGTTTTAACACGTTAGCAGTGGTAGTGATTTTTCTAACCGAAAATTGCGGTTTATGACGAATTAAAAAAAATCTACCAGCTCTATCTCGTTTGAACCAATTTTCGTTGGTAGTTTTTATGGCAATATACTTCATATATTATTTTTAGATTTATCATCCTCTTAGTTTAGAAGTTAGAGGGGGGGGACACACATTTTTCCACTTTGGAAGTGTCTCTTGCGCAAACTTTTCAGTTTAGAAAAAAATGATGTCAGAAACCTCAATAGCATTTTTGAAGACCTATCTATAGATACCCCACACGTATGGTTTTGATGAAAAAAAAAAATTTGAGTTTCAGTTCTAAGTATGGGGACCCCTAAAATTTACTGCTTTATTTCCAATTTTATATAAGAATCTTAATGCGGTTCACAGAATACATCTAGTTACCAAGTTTCAATATCATAGGCCTTATAGTTTCGGAGAAAAATGGCTGTGACACACGGACGGACAGACAGACAGACAGACAGACAGACAGACATGACGAATCTATAAGGGTTCCGTTTTTGCCATTTGGCTACGAAACCCTAAAAAGGTGTGTGGCACTCGGGGACTGCCGCGGTAAAGCTATTCCATAGCATTTTCTATCAACTTATGCTATTATATTTATTTCAACAAAGGCATATTTTTAGCCCTACGTTCAACAAAGTGAAGTAAGTACCAAGTAAGTACTTTGCTTTACTCACATCACCTCACACCACAGCACCCCACTTCACCCAACCCCACTCAACCCCACCTCATCTCACCGCATCCCGTCTCACTCCACACCACCCCACCTCACCTCTCCTAACCTCAACTCAACTCACTGCATCCCACCTCATCCCACCCCATCTCACTTCACCCCACCACACCTCACCTTTTCAATAATTTATGAATAATGTTTGTTACTATATAATCTGTGATTAGATTACGATTTTGCATTTAGTGATATCTATTGAGCCACGATAGAACTAATTAGTTCAGCTACTGAGTGATAGATGCTGCTAGTGTACATATTTTTGCAGAATTCCTTTTCATAAACACGCATTTAATTTTTTTACAGTGAAGTGGTGATCGAGGCCTCACTGAACGAGACGGGTTCAGTGAGGCTTCGATCACCACTTCACTGTCCGACCGACCGATCCAGTAACACGTCATGCTACTGGATCGGTCGCAAATCGATATGTAACAAAGTGTTCACCCATCTGAGGACTAGCCGAGTGCAAGCTGCTTAACGCAGAACCAGTTTACAGAACACTTATTATTTCAGTTGTTGCTTGTGAAAGGGAATTCTACAAAAATACACTAGCAGCATCTATTGCTCAGTAGCTCAACTAATTAGTTCTATCGTAGCTCAATAGATGTCCACGAATGCAAAATTGTAATCAAATCACAGCCAAATTCTATGGCAACAAGCCACAAATATCTATATATATATATATCTATATCTATATCTATATCTGTATCTATATATATATATATATATATATATATATATATATATATATATATATATATATATATATAAATATATACTAGCTGACCCGCGCAACTTCGTTTGCGCCACATAAGAGAGAGTATTACATGTTCCCGTCGCATTTACTCCCGTCGCGTTGCGTTTACTCCCGTAGCGTCTCGTCGTAAATATTCAATACTACGTGAGAGAGAGAGAGAGAGCATCATTCCCGTCGCATTATTTTTAAGAACAATTTCGTTTATGAAAGAGGTACCGCGTGGCATTATTGTAGAAAAAAATAATGATTGCTATTTAAATTCGAAAAGTTTTCGAAAGATTTACTATTACTGCTCCGCTCCTATTCATTGTAGCGTGATGCTATAAAGCTTATGACACTCCACAACAACGTAGCTTTCTATTGGTAAAAGAATTTTTAAAATCGGTTCAGTAGATCCCGAGATTACCCCTTACAATTTAACAAACACACAAACTTTACTTCTTTATAATATTAGTATAGATTAGTATAGAAGTATAGATGATCCTACTATCCTACTTCCTACTTCCTACTTCCTACTAATATTATAAATGTGAAAGTTTGTGAAGATGTTTGGATGTTTAGATGTTTGGATGTTTGTTACTCAATCACGCTCTAACGACTGAATGGATCTGGCTGAAATTTGGTACAGGGCTAGAGTATAGTCCGGAATAACACATAGGCTACTTTTTATTCCGGGAAAATGTTCCCACAGGAAGCGGGAACGGGGACCAAATTTCACGCGGGCGAAGCCGCGCGCATCAGCTAGTATCTGATAAATCAGAATATACTAACTTTGTGCTAAGTAAATTTTATTTTTCAGTTTTTAGTTTTGTTTGAAGTCGGTTTCTTTTTTGTTAATTTTTTTTTTCACTATTTTTAGTGTCGTGTGGACTGAAATCTATCTATCTAGGTGTAAAGTTCTCAAAAGTACAAATGAAATAAATAATAAATAAATAAATATATAAATATTCACGGACATTTCACACAACGCTATCTGATCCCAAAGTAATCTAGGAATAACCTGCTTGTGTTATGGGTATCAGACCACGGATATTAATACTTATATACTTTAAATACATGCACATTATACATAGAAACACCCAGACTCTTGAGACAAACATTTATGGGTCACACGAATCGAACCCACGACCTCCAGCGCCGCAGGTAGTATCACTACCAACCGCGCCACAGAGGCAGTCCATAATCAAACCAAAAAATTAATCAAACCCAAACACAAAGTAACTTCTGTATATCGTTAGGGAATTCTCTCTACTGTCTATCGTCTCCATCATCAGATCGGCTCGAGGCCTTCATTAAGTTGTACTACTTTAAGGCCCTTAATAAAAAAAAATACAAACGCCCTAGATGCCCCTACAATTTTTAAAAGTTCCTTTGATTTCACCAGGATGCCATAATCAGATCCTGGCTTCTTTAAAATGGGACCACCTTGGGAGTATCTATTTTCAAACGAAAAAAAAAATTCAAATCGGTCTATAAACGACGGAGTTCTGCGCGAAAAAACATTTTAAAAAAAATTAAAAAAAAACGGTTGAATTGAGTAACCTCCACCTTGTTTGAAGTCGGTTAAATAATATTAGTCACGCAGCACACGCAACCAGGGGGCCGAGTCTGCTATTTCAATCGCATCAGAATAGAATAGATATCGTAGCAAAATAGAAGCTCATCGGTACAATTTGACAGTTTTCGTATTCGCTAACTCGATAGCTTCTATCTTGTTTCTATTGAAGTGCGATTATGGTCGACCGATGGCCTCTCGATAGAATCGCCAGTGTATTTGACATTTATGCGTAGTCTGCTAATATTTGATGGGATTTGTTTTGGAAGTCGCGTAATTAATGTTTGACAGCTAGAAATAGAAAGTGCGAGGCTGGTTATTTTCGTTCGGTTTATATACAATAGGTATTATTGTTTAAATTACCTAACCAATTTGCAGATAAACTAAATAGAAGCAAGTTTACAATTTACATCAAAATGATGAAGATTGATTAGGTAATTGTAAGACATAGCCTAACATTTTATCCGAAGCAGACTTTATTTATTTCACTCATACATTGGATGGTCGTAGTGCTATAATAAGTCTCCAAAAAGTGAATTTAGAGCTGTGAGTGAGCCATTGTCGCAGGGTCAATGAACTTTATTAGTTATAGATACATAGATGGCAACTATTCCAAGTAGCCAACTCAACAAGATCAGCAAAATAGTATGAAGACATGTATGCAATTGACATGCATCTATTTTCTGTAAGTACCTACTGTCCAATATTCTTTACAATCACTCATATCTAAAATACAAGTCACATTTCTAATACTTACAGTAGGTAGTTATTATTGTTTTAGTACATAGGTACTTCTTATCTTACCTATGTAGGTACACTCAATTCCCATTATACTTACTTACTTAATTGTTTTTTACAGTTTTTATGAACATTTAAAATACCCAGTTTACCCGGGTGCACAGCATATTTTCACCGTTTCACCCACATAGCTCCTGTTCCCAAGGGAATATGGGACTAAAATATAGCCTATGTTCACCGAGAAGAGTCTAGCTTCCCAACACTGAAAGAATTTATTAATCGGTCCAGAAGTTTTGGAGCCTATTCCGATGCAAACAAACAAACATCCTATCTTTCCTCATACCTAATAATATTGGTATAGAGACTGCAGGTTTTAAATTATAAAGGCATCTCTAATGACTTATATACCTATAAACTCTCAAGAAACTGAAATAAGTCAGGTGTTAAATGGGAATATTAGAGTATACTTAGGTATAAATAAAAAATCAATCACTTTTTGAACTCTACTGTAGGGTACCATTCCAAGCAAACCTCACCTGTAAGTAGTGTTGATGGGAGTATGAGACTTCATTACTAATTGGTCAATATTCTAACAGATCATTTGAATTCTGAGTTTACAAACTATCTTCCGGTTCCAAATTTAAAGTAACTGGCAAGTACCTAGTGCACCAGTACACCGACGGACAAGGACTGGGTTGGTTGGAGAGCAGCCCGATGATAGTCCCATTCACATCTAACAATGCTGATACAAAACTGGTCAACTCACAGTGCTCCTAATACCCTAATAAATGTGATCCAGATCATCAAGCTTGGTGAAGATGATTAAGTCCTTACCATTTTATGTTAATTGCAGATATTTGCTGCGAGTACATTCATTACATTATGGTCTCAAAATAGCAGGGAAGATTGTTAATGCATGTTGTGCATGGCATAACTGTGTTATAAAACATCTGTAGTACTTCCTATCTCTCCTTTAGAAGAAGAACTCACAATGACCATGGAAACATGAGGTGGGTAAATAAGAGTTGACAAAATTGGTAAAATTGTTTATTTAAATCAATGTTTGACACTTAAAATCACAGTCATTTAATATTTCTATCAGATAAATCTCATTTCCTTTTAACAACATTTTGAAATCACTTTTTAATCATCAATCATAATTCACAAGCTTGCAATAGCTGAAATAAAACTAATTGTATTGTAATCTATTTCAGGATACTCGAGTTCAAAATTGAAGTGTTAACCCTGATCTTCAAGCAGCGTGGCTATTACAATAGTATTTTTGGCAAGATGAAGATAATGTAAAAACAATAATTGTAAAATATGAATATTAAAAATATTTTTCCATATTTCATCATTTTTAATGTTTCCAAATCCAAAATAAGCTATCAAATAATCCTATTACAGTCTACCACTATGCTCAGGCCTAGGCCTTACCCAATTTCATTTTGAGGAGGTATTAATAGAAATATTGTTGTTGGACATTCTCACACAACACCGTCTAGCTCAAACTAAGCTATAAACTTGTGCTATGGGATCTAGACGCCTGATAGACATACTTATATTTCTATATGTCATACTTATTATAGATAAATTACACCCAGACACAACAAAGCAATATGATCATCACACAAAGAGATTTGTCCTGGGTGGGAATCGAACCCACAACCTCTCAATCCGTAGACGGAGTACCTGACTACACATTACAGTTACAGTTAGTATGTGAGTTACATGTTAGTGGTTAGAGCAGTAACCACAAGGCCAGTCAAAACAACAAATTGACATTAGTCTAGCTCTAGTGCATTGGTCATTGGAATCGAAGGCATGGCTTCTCATCATGGCAGGCTTGGATGGCCAAGATCTCTGTACATGCACATTACTCTTTCATAATCCAACATACTAGCTGTAGTTAACGGCTTTACCTGTGTCATACTATGAACCCATACATGCCAGTAAATAAAAGATCTATTAAAATTATCACTGCTCAGCTTCCTTGAGTTTTAACAAAATGATAATAGCATATTTATTTTTAACTATCCATCATATCTATCACACACGAGCACTAATAAAAGCTGTCTGTATTGAGATTGTTTGGCTATATCACATAGTTGCTGTGGAATACTGTGATTTCACAATGATGAAATAACTTTTTAAGTCCGTTGAGTAGTTACACTAGTGTTAATCAATTTAAAAACCAACTTTCATAAGACAGAGTAGTTGTTTGTAGATAAAAACTTTCACTATTCACAATCTTGAGTTATCATGAGGTTATTGTTCAATATTTTTTCTGTAAAGATGTATTTGTAGAAGACTTGAATCTGCTGTTATATATGTATATGAAAATATACAGTCTCCTGTGTTTAATCTATTAATTTTAGCATCCAAAGCCTTTCTTCAAAATGAAATTCATTGCTGGACCAGTTTTTTACATTTGAGTTTTTTCTAAAATTTCTATACAGTTCTTCCAACCGCGTCTCGGCAACCGTGGGGTCACCCGTTAGATGGACCGACGACCCTGGTAAAGGTCGTAGGCTGGGACTGAATGCAGAAGGCGCAGGACTGTGAATTGTGGCGTAAATTGGCAAAGGCCTACGTCAAGCAGTGGACTGCGATAGGCTGATTTGATTGATAGTTCTTCTGGATAACACTGTCACTCTTTGCTTTCAAGCCGTTAAAGTTCACGTTTGTTTATAGGTAAAGTGTCTATTTTACATTGTAATTCTCTACAAAAGTCTCTTTTAGGTAATTTGTAGATAACCTAAAAAACACCTACTAGTACTGACTGACAAGAGTCAAAACAACAAAAATAAAGCCCTTGTCTCTGCTTTTGCGATTCTATTTATATTCTATCGATGTTCTATAGTGGCGAATGTGGCGATAGACAAGATTTACGCGACTAGCAAATTTAGGACCAATCGCTTTAATATCGTAATAGAATCGCACTGGACCGGCTTTTTGATGGAAAATAGCAGACTCGGCCCCCAGGCCTCCGTCACTCGCTCAAAATCGCGCGCTATGTACCTACCGCTCGGCATCTCCCTGGCACAGTATAAAGAGTATCCCTGGGGATACAACTGGCAGAGGGCTGCCGGACGCCCGACTGAGCGCTCGCATCGCACCGCACCGCACGTTTCCCGCGCTTACGCTTTGAAATACCGAAACCACGTAATTATTATGCAGTGGATGGGTGTAATAGTACAAAAATAAAAGAAAATTTCTCGTTTTTTAAATTGCCGAGAGACTAAGAAAGCTGAGTAATATTTTAAATCTTATCAATTTGAATGTTTTTACCATTTATTTGTTTGAACATAAGTAGGTAGGTGATAAGTATGTAAATCTTAAATTAAGGAGTTATTTGAGTCAGGTATTATAAAATTGTCGTATTTTGTAGGCAATTCAATGTTTTATAGAATTTGTAGGTAAATAGGTTTTATAGGTAGTCGAAGCGCTCGTGGCCCCGGGGATTCAGTGTTCTGTAATCGATCACTGTAGTAAGCAACTTTCACTATGGCCAGTTCTTGGATGGGTAACCATTCATGTGACCACTTTGTGACCTTTATTTGAGCGTTTCCGTGCTTCGGAAGGCACGTTAGGCCGTTGGTCCCGGTTGCCAATAAAATAGCAGTCAGCCAAGTTGAAGGCCTTTTTAGGCGGTTTGAAAAAATTAAACAGCAGAGGGTCACAACCTGTACTTGGTACAAACTATAAAAAAATGAAATGTGGGCATCTAATATGCCTCTGCCTTCCCCTTCGGAGATCTACGCGTGACCATATGTATGTGTGTGTAACATAGTAAGGTAGGATGGCCGGGTGAGATAGGTGAATAGCCGGTACTTACGCTAAAGGTAATGTCAGTTAAATTTAGATTTCTTTGATATTTTAGTTATGGGTAGGTATAAGATAAACAATATAAATATATAGGTATACCTACCTACTGTGATTCATAATTTATTTTTGGTTTTTACGTGCATTTATAAAAGCGTGTTTTTCTAGGGTGTTTTTAAACCATTCATATTTTTTTTCCTTACATTCCATTACATTGTTAGTTACATACACATCGACCTACTAAAAGCGTATTAAAACATGGTTGATCAAATCATTATAGGTTCAACCCTAGCGCATTCTTACGATGACGTCGCTCGCACAGCGGGCAACACAGTCTCGACGCTATGAACGAGTGTTTAAGGTACAATTCTTCTCGTTCTGAGCAGCAGGTATTATTATTAAAATTTTGTAGGCTAATATAGCGTAGGTATTGTCGCTTTTGTATGGGAGTGATGTATCTGTTACGTAGTAACTACACTCGAGAGCAATGAATCCGGGTCACTTAAAGAATCCTAAAAATCTCGGAAACTAAAAATGATAGGTTAATGCAATAAATTGTATTTAATAGACAATGTAATACTCCTTAAATGAAGGTATTAAAACTTCTTAGTTATTGTAAAGTTATATCATAAAAAAATCAAATTTGAAAAAGGGCCACTTTCGAAGATGGAACTACGAAATTACAGCATTTGGTGTTGCTTTTGTTTGTAATCTGTCATTTATGTGGGTACATAAACCATGTTGATAGTGCTCTATATTCATTAATCAAGCTGAAATTATGTCGCTACGCCTGAAGAATGCACCAGAATACTTACAATGCTGGAAACCGGCCGGAGTCAGCGCGATACAGCCAGGACTGTCGGTGTGTCGCTGTCAACAGTACAAAGAGTTCTCCGACGTTACGAAGAAACTGGTTCTAACCTACGCAGACCAGGAACGGGCAGAACCAGGTGTACCACAGCACGAGAAGACCGATACTTGGTGAACACCATGCTTCGAAATCGCTTTCTCACAGGAACTGAACTCACCAATCAGTTTCGACGCCTCGGAGGAAGTAACCCAAGTGCATGGACAGTAAGACGTCGGCTTGCTGAATCTAACTTAAAACCCCTTAGACCTGCAAAAGGCCCTAAACTGGAGCGTGGGCATCGTATTTCGAGACTAAGGTATGCCCAGAGCCACGTAAATTGGAGTATTGAAGATTGGTCAAAAGTTATGTTCTCCGACGAATCAAAATTTATGCTCTACAAGCACGATGGAAGACACAGAGTGTATCGAAGACCAGGGGAAAGATTCAAGCAAGCATGCATCGAAGAAAAAGTAGCCTACGGTGGTGGGTCTGTACTTGTGTGGGCCGGAATTTCTTCTGAAAGTCGCACAGAGCTGGTGATCATAGAAAACGGCTCTTTAACTAGCGTAAGATATGTGGAAGAAATCCTCAATGATCACGTTGGTCCATTTATGGTCAATTTAGGTGAGGATGCTATATTTATGCATGACAATGCCCGACCTCATACAGGTAGGATTGTGAATGACTACCTTCAAGAGATGAACATTACTCGTATGGAGTGGCCAGCGCGCAGCCCGGATATCAACCCGATCGAGCATGCTTGGGACGAGCTAGGCAGATGCGTAAAACAACGAAACCCTCCCCCAATCACGCTTCGTGAGCTCAAAATTGCTCTCACAGAGGAATGGGAGAATATTCCCCAAAATCGTATAAGGAACTTGGTGTACAGCATGCCAAACCGCGTAAACGCAGTAATGGAAGCACGAGGAGGCAATACGAAGTATTAAAATTCAAGAAAATCGTAATAATGTTCAAAAATTTCATGTTTCCTATTTTTGTTTTAAGGAGAGATCGGCAGTTTTTTCTTTATGTAATTTTGTGTTAATAAAATGTATGGTGACTCATATTTTTTTTACTTTCATTTAAGGAGTATTACATTGTCTATTAAATACAATTTATTGCATTAACCTATCATTTTTAGTTTCCGAGATTTTTAACATTCTTTAAGTGACCCGGATTCATTGCTCTCGAGTGTATTTAGTAATCTGTGACGCAACGAAGCTCTCAAAAGGAATAACTTTTCCCCCGTTTTTGAAACATACACTATTACTCCGCTCCTATTCGTTGTAGCGTGATGTTATATAGCCTATGACACTCCACAATAACGTAGCTTTCTATTGGTAAAAGATTTTTTAAAATCGGTTCAGTAGATCCCGAGATTACCCCTTACAATTTAACAAATATACAAACACACAAACTTTACCTCTTTATAATATTAGTTTAGAAGTATAGATGATATCTGATAAATCAGAATATACTAACTTTGTGCTAAGTAAATTTTATTTTTCAGTTTTTAGTTTTGTTTGAAGTCGGTTTCTTTTTTGTTAAATTTTTTTTTTCACTATTTTTAGTGTCGTGTGGACTGAAAATCTATTTATCTAGGTGTAAAGTTCTCGACAGTACAAATTAAATAAATAATAAAAAAAAATTGCGTGTACTTAGTGTACACACGTAAGAAGTGAAACTTCTTCATGAACTTAATTTTCACCTCACCTTAAATTAAGTCAAAAAGTACAAAAGTACAAAAGTACAAAAGTCCAAAAGTCCAAAAGTCCAAAAGTCCAAAAGTCCAAAAGTCCAAAAGTCCAAAGTCCAAAAGTCCAAAAGGCCAAAAGTCCCAAAGTCCCAAAGTCCCACAGTCCCAAAGTTCCAAAGTTCCAAAGTCCCAAAGTCCCAAAGTCCCAAAGTCCCAAAGTACCAAAGTCCCAAAGTCCCAAAGTCCCAAAATCCCAAAGTCCCAAAGTCCCAAAGTCCCAAAGTCCCAAAGTCCCAAAGTCTTAAAGTCCCAAAGTCCCAAAGTCCCAAAGTCCCAAAGTCCAAAAGTCCAAAAGTCCAAAAGTCCCAAAGTCCCAAAGTCCCAAAGACCCAAAGTACCAAGGTCCCATCCAAAAGTCAAAAAGTCCAAAAGTTCAAAAGTCCAAAAGTCCCAAAGTCCCAAAGTCCCAAAGTTCCAAAGTCCCAAAGACCCAAAGTACCAAGGGCCCATCCAAAAGTCCAAAAGTTCAAAAGTTCAAAAGTCCCAAAGTCTCAAAGTTCCAAAGTCCCAAAGACCCAAAGTACCAATGTCCCATCCAAAAGTCCAAAAGCCCAAAAGTCCAAAAACCCTTAAATGACATGCTATCCCTGGATAAAGCACTCTTAATTCGAATCCACCGTGGTGGGGAACAGAACAAAGATGGCGCGTAACCAAAAATCGTGACGTGACGTGACGCAAATTTTTTTCCAACGCCGATAAAGAAGTTTCACTTCAATAAATAAATATTCACGGACATTTCACACAACGCTATCTGATCCCAAACTAAGCTAGAAATAACCTGCTTGTGTTATGGGTATCAGACCACGGATATTAATACTTATATACTTTAAATACATGCATATTATACATAGAAACACCCAGACTCTTGAGACAAGCATTTATGGGTCACACAAATATTTGTCTCCGGTGGGAATCGAACCCACGACCTCCAGCGCCGCAGGCAGTATCACTACCAACCGCGCCACAGAGGCAGTCCATAATCAAACCAAAAAATTAATCAAACCCAAACACAAAGTAACTGCTGTATATCGTTAGGGAATTCTCTCTACTGTCTATCGTCTCCATCATCAGATCGACTCCAGGCCTTCATTAAGTTGTACTACCTTAATAAAAAAAAATACAAACGCCCTAGATGCCCCTACAATTTTTAAAAGTTCCTTTCGATTTCTCCAGGATGCCATAATCAGATCGTGGCTTCCTTAAAATGGGACCACCTTGGGAGTATCTATTTTCAAATGAAAAAGAAAAATTTCAAATCGGTCTATAAACGACGTAGTTCTGCGCGAAAAAACATAAAAACAAAATTTAAAAAAAACGGTTGAATTGAGTAACCTCCATCTTGTTTGAAGTCGGTTAAATAATATTAGTCACGCAGCACATGCAACGAAGCTCTCAAAAGGAATAACTTTTCCCCCGTTTTTGAAACATTTACTATTACTGCTCCGCTCCTATTCGTTGTAGCGTGATGTTATATAGCCTATGACACTCTACAATAACGTAGCTTGCTATTGGTGAAAGAATTTTTAAAATCGGTTCAGTAGATCCCGAGATTACCCCTTACAATTTAACAAATATACAAACACACAAACTTTACCTCTTTATAATATTAGTATAGATATATATATATATATAAAATCTATTTATCTAGGTGTAAAGTTCTCGACAGTACAAATTAAATAAATAATAAAAAAAAAATGCGTGTACTTATTACTGATTTTTATATATATATATATATATATATATATATATATATATATATATATATATATATATATATATATATATATATATATATATATATATATATATATATATATATATATATATATATATATATATATATATATATATATATATATATATATATATATATATATATATAAATCAGTGCCACTTTTCGTTGTAATTTTATAACTCAAGAACGGGCTCACCTATCCAAACCAAATGTTTAGGCTTTGTTCGGACTATTTAGTAGATGGTTTATGTGAAGTTTGCACAAAATTGGTTGAGCGGTTCTTCATTTATCACGCATACGAAGTTGCGCGGGTCAGCTAGTTATTCATAAAATGTTGTAAAAACACAAGTATGAAACAAACAGGATACCATTAAAATAATCGTTTTATGTATTATTCATAGTAATAGATGCCATCAATCGTTATTTTCATGAATAAAACAATAAATTTCCGTCCTTTGCAACTTTTTTCAGCGGAGTCTGTTGTCGTAGGTCAGTATAAAGAAATAAATGCACATAACTAATGTTTTAAGAGTTCTAGACGACTCTCGCATTGAAAACATCTTGCAAATTACTGTTCTTATAAACGTTTAGCTGCATAGTAACAGCTTATTGCATACATACATACATAATGGTCACGCCTTTATCCCCGAAGGCAGAGGCATATTATATGCCCACATTTCACCTTTGTATAATTTGTCCCACGTAATAGGTGGTGAGCCGTATTGCCGTGTTTAAATGGATAGGCGCAGATTGTGACTGCCTGCTGTTGAAATAAAGCCTTCAACTTAGCTTAACGACTGCCATTTTACTGGCAACCGGGACCAACGGCTTAACGTGCCTTCCGAAGCACGGAAACGCTCAAATAAATGTCACAAAGTGATCACATGGATGGTCACCCATCCATGGACCGGCCATAGTGAAAGTTGCTTACTGCAGTGATCGTTTACAGAACACTGAGTACGCGGGGCCACGAGCGCTTCTTGCAGCTGTGTAAAAGCGATCTTTGATAATAAATTAATGCTAAGCAAGGACCATAGGACATCCTACGGAGGACTTCCCTGAGACTCTCGGTTGTACCTATACAGTTGCAAGGCTGCCTCACCTAGAGGTGGGGGGGGAGGGGTTCAGGTGCTATCCCACTTCTTAGGGGGGCATCATGGCTCGCACCATGGTCTCCAGCGAGAGAATGTCCTGCCGCGAGGACCTGGCGCTGTTGTCCTCGCTGCGCTCTCCGCAGTGCTGGCACTTGGCCGAGGTTTCCCGGTGTATTCGCCACAGATACTTACCGAAGCTCCCGTGCCCAGGAGGCATCTGTGGCAACCGGTAGGAGAGAGAATCGTGGCTCCTCTCCAGCCACTCGTCCATGACCGGTCTGACCGCCACGATCGTGGCGAATTCTCCCGTTGGTTGCTCAAGTCGCACCTTCCAGGTCTCCACGGTTTCCTGGTGGAGCTGGGACCGCCTTGCTGTGTTTTCTTTTGACTATTACGGGGCATGTTGACCCGTAAAAAAGGATCACATAAAATTCGAATCCCTTCGGGTAACAGTGGATCACGATCCGATGAACCCCATTGGAGTATGATTCACTGTAACCCATTTACCAATAACAGAAATAATATTTTCATTTAAATATAATGAGCTTTTACAGCACAGTATAAAACAGTTTTATATACTCAGACACACACCCTAAAATAGGTCTGTTGGGTGTCCTGGGGTATCCTTCCGAGGGCTTACCCGGGGGGGGGGGCTCCCAACCGTGTTACTACGTGGGATACGTGTGTTTTTTAGTCCGTAGGAGGCCGGCATAGCATCCATGTGGTCCTACATGACCACCACTACGGCCTCTGTATATAAGAACGGTGGGCAGCCCCCTCACCGTCCTCAGGCCCTCGGTCATGGAGGCCGAAAGTCTGGGGCAAAGACACGTCGGCGGCGCCCTAGCCGCCGACTGTGGAACTTAGGTGGGAGAGTTCTCTTCTGCTCCCTACCCGCTGCCTCTTTCACAAGCATCACCGGCTCGCAAAAAAGAGACAGCTCAGTCCCACTTACCTACTCCCGCTGGAGATCATTGCTCGCACCATAGTCTCCAGCGAAAGAGTGTCCACGTCCAGACCTGCCACGAGGACCTGGCGCTGTTACTGAACCACAGTACTTATCGAAGCTCCCGTGCCCGGTAAGTATCTGTGACAACCGGTATCTCCTCTCAGCCACTAGTCCATGACAGGTCTGACCGCTGCAATCATGACGAATCCCCCCATTGGTTGCTCAAGTCACACCTTCCACGTTACAGTTGCAAGGCTCCATAACTCCAAAACTCCAAAATTCCAAAGTCTAAAGTACAAAACTCCAAAATTCCAAAAGTCCAAAACTACATAAGTATAAAAGTCCAAAAGTCCAAAGTCCAAAAGTTCAAAGCTCCAAGAGTCCAAAGTCCAAAACCCCAAAACTCTACAACTCCATAACTCCAAAACACCAAAACTCCAAAACTCCAACTCCAAAAGGTTAAATGCCCAAAATTCCCAAAGTCCAAAACTCCAAAAGTCCAAATGTCCAAAAGTCCAAAAGTCCAAAAGTACAAAAGTCCAAAAGTCCAAAAGTTCAAAAGTCCAAAAGTCCAAAGTCTAAAAGTCTAAAATTCTAAAAGTCCAATAGTCTAAAACTGCATAACTCCATAACTCCAAAATTCCAAAAGTCTAAAGTCCAAAACTCCAAAATTCCGAATGTCCAAAAAGTTAAAAATAACATGCAAAACATATCTGACCTCTTTATTAGGTAAGTACTCTCTTTAATTATTCTGAATGCAAGCCGCAAGGAGGCCGCAATCAAACTTCTCTTAAAAAACATCAATCTGGTAGGTACCTTCTAAATAGGTTGTTTATAATATTTTGTTCAGAAGCTGGCAGAATATAATTTAAAAAAAAACGACCAGCGCCATCTATTGGTAAAATCACTTTTTAAAGCTATTTTATTCTTATTGCTGTTATAATAAAAGTGTATAAAGTAGCCTAAAACCATCTCTGAATCCTATTGTATATCGTGTCCAATTTTGAGCTCAGTCGAATCAGTCAATTTTGAGTTTTTAATAGATACTTAAACACACACAACATTTTTATATATATAGATATAGATTAGCTGGTGCCCGCAGCTTCGCCCGCGTAAAATTTGTTCCCGTTCCCGCTTCCCGCAGGAACTTATTCCCGGGATAAAAAGTAGCCTATGTGTTATTCCAGACTATAATATATCCCTGTACCAAGTTTCAGCAAGATCCGTTCGGCCTTTCGAGCGTGAAAGAGTAACAAACATCCACATCCACACTCAAACTTTTCCATTTATAATTTTTTTATGTATAAACTAGCTGACCCGCGCAACTTCGTTTGCGTCACATGAGAGTGAGTTAGTATTATAATGTTTCCCGTTGCATTTACCCCCGTCGCGCTTATTCTCGTCACGTCGCGTCGCTTGTATTCATTAGAACTGAACCGCCTATCTTCGTTTACGTCACATGAGAGTGAGAAGGAAAGAGATGTGAAAGAATGTTTCCCGTCGCTTTTATTTCCACCCATCTGTTTTTCGGTATGGAACTCATCGTGTGCGAGTCCGATTCGCACTTGGCCGGTTTTTATCGTTCAGAGCAAGTTCACTCCCGTCACGTCGCTCATACTTTAAAACTTAAGAAGAGGGTTATTGTAAGTGAACCTTAAAAGTTAGGCATATGCTGTTAAGGACTTTTTTTTATAACTTTTTAAGAGAAACAATTTTGTAGTACACAATTTTTACGAAACTTTAACTATTTATGCAGCGTTAGCAATGGAAGCTCTCAAAAGAAAGAAATAATCCCCGTTCTCGAAACATTATTCATGGCTGCTCCACTCCTAGTCGTCTTAGCGTGATGTTATACCACCCTTAGCCAGCCTCAATAAATGGACTATTAAACTGTAAAATGATTTTTGAAATGCAACCAGTAGTCTCTGAGATCCTAGCACAAACAAACTCTTCAGTTTCATTATATCGTGAGCGAACCATAAGAGATAGACAAATTAGGTTATTGTGAGCGAACCTTATAAGATAGACATATGCTGTCGCGAACTTTTTTTTAGATCTTTTTAAGAGAAACAATTTTGTAGTACACAATTTTTACCTAACTGTAACCATTTACGCAGCGTACGCCTCGGAAGCTCTCAGACGGTAAAAAATATTCCCCGTTTTCAAAACATTCTTGATTGCTGCTCCGTTCCTATTCGTCTTAGCGTGATGTTATATAGCCTATAGCCATCCTCGATAAATGGACCATCAAACTGTAAAAAAATTTTTGAAATCCAACCAGTAGTTCCTGAGATCCTAGCGTTCAAACAAACAAACAAACAAACAAACAAACAAACAAACAAACAAACTCTTCAGCTTTATAATATTAGTATGGATTAGGTCATCAACAGCAGGCAGTCACAACCTGCGCCTGTCCATTTAAATACGGCAATACGGCTCACCACCTATTACGTGGGATATATTATACAAAGGTGAAATGTGGGCATATAATATGCCTCTGCCTACCCCTTCGGGGATAAAGGCGTGACCATATGTATATATATTTAAATTAGGTGAACACACATCATAGAGATGCCCTTCTACCTGCAAAAATCAATTTGATTTAGTATTTTTTATTATCACATTTTAAAAGCGCCGTGTCATGAATCCGTGTATGTAACGAAACCATATTGGGGTTCAGATTTCAGCACACCGCCATCTATCGAGCGTATACGTAAACTAATATAAGATTTTCGCAACTTATGTATTTCTGTTGCCGCTACAAACACAAAAATAAGAAAATCTAACTATAATCTATACATATAATAAAACTGTAGAGGGTCGAGAGTCAGTACATGGAAGATATTTTGACTATACATAATTATAAATAACAAGAAGCCGTGAGACGGTCTCATGCCGAAACTACTGAAGGGATTTGAATGATACTTGGCACAATCTGAGCTTATGATCCGAGGAAGGTTCTAGGATACCTTTGATCCCATTGAGATCAAAGGTATCCTAGAACCTATTGATTTTGCGTAGTTCCTTCAGAAGAGAGGATGAAAGATAAAATGGTTTTTCAGCTGCTTCAATTTCTCACCGTGTGGTCCGATTTCAAATATTTTTGACGCGACAACGTCCTACGATTCTATGGAGCCGGCTGCACGCACGAAAAAACATCACGTACCTATGTATGCGGCGTTACCTCGCTCTGAAGCGTTCCATTTAAGGCTGAGTTGTCACGTTCAACTATCGTCAGTAAACCGACTTTACAGACAACCGATTTTTTTTGGTGTTAAGTAGATAGAGAGTACTTTAAGCATTGTTCCACGCAAGTTTCAATATTGAGGATTTTGTAGTTCAAAGATTAGAGACATCTCAACTTTCGCCAAACCTAGAATTCAATGGTTCCTTTGAATGTGAGATGAAGACTAAACTGTTGTGTTGGCTTAATCTTTATAGTACTCCCTTTATAACACTGATTTTTTTTTTGGAATCGGACTACGCATTGAAAATTTACAACTAAAAAACCATTTTATCTATCATCCTCTCTTCCAAAGGAACCGCGAAAAATATCGGGATCAAAAGTATCCTAGAACCTTCCTCGGATTATAAGCTCTGATTGTACCAAGTTTCATTCAAATCAGTTCAGTAGTTTCGGCGTGATACTTATTCGGGATACAGACAGACAGACAGACATGAAAAGTTTAAATTACATTTTCGGCTTCAGTATCGATTAGAGAACGCCATACAATTTTTTTTTTCAATATCTTCCATGTACAGACTTTCGACCCTCAACAGTTTTATTATATGCACCTATAGACTAGCTGACCCTCGCAACTTCGTTTACGTCACTTAGGGAAAGGCGAGGTATTTTTTCATCAGACTCCTAGGAGCGTGTGAAACTGCCCTGTTTGCTTAACCATAAAAGAGCTGAAAGATTCAGGCTATTATTAAACCATCCAGTCCACGCCTTCGGCGCGGACTGAATTCTTTTACCTAGTACCTAGCCTTAATCATTAAGCTGTTGTATGATTAAGCAAACACGCCAGTTTAGATGTAACCCTTGAATTATAGGTACTGCGAAATTTGAGATGTTTCTAATTCCTGAACTACAAAACCCTTAGCATTGAAACTTGTGTGAAACAATCCTTAAAGTAGGTACTCCCTTTATAACACTGTAAAAAAATTTGGAATCGGACTACGCATTGAGAAGTTACAACTAAAAAACCGTTTTGTCTTTCATCCTCCCTCTCCCAAAGGAACCGCGCAAAAAATGGGATTAAAACAATTCAACTGACAAAGTAATCGTGGAGATCCAGTCTGGTGACAAGAAGTGCCAGCATCACCGTGTCACCTATATTATGGGCTGCAGAGAAGATCTAACGACTTGACAAGTCTCAAGGGTACATACGAGTCAAAGCACGCATACTTGAAGTTACTTTTGTTCACATTTAGAGCAACCTTGTCAAGTCGCATGACCGTCTTCGGAGCCCATTACACGTACAGAAGATGGCATCTGCATTAGAACATTCACAGTACAGCATGGCGCGAGGCAGTTTCGATGGGATCTTGAGGGACAATTCCCAAGTTCGGTAGAGAGTTTGCGTCCGAACGAGCAAGGTTAGACTTGATAGGGGCTTTCTCCCACGTAGGTACGCTTAGATTGTGAAATGATCTATCCTGCCTCGGTTTTCCCAAACGCCTACAGCATGGGGTTCTTCAAAAGGGATCTTAGAAGGCTTTTGCAGGGTCGGCAGCGTGAGTGTAGCGCCTTCGGTGTTGCAAACGTCCATAGGCTGAGGTGACCACCAGTGCATCTGGTGAAGAGGTAGGCAGAGGCATAGACTAGTATACGCCCAAACGTAACCTTATAGTTTTATGTCCCACGTAACAGGTGGTGAGCCCATTGCCGTGTTGAAATGGAAAGGCGCAGGTCGCCGCGACCCGCAGTTGAAATTTTTCAAGCCGCCCAGAAGGCCTTCAACTTGGCTTAACGATTGACATTTTACTGACAACCGGGTTTCATTTGTAGTTTTCCTTCTCTTCGCAATGGATCTTTTTGCCACCTTAGTAGTATATAAAAAAGGAAAATATAAACAAACTAAATTCATATGCAAACTATAATCTTCACTACTGCTAACACTACTAATCACAATTGTCACTACACACATTATGCTACTATCTACTGATATCACACTAAAACACTAAATCCATCAAAAAATATTTTTTTGCTACACTGTTTTATAATAATTATCAAAAAAATACGTTTATATAAAAACTTACGTTTATAAATATTATAAATAATATAGAATATGAATTCATAAAAAGTCTAATAATTTTTATTATAAATATTACATTAATTTATTTATTACAATGACATCGAAATTTCTGAATGAATAAAGTAATAATAAACTGAACTACAAATACATTTTAAACACATAAATACTCCTTTCTATTTTCTACCAAATAATCAAGAGTTTTTTTAAGTATTCTCCTATTTTTTCTACTTAAAACTACCACTATATGTAACCAGTTCTATTTCCGTTATGCAGACACACATGAAATACTAAATAATAACCGAAGAAAATAGTACATTCAATTTTATATATATTTAAAAAATAAAACTAAAATTCTACAAAAAAACTTTCTACTAAAATAATAATATCTACTTACTACTTTCTAGAAAAGACCTATATTCCTTCGGTCAATATAAAAATATTAAAACAGCCAATTTTGATGAGATACACATAATTTTGAAACTTTAGTTAGGTAGGTACCTAACCAAAGTTTCTTTATTACAATAAAACATAAATATAGGTATCTAAATAAATCATTAAAATATACAGCTTGGCAAAACAGTATAATTTACAACTTTTTCTATTCTCATGGCAGTCCAGGACAATTTAGCTCTATAATCAGTCTTGATACGTAGTAACAAGGTGAATATATTATGTAAAACGACGCAATAAGCTATATTATATATACATATAGTCCCTGGTATATAATTTCTTGGTAATGCAAATTTTGTGAAACTTTTTAGTTTAAAATATCAGTCATGTCATTTTAGGTACACTTTGTAGATGACTTCTGTATTACCTAATAAAACTTCGAATAATTTGATTCATTTTATCAGATTTCATAGATAAACTTTAATAATATCATATCATAATAAATAGAATTTTTTGGTACTACATACCTATTTGAGACTGAAAATCAAATTGATAAATATATTGATTACTATTTCAAATAAATATTTTTTCTTATATGTAGGTTTAGGTACAAAGTAAAAAGTATCAAGAACATTTAGTGTGCCATATTAAAATTGTGTGCCAGATTATTTTGACATGATCGATATGGAATTGCCAGTAAAAATAAAAGTAAGTGCGTTATTAGGACAATTTAACCAAGCTGTAAATGTGGTTACTTTTTAATATATTAACCACATTATCTAGGAACTGAATCTTTGAATGTCATAAATATATCATTTATTACCATAAATAGGTAGGTAACCATACTTTTTAAATACCTTCTGTATTTCCTTCTTCTGCTTTTTAAATTTGTGCCCCACACTATTTAAAAACATTGAAACTTTTTAGCGAGCATATATTTTCAAATCAAAGAAATAAATTAGATATTAGAAGCGTATCGCCTACCGTACCTATATTAAAAAGTAAAATAAAATCGTCTTTTTAAATCGGAAATGCTGTCGAAACTTATCAAATAAACAGAAAAGAAAAATAGGAATACCAGACCTGATTTTACAACATTGTAGAAATCACGTAACTGAGATCGTGCAGCCTGATTTAACGCCTAAATACAAGTACTGTCACACTTGCCTTTTTTCCCCTTTACTGAAGAATTGTCCAGAAACTCAACTTAAGCTCGAACTTCATAAATTCACAAAAAAAAAACTATATTAATCAATCGCGAAACAAGCTCTATCCTCTTCCTTTAAAAAAAGTTTCAATGTTTTCTTGGCAACAAATATAAACTGTAAGTTTCTTTTGGTAATGCTACACATGCAGGTTTTTGTCTCAAGTCTGCAGCGTGCTCAGCAGCCACATCGAATTCTTGCATGATGCTCGCAAACATGACAAAACTCATCGTTGTGACCAAAGTTTGACCAATACACGTCCTTTTACCGATGCTGAAAGGTAAGAAATGAGGAATGTTCCTCATAACACTCCATACTTCCTTCTCACTCTCATTCTTTGTTGGTCTTTCTCCATCAGACTCCATACCAGAATCACAAAGAGAGTTTCTGCGAACTTTGACTTTAGTCTTCTCCAAAAATCTTGACGGATCAAATCTCTGTGGCTCTTTCCAATATTCCTCAGACATGTTCAGTTCGTAATTGTTTATGAAGACGACGGTTCCTTTTTCCACTCCAAAACCAGACACGGCAGCGTTTTCGGTTGCGACGTGCGGTACTATCGGTGATGAAGCATATCTTAAACATTCAAGTACGGTAGCTTCGGTATATGGCAGGTTCGGTCTATCAGTAAGGGTAACAGGTCTTTTCCCTTTCGTCAAAGAATCCAATTCAGCTCTGACCTTTCTTCCAACCTCTGGATCTCTTGCAACAGCTGTGAGACACAACATTACCAAATTGCCAACTGAAGAATGTCCTCCTAAGAAATCTTCCAGCATGAAAATGATCGTATTTCTATCAACAGTCGGGTCTTCATGAAGCACACGGAGTAATCCATCCAAAAAGTCATTCTCTGGACCATCCGCATCCATATTCAGTTCTCTCTGTTCTACAATTCTGGATAGGATGAAAGATCTGATATCTTGAGACCAGTTGGACAGTTTATCCAGGTGTTTCTTGTAGAAAGGTGATAACCAAGGCAGGAAATCCAGGGCATATCCTTGATTAATCTCCCAGAAAATCTCATCGAAATGTTCAACGACTTTTTTGAATTCTGCATCATTTTCGGTGTCGAATCTTACATTGCACATGTAGTGACTGAACATGTTCATTGCGCTGGTCATCAGGATCGGTTTTAGGTTGATTGCTGAGTCTGTATGTCTAGCAATTCCTTTCAGTGATTGAATGAGTTCAATGGATTCAAAAGTGGCGACGTCTCCGATGCGAGAGAAGTTGTCTGTGTGTTGTTTGGGTCCGCAGTGACGTCTTGCTAGATTTCGTCTTCTTAGCTGAAGGTTAGACCAATCGCAAAGTGCCAGGGCTGTAACAATAGAAATTAAATATCGTTAGTTGAATTATTTTAACAAGAGCTCGTAATCCTGCTGTCTCAACGCTTAATGTTCTGTCACCGATCACTGCAGTAACCAACTTTCGCTACGGCTAATCGATGGCTGGCTACCAAGTGATAATTTGATGGCATTTTATTTTTGCTCGCAGATGCGCTCGTGGCCCTGTGTACCGGTCCTTTGTGGCCACTTTGTGTCATTTCATTTGCGAGCGTTTTCGTGCTTCGGAAGGCACATTGAGCCGTCGGTCCCGGTTGTTAGTAGCATGGCAGTCGTTAAACCAAGTTGGGAACTTGTGGGCGGTCTATAAAATCGTGATATAAAACAGTGGATCGTCACAACTGAAGTCTGTCTATTTCAACCTGGCAAGAGGCTCATCACCAATTGCATGGGTAAGCAATTAGATCCCAAATTTTTTTGGCAAAATGTAGGTGAATATTTTGTCTCAGCCTACCACTTCGGGAATTAACCGTGACTATATAGTTAGTATGTATTTTACAAAAACTTTTAAATAATTACTTAAAACCCAGAATAATCTTGGGTCGAAGAACGACGGCCTGAAGCCGTTCACATATCTGAATTTCTGTGTATGTCAGGTTGGCGTGAGAGGTGTCTGAATAGTCACAAAATTTGCACCAAATAACTGTACCTAAACTGTACTAAACTGTACCTATGTTAAAAAAACTGTACCTCAAGCAATTCAATATAAATAGAAAATGATATGGACACGCCGTTCTGACGTCAGCTTGGCGCGCATAGTCGTGTATCGCCCCAACGTGTGGAAACTATGTATGTGGAACATAGGTCTATCAATAAACTGTACCTAAACTGTACCTCAGAAAACTGCTATTAAAAAAATTAAAATCACACGTGATATCTGCCAAATCAATCACAAAAAGACTGTGTCTTTTTTTGCATTTTACATTATTTAGATATTTTACAAGAAACCTCTGAAAGTCATCGAAATTTACCTTTGTCAATTTAATTATTCTTGCTATTACGATGATTTTTTTTAAAATTTGAGAGGTGTTTTTTTCTAATGTAAATTATTTTTTTGTAAATTGCACACTGTGTTAATGTAGTCTCATTTATTAAGTATTCAAGGTTCCATTTTGGTGTCATTAAATGACGTTCTTGAATATTTCCAAAATCCTCAGTGCATTTATTGCGGACGGGCCCCTTAAATTAAATCGTCATCGCAAGCATCCTCAAAGCCGTTTGGGAGTTATAGTGGCAGCTGCAGTGCGGCAGTCATGTCTCTCATTCCCATTCCACTAATATTATAAATGCAAAAGTAACTCTGCCTGTCTGTCTGTTACGTTTCCACAACTAAACCGCTGAACCGATTTTGATGAAATTTAGTATAGAGATAGTTTGGGTCCTAGGTTTTTAATTGACTGCGCAAATGGAGAGTACCTAATGATTTTACTCGATAACGATTTCTACGAAGTCATGGGGAACAGCTAGTTGAATATACAAGTGGGAAAAAGAGCGCGTATATCTGGGAACAACTGGGAAGGGAACGTGTCCCTTACAAAATTGGCTCAAATGATTGTTATGAACTCACTTTATACGCCTGAATTCGATGGCATAATCTAAATTAACAAACCATTAGCGCCATCTATTGGGGAATAGCGGAACTAATAAAATTAAAAAGGTAACGTTTGTAAGTTTGTGGGGGTAATCTCTGGATCTACTGCACCGATTTTCAAAATTATTTTACCAATAGAAAGCTACGTTATTGTGGAGTGTTATAGGCTTTTCACAACCATAGGCTGTTGGGCTTTACGTGAGGTTTTTTTAGTCGGTAGTAGTCCGGCATGGCGTCCATGATGAATTCCCTCACGTTAGTAAAAAAAACTTGAGAGGTGTCAAGGGACACCCGGATGGAACGAAGTTCCTTTCGATTAATTAGTGAAGGAATTGTAATATTTTTTTACTACTACTACCACTACTACCACTTACTATCACTTACTGGCACTTACTACCATTTCCTACCACATATTACCACATACTACCACTTACTACCACTTACTGACACTTACTACCACTTACTACCACTTACTACCACTTTCTACCACATACTACTTCTTACTACTACTTCCTGCAACTTACTACCACTTCCTACTGCTTACTACCGCTTACTACAGCTTACTACCACTTACTACCACTTACTACCACTTACTACCACTTACTTACTCCCTAGTCGCGCCTAAAGAAGTTTTACTTCAAAAAGCTGAGTTACTCCCTAGTCGCGCCTAAAGAAGTTTTACCTACTTCAAAAAGCTGAGTTACTCCCTAGTCGCGCCTAAAGAAGTTTTACCTACTTCAAAAAGCTGAGTTACTCCCTAGTCGCGCCTAAAGAAGTTTTACCTACTTCAAAAAGCTGAGTTACTCCCTAGTCGCGCCTAAAGAAGTTTTACTTCAAAAAGCTGAGTTACTCCCTAGTCGCGCCTAAAGAAGTTTTACCTACTTCAAAAAGCTGAGTTACTCCCTAGTCGCGCCTAAAGAAGTTTTACCTACTTCAAAAAGCTGAGTTACTCCCTAGTCGCGCCTAAAGAAGTTTTACCTACTTCAAAAAGCTGAGTTACTCCCTAGTCGCGCCTTAAGAAGTTTTACTTCAAAAAGCTGAGTTACTCCCTAGTCGCGCCTAAAGAAGTTTTACCTACTTCAAAAAGCTGAGTTACTCCCTAGTCGCGCCTAAAGAAGTTTTACCTACTTCAAAAACCTGAGTTACTCCCTAGTCGCGCCTAAAGAAGTTTTACCTACTTCAAAAAGCTGAGTTACTCCCTAGTCGCGCCTAAAGAAGTTTTACCTACTTCAAAAAGCTGAGTTACTCCCTAGTCGCGCCTAAAGAAGTTTTACCTACTTCAAAAAGCTGAGTTACTCCCTAGTCGCGCCTAAAGAAGTTTTACCTACTTCAAAAAGCTGAGTTACTCCCTAGTCGCGCCTAAAGAAGTTTTACCTACTTCAAAAACCTGAGTTACTCCCTAGTCGCGCCTAAAGAAGTTTTACCTACTTCAAGAAGCTGAGTTACTCCCTAGTCGCGCCTAAAGAAGTTTTACCTACTTCAAAAAGCTGAGTTACTCCCTAGTCGCGCCTAAAGAAGTTTTACTTCAAAAAACTTTTCAGAGCGAAACCCTGACTAGCACTACCACTACCACTAGCAAAAGTGTCGTGCCAACTATTGGTAATATTTTTTCCGTCTAGCTAGCCCTCTTTCGCAACGCGCCAAGGAACTTCGTTCCATAAAAAAGAAGACTTCGAAACTACTGAATCGGTATAAAAAAATCTCTCACTGTTGAGAAAACTGTCACACGGCCCACCATAAGGACTGGTGGTCACTGCAGCATATGAACGTTTGCAACACCAGAGGCGCCACACTCGCGCTGCCGACCCTGTAAAAATACATATTTTCATTTCATTGAAGAGCTCGTGGCCCCGCGGACTCAGTGTTCTCTAAACGTAAACGATCACTGCAGTAAGCAACTTTCACTATGGCCAGTCCTTGGATGGGTGACCGTCCATGTGACCGCTTTATGACATTTATTTGAGCGTTTCCGAGCTTCGGAAGTCACGTTAAACTGTTGGTCCAGGTTGCCAGTAAAATGGCAGTCGTTAAGCCCAGTTGAGGGACTTTATGGGCGGTTTGAAAATTTTTCAACAGCAGGCAGTGACAACCTGCGCCTACGCCTGTCCATTTCAACACGGCAATGTGTCACCTATTACGTAGGACAAATTCTCAAAAAGGTGAATGTGGGCATATAGGTACAATGCCTCTGCCTACCCCTTCGGGGATAAAGGCGTGACCATATGTATGTATGTTTGTTTTCATTTACCCACCGCACCGGTACGACATGCACCCTCGAGGGGTTCCCCGACCTCCTCCCACAAACATGATTCCAAGTATGTCACGAGCAAAACCAAAAGGCGTAGCTAGTATTATTATAGACTAGCTGTTGCCCGCGACTTCGTACACTGCATTTTATATGCTTTCGATTCTTTAGATAGATATAACTTTTTTATTTATCAACCGATTGACATGAAACAAACACTAAATGTTAAGTGAAGTAAACCGCAACGCAATAAAGAAAACCGCAATGGAATCGGTTGAGCAGTTGCTGAGATAAGCGTGCACTAACGTACAGACGAACAGACAAACAGACAAAAAATCTAAAAATCATTGTTTTGGGTTCTATTGCGTTTATAAAGCCCCTCTATGTTTTTTTCTTATATAATCTTCAATGTACAGACAGCGACCTGTTACGATTTTATTTTAACTATATGTATTGAATTGATATTGATATTGATAGGCAAAATTATTATCAAGATGACTCAGAATTATTTATTTCATCCAAATTATTTATTGAAAACAAAAAACACGCAATTATTTAATCGTAATCTAAGCGAAATTATCTATGTCAACTCCACCTAGAAATAATTCCGAGCTAAAATTCAAAGTTTCAAATTTCGAACACTTGCACATTCGAGTAGGAAGTTGTGTATTTGACATTAACAATGTTTGGTGTAGAGTTACTTTTTTTTGGCACAGGCTTTCATTGGCAACAGCCATTTCACATAATGCTTGGTCAATTTTTTTTGTAAACAATCGACATTTTGTCTATCTCGTAGCCTAGATTATTGTGATTAAGAGTCCATACGACGACAAATAGTCTATTACTTTGATCTAGATCTCAGGACTCGTGAGGTCTACTGATTTAAAATTTGAACACAGACAACTTCAGTTCATGAACTAAAAACGCGATTACTGATAAAATCCTCGATAGATTTTTGTGTTGAAAATACCTCGATTTCGTGAAATTTTAAGCTAGATCTCGTATGTTATAAGTTTGATTTTAAAATATAAAATATTATAAGAAAGACAATTGTAAAATCTTTATTTGCACTAGAACATTTTTTTCATATTGATTATAGTTTTTTTATAATTAATTTATTTCGTTAAAAGCGCACAAAAACCGATCGCATCTCTCTCTTTCTTGCATGCTAAAATGTATATCTGCTATCTGCTTTTAACAATTTGGCGTCTGGTAGGCTCTTAAGCATCTCACTCACGGTTGGTTTTGAGATGGATAACGGTTTGGTTCCCGAGCGTTCCTGTATTCATGAAGTCAGGTGAAGCTAGTGGTCCCGGCAGCCTGTAACATGGCACTTAAGCCAAATTTAAGGCCAAACGGGGGGTTTGAAAAATTGCAAATGTAATACAAAACCCTATAGGCTGTGTTTCAACCCTTTTTTTAGGTTTAACGTGAGGGAAAATCCTCATGGATATTATGCCGGACTCCTATCGACTAAAAAACCTCACGTAACGCCCAACAGCCTATGTTTGGGAGCCCCGGGTAAGCCCTCGGAAGGATGTCCCAGGACTCCCAACAGACCTACGGCGGCCGCTGCGGCCTCGTCCAGGGGGTGGTTCGGGTGCTATCCCGCGTCTTTGTGGGGGTTTCGGGTGTGATCTAGGGTGAGTTCCTCACGTCACTCTCCGCCCTCTCACCGTCCTCAGGCCCCCAGTCATGGAGGCCTGACTTATTTTCTTACACGTTTACAATGGAATGCAGAAAGCACCGTCAAACTATCTCTATACCAAATTACAACAAAATCGGTTCAGAGGTTTAGGCGTGTAAGCGTAACAGACAGACAGACAGACAGATAGACAGACACACAGAGTTACTTTCGCATTTATAATATTAGTAGGGACTGGACTAGTAGGGACTAGTAGGGATGTTTACCGCGAAGAGTGTAGCTTCCCAACATTAAAAGAATTTTTCAAATCGACCCAGTAGTTTCGGAGCCTTTTCGATTCAAACAAACAATCAAATCTTTCCTCTTTATAATATTAGTATAGAAAAGCCCACACACGTATGCCCTTCGTGGCGCCCCGGCAACTAGAGCCTAATCCAAGATACTCTGTAATCTGAGAAAGTCACCTCAAGGATGAAAACACAGGGCATAGGAGGTAGCGATTTTATAAACAGTTCAATAACGATAGCACAGAGAACTCATCTAAGGGTTCTTAAAAGTCCCGGGGTATCCTTCCGAGGGCTTCCCCGGGGCTCCCAACCGTAGGCTGTTGGGCGTGACGTGAGGTTTTTTAGTCGGTAGGAGTTCGGCTCCAGTAGGAGTCATGGATGCTATTCCATGAAGGATTTTCCCTCACCTTTAAAAAAAAAAGGATAAGTACGTTTGGTCATGCTGCAGTGTAGGATGGTGTGTGACACTAGGATTTTCCTCACGATAAAAAAAATGGTTTCTAACAAAGCTGGTATAGTTGCTGAATAATGGTTTAAGAAGGTCTGACGGAAGGGTGCGAAAGGTTCGTAAGAGGTTCAAATTAAAATATAAATTTTAGTGATTTTAGCAGCCTACTCGTATTTAAGCTGACCTAAAGAAAGTGCGCTTTTAGCACGAAAGCCCGTTTGTACTTATCTTAGACCTTAGATGGGTGATCCGTCTGTGCGAGTGTTAAGCAGTAGACCTTCTTTATCAGATACATGGGAGTCGATAAAACGGGTTGGCTTTAAGCAGCTTAAAAATCATCAACCCGACTGTGCGTATGTAGCACCTTTGGTCATATACTTATTTGCCAGCTTAGTAGCATAAAAAATCTAGAAAAACCTATCAGGTAGGTAATTCCCTTTTTTTAGGTGAGGAAAATCCTACATGGACGCTATATGGACTTCTACCGACTAAAAGCCACATTATATCCTACCTAACAACCTACGGTTGGGAGCCCCGGATAAGCCCTCGGAAGGATACCCCAGAACAGGTAGGTACCTCATACTCACGCCACGCCTTTATCCCCGAAGGGGTAGGCAGAGGCATATTATATGCCCACATTTCACCTTTGTATAATTTGTCCCACCTAATAGGTGGTGAGCCGTATTGCCGTGTTTAAATGGACAGGCGCAGGTTGTGACTGCCGGTTGTTGAAATAAAGCCTTCAACTTAGCTTAACGACTGCCATTTTACTGGCAATCGGTACCAACGGCTTAACGTGCCTTCCGAAGCCCGAAAACGCTCAAATAAATGTCACAAAGTGATCACACCTCATCGTATTTAAATAAGTATTATCAGTTTTCATCCTTTCACATGGATTTAAACGTTAGAATTTTTTAAACGTAAAGAAAAGAAATCGCTCACACTCACGCTTGTCACATAGACCTCGACAGAATCGCACTAGTTTAACTATAGGTCAAGATAATAAAAGAATCAGATGTATGTAGGCCCCATTAAGTTGCAATTTGACTAAGCTACATAATAAAATAATAATTACAAGGGCAACTATAATAGGTAACTCACGTTCAAGGTGGTAGCGTCCTCCTCGTTACAGGTTATTTAGTTTGCTTCTAAATAACCTCCCTGCCTCGGTTTTCCCAAACGCCTACAGTATTGGGTTCTTCAAAAGGGGTCTTAGGAGGTTTTTACAGGGTCGGCAGCGCGAGTGTGGCACCTCTGGTGTTGCAAACGTTCATTGGCTGCGGTGACCACCGGTCCTTTTGGTGGGCCGAATGCTTGTCTGCCACCTTAGTGGTATAAAAAAAAAATAGCATACACATATGGTCACGTCTTTATCCCCAAAGGGGTAGGCAGAGGCATGTTATTTGCCCACATTTCAATTTTGTAGAATTTGGTGGTGAGCCGTATTGCGGTGTTGAGATGGACAAGCGCGAAAGTTTAATCCGATTGACGTTGTCGTTTTTGTTTTATTACAAACTTTGAGCAGATGATCCACGTGACCTAGTGACGTAGTTTAATGCAACAGAGTCACAGACTACAGACACAAGTCTCGCCATAAGCCCCTCTGCACTCTATTTTATAGAGAGAGGATAAAATTATGGTCTAAATTCAAGTAATCAAAAACTGCAAGATTAGATTTCTGAACTACTGGTACATGAAGAAATTGTACGGAACCCTCTCTAGGTAACTCCGACTCGTACTTTTGATTAATTTTAAGTTAGAAATAGAAACACTCAAATATTTTGGGCCCAACGCTGAATCAGTAAAACCTATTTTAATGTGCAGTTGCATCATTCAACAACAAAATTAAAATTAAAACAATAATGTAAACATCATTTGAATTTAGAACGCATCAGCACAAAATTGTAAATGGTGGTATTTCCAATTTGCAATTTATTTTTGACTGCGTATGACAGACGGTTTCACACGGTTTCCCGTTTTCGTGGGAATACGGGAATAAAATATTACCCCCGCGGCTTCGGCCACGTAGAAGTCGTTATCACGTAAAATCATTACCCTCTTTTTGCGCAGTCGGTTAAAAATTGCCTGTGTCCTTTCTAGGGACTCAAACTATCTCTATACGAAATTTCATCTAAGTAGCTTCAGCGGTTTAGGCGTGAAAGCGTAACAGACAGACAGACAGACAGAAAAAAATGACTTCCGCGAATATTATAAAGATTTTAGAGAGTTTGTATTTTTGTTTGTTTGAACGGTAATATTACAAAGATTTTTGAGAGTTTGTATTTTTGTTTGTTTGAACGCTAGGATCTCAGGAACTACTGGTTCTGGAGAATATACGCGACGGGAATACACGCGACGAGAAACCTCTCTCTTTCTCTCTCTCTCTCACGTAGTAATTAATGTTAACGACGCGAGGCTATGGGAGCAAATGCGACGGGAACGAGTGATACACTCTCTACTACTAGAACTATTTCCGCATTATAATATTAGTAGTATTCACCGGGGATAACGCAGCTTCCCAACAGTAAAAGAATTTTTCAAACCGGTTCAGTAGTTTCGGAGTCATATTTTAAGAACACCACAACAAATTTTAAAAAATATGAATATGAAATACTGTGGCCGCCCCTGCGTTGGCCGCCTCCACAACATGCTGCAAGTTTGTAAAAAAGTGATGCATGCATATTGGAATTGTTTGCTACGTTTCAAGCATCCGGCATATATATATAAATTCCGGCATATATATTGAAAGCCGTAATTATATACCTAGACGTAAAAAACAGTTTAGATGTGTTTACGGATGGAATAAGTATGTAAAAGAGGCGCATAGGCAGGCTAGGCGTGACTACTTATTGTATGTGTCGGAGGGCAAGCCGGAGAGTGGGCTTATTTATAATAAAATGTGTGATAGTCGCAGATTGTTTAAATCACGTCTTAAATACTGCCAAAATAATCAAGATCAAATAAGGATGGACTATCTTGCTTCACAACACGCCTCCAAAAAGTTCCACAAATTCTGGACTGGGACTAAACAATTAGATGGTCGAGTCAGCCTGCCAGTCACCGTGGATGGCATTAGTGACCCGAAGCTCATAGCTAATGCCTTCAGGAGTCACTTTCAGGTGGAGGCCTGTGTGTCGTCGGTGTTGGGTGCTGAGGATCATCGGTCAGTTCAACACTCTACTCGGTTTTCTGGAAGGGATGTAGCGAATATTATCAATGGTATGAAGAGGGGAAAATCACCTGGCCATGATGGGCTCAGCATCGAACACTTGCAGCACGCAGGGGTCAACCTGCCTAGAGTGTTGGCCCTTCTGTTTACCCTGTGCCTGCGTCACTCATACTTACCGACTGCCCTCATGAAGACGGTGGTTGTGCCAATAGTTAAGAACACTGCTGCTGATTCGTCAGATAAGGCCAATTACAGACCGATATCTCTGGCCACCGTAATAGCTAAAGTCCTTGACGGGTTACTGGATCAGCAATTGGACAATTTCACGTGTCTAAATGGTACCCAATTCGGTTTTCGGGCCGGATTGTCTACAGAAAGCGCCATACTGTCTCTACAGCACACTGTACAGTATTACCTGAAGAGAAAAACGCCTATTTATGCATGTTTCCTGGATTTATCCAGGGCTTTCGATCGTGTTCTATATAACAGGCTCTGGGCAAAGCTTAGGGGCTCTGGCGTCCCTGATGATCTTGTGGACATTTTCGCCTACTGGTATAAGAACCAGCGGAACTTGGTTAGGTGGGGGGACGTCTACTCTGATGAGTATGCTGTGCAGTGTGGGGTGAGGCAAGGGGGGCTGACATCACCGAGACTATTTAACATATATGTTAATGAACTGATTGGGGAGCTCAGCAGCACTCATGTTGGATGCCATGTAGATGACGTATGTGTCAATAACTTGAGTTATGCTGATGACATGGTGCTGCTGGGACCTTCGATTGGCGGTTTGAGGCAGCTGGTGGGTAAGTGTGAGCGTTATGCTGCGGAGCACGGTTTAAGGTACAACGTTAGTAAGAGCGAGTTCATGCTTTTTAAAGGTAGTAACAAGGAACCTGACTATATACCGCCCTTATTGCTCGACGGAGTACCATTGAGTCGTGTTTCGCAGTTTAAATATCTAGGTCATATAATGACTGAGAAGCTATGTGACAATTCGGATATTGAAAGGGAGCGCAGGGCATTGTCGGTTCGCGGTAATATGTTGGCGCACAGGTTCGCTCGGTGTACTGCAGAAGTAAAAGTTACATTATTTAAAGCTTATTGCCAAACTTTTTACACCAGCGGCTTGTGGGCCAACTTTACCCAGAGGGCCTACAATGCCTTGCGAGTCCAGTACAATAATGTGTTCAGGGCACTGTTTCGGCTCCCTCGGTACTGCAGTGCTTCCGGTATGTTTGCTGACGCGGGTGTAGATGACTTCTATGCGATTATGCGAAAGAAAGTTGCGTCGGTGGTGCGGCGGGTTCGGGGGAGCCGGAATAGTGTATTAATGATGATAGGCCAACGAACAGACTCTGTGCTGATGGCTAGGTTTACTGAGCTCCATGTGAGGCGAGTTGGGTAGGTTTGGGGTACAGAGGACATGCTAATAACTGAATTTAACTGTATTGATATATATATATTTTTGATTTGTTATAATATGTTTGAATTTAATTATTAATTTGTTTTATTTTAATTTATTTTAATTTGTTTAATTTTAATTTTATTGGTTTTATTTTAATTTATTTCAATTTAATTTGATTTTTAATTTATTTTAATTTATTTGTTTATGACATTATTTAAAGTTTTTTTAGGACATTTTTAATTTTATTGAATTTTATTAATTGCTTAGTTTGTATGAGGAACTTTATGGACATTGTCTGAGAATAAATAATTTTTATTTTATTTATTTATTTTTTATATAGTAAATTTCTGATATAATTTCAGCAAATACCATAATTATTCTTGTGAATAAGTTGAATAAGTTGGAGTGTTAATATTAGCATACTTATTAGGTAATCTACTATCGTCAAGGTTATTAACTGATGATTTGTGCATTTGTCTGCAAAGTTTGAATTTCTCGCCCTCTGATTTGCCGCCCCCCTGATTTTGCCGCCCGGGGCCCGGTCCCCGGCTTGCCCCCCCCTAGATCCGGGGCTGGGCCGAACTAAGCAACCTTTTGAACTAGAAAAAAAAACTTTACAGAAAATGCGCCATTGCAGCAGATCACCTACATTTTTTAATGATAATAAAATTTTGTTTACTGGGATCTTTGTAATACCGAGTGGTGCTAAACTAAATACAGTAAAACCGGCCAAGTGTGTGTCGGACTTTCGCATAGAAGGTTCCGTGCCAAAAGACGTGTAAAAATCAAGTTTTTTGTTTGGGACGGCTTCTAAAAATGAAGTTGGTTGTATGGTACCCCCTTAAATATTATTATTTTTCAGATTTCATTCATAGTAAAGTAGTAGTAAAGAAAAATGAAAGTTGAAGAAGCAAGTGAGGTGTGTATGGACCGTGCCGTGTGGCGCTCGGTTCTTTCTGCCTACCCCGCAAGGGATTTGGTGTGAAGATAGTAGTAGTAGTAGTAATAGTCATTCATAGTTTACTTTGTTGATATAGCGGCAACAGAAATACATCATCTGTAAAAATTTCAGCTTTCTACATCATCTGTAAAAATTTCAGCTTTCTAGCTATCATGGTTTCTGAGATACAGCCTCTTGACGGAAAGACTGACAGAGAGATCAGCGGCGAAGTCCTTTATTTGAATAGGGTCCCGTTTTTTACCCTATGGGTACGGAACCCAAAAAAGAAGGCCAAGGGCAAGTCGGGCTCGCGCACTTAGGGTTCCGTACCAAAAAACTGAAAAAATATCACGTTTGTTGTATGGGAGCCCACTTAATTTATTATTATTTTTCCGATTTTAGTATTTGTTGTTATAGCGGCAACAGAAATACCTGATCTGTAATATTTTCAGCTCTTTAGAACACGATCTGAGCTTATGATCCGAGAAAGGATCTAGGATACTTTTGATCACGCTATTTTGCGGGGTTCCTTTGGGAGAGGGGATGAAAGACAAAATGGGGTTTTCAGTTGTAGGTAGTTAACAGATTTCAAATATTTTTTTAGTGTCAGAAAAGGAGTACCTACTTTTGGATTGTTCCACACAAGTTTCAATACTGAGGGTTTTGTAGTTCAAACCAAGTAATTAGAGCATCTACACTTTCACTAAACGTGGAATTCAAGTGTTCCCTAATCTCTTATGATTAACTAAACCGGCTTGTTTGCTTAATCATAAGAGATTATGCAATTGGGTCGTTTTATACGCTCCTAGGAGTCTGATGTTAAAAAAATACCTCTCCTTCTTCATCTTCTTTCCTTATATTAATGGCCCCGTCGTTTACTAACGATTACGCCAACGTCAAGGTAGAGAATATATTTACTAGTTTGACGTTCGGTTTTGAAACATTTGTTCGATATACCTCTTCTTGCATACACCTTAAATATGTGACGTAAACGAAGCTGCAAGGGGCCAGATAGTACCTACTCAATATAACTACAATTCAATTATTTATTGAATTCTTAAGTTCTTTTAGGGTTCCGTAACCAAATGGTAAAAACGGGAGCCTATTCGCCGACCGTCTATCGGTCACGAGGCGGTATCGTAAACCGTGATAGCTAGAGAGATGAAAATTTTACAATTGATGTATTTCTGTTGCCGCTATATCAAACAAATACTAAAACATAAAATAATCATAATTAAGAGTGGCTGCTCAGCCGCTATTTATCAAACACTAGCGGACGTCACGCGGTTTCACCCGCGTGGTTCCCGTTCCCGTGGGAATACGGAAATCAAATATAGCCTATATTCACCGCAAAGAGTGTAGCTTCCTAACAGTGAAAGAATTTTTCAAATCGGTCCAGTAGTTCCGGAGCCTATTCGATGCAAACAAACAAACAATCAAATCTTTCCTCTTTATAATATGTATTAGAGATCATGGTTTTGCCTTTTTTAGGTACGGAACTCTGTATGCGCGACTTCGACTCGGACTTCGGTGGTATTTTTATTTTCTCACCAGTAATGCAGAATGAATAGCGCTTACTATTGTTTTGCAAAATTCTTGTAACCAGTATTGCATAGAACTTTTTAAGTCTTGCCTAATTTATTTTATGTAAAATCAAAATAAATGACGTGTCAATAAAATAAGTAAAACACTGCTTGTAAAATCGGCAAAGTGCGAGTCGAATCGAGCACGGAGGTTTCCGTACCAAAAGTGGTTAAAAATATTACGTTTTAGTCCCTCTCTATGAAATAGGGTGCAGAGGGGCTTATGTCAAGACTGTCTTTAGTCTGTGACTCTGTTGCATTATATTACGTCACTAGGTCACGTGGATGATCTGTTCAAAGTTTGAAATAAAACAAAAATGACAACGACAATCGGAGTGAACTTTCACTTTCATAGAGGGGCACTTGGGTGAGACCGTCTCACGGCTTCTTATTTTGTATGAGAGCCCCTTATACATATTTTTTTATGTTTTTAGTATTTTAGGAAACAGAAATACATAATCCGTTAAAATTTTAACTGTCTTACTATCACAGTTCATGAGATATCGTCTGGTGACAGACAAACGGACAGTCTTATTTTTACACTTTAGCTATGAAACTCTAAAAATAACTAACTCTCTCAAATTCTCTTTATTAGATTATCACTAGCTGTCCCGCGCAACTTCGTTTGCGTCACATAAGAGAGAGTAAATAACCCGTTCCCGTCGCATTTACTCCCGTCAGAATGATTTCGTTAGCGAGAGATATTTCCCGTCGCATTATTGTAGAAATTGCGCATATTCATGCATATGACGTGGACAACCGGCGTACGTCGCCGGCAGAATAGTAAGTCGACCAAAAAAAGCGAGGTCAAACGGGATAAAAAGTATCCTATGTCCGTCTCCTGGTTCTGAGCTACCTCCCCACCAATTTTCAGTCAAATCGGTACGGCCGTTCTTGAGTTATAAATAGTGTAACTAACACGACTTTCTTTTATATAGATATATAGATTGTAGGAGAGCTTTTTTTTTTAACGTGAGGGAAAATCCTTCAAAGATGCTATGCCGGACTCCTACCGACTAAAAAACCTCACGTAACGTCCAACAGCCTTCGGTTAGGAACCCCGGGTAAGCACTCGGAAGGTTGTCCCAGGAATTGTAGGAGAGCTTAAGCTATTATTTTTGGCAGAAACTAAGTTTTTTATGTCGTTTTAAGACAAGGTGGGGTTTTACAACACGGCCTACGCCCAGGAGCCCCGGGTAGGCCTTCGGAAAGATGTTTCAGTAGAAAAGACAAAGTGAGTTGGTGAAAAACTGTCAAGTTAAATACGTTAAAGCTTTTTGACATCTAACTATTTTCCATACATATAGTAACAAGAAAGCCGTGAGATCGTTCTCACCAGACTGCCCCTCTCTAACACGTTTATTGTGAAAGTGAAAGTTCAATCCGATTGACGTTGTCATTTTTGTTTTATTTCAAGCTTTGAACAGACGATCCACGTGACCTAGTGACGTAATTTAATGCAACAGAGTCACAGACTACAGACAAAGTCTTGACATAAGCCCCTCTGCACTCTATTTCATAGAGAGGGGCTGTCAAGTACGTATAATAAAATGATAGAAAAGTCAAAACAGTACATTGGAAATATTTAAAAAAATACCGCTGGCTGTTCAACATAAGATACCGAAGCCGAAAATATAGTTAGAAAAAATTTTGTCTGTTTGTCGGTTTGTCTGTTTGCTTTGCTTTGTCCGGATGGATCTCAAAAAGTGCTCTATGTGCTGCAAACATAACTAGGGATAGGTTCTTCAAATAGGCTGTATATCACTCTATGTTTTGGTGAGAATCGCATGAAAATTCGTTCAGTAGTCTTTGAGCTTATCGCAAACAGTGGTTTCGGACTTTCTTATAAGAATTGTTTTGATTGACTTTGGTGTATGTATGTAAGAATTATTTTGATTATAACGTTTTAAATTACTATAAGTTCTACAACAAAAAATTGAGCTCCATTTTTTCTACTTTTAGGGTTCCGTAACGAAAGGGTAAAAACGGAACCGTATTACTCAGTCTCCGCGGTCAGTCTGTCTGTCTGTCTCCAGACTGTACCTATCTCATGAACCGTGATAGCTCATACAGTTAAAAGTATCACAGATGACGTATTTTTGTTGCCGCCATAACAAAAATGAGGAGTGCTCCCATCCAAAAATCGTGATTTTTCTCCGTGCGCGAGTCCATCTCGCACTTGGCGGGTTGTAGGGCCGCTTTAACAAGAAATACAAAAATAAGGAAAAAAGGGGGATACCTACATATAGGGGGTCCATACAACAAACGTTATTTTTGCCGTTTTTTGGTTCGGAACCATCCGTCTCCTACTCGCACTTGGTCTTTTTTTTTCAATACACTTCGTACGACACTATGCTCATCGCGTCCATGAGACAAAATATACATAGTAAAATGTGGGCCGTGCCTATCTCCTCAGGGAAAAGAAAAAAAAAAATACCTAGTTTACGCAGATCTAGATATTAAGTTTAAAAATTTTCAGTATTATTTAGATTCCTCACAACTTTTTCTCATCAACAAGTTCGTCATACGTAACTCTACCTACATGGTTTCCAAAATCCGAGACAGAGAAAAGCTCCTTAAAAAAACTTAATCAGACTTGTTTCAATTAAAAAAGTCGTGAATACGTGTGTGGGTATGTGGGTAGGTATTTATATCGATTTTTCCTGCAATTTTTCGTACTATAAAATAAGCGGCGCACTCTAAACTTTTTCTTTTTTTCGAAATGTCAGCAGCAAAAAGTCCTTCAGCAACTCTTTTTCTTCTAACAAAAAAAATTGACACAGAAAAACATAAAAAATTGAAAATAGTACACAAAAAACATCAATTAATCAAATCAGTCTATGGCAGTTCTGCTGGACGTAGGCCTCTCCCACGCTACGCTAAAAAAAAAGAATAACATGGTCTCTGAAAATGGCATAAAAAAGAAAAAAGAAGTTTAAAAAAAGAATACTCACAGTTATTCCTGTCACCAGCAAACAGTTGATGGAATCGTAAGAAGTCTGGACGGCCACCGAAAAACTTGCCATTCTGATTTAGAACCTCCCGGATCAGTTCTAAATTGTTGACAACCAAACACTTTGTAGCTCCCAGTTTGATGCTAAATATATCGCCATATTCCTTCGCTAACTCCGTGAAAGACTGGAAAGGCGACTCACACTTTCCCAGAAGGTGTAAACTACCTATAACCGGGAAAGGGGTCGGTCCCGGTGCCTCTTTTAAAACAACCGTCTTACTGTCTCCATACTTAGTAATTTTGTTACAAGTAATGGTGTTTTTAAAATAGAATTTATAAAACACGACCAAAAGGACGGCTATCAAAAATAGTGCACTCATCATTTTTTCTTTTAAAAAAAGATTTTTTGAATTTCGAGTGACTACACCGGCGGGAACTACTGGTTCGGTAGCACTGAGTACCGAACGCAGTGGCAGCCATATTTATACTGATCGCGCCAAATTTGCATTTTCAATTTGAATTTACAAAGTGTTTCTGCGTTGACTTTATGGTAAAATACTGAATATTTTTTCGTTTCATAGAAACTATTGACGTATTATCCCCGAAAATAAAATTTTGAACTGTTTTAGATCTGTATAAGTAGGTAGGTACTCTACAATAAGATGATCTAAAATTTATTCTTCTGAATGCGGACCAGAGCACTACCGTAAGTAACCGAATAGACTGGTAGTAGGCCTGCCCTTATTTATGAGTGGAAATCCCACGGATGCTCTACCGGGTTCCAGCCACCTAAAACTACGCGTTGCCCTACATTTATTTACTGGACCGGCCGGGGCTAGAAAATTACTCGGAAGGATGTGCCAGGATTTCTGGCAGACTTGGGCTACTATCCCGCTTCTTTGGCGGTTATTTCGATCGTTATCTTTCTTTTCGCTATATGTTATACTGCAATTGCTTCTTAGCTATGTTTTTTTTTGTTTAAGGTGAGGGAAACTTCTTCATGGATGCTATGCCGGACTCCTACCGACTAAAAAACCTCACGTAACGCCCAACAGCCTACGGTCGTGAGCCCCGGGTAAGCCCTCGGAAGGATGTCCCAGGACTCCCAGCAGACCTACGGCACCCTACGGCTACCACTGCGGCCTAACCTAGGGGTGGTTCGGGTGCTATCCCGCATCTTTGGGGCGTTTTCAGGTGTGATCCCGCTTCTTAGGGGTAGGGGGGCGTGAATTCTTCACGTCACGCTGCCGACATGGGCCTGCTTCTGTAAGGACGGTGAGCAGCCCCCTCACTGTCCTCAAGCCCCCGGTCATGGAGGCCGATTGTCTTAGGCGAAGACACGTCGGCGGTGCCTAAGCCGCCGGCACGTTTGGGCGTTTTTATTATTTTTCAATCGAATACTTACGAACTTTTTCGTTTATAAAAGAAACTAAACTTCAAAAGTAGTTTCAATTCAAAGAGAAATAATTTCAGGTTTAAATAAAACAAAAAGTAAAAATCTTTAATATAAAACATACAAGACCGACCTAGAGTTCCGTACCCAAGAACGGGAGCCTTGGAAAATTATTGGATTTCCATTGTTCGTCTGTCTGCCACCAGACTGTATCTCATGAACCGTGACAGCTAAATAGTCGAAATGCAACGCTCGATTACAAAAAATATGTACTGAAATCAGAATTTTTTTTTTTTTTTTTTTTTTTAATTTTTAGAAAGGAAGAAAGAAATAAATTAATTCTGGCACAAACAATGATCATAAGAAAATTAATAAATATTTTATACTTATTTTAATACAACAAACGTGATTTTATCCGTTTTTTGATACGAAACCCTCCGTGCGTGAGTCCGACTCGTACTTGGCCGGTTTTTAACCACCAATTAGAGATAGTACAGATGTCAACCTACATACTAAATTCGCTGAGGCTAAGCACACATAGACAACTCATTCACAGACACGAGTTCAGGCGCTCTCCACCGAATTTTCGATACTGATTTGTGAGTGTTTGTAGCAGAGGGAAGGTGTGAAAAAAAAAGAACGTACATGAGTTTTCCATCTGTACTATCTCTAATTTGTGCGCCTACCCTCTGCTACGCACACTCGCGCACAAATCTGTATCTAAAATTCAGCTGAAACCATAGATTTAGAATTTTTCGCTACTCTCAATAGATACACATAGCGTGCGAGTGAGACCTCATTTACCAGTACACATAGCTCGAGAGGAAAAGAGATAGCAACTTGTGTACTCTTAATTTATCACCCTAGCACCCGTGGTGATAATATGTCATTCATATTTTACAATATTCTGTAGTGATCTTACGAATAAAATGGAAAATTTAATAGTTTCTACGATGGTGTCGAGTTCAGTGTGTGAATTTGATATTAAATAACATATATAGATATTCATATATTCATTTTCACACATAGATATTTCTTTTTTGGTATTGTTTTCTATCTGACACTGTTTATCTTGTACATTCTAAATCTATGGCTGAAACCGCCTCGTGTCTGTGAACTCAGTGGGCGTTGTTGTTGTCTATGTGTGCGTAACCTCAGCGAGTTTAGTATGTAGGTTTCTATCTGTACTATCTCTAATTTGTGAATTATCTGTGTAAAAATTCACCTCTATCGCTCATAATTTTCCGTAACAATTGTGCATTGGTACCTACGCAATTGTGAAACTCATGGCTTAAACAAGCATGTGTCCTCCCTTCTTAGCGACTTGTACAAACATACAATCCACTCTCTATGCAATAATGTCAATGTAACATGTATATTTTCATATAAAATACACATATTTCAATGTTTCAGAAAGTAATTATTCGAAGTAAAATGTGAAAACTATCAGTGACAGAAACAAGAAGCCGTGAGATCGTTCTCACCCGACTGCCCCTCTCTAACACGTTTATTGTGAAAGTTCAATCCGATTGACGTTATCATTTTCTTTTTATTTCAAACTTTGAACAGATGATCCACGTGACCCAGTGACGTAGTTTAATGCAACAGAGTCACAGACTACAGACAAAGTCTCGACATACATAAGCCCCTATGCATTCTATGCTCTATGCGGCTAAAACCAGCCTAGTGTGAGTTGGCACCGCGGATGGAGGTTTCCGCATCGAAAAACGGCCAAAAATTGAAGTTTGTTTAATGGGAACATACCTACTTCAAATATTTTCTTTTCTTTTTTAACCGACTTCAAAAAAGGAGAAGTTTCTCAGTTCATCTATTTGTTTTTTTTATGTATGTTCACCGATATTTCCATCAATTATAAATGGATTTCAATTTTTTTTGTGTTGAATAGGGTCTACTTCTGAGTAAGAACTTTTTTTTGTTTTTGTTCTTATAGCGGCAACAGAAATGTATCGTCTGTTGAAAATTTCAGCTCTACGGCTATCGCGGGTCCTGAGATACAGTCTCATGACGGACAGACAGACAGACAGACAGACGGACGGGGAAGTCGCATGAATAGCGTCCCATTTTTTAACCTTTGGGTAAGAAACCCTAGTAAACGAAGTTGTGCAAATCGGACTTGCGCATTGAAGGTTCTGTACCAACAAGAAGCCGGCCGTGCAGTCTCACCCGACTGCCCGATGCCCCTCTCTAAAACGTTTATTGTGTAAGTGAAAGTTCAATCCGATTGTCGTTGTCATTTTTGTTTTATTTCAAACTTGGAACAGATGATCCACGTGACCTAGTGACGTAGTTTAATGCAACAGAGTCACAGACTACAGACACAAGTCTCGCCATAAGCCTCTCTGCAATCTATTTTATAGAGAGGGTCTAAAATGGCCTACTTACAAACTTATTTTGGTTTTTAATGAAGACCGAGAAACGTACTTATTGATATTTTTTTAAAACAAGATGGTCAAGGAATTTAGGTACAGACCTGAATTAATTTTAAAGGGTTTTGTAAACATATTTTTTAGGGTTTCGTACCCAATTGGTAAAAACGGGACCATGTTACTGAGTCTACGCTATCTGACTATCTGTCACCAAGCTATATCTCTGGAACCGTGTTATCAGAACCAAAGATAATATCGACGTAGGAAAACGTATTTGCTGTAAGTAGCTAAAATGGCGTAAGTAGACTAAATACATAACCAGATTCAGATTTTTTTTCTGCGTCGAATGGTCTGGGTCTCATATCGCTACGACGACAAAATTTTATAAAATTGGGTATTAATTTGCAAAGTTTACGTGTTCAATTTGCTGTAAGTGTCTCAAAAACCGGTGTTTTATAACTTTTCTTACTTACAGCCAAAAGTTCGGTTTATTATTAAACATCTGATAAGATTTACAGCATTCTTATGGCCTGTCAAATGCCCAAAAAATACTGGCAAATATTCCTTACAGCATTTTTTGGGCTGTCAATTAAAAAAAGATTACTTACAACATTCTTATGGTCTGTAAATGGAACTCAAGATACAAGTACAGCACTTTTCTATGGATGCTTTTGAAATCATCAATCAGTTACTAGGTACATTTTAACTAGTTATAAATACTAAGAAAATAAGAAAAAACTATTTTTTAAGCTATGAATTATTTAGTTAATGAACAATTAAGGCATTGTTCTATGTCATTTTATTATAAATCGGTTACGGCATCAAAATATAGCCCGCACGTTTCAATAATTCTGAAGCGCTCGTGGCCCCGCGGACTCAGTGTTCTGTAAACGATCACTGCAGTAAGCAACATTTACTATGGCCGGATATGGATGGGTGACCACCACGTGGACCACTTTGTGACATTTATTTACGAGCGTTTTGTGCTTCGGAAGGCACGATAAACCGTTGGTCCCGGTTGTCAGTAAAATGACAGTCGTTAAGCCAAGTTGAAGGCCTTACGGGCGGCTTGAAAAATTTCAACTGTGGGTCGTCACAACCTGCGCCCGGGTCGGCAGCGCGTGTGTAGCGCCTCTGGTGTTGCAAACGTCTATAGGCTACGGTTACCAACCTTCCGGTGGGCCGTAAGCTTGTCTGCCACCTAAGTAGTATAAAAAAAAAAGAAAAACCTAACTTCAGTAGTGGTAGAACAATACAATAGTGGATTTACTTCAAGGCATTTGTTAAATTTATCTTGAGATCGCCTGTAAGTGGTACGTCTACTAATTGACAGATAACATCATTGCAAACATAGGCGCAGGACTTGACCAGTTGACCACATCTTTACTGTTCGGTAGATTGTACAGGAGACAAAGGAGTAAAATATAAGTCACTGTATGGCTTTCATAGACTACAAGATAGCCTCGACTCTATCAAAACCTGAGCAGTTCTGGATGTACTGCAAGATGTCGTTATGCTCGTACGAGACCGCCACGACACGACTACCCAGCTGGAGGATCAGCCAACTAATTTCATTGAACTGCGCAGAGGTATGAGACCGGGACATGTAATATTCCCTAAGCTCCTCACCATCGCTCTCAAATACATTTTAATGGATGGGGAATGAATATAAACGGCAAACGCATCTCGCAACTTGGGTTGGGATGCTGCACAGTCAAAGAAGCATTTTGTCGCGTTGGTCTTGTCATAACCTGGATAAAGTTAAGCATGTTCGCTCATTCATCATGATGAATGAGCATGTCATGTTCTAAGTCAAAGGTCCGAGCCTTGAGGTTTTCCAGGAATACAATTTGTGCAGATCATTATACTTGAAAAAAAAAAAAGGATCCACTTGGACCGGGCAGCATTTAACAAACTCCATCGGTTTTTCTTTTCGCCTATACCGCAGTGCCTGAAGACAAAAATCTGCAATCAGTGCGTTCTACCAATAACAACGTATGGTGCCGAGAAGCGGACACTTATGGTGGGCTGGTCCATGCCCTTAAAGTTCAACAACGAGCCATGACGTGAGCTATGCTTGGTGTGTCTCTGAGGAATAGAATTCGAAACGATGCTATCCGTCAGAGAACGAGAACGGTCGACATGAGCTATGTCGACTCGACTTTTGGCGCATGGCGTGTGTTGTAGCGTTAATTGAGATAGGCCTATGGCCAGCAGTGGCCTGTCATAGGCTGAATATAAATTAATATTATTCTAAGTAGGAACATTGAATATTACACAAATTATACTCTTAACATAATGTAAGTATTTATGGATCAATCAAATCAGCCTATGACAGTCCACAGCTGCGGGCCTAAAAAGGCAACATAGCGCGTTTCATTCATAACAGATTCATTTGCAGAGTTGCACAAGAAATGCTTTAGAGATAACATTAAAAAATGAATCTTTGCAATTCTCCCAACATATTCGAAATCGATGTTGCTGCTCTAAAAAAATACAGGGAACCGCCGAATTGTAAAAGTATTTTGCCAATATTACTACGTAAAACGATAGTTTTTATATATAGTTTATATATAGTTTCACTATATATCGTGATTTTCATCTATAGAATATAAAATAAGTAAAAATGAAGCATTAAATTACATAATTCATGCACTTTATTTTTTAGTGTGGTCGCTCGTAATTTACGCCAGACATTATTGCATCTGTCATAGGTGTCATGTCATTGTCAATTTGATCAATAATTGTACTACCCGTTCGCTCTAACTTTGCCGCTGGCGTAGAGGCGTATACCCAATTGTTAATTAGACGAAGTAAATTGACAGTAGCTAATGTCACTTCGTCATAGAAACTATGCAACATTGTATGAAGAAGTGACATTAGTTGCTGTCAATTTACTTCGTCTATTTAAAAAATCGACTTTATTATGGAGCCGAGCGGCAAAGTTAGAGCGAACGAGCAGTAGCTAGAAAACTTTATGTATTGTTTCAAAGAGATAATATTGTGGTTTCTGTGACCTAGGCATCAGTTTCAAGCTTGAATTCAACACCAAAAAGAAAACAAGAAATTGTATCAAAGAATATAGTAAATCTACTTCAACGATAACGACGGCACCAATATATGAAAAAAGATGTCTTTCTCTTTCCGTGATTGAATTAAAATAATTGATTACTAACGTGCTATCCTACACTCTGAGGCAATCAAGATTTATAAACAAGGGACATTCGTCACATTCAAGTCCTTTGCAAGATCCAAAGCTCAACTTTATTACATGTACTTATTGTATCAAAATAAAAATCAATAAAAGGTAAACAAAATTATAATTCAATAATTAGTTACATATTTATTTCATAGTTCTTAATGACTAGATTGCAAATTATCTTATAATTAGGTCGTCCTTACCAAAGCTTTTGCTAGAGCATGTGATGTGTCCTTTATTCTGCAGTCAATCGGCTACTACCAGGGAATCAGGGCCGGGTTTAGTTTTAGGGTGTTGTAGGGTCAATCCGGAATAATGGCAAATAATATATCTGTCTCGATATGTAGGTCTTCTTTGCTAGCCCAAAAGGGCTTGTAAATCCAACAATTAATGCATTCCGGACCCATAGCACATCCCATAAGCTACCACTGCGGATGCCATGTGAACTTAGAAGGACCCGTGGCACTCCCCGAAACATTGTGACATGTAGGTAGTCCAAAAAGGTTATTTATACTGTTGATTGATAACACTTGGTGGAACCTGCTGCTCATATTGAATAACACCACTTATACTGTTCTACAACATTTATTTACAACTGACTGGTTTCGCCTTTCGGCATTCTCAAAGGTAAGGTTGTTATAACTTGATGACCACTATATCATGTTAAAAGGCTGAGGTGACATTATAAGTATCTTAGAGTATTTATTAGGTTTAGGTATATAATTATATACCTAATGTCACCTTAGCCTTTTGATTTTAATCAAAGGCTAAGGTAATTAATGAAAACAACCAATAAACTCAGGGACAGACTTCTCAAAGTTCCTTAACTCTATGTTATGTCTTTTAGACATTTTCCAGGGTCGGCAGAGCGACTGTATCACTTGTGTTGAAAACGTTTTCAACTACCTGGGTTACATACCTACGGTTACACTGGTATGAAAACTCACTCACTTGTACTATTCCACAACTTTTATTATAATTTTTATAATGCCTAACCGGTTTCGCTATTATAGCATTCTCAAAGGTCCTTTGAGACCTTTGAGAATGCTATAATATGCCATAATGTATAACAAGTTCCATCAAGTGCCAACAATCAAAAGTATAAAGGTTACACTGTTCATTAATGAAAATACTAGTTTATCTTGACGTGTACGCTTTAAAAAGTTTCTATAGAGTCCCAAGTCTGCAATTTTGTCCAAAAGAACTTAAAAACACACAAATGACATAAAATGCTAAATTTAAACGAGAAATCTTAGTCCCCCCCTTACCAATATAATAATTCACCAATTTGAACATAGAATTTGACATTATTAATAAATAATTATTCATGGATGTGGCCATTTTATGAATTTCCATACAAAACTGTCAATTCAGATGATTTACAATGAGATTCTTCAAGACAATTTAGTGAATGACAATTTAGTGAAGAGAAACACTATATGATCCATAAAAGAAACGTACAATGTGGCCTTTTTAGGCCCACTGGACCCACTTCTCTCCATTAACGCCACAACACACGCCATCGCCATGCGCCAAAAGTTGAGTCGAGCAATGTTAAATGCTGTAAGTTTGTTATTTTGTTTAATATTAAACAAAAAAACAAACTTACAGCATTTAACTTGTAACACACATACAAACGATTCTTTATTTATACCAATTAAGTGGTATCAGTATATTACCAGAGCAGTCTTACATCTTTTTAATGGTATGTCATTCATTAAATATTTCAAGTACAGCGTTTTAAAGGTCTGTAAATATACACAACTTAACTATCGCCATAGAATTCACTAATTGCTGTAAGTAGTGAAAAGCCTACTTTCAATAACTTTAATCAAAATATTTTCATTGCCGTTCATGCGTAGTCCAATAACAAAACTGTGTTCCAAAAATCACGTATCTGTCACTAATAATTAAAAAGATATGATTTTTTTCTAACTTTTTAAAAGTTTTTTGGCTCTGGTGAAAAGTTGGGGTTTTGCTACTTACAGCAAATACGTTTTCTTACGTCGATATAATAGTATTACACACAGATCGGCAACTCCCTGCCTCCCACCTGAAGCTTCCCCATCCCCCCACCAAAATTAATGTGTCGATTCCCGTGTCACTACTTGAGAGAGTGTCACTGCGTTGCATTACGTATTACTACCTACGTTCTTTGTGCTATTGCTTTGGTTTAACTTGTGCTTAGCCGAAGGTAGGTTTGAAAAAAAAAGTACCTACATACATGAGATTGCGTTCTGTTCCTTATTATTTTGTTTCCATAGCTAGTGACCCTTGAATACTCACACACACATTGAAGCTTGATTTAAGCATTCACATTACGTCTATATTAGTGTGGGTCAAATGATCATTTTTGTATGGAGTTTCCACCCTGTGCTATAACAACAAATACTAAAGTTCAACTTAAAAAAAATATTGAATTTAGTAAATACTAGCGGACATCACGCGGTTTCACTCGCGTAGTTCCCGTTCCCGTGGGAATACGGGAATAAAATATAGCCTATGTTCACCGCAAAGAGTGTAGCTTTCCAACAGTGAAAGAACTTTTCAAATCGGTGCAGTAGTTCCGGAGCCTATTCGTTACAAACAAACAAACAAAAAAACAAATCTTTTGATGAAGAAATGATACTCCAATGATGTACATAGCCATTTATTCTTCTGCTCTTCGTATGATAGATACTACTCCTATATTTCCACTTAATGGTTTGATAAAATAAATAACAATCCAATGATTGTAGATTCGTTACATTTTTATTTTCACAATTTATCTAATACTTGCACAACTAACTATTAATTAATACAAATATTCTACTTTAACTAATTAGCACTTTACTGAACTCGATCAGGAAACAGAATGTGTCCTTTTTCCAGAATATTCACTTTTTATCGCCTCTCACCAACTCCCACTTCATACTGAACATTTATGTCAACTCAACTACCCACTATTTTCGAATAATCAATAAATGTTTTATGTACAGGCTAATCATTCTACTATGAGGCGGTGTTGACATCACAAAAATAACTTATTACTACCTAAAACTGAATGGTTTTAGCAAAATCACAACATTCGGCCATCAGACAGCGTGCTATCTCCGGAGCACGCAGTAATCACAACATTCGGACCTGTATATTGAACTAATCACATATTTTTATACATAACGTACATAACAATAATACCTTTATGCGGCTTTTTATAATATGCTAAATCAAAATCTTAAAGTTAAATTAAACCTAAACCTTCTCTATATCTTCTATCTACTCTGTCTATAGTCTATAGGCTTATAATATTAACTCAATCATTATTTAGTTTGTAAAACTATAAGTGAGAACTTGAGTCTGGCGAAACGTCAAGAATACAAAACAAAGGCAACAAGTAACCAGTTCACAGAGCAGACCGCCTGCTGAAACTATTTACAAATGTAAAATCTAAAAAGTGATCTTTTTTTAAAACCCAGCAGAGTCTGCAGATCACTTCCAGGTTTCCTTTTCCAGCAAAAGAAATCATTACATGTGTCAGCAATTAGTGTAAAATATATTTAATAGTGGAATACAACTAGTAAAAGAGAGTGATTTTTCATAAATAATTCATTAGGTATCTAATATTACCATCATAATAATATTACTTAAATAATATTTGTAAATTAAATTGTTAATCTCATTTTAAGCGAACTACTGTCCTTATGAGAAATAGAGTTCTTTTAACCTTATCAATCGTCTAGTTTCAGGCAACGTGATGAAGCCACAATATACCTATATACCTTAACCCTTAGGACACATAAATATAGTATTTAAGGCAGCTCTAGTGGCATTCTCGAAGTTACTTTTCTTTATATCAACATCTATCCTTACAGGTTTCCCTAATTCGATAATGTTACAATGTGTTTATTATTGCCGACAATTTTAATCAATGAATTGTAACTTAGGTCATAAATACATCGATAGATTAAATTCCGATACTGTAAACTAACTTTAATAAATTGTCATGCAAATAATAATGACTTTAGATAATCATTTTAAATATTAATAAAAATCTCAGATGATAATAACAAAAATATTGGTGTCTTATAATGTAATAATAGTTTCATTCGTGTAATAATGTCAATAATTAATAATTTCATATCATACTATAATAAATTGTGTCAAACGTTTGCAAACATTTATCTGAAATAGGTAGGTACGAATTATGTCAAATAATAATAATAATATAAAATAATCATGGTATGCGCATAAAATGTGTCAATGCAAAATGTATAAGCATTCTTAAGTCAATCACTGAGATACTCTGATTAATCTAACCGTACCAATACCTTCAAATTCGGTTGGTAGCCTGTCGCAAGAGCGTATACCTACCACTGTTTAACTGGGTAACTACCCATAAAGTGTCATTGATCTTATGCAGTCTACTATGATAACAAGAAAGACTTTTTTTTTATGGTTGATGTACATGTTATAAATTCGCAAGATTTATTGGGAACTTTTTGGTTAATAAAACCTTCCTATTTCACAAATACAGGATAAAAACTAGACATATAATTATTAGACTACTACTTACTTAGAAATAGTATGGTATTACTTTAGAAATGGTATTTGAATAAAAGAAACTGCAAGGTACGATACCTATATTTCTTGTGTGGTGCAGCCACAAGATTCTGATGAATTTCTTATTCTCATAATGTTATGTACCTACTCTTTTTGCAGAGAGACTCTTGGACGTAATCTAAATTATAGAATATCGCTTTTATGGATATTTTGTAAGATACAAGATTAGGTACTCCGCAGGAGGATACAGGTTAAATTTGAATACACTGTTAAAGTAACTCAAATTTACAATTCCATCTACATCTGTTAATGCCTCATCTTTTGCACAGCAAAAGCTGGTGAACTTAACCTTTAGCTAGTTTTAAATTGAATCAAATTATCTAAAATAAACTACTAGGAGCGGCTAACCCCACAAGTTCCAACTCTCGACCATTTAGTTAAGCATTGGTTTCTATGTGTTACAATAGTCACGGTAAATTTAAGACTTTAGAAGGTTTTCTTTTTCCATTTTTATCAGAATAAGAATATTAACGATATTTGTTAAAAAATATGAAAAAGAAAACTCCTAGTCGAGTCGACTGGCAGACTGCAGTCATCTATCTAAACCAATGGGTATAACTATTTAAAGGGGAAATGCTGCCAGTCTTTGGGTACAATGTCATTATTTAGATTTAGGTTAGTTTAGATAGTTATAATGTAAATAGGTAATGTTACATTGGATTATTTTGGTAAATAAATATGTAGCAAGTCTCATTCTGTCAGATGCTACAATACTTTCTAGGCAGCAGTCCCACGATCTGATAAAATTCTACAAGGAACTCTGATAACGTAAGCTGTTCAGGGTTTTTTTCATTTTGCGAACCAGTCAACTTTTGTTAGAATATAGGATATACATTTAATTCTAGCCTTTACCTCTAACAAAATGGCCCTAAGTGGTCTAAGTGCATAAATATACTGTTAAAAGGCAGTTTTACCTTCTCTTCAGTCTTAGCGGAATTATAAATATTGCATTAGTAAACCAGTAAGACTGAATCTGTTCTAGCGTAACCATAATAAGCATCAGAATTATACTTAGTTTACTTGGTCCTAAATTATCCCTATAGGGCATTATGTCTTAGTATACTCATTTGACTGGACACTAGTCCATGTTGAAGCGGGCTTAAAAGAAATCAACAACCTGACGCTATTTGTGGTACTAAATCCCTCCTTGTCATAGTGGTACTACAGTATTAGGACTGCTGGTACGAAGTATGTTACTGCCGGTGTACAGCGTAAAATTAAGGCCTAATAGACACCTACGTGCCCTTTTTTTTTTAACAATTTACAGGGCGTTCTTGTAGTGTAGTTTGTCGACTGAAATACGCAACTAGTATAATCTGATAAACTAAACTAGTCAGAGAATACCACCTAACCCTGGTGAACTGCAACCGTATGCACTTCGGTCAGGCTTCTGAAACTCGCCTACACCTACAGCAATAATTAACGCCCGAACGGAGACTTCTAAACCGCGTATGGCGGCACGCAAAATGTTTCTATCTTTACTTAAATTTCTCTGTATATATATATATTTTTGCGATTTGTAGGTGTGTTTAGAAATACCTATAAGATAGCACAAAATAGTTATTACTCTCTAGCACTGGCTTTAATCAAGATCAAGGAAGTAAAACTTGTGTACGTACTACTAAAAGTTATTCCGTGCCACAGTGTTTCAATCAGGATTATCTATATTAATATTATAAGAAGGAAAGATTCGATTGCCTGTATGGTTGTTTCTTTGCGTTGAATAGTCTCCAAAACCACTGAATCAATTTGAAAAACTCTTCCACTACTGCGAAGGCACACCCTCCCCGAGTAACGTTCCCGTATCTCTACAGGAATGGGACTACGCAGGGAAAACCATGCGGCAACCGCTAGTATTGTCTTCGACCAGTAGAGGTCCGTCAACTAGGTCTTTTTACAAGGATCCAAGTGTAATATTTAGCTTAACTCATACAGTCCACTGCCGTTGTATAGCTCTTTCAATTAAAAAAAAATTTTTTTAACAAAAAAGAAACCGACTTCAAACAAAACTAAAAACTGAAAAATAAAATTTATTTAGTACAAAGTTAGTATATTCTGATTTATCAGATATCATTAAATATAATACTGAAGTCGGTGCCAATATGACTATGAGAGAGCTTAATAATGCCTACCTAAGCCTACATAGTTTTACTGGGCAGTACTGGGCACCGATTTCTGTATTATATTTCATGATATCTGATAAATCAGAATTTACTAACTTTGTACTAAATAAATTTTATTTTTCAGTTTTTAGTTTTGTTTGAAGTCGGTTTCTTTTTTGTTAAAAAAATTTTTCAGTTTTCAGATTTAAAAACCCCACATTAGAAATCTCTCAAGATGTCTTAGTCTGCTTCTGTAAGAACGGCGAGCAGCTAGCGAGGCGTCTACACTTTTTATCATCCCTAAAGTAATTTATTACTGTAAATAAATGATTATACTATTAAATGTTCTAAAAGTTTCTTTTTTTTTTAAAGATCCTTTAATTATTGCACATAATATAATTATATTGATATACCGATATACCGAATTTCATGATTTGATGAATTTGGCGATTGATATACCGAAGTAAATGAATGTACGGTGAACTAGATATAACTCAATGATTATGTACATACATAGAATCAGTATAGTTACAGCACTATGATCATAGACAACTTTTGTCAAAACATGACATGTTTACATGATTGCTGAGCTGTCCAGAAAAAGACAACTTATGAGTGAAGCATGAAAACTTCCGGTCAAATTAAATGTGTGCGGTACTTCTCCGCCCCTGTTCATCTTAACGTGATTTTATATAGCCTATAGCCATCTTCAATGAATGAACTCTAACTGTAAAAGCGTGTACCTAGCGTGCAAACAAACAAACTCTTAAGATAAGGATATGGATTAAGAAACTGTAGAAAGATACGATCACGCCCAATGATATATAAAAAACTATAGATACGTTACCAACACTTAAAAATGGCAACAAAAAAGTCAGGCAATTGACTTAATTTTCATACATGCTACCATAGATAATTTCATAGAAATTCTTTTTTTGAATATAAAAAATATTTATTAATAATAAATAGTTTTTGAAAGCCGTGATGTTCGTACATGACGTGTCTATATTATAATACGTCGTTGATCACGCCTCTGTCTGTACTATAATGACAACAATTTAAATAAAAAACCGCAGACAATGATCGAGTAAATCTTTCAATATCTATTAGATACAAAGGAGTTCTTCGTTGAACCTCAGATATCCTTTTGCCGCTATAAAAAGGGTTTATCGACGTTGGGTCAGCAAAGAGTATGTAAATGAGGAAGTGCTGAGTTTTCACGGTGGATATAAAGTGAAATGGATGTCTTGTGCTACAATGGGTTTTACTAACTTAGATTTTGTAATGATAACACTAGGTATAACTATTATTGCAGATGATAGCTCTACTATATATCTACTATTACTGTATATATACTATACTAGCTGATGCCCGCAGCTTCGCCCGCGTAAAATTTGTTGCCGTGGGAACTAATTCCCGGAATAATAAGTAGCCTATGTGTTATTCCAGATTATAATGTATCTCTGTACCAAATTTCAGCCCGATCCGTTCAGCGGTTTGAGCGTGAAAGAGTAACAAACATCCACACTCACAAACTTTCGCATTTATAATACACTCGAGAGCAATGAATCCGGGTCACTTAAAGAATCCTAAAAATCTCGGAAACTAAAAATGCTAGGTTAATGCAATAAATTGTATTTAATAGACAATGTAATACTCCTTAAATGAAGGTATTAAAACTTCTTAGTTATTGTAAAGTTATATCATAAAAAAATCAAATTTGAAAAAGGGCCACTTTCGAAGATGGAACTACGAAATTACAGCATTTGGTGTTGCTTTTGTTTGTAATCTGTCATTTATGTGGGTACATAAACCATGTTGATAGTGCTCTATATTCATTAATCAAGCTGAAATTATGTCGCTTACGCCTGAAGAATGCACCAGAATACTTACAATGCTGGAAACCGGCCGGAGTCAGCGCGATACAGCCAGGACTGTCGGTGTGTCGCTGTCAACAGTACAAAGAGTTCTCCGACGTTACGAAGAAACTGGTTCTAACCTACGCAGACCAGGAACGGGCAGAACCAGGTGTACCACAGCACGAGAAGACCGATACTTGGTGAACACCATGCTTCGAAATCGCTTTCTCACAGGAACTGAACTCACCAATCAGTTTCGACGCCTCGGAGGAAGTAACCCAAGTGCATGGACAGTAAGACGTCGGCTTGCTGAATCTAACTTAAAACCCCTTAGACCTGCAAACGGCCCTAAACTGGAGCGTGGGCATCGTATTTCGAGACTAAGGTATGCCCAGAGCCACGTAAATTGGAGTATTGAAGATTGGTCAAAAGTTATGTTCTCCGACGAATCAAAATTTATGCTCTACAAGCACGATGGAAGACACAGAGTGTATCGAAGACCAGGGGAAAGATTCAAGCAAGCATGCATCGAAGAAAAAGTAGCCTACGGTGGTGGGTCTGTACTTGTGTGGGCCGGAATTTCTTCTGAAAGTCGCACAGAGCTGGTGATCATAGAAAACGGCTCTTTAACTAGCGTAAGATATGTGGAAGAAATCCTCAATGATCACGTTGGTCCATTTATGGTCAATTTAGGTGAGGATGCTATATTTATGCATGACAATGCCCGACCTCATACAGGTAGGATTGTGAATGACTACCTTCCAGAGATGAACATTACTCGTATGGAGTGGCCAGCGCGCAGCCCGGATATCAACCCGATCGAGCATGCTTGGGACGAGCTAGGCAGATGCGTAAAACAACGAAACCCTCCCCCAATCACGCTTCGTGAGCTCAAAATTGCTCTCACAGAGGAATGGGAAAATATTCCCCAAAATCGTATAAGGAACTTGGTGTACAGCATGCCAAACCGCGTAAACGCAGTAATGGAAGCACGAGGAGGCAATACGAAGTATTAAAATTCAAGAAAATCGTAATAAAGTTCAAAAATTTCATGTTTCCTATTTTTGTTTTAAGGAGAGATCGGCAGTTTTTTCTTTATGTAATTTTGTGTTAATAAAAAAAATTTTTCAATAAAAAATACAACCGACTTCCAAGAAATCCTGAAAAATAAAATTTACTTAGCACAAAGTAATATGTATTTTGATTTATCTGATTTTTTATTCAATATCATATTGAAGTCGGCGCCAAGTAAATTCATAGGTTTAGGGAGGTATTATTCATGGCACCAACTTCAATATTATATTGAATAAAATCTGATAAATCAACTACATATTACTTTGTGCTAAGTAAATTTTATTTTTCAGGATTTCTTGGAAGTCGGTTGTATTTTTTATTGAAAAATTTTTTTTCAATATTTTAAGTGACGGGTGAACCGAAAAATATATCTATCTAGGTGAAAGTTCTCATCAATACAAATTAATCAAGCCCCAACACAAGGTAGCTGCTGTAAATCGTTAAGGAATTCCCTCGAATCTCTTTTGGTTCCATCATCGGATCGACTCCAGACCTTTATTAATGGTAGTACATTAAAGCACTGAATTAAAAAGTTAACAAACGCACTAGTTGTGCCTATAATTTTTGGTGGTTGCCCTCGATTTCTCCAGGATCCCATCATCAGATCCTAACCTGGTTATAATGAGACCTTCTCAGAAGTAAACCCTATTCAACAAAAAAAAACTGAAATCCGTCTATAATTGACGGTGAACATACATAAAACATTGACCCCTTTCTTTTTTTTTTAAAATTTGGATCTATCAATCTAGGTGTAAAGTTCTCATCAATACAAATCAATCAAGCCCAAACACAAGATAACTGCTGTAAATTGTTTAGGAATGCCCTCGACTGTCTTTTGACTCTATCATCAGATCGACGCCATACCTTCATTAAAGTGTAGAACCTTAAAGCACTTAATTAAAAAGTTAACAAGCACACTAGTTGTCCCTACAATTTTCGGTGGTTGCCCTCGTTTTCTCCTAGATTCCTTCATCAGATCCTGACCTGGTGAAAATGGGACCACCTCAGAAGTAAACCCTATTCAACAAAAAAAAAATTTTTGAAATCCGTCTATAATTGACGGAATTATCGCTTGACATACATAAAAAAAAATACATACAGACGAATTGAGAACCTCCTCCTTTTTTTGAAGTCGGTTAAAAAGGCCTTTATAATAGATATTGCTAGCTGTCTCACAAAGTCTTTTCACAAAACGTCGAAATTAGATAAGAAATCCTAAAATTGTCTACCCATGTGCATTGCACGGTATCTCCCGGGATATTTTGAACACCTGATATGATATGATATGATTTGGTACAATTGGTCAAAAAGGTCACCGTCTATTACAATTAGAAATTATATTATATTCCCCAATAATAGAGTCCATGCCTAAAATGGTCGCCAGGGATTTTTAATGTGCGCGACACACTAAAAACACAACGCGAGTATGTGTAGATAGAATGTACTGCGTATGGTGGCGCATTGGATATTGATAGTGTGACTCTGGTCATAGAAAACAACACAAATTGATTCTACTCAACACGCGTTGCGTCGCGTTTTAACAATGTGTTTCCGCCTCCAACTTCCGACGTGTATTTGACACGGATAACTCTTGAGGAAACCTACACTATAACACATATAGATTGTTATGAAGCTAAAAAGTTCAACTAATCCTCAGCCATATCACATTTTTAAAACGTGATACATTATATCTATATAATTATAATTATAATTCCATAAATAATGCACTATGAGTTCTTATCAATAAGGTACAACTAAAATAAGTTATAAAAGACCACAATTCCTTGTCTGGAGGACTCGTGTCGCGGTTACTCAAGGTCGTTAGCAATTATCCGAATCAAAGTCTTAATTTCACCTATTGCTCGGCCCGATCCTCACCATTGCCTTCAGTATCGCCGCCACTGGTTAGATTCCGCCTTATGGCGGTCACACCGCGCCGCCGCGCCGCACTGTATTCCGACACGACAGTTCACCTGTCTTTCTGCTTGGGCGTGAATCTTTCTCTTCAGTCACCTGGAATTGTCATTTTAAACGCAGTTACTGCTCTTTCAAGCTAACAATTTCCCATCTATCATCTCATCTAAGGCGTTTATTACGTCCAAGGCGCTTATATCTCGCCTGCTTGGCGTCCCCAAAAAAAATCTCTATGCCTTACTATGCATACGGCTAGTTATGAAAAGGGTACAGTTTGTGCAGTAATCTTTCTTGAGCGATTCCGTGATTGGGAAAGCTCACTAAGCCGCTGGTATGGAATCTAAATAACACTATAGGCATAAACAAGACTGGAGGTGTTAAGTAAATCAAAAATATCAATACTGTTTCACATACGCTCCATTTACTATTGGGCAACAAAATTTGTTATGCATTCATGTGTGTGTAATCTAAACGCTCCACACATACCAATCCAAGTAAGCCTAATGTCAGTCTAAATCATTGAAAAAACTTCTATATTGTTATGATCGCCACCATAATAGCAGCACAACAATATGACTGCATAAGTCACAGATGATAATGTGAATCATTCTCCCTATACTCGCCTGGTTGAAATTGACAGCACACCTATTCGGTTGCATACTAGCTGCACACTAACACGGCTGCATGTAGCATCGCTTCATGACTAAACAGATCAATCTCAACATACTTTCATGGTTGTGCACTGGCAGTCTACTTACATAGCTTATAGAAATCATTTGCTGCACCTACATGATTGCACTTCAGCAGCACACCTACATGGCTATGAAACTAACTCTCAACCTACCTGCATGGTTGCGCTTTTACAGCTCACCTACATGACTGCAGACAGCACTCCTGCACGGCTATGGAAATAACTCACATCATACCTGCATGGTTGCGCTTCTACAGTGCACCTACATGGCTGTAGACCGCACACCTGCACGGCTATGGAAATAACTCACATCATACCTGCATGGTTGCGCTTCTACAGCACACCTACACGACTGTAAACAGCACACCTGCACGGCTATGGAAATAACTCAAATCATACCTGCATGGTTGCGCTTCTGCAGCACACCTACATGACTGCAGACAGCACACCTGCACGGCTATGGCACTGACTCACATCATACCTGCATGGTTGCGCTTCTACAGCACACCTACATGGCTGTAAACAGCACACCTGCACGGCTATGGAAATAACTCACATCATACCTGCATGGTTGCGCTTCTACAGCACACCTACACGACTGTAGACAGCACACCTGCACGGCTATGGAAATAACTCGCATCATACCTGCATGGTTGCGCTTCTACAGCACACCTACACGACTGTAGACAGCACACCTGCACGGCTATGGAAATAACTCACATCATACCTGCATGGTTGCGCTTCTGCAGCACACCTACATGACTGCAGACAGCACACCTGCACGGCTATAGCACTAACTCACATCATACCTGCATGGTTGCGCTTCTACAGCACACCTACATGACTGTAGATAGCACACCTGCACGGCTATGGAAATAACTCACATCATACCTGCATGGTTGCGCTTCTACAGCACACCTACACGACTGTAGACAGCACACCTGCACGGCTATGGAAATAACTCACATCATACCTGCATGGTTGCGCTTCTGCAGCACACCTACATGACTGCAGACAGCACACCTGCACGGCTATGGCACTAACTCACATCATACCTGCATGGTTGCGCTTCTACAGCACACCTACATGACTGTAGACAGCACACCTGCACGGCTATGGAAATAACTCACATCATACCTGCATGGTTGCGCTTCTACAGCACACCTACACGACTGTAGACAGCACACCTACACGGCTATGGAAATAACTCACAAAATACCTGAATGGTTGCGCTTCTACAGCACACCTACATGGCTGTAAACAGCACACGTGCTCGGCTATGGAAATAACTCACATCATATCTGCATGGTTGTGCTTCTACAGCGCACCCACATGGCTGCAAACAGCACACCTGCACGGCTAATGGAACTGAGTCTCAACATACCTGCATGGTTTCACCTTACAGCTCACCTGAATGGCTGCCAACAACACACCTTGCACGGCTATGGGACTAACACACATAATACCTGCATGGTTGGACAATCACTTGCAACGCTCAGGGTTGCACAGCAGCATTCATACTTAAATTAATAAAATAATGTCTAAATTTGTCATAGTACGTCTCGTTGATTGGAGATCCACGCACTAAATACAGTCTTTGCCTTTGAGAAGTCGTTAAGTATCTTAACCACATACTTTTAAAAATAAATAGCAAAGACTGCAAGTCTAGTCGGTCTTAACACAAAATATTATATTACACATAATTGATCTATGTAACTGCAATAAGAACGGTGCGTACCTATCATATTTGGTCACATTTATTTGTCCTATGTAAAAATAAATTTATTCACCGTACCGGTAGAGGGTATTCACAAAATAAATTAAAATAACTAACTGTAGTTATGTCCAAAATGTCTAATAGGACGTCTTATTAACTGAGGATCCACGAATTAAAATGAAGTCCTAGCCCTTGAGAAGTGGCTATGTAACTTAAATATGTACCTACTTTTGTTTCAAGGTAACTAATAGGTACATATGGGCATAATAGTGGGTATTACCACAATAAAAATATAGCTCTATGCAACTACAATAAAACGATAAGGACCTTTTTGTCACATTTCTGTGTTCAATCTAAAACAAATGTATTCACTGTTCCGGTAGAGAATATTTCCTAAAACCCTTACCGGTGTTAAAAAAAAACTTCGTTAAATGGACACCGCAGTCAATAGAGTTATGTAACCCCAGTTTGCAGCAATTCGTTAAAGTCAAATACCTTCTTGACTACAGTAGAAAATGCTACGAATATAATACACGCTAATAGGAATAATCACGAACCATGATTAGAATTCGAATAAACTTTTACTTACAGTTTTAACTTGTCACGGCTTGGCTCGCAGGTTATCACACTTCTGAATTGATGAAGAAATGATACTCCAATGATGTACATAGCCATTTATTCTTCTGCTCTTCGTATAATAGATACTACTCCTATATTTCCACTTAATGGTTTGATAAAATAAATAACAATCCAATGATTGTAGATTCGTTACATTTTTATTTTCACAATTTATCTAATACTTGCACAACTAACTATTAATTAATACAAATATTCTACTTTAACTAATTAGCACTTTACTGAACTCGATCAGGAAACAGAATGTGTCCTTTTTCCAGAATATTCACTTTTTATCGCCTCTCACCAACTCCCACTTCATACTGAACATTTATGTCAACTCAACTACCCACTATTTTCGAATAATCAATAAATGTTTTATGTACAGGCTAATCATTCTACTATGAGGCGGTGTTGACATCACAAAAATAACTTATTACTACCTAAAACTGAATGGTTTTAGCAAAATCACAACACTTTCCTCTTTATAATATTAGTATAGACTAGCTGATGCCCGCAGTTTCGCCCGCGTAAAATGTGTTCCCGTTCCTGCTTCCCGTAGGAACTAATTCCCGGGATAAAAAGTAGCCTATGTGCTATTCCAGACTTATCTGTATGTAATATTATATTATCTTTGGTTAAATAGCAACCAAGAATATATGCATTTCAGCAATATTCTGTTGTAAAGTATTGAAGGATGATAAAATGCCGAATAAGCAATCATAATAATACACAATCAAAATAAGTCTGTCTAACCTAATTAGGTAAGCCACGTAACTGAACCATACTTTCGCTTCGTTTAGAAGTTATGAGCAAATGGACAAAATTTGGCTGTTTGATATACATCCCAAGGGGATGAAAGACACTGTTGGGTGTCTTGGGACATCCTTCCGAGGGCTTACCCGGAGCTCCCAACCATAGGCTGTTGGGGTTACCTATCATAATAACTAAAGTTGTTTCAACTATTTTCAAAACAACTACGGTCAAAATAACTACTGATTAAAACACCTAAAGATCGTTTCACCTATTTTTGTTATAACTACTGGTCGAAACAAATAATGGACGATTCACCTACGATTTATTCAACTACAATTAACTGTGCTAAGATTGATTGAAGTATGTATGAAATACATAATAATCAATTCGCCTACGAGTTTATTGTACGATTACGAGTCTCAGTACTCAGGGGTACGTATCATAATGCATAAGTTTAAAATCTATAACTTTACATTGTATAAGTTCAAAATATATAAAATCAAAAGGTATAATAGTCAGAAGAAATAATCTTCAGGCTACATTTTATTATATTATATTATTTCAAAAGAAAATATTATTTCCAAGTGAGTGGAAGGCAAACTACAAAACAAAAAAAATAACCACGAAGGCTAAGGCGGGAGCTCCGCTCCGCTTCGCTCCCACCTTAGCCTTCTAACCTAACCTATCCGAGTCGAGGTGTTAACCATTTTATGTGAATTGTTAACACCCCGACTCAGAGTACCTCGACTCGGATAGGTTAGGTTAGAAGGCTAAGACGGGAGCGAAGCGGAGCGGAGCTCCCGCCTTAGCCTTCGTGGTTATTTTTTTTGTTTTGTAGTTTGCCTTTCACTCACTTGGAAATAATATTTTCGGTAGTTAGACTTGACTATAGGTACTTTATTAAAAAAAACGGGTGGAATCGGGAATATAAATAATCGTCTTTAGCATTAGGTATTTCGAACGTAGTCAACATGTCCAATATCATAAACGAACATTATATTAATCGTCCATTAGTTCAAATAATTATAGTTTATTCGAAATTATGTGAATTAACGAGTAGTCGAGTCGACCAATATGCGTAATGAACATAGTGAATCAACCGTAGTTATTTTGAAAATAGTTGAAACAACTTTAGTTATTATGATAGGTAACCGCTGTTGGGCGTCACGTAAGGTTTTTTAGTCCGGCGTAACATCCATGAGGTTAATCCCTCATGGTAAAAAAAAGAAGCAGTTTGTAGGGTACTGTGTGGTTTTTAGTTGATCGCAGTATGGCATCCATGAGGATTTCTCAGGTAAAAATAATCGGTTGTCTGTAATGTCGGTTTACTGACGATGGTTGAACGTGACAACGTCATAAGAAAATTAAAATTAAAATATAATTAAATTAACATTACAAAACAAAAAGAAATATAAAAACACATCAATTTGTCATAGTGCCATCTGTTGAAAACATTACTAAAATAAATGGAACGCCTCAGAGCGAGGGAACGCGAGGGAGGTAACGACATATTGCGTCATCTTTTTTCGTTCGTGCAGCCGGCTCCATCGAATTGTAAGACGTTGTCACGTCAAAAATCCGGCCAAGAGCGAGTCGAACTCGAGCTCTGAGGGTTTGTTGTATGGTAGTCTTACTTATAATAAATAGACGAAAGTTTGTGAGTGTGGATGTGTGAATGTTTGTTACTCTATCACGCTCTAACGGCAGAACGTATCTGTCTAAAACTTGGTACAGGGATAGATTAGTGCCTGGGGAGTTGCTGATGTAATGGCTTGCCGTGCCCGGCCCCCCACCAAGGCGCGGAGTATGGCACACCGCAGGAAGATTTTAGTGGGTGAGAGCCCCACACTCGCCCAGGTGTCCCCGCGCCTGGGTAGTGCCGGAGGACATTGATACCTGCGTCAAAAAAAAAAAAAAAAAAAAAAAAAACTTGAGAGGTGTTAAGGGACTCCCGAATGGAACGAAGTTCCTTTCAATTAATTAGTGCAGGAATTGTAATAAAATTTTATTTTAATTTTAAAATTTTATTGTACAAAAACAAAAACAAAAACAAAAAAAACTTGAGAGGTGTCAAGGGACACCCGAATGGAACGAAGTTCCTTTCAATTAATTAGTGCAGGAATTGTAATAAAATTTTATTTTAATTTTAAAAATTTATTGTACTTAAACAAAAAAAAAACAAAAACGAAAACGAAAACGAAAACAAAAACAATAATTAGTGAAGGAATTGTAAATTTTTTAATTTTTTTTAATTAATAATATTTTTTTTTTATTATTTACCCTCATTTTATTACCCCCTCCCCCCTCCCCGCTTCCCCCCTACCCCCCCTTTCCCCCTCCACACTTTCCCCCCTCCACCCCTCCCCCTTTCCCCCCCTTCCCCCATATTAAATCCCCCCCCATATTACCCCCATATTAAAGGAGGGTAGAGGTACCTCTACCCTCCATACCATAGCAAAAACATATAAACGGCCGAATTGAGTAACCTCCTCCTTTTTTGAAGTCGGTTAAAAAAGTGTCGTTACAACTTTTCGTGAGAATTTTTTCCGTCTAGCCCCCTTTCACAACGCGCGATAAGGAACTTCGTTCCAATTATTATTTTTGCTTGCTTTCTATAAGAGAGAGAGAGAGAGAGGGAGAGAGAGAGACAGACAGACAGAGAAACATGCGCACGCCGCACAGCTTACAATAGCTTACTATAGCATATGGAGGGTAGAGGTACCTCTACCCTGGAGGGTAAAAGTGTCGTGACAACTTTTCGTAAGAATTTTTTCCGTCTAGCCCAGGGGTCGGCAAGGCGCGGCTCGCGAGCCGCATGCGGCTCTTTAGGTGTAGACCTGCGGCTCTTTAGTTGCAAACATAATAATTATCATATTATTCATTTTCAAGAACATTATCATCCTTTCATTTTCAAAAATACCACAAAAGTCTTACTAGTAGTTAAACAAGCAAACTCGCCTAATGGTGGTGTGCTGCGCTTGAAAGCGTTATATGGAGCACCATTTTCTTTCTTATAGGATTCTGCTGCGATGTCCGCAGCGGGCCATAGCCCAGAGAATATAATATCATAAGAGACGGCATGTCTAATTCTGACAGTCCGTCGCGGAACCTCGAGGCCGCAGTTCTGGCAGAAATCTACCGGCCCAATGCTTTGGTGCGTCAAAATGGCAAACAACCATCTTCGGAAGAGATTGAAAGCTGGCGTGTTAGAGCGCGCAATGATCTCATTCATAAACGGCGCACCAGGCTAGAGCTCGGCGGTAAGCATTGAGCTCGTCTCTGCCATCTTATTTATTCTGAGGTCCTGGGTAGAAAAGCGGCACTGACATACCTACCACCTCGCACAGCTCCTCACGGGGCACGTTTATTTTAGTAAATACCTGCATGATGTGGCAGGCATTGAGCCTGAGGCAACGTACCCACTGCGAGGACGTTGCTGTGGATAAAGCGCTGCACACCCTCGCTTTTTGTACGGAGTGGAGTGGCGAGCGTACCGCTGTAAGAGTCCTAAATTGGCCCGGTCGCGTCACTGTCTATTATAGTTTACGCTATGTTAGACAGCGAAGAAAATTGGTTCGGCTGTTGTTTTGACGTTAACAGCAATGAAAAGAGCGCTGCGGGTGCCAGAGCGGAGTGGCCTAACACTTCCAGTGTGCCAACCTCGCACACGTGGCCGACGATGGAAGCTTTATTACAGCCGTGAGACTGACTAAGACGCACCCCTCGTGTTCAGGCGACGCGGCAGTGAAGTTTCGATGGGTAATATTTAGACCACCAGAGTCGAGACTGTTGCAGGTAGCTGTTGTATGCTTGCCTTCCCTGTGACCCAACAATAGTGACAAGAAGGAATATGTCAGGGTTTTAGTGGGAGACTCCCACATCACTGAGATTTTTTTAAATGTGGAAATTCTCCAAAACCACCCTGTGACTTAGCATCTGCCTATGGCCGTAAGTCCTGGAGACGCCCTTCGACGAATGTTCTCAGAGCTTCCGACAAACTTAGTTTGTTTCTATAGCAGACTTTCCCCGCAGTCTAGTCTATCCCACTTCTTACGGGGAGGGGGGGGGGGGGGGGGATCGTGGGATCAAGAAAGATTTTGTGGCTCTTTAAAAATATTGTAATTTAAAATCGACATTTTTGGCTCTTCCGACTCAAAAGGTTGCCGACCCCTGGTATATTCAGCTCGCCAAATTGACGTCGCCACCAGCCTGATGGTAAGAAAGCAGTGGCGCATCTAGCGATTGGGGGCCACTTCTTACAGTGGTCCTCAAGTTGGCGGCCCTGTGATGTGCCTCTTCACGCTCCTCTTGAAGAACCCGGGATTGTAAGATGAGGGAAAGACGTGTGCGGGCAGGTTGTTCCATGTTTTTATAGTTCGACAGAGGAACGATCTTTTGAAACGCTCGGTTCTGGCGAAGATTCTCTCCACTGTGTATGAGTGGCATCTCTGCCCGGCACGCGTTGTTCGGGATCGGAAAGGAGATGGTGGGATCAGGTTGAAGAGCTCTTCAGAACATTCGCCGTGATACGTTCGATAGAAGGCAGCCAAGGACGCTATGGTTCTTCGCTGCGACAAAGGTTCGAGGCCTCCCGTCACCTCAGGACAACCAATTATTCGGATAGCACGTCTCTGCATAGCGTCAAGCGCGTCTAACAAGTACCTCGCGGAGTCATCCCAAAGGTGAGAACAGTACTCGACGCAGGGACGAATCTGCGTCTTGTACAGTAAACATCTCTGATGTGGCGTGAAATACCGTCTCACCTTATTCAGGATTCCCAGTTTCCGCGAGGCCAGACCAATACAGCTCTCTATGTAGTTTTTGTGATTGAGCTCACGCCGGACGTCTATACCGAGGATTATTAGTGGAATTGTAATGCTCTGAAGAGAGGGCAGGGGTAGGAATGGGGACTTCTTAGCTGTAAACGCACACGCCTGTGTTTTTCTGGCATTGAACTCGACCAGGTTGTCTGAACCCCATTGGGCAATGCGGCCCAGGTCCAGATCGAGATCCGCCACGAGTTGTCATCTCTTCTCATCCACGTCGCCTCGCCCCGCCGCTGGACGGCCAGAATAGCTCCCATGAAGAGTACTGTCATCCGCATAACAATGAATGCACCCAAGGGACAGCATGTCATTGATATGCAGAAGAAAGAGAGTTGGGGACAATACCGATCCCTGTGGTGGTGCTATCCCGCGTCTTTCAGTGGTTTTTCGGGTGTCATCCCGCTTCCTTAGGGTGCATGAATCCCTCACGTCTAGGGCCTGCTTTTGTAAGGATTGTGAGCAGCCCACTCACCGCCGCCGACTGCGGAACTCGGGTGAGAGGGTTTTCTCCTACCCCCATGTCACCGGCTCGCAGAAAGAGGCAGCGCAGTCCCACTTACTCCCGCTGGAGATCATGGCTCGCACCATAGTCCACGAGAGTGTCCACATCCAGACCTGTCACGAGGACCTGACCACGCCGTGCACTCAACCAATGTGTGGAGCGCTGTGTTTTCGCTGCTACCTACGACGGTCTACGAAGCTACGAGCTTGCCACGCACACTTTGACCAAAGCGCTGTACTATAATTTTCAGATTCGGACCTATACTTTTCAAGATCTGCTTGTGTTATGGGTATGGATACGAATACATACTTTTTGACGTGACAACGTCTTATAATTCGATGGAGCCGGCTGCACGATCGAAAGATGATGACGCAATACGTTGTTACCTCGCTCTGAGGCGTTCCATTTATTTTAGTAATGTTTTCAACAGATGGCACTATAATCAATTGATGTGTTTTTATATTTATTTTTGTTTTGTAATGTTAATTTTATTTTATTTTTTTATTTTTATTTTCATTTTTTGTATTATTTTTTTATTTTCTAATGACGTTGTCACGTTCAACCATCGTCAGTAAACCGACTTTACAGACAACCGATTTTTTTTGTTATTACATACCTACTTTGTACATAGGTAGTAACACTCAAATCCGAAACACAAAAATATTTTGACCGACACTGGAATCATACCCAGAACCTCAAGCGCGCCACTCGGTTACACCACCATTGCGCCACAGCAGCAATCTTTGAAATTTGTCAAAGTGTGCCTTTTCCGCTCGTAGACGCTCGTAGCACTTCTTCGCACACATGGAAACAGAGCTCGATGCGTTACGCGGTAAAGACAATCGACAATCGTTAAGCCAAGTTGAAGACCGTCACAACCTGATCCTGTCTATTTGAACACGGCAATAAGCTCACCACCTATTACGTGGGACATAAAACTATAAGCTGAAATGTGGTTGAAAGAGTATTAAACATCCAGACATCCAAACATCTGGAAACCGAATAAAGGTTCAAAATCTTCCAATAAGTGCGAGGCCGCATCTGCGTTTTTCCGCGGCGGTTTCTAACCTCAAAATGTCAAACCTTGACTTAATTTAATTGATTTTGACAGTTTGATGACACTTTGAGGTTAGAAACCGCCGCGGAAAAACGCAAGTGCGACCTCGCGCTAAAAGTGGAAACCTCCTGTTTTTAGTTTTGTTGATATAGCGTCAAAAGAAACACACCACCTGTCAAAATTGCAGCTTTCTAGCTATCACGGTTGCTTAGATACAGTATTATGATGTACAGACAGACGTAGGTACGGCGAAGTAACATGAATAAGGTCCCATTTTACCCTTTGTGTACGGAATCCTAAAAAAAAACGGTTGTCGGTAAAGTCGATTTACTGAGGATAGTTGAACGTGACAACTCAGTCACGGGTTAATAAAATGTTAATATCGTGAGTTAGAACACTTAGAACGTAGTACCACAGATTATATAATATATTCTAGTAGTACATTTACTATGGAATAACACATCAATTGATTATAGCGCCATCTGTTGAAAACATTACTAAAATAAATGGAACGCCTCAGAGCGTGGTAACGCGAGGACGGTAACTGCGGATACGTCACAACTTTTCGTCTCTCCACTTCATCGACTTATAAGACGTTGTCACGTCAAAAGAAACATTGATTTTCATATACCTACAGTTCCAGAAAATGTTTACTTCAAAAACAGGAGCAGAATAATATTGTATCAGTTATTGAACTCAACTGTACATCAGAGCGAAATAGAAATACATTTGTCATTATGTCAGACAAGGATGGAAAATATTGCTTGTCAAAGTGTCAGAGGATAATGGATTTTTTGAGATCAAATTTAGAATACGTTTATAGGGACCGTTAGAGACATTGTTTTCAGCCAGTCACAATTCTGCGAATATATGGGATTGAGATGAAAAAGTTTCTTTGAAATAATTTTTTCCTCTTTCCTATGCAAGTTTATGTTTGCGGCTCCGCCTGCGTCGGTAGGTATATGTTCTATGGGCGAAGACCCTGACGGCATGCAATGAGGCTAGATTGTTGATCCCGCAGAGGGCGATGGCCGTCAGGATGATAAGGGGATACCGTACGATCTCAGGTGAGACGGCATGTCTCTTAGCCGGGACCCCTCCATGGGACCTGGAAGCGAGAGCCTTGCGTCACTGTTTAAGTGGCGCAAGGAGGCGCTGGAGCGATGCCAAAGGCCTGCGTCTCGAGAAATCGAGGCCCAGCGGTCTCAGCTCCACCAGGAAACCGTGGAGACATGGAAGGTACGACTTGAGCAACCAAATGGGAGATTCGCAACAATCACGGCCGTCACACCGGTCATGGACAAGTGGCTGGAGAGGTAACACGGTGCTCTCTCCTACCGGTTGTCACAGATACTTACCGGGCACGGTAGCTTCGGTAAGTATCAGTGGCGATGACACCGGGAAACCACGGCTGAGTGTCAGCACTGCGAGGAGCGCAGCGTGGATACAGTACTCCACACGTTGGTGGAGTGCCCGGCGTGGGCGCAACAGCGCCAGGTCCTCGTGGCAGGTCTGGACAAGGACATTCTATCGCTCGAGACCATGGTGCGAGTCATGATCTCCAGCGGGTGTTAGTAAGTGGGACTCCGCTGCCTCTTGACTCTCGACCTAAGAAGCGGGATGATACCCGGAAACCCCCCAAAGACGCGGATTGGCACCCGAACCCCCCGCCTAGGCGAGGCCGCAGTGTTAGCAGTAGGTGTGTTGGAATTCTTGGGACATCCTTCCGAGGGCTTACCCGGGGCTCCCAACCGAAGGCTGTTAGGGCGCTTTTATTGTCATGCGTGTCTTCGCCCACATGCTGGCCAGGCAGCCATGTTTTCATTATCATACACGCCTCAAGCACGCGGAACGTGGGTGAGACGGTACGGTGATGCGGGCCCGGCCAGCATGCGGATGAAAACACGCATGACAATAAAAGCGCTCAGCATAGTTTAATACTATACTGTTAGGCAGGATACGTGAGGTTTCTTAGTCGGTAAGAGTCCGGCATAGCATCCATGAAGGATTTTTCCTCACGTTAAAATTTTATCTAATTCTACTATCTACTCTGGTCAAAGGTCATGTTGGTCTAGTTAACCGACTTCAAAAAAAGGAGGAGGTTCTCAATTCGTCTGTATGTATTTTTTTTTATGTATGTCAAACGATATTTCCGTCAATTATAGACGGATTTCAAAATTTATTTTTTTGTTGAATAGGGTTTACTTCTGAGGTGGTCCCATTTTCACCAGGTCAGGATCTGATGATGGGATCCAGGAGAAAACGAGGGCAACCACCGAAAATTGTAGGGACAACTAGTGCACTTGTTAACTTTTTAATTAGGTGCTTTAATGTTCTACACTTTAATGAAGGTCTGGAGTCGACCTGATGATAGAGTCGAAAGACAGTCGAGGGCATTCCTTAACAATTTACAGCAGTTACCTTGTGTTTGGGCTTGATTGATTTGTATTGATGAGAACTGTGCACCTAGATTGATAGATCCGCCTTCAAAAAAAAAAGGAAGTTCTCAATGTTTTATGTATGTTTACCGATATTTCCGTCAATTATAAACGGATTTAAATTGTTTTCTTTCTTGAATAGGGTTCACTTCTGAGGTGGTCCTATTTTAATCAGAGCAGGATCTGATGATGGGATCCAGGAGAAATCGAGGGCAACCACCGAAAATTGTAGGGACAACCAGTGCATTTGTTAACTTTTTAATTCAGTGCTTTAATGTACTACAATTTAATGAATATCTGGAGTCGATCTGATTATGGAACCGAAAGACAGTCGAGGGAAATCCTTAACGATTTTCAGCAGCTACCTTGTGTTTGGGCTTGATTGATTTGTATTGATGAAAACTTTTACCTAGATAGATATATTTTTCGGTTCACCCGTCACTTAAAATAATGAAAAAAAAAAATTTCAATAAAAAATAAAACCGACTTCCAACAAATCCTGAAAAATAAAATTTACTTAGCACAAAGTAAAATGTATTTTGATTTATCAGATTTTATTCAATATAGTATTGAAGTTGGTGCCATGAATAATACCTACATAAACCTATGGGTTTACTTGGCGCCGACTTCAATATGATATTGAATAAAATCAGATAAATCAAAATACATTTTACTTTGTGCTAAGTAAATTTTATTTTTCAGGATTTGTTGGAAGTCGGTTTTATTTTTTATTGAAATTTTTTTTTTATGTCGCTTTTCTCTTTATACGTCTGTGGTCGCGTCAACAAAAACAACCTACATCCATTTATTGCACCTGTACGTCAACAAGATGTCTGACCTCTTTAATAAAGTCGTTTTGGCGCCAAAATGACCTGAATCCGTTAGACGCGTGTTTGTAGAAATAAAAGCCACGTAATTTAAAACACTTTAGAATAAATTTAACGGAAATAGGGCGATGCGCAACTATGTATAACGTGAGTCAGTGGAACCTTCGAATTCAAAACTACCTCTAAATGTATGCTACTGCCATTGCTGGTCTTGGGTTCGATCCCCGGGTCTGTAATTTGACAGAATTCAGCCAGGATAATAGAAATAAGTTCGTGCATTTTTAATAGCGATTGGCTTCGTTTGGGCAGAATTATTCTAATGAATGTGACCGTTAACAGTTTCAAGTTTCCTCTCAGGTTTGTTTTTCATGTCATAATAAACTGAACTTTACTAAAACAGAGCTCCTGTTACTATGCGATTGTATTTAAAACTAGCTGCGACCCTCGCAACTTCATTTACGCCACATAAGATCCATGAAAGGAGAGGTATTTCTTCATCAGATGACTAGGAGCGTGTGAAACTACACTGTTTGCTTAATCATAATAGTAGTTTATCTACTCTGATACTATAATACAAAGATTATAAAATTGAAATCAATACTATTATGACAAACATTATGCACAGGCCAAAAAAAAAGTTTTATTACGATACAGGTCTTGTATGGACACCTATATCATAATAAAACTTTTTAATCATTACGATACACCATAAACAATCTCCAGCTGGAAAAGAAGTTTGAACCTCTACTTTAAAAAAAAATTGTGTCTTCAGAGTAGCGAAAAATCCTAAATCTATGGTCTCCGCAGCCTAAAAAAAAAAAGAAACACGCATGCGCAATCGATGTTTGCGCCTTGGCGCCAACATTTTACATTTAAATTAAACAAAGTTTGGTTTTGTTCGTAAAATAAATTAGTTTTTGTGTAAAAACATGTCTTAAAGCGAGGATGGTGGTAATTGTACACCACCAGACATTCTGGAAACTGCGTCAAACATGACCATGAACCTGTTACCGGCGAAATCAAGGAGCAACTATAATAATTATATCACAACAAAATGAAATCAGGTATTATAGTATGAGAGTAGATAAAGTAGTGTATGACACTGTACATAACTTGGTCTTATAACACTCGTGTGATACTATAAAAAAACTCGCCTACGGCTCGTTTTTTTAAAACACACTCGTGTTATAAGAACCCTTATTATGCAACAGTGTCATAAACTACTATTATGACACTGTTGCATAATGAGGGTTCTTATAACACGAGTGTGTTTTAAAAAAACGAGCCGTAGACGAGTTTTTTTATAGTATCACACGAGTGTTATAAGACCAAGTTATGTACAGTGTCATACACTACTTTATCTACTCTCATACTATATTACCTGATTTCATTTTGTGATATATAGTTGCTCCTTGATTTCGCCGGTAACAGGTTCATGGTCATGTTTGACGCAGTTTCCAGAATGTCTGGTGGTGTACAATTACCACCATCCTCGCCTTAAGACATGTTTTTACGCAAAAACTAAAATATTTTACAAACAAAACCAAACTTTGTTTAATTTAAATGTAAAATTTCGCAAACATCGATTGCGCATGGGTGTTTCTTTTTTTTTTTTCAGGCTGCCGAGGCACATTTTTTCTTAAAAGTAGAGGATCAAACTTTTTCCAGCTGGAGGTTGTTTATGGTGTATCGTAATGATTAAAAAGTTTTATTATGATATAGGTGTCCATACAAGACCTGTATCGGAATAAAACTTTTTTTTTGGCCTGTGCGTAATGTTTGTCATAAGAGTATTGACTTCAATTTTATAATCTTTGTATTATAGTATCAGAGTAGATAAAAGTGCTTAAAGATTCAGTCTAATAAAAAACCATTCAGTCCACGCCTTCGGTGCGGACTGAATTGTTTTACAATAGCCTTAATTATTAAGCTCCTTTATGAGTAAGCCAACACGCCAGTTTAGAATGACCCTTACATTCAAAGAAACCCTTGAATTCTAGGTTTTGCGAAAGTTGAGATGCCTTTAATTCCTGAACTACAAAACCCTCAACATTGAAACTTGTATGAAACAATCCTTAAAGTACTCCCTTCATAACACTGAAAAAATTTTTGGAATCGCATAACGCGTTGAGAAATTACAACTGAAAAACCATTTTATCTTTCATCCCCTCTCCCGCAGGAACTGCGCAAATCTTTGGGATCAAAAGTATCCTAGAACCTTCCTCGGACTATAAGCTTCAAGTGTACCAAGTATCATTTAAATCGGTTTAGTAGTTTCGGCGTGATAATTATTCGGGATACAGACAGACAGACAGACAGACATGAAAAGTTTATATTACATTTTCAGCTTCAGTATCGATTAGAGAACGCCCTCCAATTAAAATTTTCAAAATATCTTCCATGTACAGACTCTCGACCCTCAACAGTTTTATTATAAGTACTAGCTGACCCTCGCAACTTCGTTTACGCCACGTATGGTGTATGAAAGGACAGGTATTTTTCAACAGACTCAAGGGAGCGTATGAAACTGCCCTGTTTTGCCTTCGGCGTGGACTGAATTGTTTTAGAATAGCCTTAATCATTAAGCTCTTTTATGATTAAGCCAACACGCCAGTTTAGATTTACCCTCACATTCAAAGAAACCCTTGAATTCGAAAAGTTGAGATGCCTCTAATTTCTGAACTACGAAACTCTCAATAATGAAACTTGTGTGGAACAATGTTAAAAACATTCCCTTTCTGACACTAAAAAAATATTTGAAATCGGACCACGCGGTGAGAACTTACAGCTGAAAAACCATTTTATCTTTAATCCGCTCTCCCGCAGGAACCGCGCAAAATATCGGGATCAAAAGTATCCAAGAACCTTCCTCGGACTATAAGCTCGTAACGTACCAAGTATCATTCAAATCGGTTCAGTAGTTTCGGCGTGATACTTATTCGGGATACAGACAGACAGACAGACAGCCAGACAGACAGACATGAAAATTTTAAATTACATATTCGGCTTCAGAATCGATTATAGAACGCCCTACAATTGAAATTTTCAAAATATCTTCCATGTACAGACTCTCGACCCTCAACAGTTTTATTATAAGTATAGATAGATTGGCTTCCTTTGGTCAGAATTACTTCGCTCAAAAGGGAACACCGGGAAAAACGAAGAGTTTTCTTATGAATAGTAGGTTTCCATCCTGGGGCATCCTTCCGAGTGCTTACCCGGGGCTCTCAATTGTAGGCTGTTGGGCGTTACGTGAAGTTTTTTTTAGTCTGTAGGAGTCCGGCATAGCACCCATGAAGGATTTTTCCTTACGTTAAAAAAAATAATACGTTTCCAACGATTGACTAAAAACTTTCATTTCATTAAACTCCACTTTTAGCCCCTCTCTATAAAATAGAGTGCAGAGGAGCTTATGGCCAGACTTTGTCTGTAGTCTGTGACTCTGTCGCATTAAACTACGTCACTGGGTCACGTGGATCATCTGTTCAAAGTTTGAAATAAAACAAAAATGAGAACGTCAATCGGATTGAACTTTCACTTTCACAATGTTAGAGGAGCAGTCGGGTGAGACCGTCTCACGGCTTCTTGTTTTACCTCTGACTGACAGCTAGTCGATCGTTTTCTGTGTGTTGGCAATGCAGTAAACTCGTCCTATGAGTGCCAGCTTATGACATTTTACCGAATATAGTGGAGCTCAGTGGAGCTTATAACATCCAACCGTTAGCACGAAGAGTTTTGTTTTTCATGTCATATTAAACTTAACTTTACTAAAACAGTGCTCTGGTTACTATGCGATTTTATTTTAAATATATACAACGTTCTACACATAAAGAGTATATAATATATATACTAATACATACTCTAAGGTTCTACATCTTATTATCTTACTTCTATACTATCTATACTAATATTATAAAGAAGTAAAGTTTGTGTGTTTGTATATTTGTTAAATTGTAAGGGGTAATCTCGGGATCTACTGAACCGATTTTAAAAATTCTTTCACCAATAGAAAGCTACGTTATTGTGGAGTGTCATAGGCATCATATATAGCATCACGCTACAACGAATAGGAGCGGAGCAGTAATAGTAAATGTTTCAAAAACGGGGAAAAAGTTATTCCTTTTGAGAGCTTCGTTGCGTGTTCTGCGTAAATATTTATAGTTATGTAAAAAATATGTACCACAAAATTTACTCTCTTAAAAAAGGTTCTAAAAAAATTGCGCGATAGCATGTGTCTATCTTTGGGTTGGTGCGCAATAACCATTTTAATGCAAGCAATTTTTTTCTACAATACTGCCACGGGATACCTCTTTCATAAACGAAATTGTTTTTAAATATAATGCGACGGGAATACACGCGACGAGAAACCTTTCTCTCTCTCTCTCTCTCTATCTCTCTCTCTCTATCTATCTCTCTCTATCTCTCTCTCTCTCTCTATCTCTCTCTCTCTATCTATCTCTCTCTATCTCTCTCTCTCTCTATCTCTCTCTCTCTATCTATCTCTCTCTATCTCTCTCTCTCTCTATCTCTCTCTCTCTATCTATCTCTCTCTATCTCTCTCTCTCTCTCTATCTCTCTCTCTCTCTCTCTCTCTCTCTCTCTATCTCTCTCTCTCTCTCTCTCTCACGTAGTATTGAATATTAACGACGAGACGCTACGGGAGTACTGCACTACAGTAATACTCTCTCTTATGTGGCGCAAACGAAGTTGCGCGGGTCAGCTAGTAATATTATAAATGCGAAAGTTTGTGAGTGTAGATGTTTATTACTATTTCACGCTCAAATTTCTGAACGAATCTGGCTGAAATTTGGTACAGGGATAGACACAGGTCAGGAATAACACATAGGCTACTTTTTATCCCAGGAATAAGTCCCCACCAGAAGCGGGAACGGGAACAAAGTTTACGCGGGCGAAGCTGCGGGCATCAGCTAGTCTCAAATAATGGCCACACCCGAAAAAAACCGCTAACAAAAGAAGAAAGTAAGTTTCGACTGAAGGTTGCAACAGGTACATGGGGAAAACCAAAACGTATTGGGGTAACACAAGCAATCAAGGTAGGCAACCTAAGTGCGAGTGATGGCCGTCAGGGTGATAAGAGGATACCGCACGATCTCCGGTGAGGCGGCATGTCTCCTAGCCGGGACCCCTCCATGGGACCTGGAAGCGAGAGCCCTTGCGTCACTGTTCAGATGGCGCAAGGAGGCGCTGGAGCGAGCCAAAGGCCTGCGTCTCGAGAAATCGAGGCCCAGCGAACCCTGCTCCACCAGGAAACCGTGGAGACATGGAAGATGCGACTTGAGCAACCAAAGGGGGGATTCGCCACAATCGCGGCCGTCAGACCGGTCATGGACGAGTGGCTGGAGAGAAGACACGGTGTTCTCTCCTACCGGTTGACACAGATGCTTACCAGGCACGGTAGCTTCGGTAGGTATCTGTGGCGAAAACACCGGGAAACCACGGCCGAGTGTCAGCACTGCGAGGACCGCAGCGATGACACGGCGCTCCACACGCTGGTGGAGTGCACGGCGTGGGTACAACAGTGCCAGGTCGTCGTAGTGGGTCTGGGCGTGGACACTCTCTCGCTTGAGGCCATGGTGCGAGCCATGCTCTCCAGTGGGAGTAAGTGGGACTGCACCGCCTCTTTCTGCGAGCAGGTCATTCTCGCGAAGGAGGCGGCGGGCCGGGTGCGGGAGAGAACTATCTCCCACCCGAGTTCCGCAGTCGGCGCCCTGGGCGCCGCCGACGTGTCTTCGCCGAGGACTATCGGCCTCCATGACCGGGGGTCTGAGGACGGTGAGAGGGCCGCTCACCGTCCTTACAGAAGCAGGCCCATGACGGCAGCGTGACGTGAGCAACTCACGCACGCCCCCCCTTAGAAGCGGGGTCACACCCGAAACCCCCCATAGACGCGGGATTGCACCCGAACCACCCCCTGGGCGAGGCCGCATTGGCGGCCGTAGGTCTGTTGGGAGTCACGGGACATCCTTCCTGAGGGCTTACCCGGGGCTCTCAACCATAGGCTGTTGGGCGTTACGTGAGGTTTTTTAGTCGGTAAGAGTCCGGCATAGCATCCTACGAGGATTTTCCCTCACGTTAAAAAAAAAAAGGCAACCTAAGTGCTAGAGGTAATTTAATTCTTAACGGACTATACCTCCAACACCAAATGTGGAGTAGGTATATTTGTTTGACAGACACAGCACAGTGTCCGAAGTCCAGACATAAGATACCAAAAACGCAATTCGGCTAAATCATTCTTGTTGACCCAATTTATACAAAATATCGAGACCCATAGAAAAACTCCATGAATGGAATATTTTTGGTGATGGCTGAAGTTTGGACGTCGGCGTCGTGGGTTCTGCTTTTGAATATTTTGAAAATAAGTAAAAAATGTGACACTTTTAAACCCCCGACGGAAACCCGAACGGGGTGTTATAAGTTTGAAGTGTGTGTGTATGTGTGTTTGCAGGTCTGTCTGTGGCATCGTAGCTCCCAAACGGATGAACCGATTTTGATTCTGTTTCTTTTGTTTGAAAGATGGGTAAGGGGAGAGTCGGGGTTTTTTAATTGTGCGTGCAACCGGCGTTCACGGATTAATAAGACATTGTCACTAGTCTGAACTTGAAACTCATCGAAAGATCGAACAATCTTTTTGAGGGTTACTTTTGACCTGGCGGTGACACAAACTAATAGCATTTATTCTTCCCAATTTCCCCTGCCAAAATCAATACATATAATAAAATCGTAACAGGTCGCTGTCTGTACATGGAAGATAAATAAGAAAAATATTATAGGGGGGCTTTATGAACGCAATAGAACCCAAAACAATGAGTTCTAGAATTTTTGTCTGTTTGTCTGTATGTCTGTATGTCTGTATATCTGTTTGTCTGTACGGTTGTGCACGCTAATCTCAGTAACCGCTCAACCGATTGCAATGCGGTTTTTTTATTGTGTTGAGGTTTGCTCCAGTTAACATTTAGCGTTTGTTTTATGTAAATCGGTTTAGAAATAAAAGAGTTATAACACTTTTAAGAATCAGATATTTTGAAAATTTTAATTAGGACTTTCTTTGAATGTGAGTGAACCTAAACTGGCGTGTTGACTTAATCATAAAAGAGCTTAATGATTAAGACTATTTTTAAACAATTCAGTCCGCGCCGAAGGCGTGGACTGAATTGTTTTAAAATAGGCTTAATCATTAAGCTCTTTTATGATTAAGCAAACAGGGCAGTTTCAGACGCTGCTTGATGACTCTGATGAAGAAATACCAAGGCGTGGACTGAATTGTTTTAAAATAGGCTTAATCATTAAGCTCTTTTATGATTAAGCAAACAGGGCAGTTTCAGACGCTGCTTGATGACTCTGATGAAGAAATACCTTTCCTTTCATACACCTTATGTGACGTAAACGAAGTTGCGGGCTCAGCTAGTTGATAATAAGGTCTTTTGAATTTTGATTTCCAAAATGTCCTTTTCCGTACTTGGAACTCTTTCCAGGAATATAAATGTTAGCCTACGTCCTTCCTTGTGGAAATACGAGTAGGTAGTTATCTATAGTGTCCGACCGAAACCGGTTTTCCAGCCGAAACCGAAACCGAAACCGAACTTTCGGCCCCAGGGTCAGTTTCGGCCGAAACCGAAACCGAAACCGAAACTCACGTGTTCATATTGAAAAAAAAAAAAAAAAAAAAGAGCCAAGTGCGAGTCGGATTCCCGCACAGAGAGTTCCGTTACAAAAATTGGGTACAAAGGTTACGTTTGTTGTGTCGATGCTTTTTTCTGATTTTAGAAGGTATTTTTTGTTATAGCGGTAACAGAACAGGGTGAGGTGGTGGTGGCAGTGTCTCTTGACATCGCCAACGCTTTCAACCCCTTGCCCTGGAACTGCGTTTGGGAGGCGCTTATTTACCATGGAATGCCTCTTATCGAATTGTCGGGGCCTATCTTTCCGAGAGGGCCGTAACTTACCCGAGCTGGCTAGGGCAGGATCGGCGAGATGGGTCGTACGGTGTTCCACAGGAATCGGTCTTAGGACCGCTTCTGTGGCACATCGGTTACGATTGGGTGCTGCGTGGTCCGTTGCTCAGAGGTGTCGGCGTAACGTGTTACGACGACACCCTCATTACAGCGCGAGCAGTGCATTGAGATGCAACCCTAAAGGCCACCTGCGGGATCCAGCTTACATATAGGGGGCGTCAGCATCGCCATCGAGCTCTCAATGACGTTTCTGGGGCTCGCACTCGATAGCCGTTGGAACTTCGGATACCACTTCCGAAGTTTGGTGTCATAGCTGAGGGAGGGGGGCATCAGCCGCACTCTTGCTGTTGTTGCCCAATATCAGGAGACCTAGCGCTCCCTGCAGGATACTGTACCTGTTGTACTGGGATCGTGCGGAGCACCTCCCCTGTATGGGCGGATATCCTGATGGCCAGCAATGCGGCTAGATTGCTTTGCCGGCAGAAGGCAACGGCTGTCAGGGTGATAATGGGATACTACACGATCTCAGTTGTGGCGGTATGTCTTCTAGCTGGGACTCCTCTATGGGACCTGGAAGCGAGAAAGCGAGGGCCCATGCGTCATTGTTTAAATGGCGCAAGGAGGCGCTGGAGCGGGGCCATAGGCCTCTTCCAGTGAGCAGGTCAAGCTCGTGAAAGAGACGGCGGGGAGGAAGCGGGAGAGAACTCTCCCACCCGAGTTCCAAAGTCTGAGGCGGCGGCGCCCCATACTATCAGCCTCCATGACCGGAGGCCTGAGAACGGTGACGGGGCTGCTCACCGTCCTTACAGAAGCAGGCCTTAGATGATAGCGTGACGTGAGAGATTCATGCACGCCCCCCTCAAGAAGCGAGATATCAACTGAACAATCCCCCAAAGACGCGGCCGCAGTATGCATCATTCCGAGGGCATACTCGAGGCTCCCAACCGTAGGCTGTAAGGTAGGATACGCGTGGTGTTTAGTCGGTAGGACTACTGTACAGTGAAAATTTTAGGCCTCTATCTGGCATGGTTTCAATACGACCTCGTGACTATAATAGACAGACGGACGGCTAGGCCTCATGTCTCGTTTATAGGGTCCCGCTTTAACCCCTCCGTGCGAGAGTTCGACTCGCACTTGGCCGGTTATTTTTTCAATAGGTGCTGCAATTTCCACCAAGTGCCATCAATCAACGGTATAAATCTTCTCAAGTGGTCATTTTAGAAATATCTACACCTATGAGTTTTTTTCTTCTACGTGTGGAATTACTCATCGATGCTATTGCGAACTCCTACCGACTAAAATATTTGTTGCTATAGCGGCAACAGAAATACATCATCTATAAAAATTTAACTGTCTAACTCGGTGCATGAGTTACAGCTTGCTGACAGACAGATAGACGACCAACGAAACGAAGTCAACGAAACCGACAACAAAGTGGTAGTAATGTAATGTCCTAGATGACCTTTTTAGGATTCTGTAAAAATTGTATTTTTATAACTATTGATTGGAAGTCCTTTGTAAATCTTCGGTTAGTAACATATTAACTGATTGGGCTGACCCCAACCACGTCACAAGCAGGGCCAGGCACTCAAAATTCATGAACACGTGAGTTTCGGCCTGGCCGAAAGTTTCGGCCCGTTTTGGCCGAAACCGAAACTACGGCCGATACTCGATTTTTTGGCCGAAACTGGCCGAAACCGAAACCGAAACCGAAACTTCGGTCGGTCACTAGTTATCTACCGTTCTCCGATGACCGATTCGCCATTGGACTATTCGTCGACAGGATGATTCATTTATTTCCGTTTCCCAAGCAGGGTCTTTCACCTGTGGAAATTGCGCCGACAGAACCTTTCATATGCTTCACTTTCGACGACAGCCCTTTTCAGCTACTAAGTGTTTCACCGACACGACGATAAACCTATAGCTGTTTTACCTACAGACTTTTCCATCGAATCGGTCTTCGGAAAACGGTTGCTGATTCTTCTTTGAAATTAGTAGGCGCTATTAAATATTCTCTTTATTTTATAGCGACCAGACGGATCCCCAAAAATTTTACTTACACGGAAACATTAAAAGTCAATTGAATAAATGTAAGTTAAGTTTTAACCTTCCAACGTATGGGTTCGTGAAAAAATCCGCCCGAATAACACGAATCTGCATCTCAAATTTGATTTTTTTTCGAAAGACGCATTTCCAACTAAGTTTTTTGGCTGTTTTCGTGTCGGGATGCTAATTCTTTGGAAAAATATTAAGTTTACTGGTTAAAGCTCGCGGTTTCGCTTGCGCGGTGTACTTAGTTATTTTGTTTATTATTGAGTAAATGACCCTGTATGTAAGTTTTACTAAGTACTTCCTATCTAAGTTTTACTGCGAGTTTCTTTCAGGGTTAAAGTATGTAAGCTTTTAAAAAGTGTTTTATGGAGCTCTTCAATCTAATCCCACCCTTTCCGATCCTGAACAACGCATGCCAGGCAGAGGTGCCACTCTTACATAGTGGAATCTTTGCCAGCACTGAGCGATTCAAAAGATCGTTTCTCTGTCGAAGTATAAAAACTCGGCATGACCTGCCCGCGCAAGTGTTTCTCTCCTCTTACAACCCTTGATTTTTCAAGTCGAGCGTGAAGAGACACATCACAGGGCTGCCAACTTAAGGACCACTGTCAGAAGTCTTACGGCGGACTGTGAGAGTGGCCCCCAAACACCCCAATTTTTAAGTTAATCGCGAACAGACAAACAGACAATGTGGACTACTTTGTTTTATTGTAGTGATTCAGAATGACGTGGTCCATATTCGGTGATTTATTAAAACACATCAAATTTACATGATTTCAATACAGTATTAACCAAAATTCATGTAGTCTAATGTATATTCTATTCGCAATGGAATAAATAATGCATAAAGCATTTGTCGTTACCAACCGGAAAAAATACAATATCAGTTCTTTTTCTATCTGACTTGATGCTCTGATATATCTGACTTTCGCAAAAACGATCCATTGCGTAGAGAAGGAAAACTCGAAATGAAACCCGGTTGTCAATAAAATGACAATCGTTAAACCAAGTTGAAGGCGTTACGGGCGGCTTGAAACTTTTCAACTGCGGGTCGTCACGACCTGCGCCTGTCCATTTCAACAACTTCAACAGGCTCACCACATATTACGTGGCGCCACGCAGTTGAAAAGTTTCAAGCCGCCCGTAACGCCTTCAACTTGGTTTAACGATTGTCATTTTATTGACAACCGGGTTTCATTTCGAGATTTCCTTCTCTACGCAATGGATCGTTGGTTGATCGTGGTGCATAAAACTATAGAGTGAAATTTGGTGGTGTACTATGCCTCTTTCTACCCTTTCGGGGATAAAGGCGTGACTATATGTATGCATGACTTGATACGAAGGTGTATCAAGTCCTCAGATTAAAGAACTAAAGGCAGATGACGCTTACCGAAGAAGAAACTATGGCCATCATGTAAGCAAATACTAAATCCAAAAGTGAATACTGCGCAGACTCTCTACAAGTGAATACAAGAATTTCAGTCATGTTCGTCTAAGGCTTACCGTCCAAACGGTTACTTGACAAATCGAAGACTCACGTTCGCTTCGCTCACTCGGTCTCCGATTCGACAGTATGGACGATTTTGCTTTTGGGGTTTTCCCAAACGCCTACAGTTCGGGGTTCTTCAAAAGGGATCTTAGAAGGTTTTTACAGGGTCGGCAGCGCGAGTGTGGCGCCTCTGGTGTCGCAAACGTTCATAGGCTGCGGTGACCACCGGTCCTCCTGGTGGGCAGTATGCTTGTTTGCCACCTTAGTGGTATAAAAAAATACGATAGAAAGAGGATGCATTTCTTAACCGATTTTCACCAAACTTGGCACACGTGTTCTTTGAATTAAAATACAACCATTGTCGAGAGCTTTTTTAGGGTTCCGTAGCCAAATGGCAAAAAAAGGAACCCTTATAGATTCGTCATGTCTGTCTGTCTGTCCGTCCGTATGTCACAGCCACTTTATTATAAGGCCTATGCTGTTGAAACATAGTAAGTAGATGTATTCTGTGAACCGCATTAAGATTTTTATATAAAACTAGCGGTACCCTGCCACGCTTCGCTGCGACTTTTTTATGGTGGTTTTGTGTACCTATGAGAAATGAGTAACAAACTAAATGATGAGTACATTTTAAAAAAAATGTGTGCGTGTACTATTGAACACACGTAAGAAGTGAAACTTCTTCATGACCTTATTTTTAGAAAGAAATATCATGAAATATACATAGGAGTTAGCAGTGGCGAATTGTCCATAGAAGCCCATTCCTTGTGGCTTCCCTTTTCAGATCGGGCAGTGACATGTAATATTTACTCATAACTAATAAACACAATTATATATTCTCGAACACTCATTCAAATATAAAAATATTTGCAAATTTACATGGTAAGTCGGCATTTTCGTCTCAACCCCTGCTACAAAAGTCATAGCAATAAATTTTCGAGTCAAAGTTCAAAGACCCTATCTCTGACATCACGCGGTAAGCCCGGCTTCCTGATCAATTTGCGTCTGCTTCGTTAGTACTACGCAAATGTATATATGCGTCCTATTCTCTCACATTTTTTCAAGATTTGATTCGTGGATTTTCGCCTAAAGTAAGCCATGAGTTCGTGGCTTACACCTGAGACAGTCATATTAATAGAAAAGGACAACGTATTTGACTTGAAAACTCGACCAATTTAAATGCACCTAACGCACGTCGAAACGTTTTGCATCGAAGTGTGTTTTTAATTTGATGTGTTGTTATTACTTCATTTCACATGCGTTTCCCGTGAATAATAATAAAACATAACATAGTTTCAATTGACTTTATAAAGTATTGTGCTGTTTATTAGTTAATTATAAATAATTATCTACTTCAAGTACTAAATACATCGTGAAAGTGTGTAAAATTGTGTTTTGTGTTCTGTATTTTGTTGTGATTTCTGTACACATGATTATTGTTTTGGAGTCACATAATGCTCACTGATGGACGTAGGCCTTCGGTATTACGGGTTCGATAAAAAATAAAGGTCAGTGTTTTTTTTGTATTTATCAAGTAGGTATCTCAGAATACGCTAGTGATATTAGTTCAATGGCTTGGGATACCTAATAATCTTTATTTTGGCTGAATGTTTCATTAATAGTTTATAACATAATAAAGCAGTTTTGTTCCATAGAATCACTTTGTCAGATATTTTTGAAAAAATAGATAAGAAGTATGTTTTTATTTCAATTTTGTATTGTAAAATATCGCGGTTTTTAATACTCTATAGTGAAAAGCTGATGGCTTTCAGGAAGAGAGAGAGAAATGAAAAGATTGAATTTAAAATGTAAATAATTAGTAGTTTATTAGAATTGAGCACTTGGGGGTCGTGGGTGTGGCAACTTCGGGCAGCAAGTACGGTTTCCGAAGGCCTTCGCAGGGTTCGACTTATCTTGTGGCTCCAGGATGTCGATGCAGTCCGCCAGGTAGCCGTGTCTTCCACAATTTCGGCCGGCACGGTATTCCCAACCCGCAGGGCGGATGTTCGCTCGTAGAACTCGAAGGGTGGATTTTACCAACCCGTAGGGTAGACGGTTTCTTGGACCCGTAGGGTGAATGTTCCTTCGTGGAACCTGAAGGGTGGACTTCTTGAACCCGTAGGGTGGACCCTGGAATGTTCCATATGACGGGTTAGCTGGAACCCTTTTTCCCGCCCATTGCTAAGACAGCCGACCACTGTTAAACCATTTGGGAGTCGGTTGCCTCACAATGGTTGGTTCTATCCTAAGTTTACAGAGACCTTTTTTTTCACACCCCTGTAATCTACCCTCCCATAACAGGGTCGACCAACAGCCGTTAATTTTCACTATTTTAAAATCTAGAATCATAATAATTAATTTAACTCACCCAATGATGGGGTCTTCTATTTATAGCTATTTGCTCCTTATCCTTGACAAATATTTACGAGGATATTTGCGATGATATAAACGATTATTTTTAAACTGATGTGATTCTCACAATTTCCAATTACACTGATACGTTCGTGATCTATTTTAAATATTAATCTGGCGGTCCTCCTGCATTGACGCAATGCCTTATATATCAATGAAATAGCGCCTCTAGTGGCACCGCTCGAAACTACTCAATCGTCAAGACCGTATCACTGCCTATAGCTTCCGTCGTTGCGACACTAACTCGGTAGATGGCGCTTTCATTTATTAATCTAAGTTTTCATTTTAAAACCCCTAACGTTGAACCCCTATTTGCACCCGTTGTTTAACAACGTTACATACTCCCCCTCCCCAGTGAGCGTTTGACGTACCCTAACGCGTCAAACGCTGCGTTCGTCCTCGAACGCCCCTAATATAATACCTACTACTCGTCTATGTGTGTGTGTATGTTAGTGTGTTGTGTGAATGAGGTGATGCTGGGTGTAGCGAAGAGTCGGCCTTAACTTTAATGAAACCAACTCGCAGGATGTATTTAGGTGATTCTGAAGGATCTTATAGGACAGAAAGAGAAAAGACGTATTTGAGACTTTGGGTTGAAGGTTCAGGTAATACGCACCGCCTGAAAGTGGGGTGTGTATAATAAGGCTTTTTGCTGAAGGCTGGGATTTATACAACCGTCCCAGAGGAGAACATCCTACTAGGGCTCGTGTAACACTTCCGACTCATAGGATGGACTATCCCCCAGGGCAAGCCTCTAGCTTCCGAGTGGTAGGAGTAGCCATATGACGAAAATAAAGATAACGGTGATCTACACCTACGACTGTTAGGGCAAGACAAATGCTGCCAATTAACAGTCCACCATAATTCTGTTCGGGTAAGACTCATGCTTCCTCGTAACAGTACTAAACCTACACCATAAATCTGTTCGGGTAAGACTCATGCTTCCTCGAAACAGTAATAAACCTACACCATTAATCTGTTAGGGCACGACCATGCTGCCGACTAACAGTAAACGACGAACTCTGTTAGGGATAGACTCATGCTTCCAACTAACAGAAAACTCCCAACTATACCAAGAAACAGAACAGTGATAGAAAATAATTTACTTGCAGAATCCTCCGTGATGCTAATTAACCCCTATGTCCCCATGACGAACACGGCATGTGTTTGTCACTTTGTCATGTGTAGTTACTTGAAAGTCGTGTGTAATGTGTAGTGTCCCTATCTAATTGCTAGGCTATTTAGCCCTTTAACAAAATAACATAAAAAAACTAAGTGCTTATTTGCAATCTTAGTAGCAATAACAAAAGCTAAGTGCTTATTCGCAATCTTAGCAGAAGAATGTTGACTATGACTATTATGTCAACCCTAATAAATAACTAAGATAAATGTTCTCTGGCCATTATGCCAAATCTCCAAAAAAATATGGTTCCCTTGTATGCCACCATGTCAGTGTAAAATGTATCTGCGTGTTTAAATAAATGATATGTATGTATGTACGTATGAAATCTCCCTTGTGTAAGTTTTGTTTTGCTTGCGCGTAAGCTGCTGACGTAATCGTGTTGATGTAAACGTGTTATTTATCGTTGCATCTAAGGCCAGTGTCACACTACCTTCCATGCTATATAATAACCCGTCAGCTTTAGTCGGGAACCAAAACTTAAGACCTTTGAGTCACTTTCTCTAATCTACGAAAGTGATTCGCCTGTAACCAGTTTGACTCCTACTTCCGCCTTTGGGAATCACAACATGAAGTTCAAGTGTCACTATGTAAACAAACAAACAAAAAAAAAACTGCTTGTTAAGTGTTAGGAATGGTGTGTTAAGATGATTATGATGAATGTTTGATGAGTATATACTACCCAATTAGTATGTAAGTGAAATTGTGAACCTTCCGTATCAAAATGTACCTCGTTGTCCGATGTGAAGAAATGTGGTACATTATGTGCCACCCAAGTATTACTAATCTATTACGGTGTGCTAACACCCTTATCTTTTTCCAAAAATAATTATCAAAAACACCATTGTGTAACTGTACTGATGTACTTCTCCAACACGGCCAGCGAGGAATACAATCCTACTAAGTCTTCCTCCAATTCTAAAGGGGAGACCTGTAAGTCCTCTTCGTCCGTGGTTAACTTTAATTTTTTAATTTGTTGCCTGAGGGCTGCCACCGTTGAACCAGGTTCCTCTCCCCGGATCTTAACTTCATATGCAAGTTCCGCCTTTGGAAGTGATGTGAAATTTGATTTGAATGCCATTGTACTGACTATTTCAATTACTATTGCCGGGAATCTTTAGTGATGATGATTATTTACCAATATCTAGTGTATTTATCTGCTACTTATTTTATATGAAGTGTTAATTTTATGTAAACAACGAATGTTCGCTATATTCGCTAACGAATTCTGTTGTAGTGAACGACGGCCCTTATCGTTGTCTGTTTACGTATTGTTGAATGTTAAGGAATGTGAATATTTTTCGATTCACCCGCCGAATAACGAAAAATAAATTCTACTTTTTAGGGTTCGTTGAACCGAATTATAAATTGAACCTTTATAAAACTTAGTATTTGCTTTAGGAAATACTTAAGTTTGGAAGTGTTTCCTTTTAGGGTTCCTTCACTCAATTAATAGATTGGACCCTTCTAGAAATTAATTGTCTGTCTGTCTGTCTGTGTGTTTAATGTAATCTAATCCGACGCAGTGAGTAATGAAAGTGAAGTGTGTGATGATGGGTTGACGAAATTTACTAAATGTTTTTCAGTTTTGCACGAATAATGCAATTTTCTACGCTGCTATTATTTTTATTGAAATGTAACTATTTTCACGAACGTGGTAAGAGTTAATTGTATATTGACTCGTACCAACTATTTTTTTTTTTAATAGTTATTTACTACTACGGAACCCTTAAATATTTCGAACTGTGTTAAAACGATTCGCACTTGGATGGTTCTGGAAATAATCTGTATCGTAGTAACTAACTTTTTTTATGTAGATTGTTCCTTACCACTACGGAACCCTTGAATATTTCGAATTGGTTGAAAACCGATTCGTACTTGGACGATTCTGGAAATATTCTGTATCAGACTGTTGGTGTCCGGAGTGTATTTTATTCACTTCCACCCACAGTTTATATGGAAAAAAAAATTTTTTCTAATATCGAGCTAGTAAATCAACTTACTCGTAAACGTTATGAAAGCAACATCTGCCGTTGTTTATTAGAACCCGAATCAAAGTTAATAGTTTACTATTGTTTTTTGGCAAGAATGTTTTCGCTGCGTAATCTACGTTTGGAATGTTTTTTCTTACAGTTGTATTTCAGTGTATCAGAATTCGACGTAATTCGAAAAGTGAATCAATTATGAATCTTTTATAATTTACGTGAAGTGAAATTCGTAAAATCTTTGTTCTAACGTTTTACTAGCGTGAAATTTCAATAGGGATTGTTACCCAGAAGTGTGATTATCGGCTGTTGGTCTCGCTGTAAATTCACATATGGGAAATACAACAAAATAATACACAAATTGAGGCGGTTTGACGCCGTACAAAAATAAAAATTGTGGTGGTGATATCCTGTGACTACTTTTTACGATGAATATAGGCAATACAAATCACTTACTAATATTAATGTAAGCGTTTCAAATGTGAAGTTTTACTTCAGACTTTAATAAAGTAATATTTAAAATTGGAACAAAACAAAAAACTTTTACTTGAAATTTACTTAAAATTTTTCCACCATAAAATTAATATCTGAGGGTGTGAAAAATAAATTGGGGACCGTTAAAATTTGGAAAAATTACAATTTATGTTGAGAAAAAATTCAAATTTTGCCTTGTTCTTGATTATGCCGAAATCTGTCTAAAATCACTAAGAAACACACAAAATAAGCCGGAAAGAACAAGTTGGCAGCAGAGGTCAGGAGAGCCAAATTCCTGGGTAGTTATGATAATTTGGAGGGAAACTACCCCGCTAACGGGCACTCTTAAGACTATTTTACACAAGTTGAATATCTTATAATTATGACCTCCCGACTCCCGTCGGAAATCGCTTTCTCGCTACCCGAAACCACGATATGGGCGCCACTGAAAAGCTGATGGCTTTCAGGAAGAGAGAGAGAAATGAAAAGATTGAATTTAAAATGTAAATAATTAGTAGTTTATTAGAATTGAGCACTTGGGGGTCGTGGGTGTGGCAACTTCGGGCAGCAAGTACGGTTTCCGAAGGCCTTCGCAGGGTTCGACTTATCTTGTGGCTCCAGGATGTCGATGCAGTCCGCCAGGTAGCCGTGTCTTCCACAATTTCGGCCGGCACGGTATTCCCAACCCGCAGGGCGGATGTTCGCTCGTAGAACTCGAAGGGTGGATTTTACCAACCCGTAGGGTAGACGGTTTCTTGGACCCGTAGGGTGAATGTTCCTTCGTGGAACCTGAAGGGTGGACTTCTTGAACCCGTAGGGTGGACCCTGGAATGTTCCATATGACGGGTTAGCTGGAACCCTTTTTCCCGCCCATTGCTAAGACAGCCGACCACTGTTAAACCATTTGGGAGTCGGTTGCCTCACAATGGTTGGTTCTATCCTAAGTTTACAGAGACCTTTTTTTTCACACCCCTGTAATCTACCCTCCCATAACAGGGTCGACCAACAGCCGTTAATTTTCACTATTTTAAAATCTAGAATCATAATAATTAATTTAACTCACCCAATGATGGGGTCTTCTATTTATAGCTATTTGCTCCTTATCCTTGACAAATATTTACGAGGATATTTGCGATGATATAAACGATTATTTTTAAACTGATGTGATTCTCACAATTTCCAATTACACTGATACGTTCGTGATCTATTTTAAATATTAATCTGGCGGTCCTCCTGCATTGACGCAATGCCTTATATATCAATGAAATAGCGCCTCTAGTGGCACCGCTCGAAACTACTCAATCGTCAAGACCGTATCACTGCCTATAGCTTCCGTCGTTGCGACACTAACTCGGTAGATGGCGCTTTCATTTATTAATCTAAGTTTTCATTTTAAAACCCCTAACGTTGAACCCCTATTTGCACCCGTTGTTTAACAACGTTACAATAGGTACTTGAAATCTTACTAATATTATAAATGTGAAAGTTTGTGAGTGTGAATGTGGATGTTTGTTACTCTTTCAGGCTCGAACGGCTGAACGGATCGGGCTGAAATTTGATACAGATATCCATTATAGTCTGGAATAACACATAGGCTACTGTTTATCCCGGGAGTAACTTCCCACGGGAACTAATTTTACGCGGGTGAAACTGCGGGCATTAGCTAGTACATGCATATTATTAAAAACATTAGAAGTACCTATACCTATTTCGCGTCTAAGTCCCAAATTTATGAATTATTTTCAATTAACTTCAATCGAGACAATTTGAAATAGGTAGGTATGAGCTTGCAGAGAGTAGTAGAATAATTTCAAAACATGGTTAGTGTTCAAGTCAGGTTTTAGTTCAAAATATGTAACTAGATGGCATCACTTTTTTGTATATAGTATCTAGATCGCGGTATGGTTTCGTTACCTGAGCAGACATATATAGCTGTGAATATTGTTTTAATTAAAAATATTTTAGTACAAGGATATACAGTCTATTATTTACACCTAAGGTCGGTTAAGACCTTTTCAGTTAGTGTAAATTTGAATATCTTTTTAGTCATCAGTAGATAATTTATGATACTTTTTTATAAGCCAATTTATCATGCACGTAAGACATTGTTTTGAATTAAATACATGGATCTTACGAGTATAGTACAGGTGGCAAACAAAACACAAAAGGCATTACACCGCCGCGCGCCACCATTTAATAAATACGCAAAATACCTACACTACAGGTGTGACCAACTGGATATTATTTTTTTCACCGGCTTTCCTTTTGAAAAAATTCAGCCTTCGCCGCTGGGAGTTAGTAGTCCAAAAGTTCAAAAGTCCAAAACTCCAAAACTCCAAAACTACAAAACTCCAAAACTACAAAACTCCAAAACTCCAAAACTCCAAAAATTCAAAACTCCAAAACTCCAAAACTCCAAAACTCCAAAACTCCAAAACTCCAAAACTCCAAAACTCCAAAACTCCATAACTCCAAAACTCCAAAACTCCAAAACTCCAAAACTCCAAAACTCCAAAACTCCAAACTCCAAAACTCCAAAACTCCAAAACTCCAAAAGTCCAAAATGTCAAATGCCCAAAACTCGAAAAGTCCAAGAGTACAAAAGTCCAAAAGTCCAAAAGACCAAAAGTCCAATAGTCCAAAAGTCCAAAAGTTCAATAGTCCAAAAGTCCAAAAGTTCAAAGTCCAAAAGTCCATAACTCCGAAGTCTAAAAGTCTAAAATTCTAAAAGTCCAAAAGTTCAAACTCCATAACTCCAAAACTCCAAAATTCCTAAAGTCTAAAGTCCAAAAACTCCAACATTCCGAATGTTCAAAAAGTTCAAAAATAACATGCAAAACATATCTGACCTCTTTATTAGGTAAGTACTCTCTTTTATTATTCTGAATGCAAGGAGGCCGCAATCAAACTTCTCTTAAAAAACATCAATCTGGTAGGTACCTTCTAAATAGGTTGTTTATAATATTTTGTTCTGAAGCTGGCAGAATATAATTTAAAAAAAAAAAACGACCAACGCCATCTATTGGTAAAATCAATTTTTAAAGCTATTTTATTCTTATTGCTGTTATGATAAAAGTGTATAAAGTAGCCTAAAACCATCTCTGAATCCTATTGTATATCGTGTCCAATTTTGAGCTCATTCGATTCAGTAAATTTTGAGTTTTTAATAGATACACAAACGCACACAACATTTTTATATATATAGACTAGAAAAAAAGCAGTAAATTTTGAGGGTCCCCATACTCAGAACTGAAACTCATTTTTTTTTATCAAACCCTTTGTGTGGGGTATCTATAGATAGGTCTTCAAAAATGCTATTGAGGTTTTTAACATCATTTTTTGTTAAGTGAATAGTTTGCGCAAGAGACACTTCCAAAGTGGAAAAATGTGTTCCCACCCCCTGCCCCCCCCCCCCCGCCCTCTAACTTCTAAACTCAGAGAATGATAAATCTAAAAAAAACATACATTGCCATAAAAAGTACTAACGAAAATTGGTTCGAACGAGATCGAGTGGGTGTTTTTTTTTAATTCGTCAGAAACTGCAATTTTCGTCGAGAAAAATCACTACCACTGCGAACGTGTTAAACATCAATGAAATTTACAACGAACTACAAGAACTTTTCTATTATGTTACTTGCTGCTACGGAACCCTTCATGGGCGAGTCCGACTCGCACTTGGCCAGTTCTTTTTCTAAAGTGAATAGTTTGAGCAAGAGACACTTTCAAAGTGAAAAAAAAAAAATTGCGTGTACTTAGTGTACACACGTAAGAAGTGAAACTTCTTCATAAACTTAATTTTCACCTCACCTTAAATTAAGTCAAAAAGTACAAAAGTACAAAAGTCCAAAAGTCCAAAAGTCCAAAAGTCCAAAAGTCCAAAAGTCCAAAAGTCCAAAAGTCCAAAAGTCCAAAAGTCCAAAAGTCCAAAGTCCAAAGTCCAAAAGTCCAAAAGGCCAAAAGTCCAAAAGTCCCAAAGTCCCAAGGTCTCAAGGTCCCAAAATCCCAAAGTCCCAAAGTCCCAAAGTACCAAAGTCCCAAAGTCCCAAAGTCCCAAAGTCCCAAAGTCCCAAAGTCCCAAAGTCCCAAAGTCCCAAAGTCCCAAAGGCCAAAAGTCCAAAAGTCCCAAAGTCCCAAAGTTCCAAAGTCCCAAAGACCCAAAGTACCAAGGTCCCATCTAAAAGTCCAAAAGTCCCAAAGGCCAAAAGTCCCAAAGTCCCAAAGTCCCAAAGTCCCAAAGTCCCAAAGTCCCAAAGTCCCAAAGTCCCAAAGTCCCAAAGTCCCAAAGTCCCAAAGTCCCAAAGTCCCAAAGTCCCAAAGTCCCAAAGTCCCAAAGTCCCAAAGTCCCAAAGTCCCAAAGTCCCAAAGTCCCAAAGTCCCAAAGTCCCAAAGTCCCAAAGTCCCAAAGTCCCAAAGTCCCAAAGTCCCAAAGTCCCAAAGTCCCAAAGTCCCAAAGTCCCAAAGTCCCAAAGTCCCAAAGTCCCAAAGTCCCAAAGTCCCAAAGTCCCAAAGTCCCAAAGTCCCAAAGTCCCAAAGTCCCAAAGTCCCAAAGTCCCAAAGTCCCAAAGTCCCAAAGTCCCAAAGTCCCAAAGTCCCAAAGTCCCAAAGTCCCAAAGTCCCAAAGTCCCAAAGTCCCAAAGTCCCAAAGTCCCAAAGTCCCAAAGTCCCAAAGTCCCAAAGTCCCAAAGTCCCAAATTCCCAAAGTCCCAAAGTCCCAAAGTACCAAGGTCCCATCCAAAAGTCCAAAAGCCTAAAAGTCCAAAAGTCCAAAAGTCCCAAAGTCCCAAAGTCCCAAAGTCCCAAAGTCCCAAAGTCCCAAAGTCCCAAAGTCCCAAAGTCCCAAAGTCCCAAAGTCCCAAAGTCCCAAAGTCCCAAAGTCCCAAAGTCCCAAAGTCCCAAAGTCCCAAAGTCCCAAAGTCCCAAAGTCCCAAAGTCCCAAAGTTCCAAAGTCCCAAAGTACCAAGATCCCATCCAAAAGTCCAAAAGTCCCAAAGTCCCAAAGGCCAAAAGTCCAAAAGTCCAAAAGTCCAAAAGTCCAAAAGTCCAAAAGTCCAAAAGTCCAAAAGTCCAAAAGTCCAAAAGTCCAAAAGTCCAAAAGTCCAAAAGTCCAAAAGTCCAAAAGTCCAAAAGTCCAAAAGTCCAAAAGTCCAAAAGTCCAAAAGTCCAAAAGTCCAAAAGTCCAAAAGTCCCAAAGTCCCAAAGCCCCAAACACCCAAAGTACCAAGGTCCCATCCAAAAGTCCAAAAGTCTCTCTCAGTACTCTTAATTCGAATCCACCGTGGTGAGGAACAGAACAAAGATGGCGCGTAACCAAAAATCGTGACGTGACGTGACGCAAATTTTTTTCCAACGCCGATAAAGAAGTTTCACTTCAAAAATGTTTTCATTCCTTCTATTCGAAAAGTATCACTTTGCACCACGATAACGGGGCGCAAAATAGCTCTTTTCTGTTAAGAGCTTTTTAGCGGGCGACAAAGTGATTTGAATTTGGAACTTGAAAATTTCATAGAAATCGAACGCAAATTGTATGAATTACTGGCTGGTAAGTGTTGGCTGCACAGCGCGGTGTCCTGAGCTAACTAAAAAAAAATTGCGTGTACTTAGTGTACACACGTAAGAAGTGAAACTTCTTCATAAACTTAATTTTCACCTCACCTTAAATTAAGTCAAAAAGTACAAAAGTACAAAAGTCCAAAAGTCCAAAAGTCCAAAAGTCCAAAAGTCCAAAAGTCCAAAAGTCCAAAGTCCAAAGTCCTAAGTCCAAAGTCCAAAAGTCCAAAAGGCCAAAAGTCCAAAAGTCCCAAAGTCCCAAAGTCCCAAGGCCTCAAGGTCCCAAAGTCCCAAAGTCCCAAAGTCCCAAAGTCCCAAAGTCCCAAAGTCCCAAAGTCCCAAAGTCCCAAAGTCCCAAAGTCCCAAAGTCCCAAAGTCCCAAAGTCCCAAAGGCCAAAAGTCCAAAAGTCCCAAAGTCCCAAAGTCCCAAAGTCCCAAAGTCCCAAAGTCCCAAAGTCCCAAAGTCCCAAAGTCCCAAAGTTCCAAAGTCCCAAAGTACCAAGGTCCCATCTAAAAGTCCAAAAGTCCCAAAGGCCAAAAGTCCAAAAGTCCCAAAGGCCAAAAGTCCAAAAGTCCCAAAGTCCCAAAGTCCCAAAGTCCCAAAGTCCCAAAGTCCCAAAGTCCCAAAGTCCCAAAGTCCCAAAGTCCCAAAGTCCCAAAGTCCCAAAGTCCCAAAGTCCCAGAGTCCCAAAGTCCCAAAGTCCCAAAGTCCCAAAGTCCCAAAGTCCCAAAGTCCCAAAGTTCCGAAGTCCCAAAGCCCCAAAGCCCCAAAGCCCCAAAGCCCCAAAGCCCCAAAGTCCCAAAGTCCCAAAGTCCCAAAGTCCCAAAGTCAAAAAGTCCCAAAGTCCCAAAGTCCCAAAGTCCCAAAGTCCAAAAGTCCAAAAGTCCAAAAGTCCAAAAGTCCAAAAGTCCAAAAGTCCAAAAGTCCAAAAGTCCAAAAGTCCCAAAGTCCCAAAGTCCCAAAGTCCCAAAGTCCCAAAGTCCCAAAGTCCCAAAGTCCCAAAGTCCCAAAGTCCCAAAGTCCCAAAGTCCCAAAGTCCCAAAGTCCCAAAGTCCCAAAGTCCCAAAGTTCCAAAGTCCCAAAGACCCAAAGTACCAAGGTCCCATCCAAAAGTCCAAAAGTCCAAAAGTTCAAAAGTTCAAAAGTTCAAAAGTCCCAAAGTCTCAAAGTTCCAAAGTCCCAAAGACCCAAAGTACCAATGTCCCATCCAAAAGTCCAAAAGTCCAAAAGCCCAAAAGTCCAAAAGTCCAAAAACCCTTAAATGACATGCTATCCCTGGATAAAGTACTCTTAATTCGAATCCACCGTGGTGGGGAACAGAACAAAGATGGCGCGTAACCAAAAATCGTGACGTGACGTGACGTGACGTGACGTGACGCAAATTTTTTTCCAACGCCGATAAAGAAGTTTCACTTCAAAAAAACTAAAGAGCGCCATTTATCTGTTCGTGTTCGTCATTGATAAGGTTCTTGTAATCAGTAAACATATTTTATTGTATTCTGCAAATATAATAAGTTCTACGTCTAGTTATGAATGTGACAAAGTGACAATCCATGGACTCCTGGAACTATAACTATAACTATAGAAGGTAACTACGTCGTACAAAACTTATTTTTTCTCATAGAAAGGGAATGAAAAGTAGAGTATATTACTCGGGGGCAAATTATTTTTCCCTCGGGCGGTGTACTTTGAATCCCTCACTACGCTCAGGATTCTATGTTAGAATCCCTCGCTATGCTCGGGATTCTATTCTAGAATCCTTCGCTTCGCTCGTGATTCAAAGTAGCGCCCTCGCCGTAAAAATACTATTTTGCCCCCTTGTTATACAATCTACTATTCCCTCCCACCGTTCTAACTTCTAAACTAAGAGAACGATTAATCAAAAAAATATATATAGGTAACTAGCTTATGCCCGCAGCTACGCCCGCGTCATGGGAAGTTATTCCCAGGATAAAAAGTAACCTGTGTTATTCCAGATCTATATCTATCTCTGCACTAAATTTCAGCCAAATCTGTTCAGCCGTTAGAGCGTGAAAGAGTAACAAACATCCACACTCACAAACTTTCGCATCTTCACTACATATTATAAAACAAAGTCGCTTTCTCTGTCCCTATATCCCTTTGTATGCTTAAATCTTTAATACTACGCTACGGATTTTGATGCGGTTTTTTTTAATAGATAGAGTGATTAAAGAGGAAGGTTTATATGTATAATAACATCAAATAAATAATAGAGAAATACTGTATACCCGTGCGAAGCCGGAGCGGGTCGCTAGTAATATATAAAACAAAGACGGGTTTGTTACAACATTTATAACTCGAGAACGGCTGTACTGATTTGGCTGAAAATTGGTGGGTAGGTAGCTTAGAGCCTGTCCAGATGAAGCGTTTTACGCGCGAGTGAACTCGCGCGTTTTGATTTGTATTGCGTCCAGATGCGGCGTATCACGCGCGTTCTCGCGCGCATGTGTTGGAGACGGATTTCAGCAGATTATATTGATTTATAAACATGGACTCGGATACAGCGGTTGTGTTGTGGCTTGCATACCGTCGATGGAGACGTCGTAAAAAAACAGAAAGTCGACGATTTAACGTACATCCCATTCTACGTGATAGAATGACGCATAGTATGTTTATAACTTTATACCCAAAACTCAGAGAACATAGTGAAAAGTTTTTCAACTACTTTCGGATGTCAATAGCATCGTTTGATAATTTACTAGAAATTATCAAAGAAGATTTGTCTCCATGTCAAAATTATGTGGTACGGGATACTGTTTCTGCAGAAGAAAAACTCGTGATTACTTTGAGGTAATATTTTTTATTGCTTTAGTAATTATAAGCCCAATTAACAAAAATAAAGAATTTAAACAAATTAACAAAAATTAGGAATCATCATTCTTATATAATATAGGTAGGTACTTAAGATTTAATTTAATTATCGTATAGTTCCATTAATTCAGATTCATTGGAATCTTGTGTAGTTGCCGGTGAAGGGTGTTCGTAGCTAGACGTCGTTGGTGGTCGTGACGCAGTGCAATAACCTCGATTGTAAGTCGAAAAGGTTTCAGGTGGAAACGAAGATGTTGAAGGGTCTGTTGTGGTATATCCTGTTTCTCCAAAATAATCTCTCCGTCCACGTTGTGTCATTCCTGTTTGGTAATGATATTGTGTCGAAGGTTGGTAGTCGGAACGAGCTGCTGCAGGTCTAAGACACAGAGCTTGTTGAGCTTGAAGTACTTTCATTAATTCAATTTTTGTTTGTATTCTATTTTCCTCTGGTACTTTAAGTAGCTCTTTATGTAAGGACAAACAAAATAGTTTGTCATCATCTGACTCTATTTGGTTTGTTGCCTGTGGCTGATTCCCAGATGCTAAATTTGTTTTTATGATGGAGAGGAATTCTTCGTCAGCCGCATTTAGTTTTTTCTTCTTTTTTGCCTGACTAAGTGGAGGTCTCATCACATCTTCCCCATCGCCAGAAAACTCCTGTTCTTCAGTTGCAACACACGCGGTGTTGATGTTGCTCTCAGTTATTTTATTCCGTGTCGATCTTTCGAGAAACATCAAACGTTCAAAATAAATATATTTGGCTTTGCCGGAGGCTCCTGATCCAGACGGTGTGGTTTTCTTCTTCTTCATTTCTCTCACAAAGCCATCACGCAACCCTTTCCACTTCTTCTGCAATAAAGTACCTGTAAATAATAAAAAGATCGAATTAAAATAATAATAATCATTTTACTTTCTTTTCAGATATTTGGCCACAGGATGTTATTTTGCGGATCTGCATTATGCTTACAGATTAGGAAAGTCTACAGTTATCGAAATAGTACAGAAAACCTGTTACATCATGTGGAACAAACTGCTAAACATAGTAATGAGACAACCAACGAAAGCTAAATGGAAAGAAATTTCGAAACAATTTCAAAAATACACAAATTTTCCAAACTGCATCGGTGCTATAGACGGCAAGCATATCCGTATTATCAAACCTAACGATTCTGGGTCTCTTTATTATAACTATAAGAGTTATTTTTCAACTGTTTTGTTGGCCGTATGTGATGCAAATTATTGTTTTATTGCAGTGGACATAGGCGCATATGGAAAAAGTAATGACTCCACAATTTTTAAAGACTCTATTTTATATAAAAAACTTGTCGAGAAAACTTTAGATATTCCAGATCCAAAGCCAATATCGCAAACAGATGCAACCCCCTTACCTCATGTCATAGTAGGAGATGAGGCGTTTAGTCTGTCTGAAAATATAATGCGCCCTTACTGCGGTAGATCTCTAACAACCAAAAAAAAAATTTTCAACTATCGCTTATCCAGGGCCCGGCGTTACATTGAATGTTGCTTTGGCATCTTGGTAAATAAATGGAGAATATTTCATAGACCGTTGAATGTGGATATAGAATTTGCAGAAAACATAATTAAGGCTTGTTGTGTTCTCCATAACTACGTAAGGTTAAGGGATGGCTATAGGTATGATCACACTCTCTACGAAACATCTCTGAATAATTTGAACAATGAGGCAGTGAGGCCTAATGCGAGATCATTGAGTATAAGAGATAGATTTGCTGATTATTTTGTAAACGAAGACAAACTCCCTTGGCAAGATAAAATGATATAGTTTAACAATGTAAAATCTATGCAAATAATAATATTATTTAATAAAGTAATATTTACTTACCTAAAGTTTTTTTTTTCTCTTCGGAATCACCAACTTCACAAAAAATTTCCACTATTTCTTCCCAGTTCCTACGTTTAATGGTTCTATTAGAATAATCTGATGATTCCATGTCCCATAGAGCTACCCTTTTCTCAATTTCGTCGATAAAAAGTTCCGTGTCAAAGTTATCACGCTCCATTTTGATCTAAATACGTCCACTCGCCACGGACACGCGCGTAGTACTGGACGCAGCACAGGCGCCCGAGTACCTCGACTCGCACGGCGCTCGCGCATGGGACGCGCGAGTCGAGAGTCCCGCTCATTGCACGCGTTTTACGCGCGAGTGAGGAAACGCGCGTAGGCATCTGGACGGGATGTTGTAGCACTAGTACCTCGGTTACGCGCGAGTGTCAACGCGCGAGTTCACTCGCGCGTAAAACGCTTCATCTGGACAGGCTCTTAGAACCAGGAAATGGATATAGGATACTTTTAATCCCGTTTCAGCGCGCTTTTTTTATGCAGTTTTTTGGTCACTTATGTGACGCAAACGAAGTTGCGCGGGTCAGCTAGTTTATAATATTAGTAAGATGTACATTGCCATAAAAACTTTCAACGAAAATTTTATTTTGAGTGAGATCTATAAGTTTTTTTTTAAACATCATAAGCAAGATACTGATTTTAATCACAGTGTGACTATTTATGCTATTTTTAACCGACTTCAAAAAGGAGGAAGTTCTCAATTCGTCTTTATGTTTTTTTATGTATGTTCAGTATGTTCACCGATATTTCCGTCAATCGCAGACGGATTTCAATGTTTTTTCCTTCTGAGGTGGTCCTATTTTCACGAGGTCAGGATCTGATGATGGGATCCAGGGGAAATCGAAGGCAACCAAAGAAAATTGTAGGTAAAACTAGTGAGTTTGTTAACTTTTTAATTAAGTGCTTTAATGTAGGTACTACAATTTATTAGAAGTCGATCTGATTATAGAGTCGAAAGACAGTCGGGAGCAATTCCTTTACAATTTACAGCAGTTACCTTTTGTTTGGGCTTGATTGATTTGTATTGATGAGAACTTTCACCTAGATAGATACATTTTTCAATCCATCCGTCACTTAAAATTATGAAAAAAAAACCGGCCAAGTGCGAGTTGGACTCGCCCATGAAGGGTTTCGTAGCAGCAAATAACATAATATAAAAGTTCGTTGTAACTTTGATTGATGTTTCAACACGTTCGCAGTGGTAGTGATTTTTCTAACCGAAAATTGCGGTTTATGACGTATTAAAAAAAAACTACCAGCTCTATCTCGTTCAAACTAATTTTCGTTGGTAGTTTTTATGGCAATGTACATCATATATTTTTTTTATATTTATCATTTTCTTAGTTTAGAAGTTAGAGGGGGGGGGACACACATTTTTCCACTTTGGAAGTGTCTCTTGCGCAAACTATTCATTTTAGCAAAAAATGATGTTACAAACCTCAATAACATTTTTAAAGACCTATCGATAGATATCCTACACGTATGGGTTTGATAAAAAAAAAATTTTTGAGTTTCAGTTCTGAGTATGGGGACCCCCAAAATTTACTACTTTTTTCTAGTTTTATATAAGAATCTTAATGCGGTTCACAGAATACATCTAGTTACCAAGTTTCAATAGCATAGGCTTTATAGTTTCGGAGAAAAATGGCTGTGACACTCGGACGGACAGACAGACGGACAGACAGACAGACATGACAAATCTATAAGGGTTCCGTTTTTGCCATTTGGCTACGAAACCCTAAAAAGATGTGTGGCACACTCGGGGAGCTGCCGCGGTAAAGCTATTGCATAGCATTTTTTATAAACTTATACTTTTATATTATTTCAACAAAGGCATATTTTTAGGCCTATGTTCAACTAAGTAACTTAAGTACTTTACTTTACTGTGTAAGTGAGGTGCACTTCAACTCACCTCACCTCACCTCACCTCACCTCACCTCACCTTAACTCTCACTCACCGTGATAGATACGGTTAAACATGGAAGGGTTTTTAAGACGATTTTTAACCGACTTCAAAAAAGATAGAGGTTATAAAAACTCGGGACCCTATTACTGTCTGTCTGTCCGTCACGAGGCTGTATCTCATGAATGGTGATAGCTAGAGAGATAAAATGTTTACAGATTATGTGTTTTTGTTGCCGCTATAACAAAAAAAACCGGCCAAGTGCGAGTTGGACTCGCCCATGAAGGGTTTCGTAGCAGCAAGTAACATAATATAAAAGTTCTTATAGTTCGTTGTAACTTTGATTGATGTTTTAACACGTTCGCAGTGGTAGTGATTTTTCTAAACAAAAATTGCTGTTAATGACGTATTAAAAAAAAAACTACCAGCTCTATCTCGTTCGAACTAATTTTCGTTGGTAGTTTTTATGGCAATGTACATCATATTTTTTTTTTAGAGTTCTCTTAGTTTAGAAGTTAGAGGGGGGGGGACAGTCATTTTTCCACTTTGGAAGTGTCTCTTGCGCAAACTATTCACTTAAGAAAAAAATGATTTTAAGAACCTCAATAGCATTTTTAAAAACCTATCTATAGATACCCCACACGTATAGATTTGATGAAAAAAAAAATTTTGAGTTTCAGTTCTGAGTATGGGGACCCCCAAAATTTACTGCTTTTTTTCTAGTTTTATATAAGAAACTTAATGCGGTTCACAGAATACATCTAGTTACCAAGTTTCAATAGCATAGGCCTTATAGTTTCGGAGAAAAGTGGCTGTGACACACGGACGGACAGACAGACGGACAGACAGACAGACATGACGAATCTATAAAGGTTCCGTTTTTGCCATTTGGCTACGAAACCCTAAAAATATACTAAAAATAGAAAAATAATAATATTTAAGGGGGCTCCTATAGAACAAACTTGATTTTATTGTCATTTTTAGGGTTTCCATGACGAATCTATAAGGGTTCCGTTTTTGCCATTTGGCTACGAAACCCTAAAAATATACTAAAAATAGAAAAATAATAATATTTAAGGGGGCTCCTATAGAACAAACTTGATTTTATTGTCATTTTTTCCCCCCCTCTAACTTCTAAACTAAGAGAATGATAAATCTAAAAATAATATATGATGTACATTGCCATAAAAACTACCAACGAAAATTAGTTTGAACGAGATAGAGCTGGTAGTTTTTTTTTAATACGTCATAAACCGCAATTTCCGGTTAGTGAAATCACTACCACTGCGAACGTGTTAAAACATCAGTCAAAGTTACAACGAACTATAAGAACTTTTATATTATGTTACTTGCTGCAACGAAACCCTTCATGGGCGAGTCCAACTCGCACTTGGCCGGTTTATTCTTGCGTACAGCCGGCGTTCATCGATTTATAATCACGTCAAAATTAAATGGCGTTTTTTTTTACGTGAGGGAAAATCCTTAGAGAATGCTATGCTGGACCCTTACCGACTAAAAAACCTCACGCAACGCCCAACAGCCTGTGGTTGGGAGCCCCGGGTAAGCCCTCGGGGGATGTCCCGGGACATTAAATGGCGGTTAGTAACTACATTACATTTTATTTCAATGATAGGTAGGTTCTCTGAAATTATAAAGTTAAATCTCCAGTAAGAAAATATTATTCAGATAATTAAAAAAATATAAGATTCACGGTCAAAATATAGTCTGTGCGTCAGAGATCGTTCTGAAATTCAAAAATATTGATTATACATAATATTTATTCATGCTCTGTTGACGCACTGGCGGCATACATATTGTATTGGGGCGACAGCGCTCGGATTTACTAAGGAGCTGATGATTGATTATCTGTTTATTTATTCGTAAAATCTTGAAAAACAAGACAAAAAGTTTTCAAACTAAAACTTGACTACTTATTTTTAATGTGATATATCCCCAGGGAAGGTAACGTCGGAGTTAAGCTGACTAAAATCACGCGTTCCCTGCCAATTAATTTTGCACCGGGCGTCCAGTGTAACTCTTCGAAAGGATGTCAGAATTTGGCTGGTTTGGGACCTATCTTTGACAATAAGCACTTCTTGGTGCGTGAGGTGTGCATGAATCCCACCCTACACTCTTCTCAGACAGATAGTCTTGGACGAAACTCAAACTCAAAACTCAAACTCAAAAAAACCATTTATTTCGCATAAGCCTAATACATAGGCAATTGCGACACGTCAATGAATACAATGCAAATAGTACCACCAGTTCGGAACGCGGCCCACTTGAGAAGAACTGGCAAGAAACTCGGCGGGCTATTCTTTTTGTGCACTACATATTTACAATAAGTACTATAGACTAAAACTCTATCCAGGGCCGTCTTTTCCACTGGGCACTATGGGCACTTGCCCAGGGCCCCGCGATCGAAAGGGCCCCCTCAGACCAAATAAAAAGTCCCTAGTCCTAGACTCTAGTCCCTAGGCGTACGACGGCCTTCAAAAACCACAGTAAAGATTTTCTGTATTTTTAATAAAATTATATACCTATATTAATATGTTTTTATCTTTAGTGCAATCTCTAAGAGGTCCCCGTCCCATACACCTACAATAATATTTACTCAATAACATTGCATCGATATTTATTTCCGTCCGAGTACATGTCTGTTCTTACCCCAACCACAAATGATGGTAACGAATTGCAGTGGGGAACGCTCCTTCTCCAAATTAAAAAGAATTAAAAGTGAATTGAGAAGCACAATTCTTCAAGAAAGATTAACCAGTTTATCACTGATGTCCATAGAATCTGATGTGTTAAAAAGCATAGATCTAGAAGGGTTCCTCTTTAATTAACATAGATTTTAAGTACTAACTTGTAAATGCAAAAACAAACTACTTTTGTGTAAGTACTATATTACTCTATTCGTTTCATGTCATCTTCTTCTTCTCTTCTATATATATAAAAATGTTGTGTGCTTATACGTACCTAATCTGTAAATACTCCAAATTTACGGAATCTATTGAGCTCAAAATTGGAAACAATATATAACAGGATTCAGAGATGGTTTTAGGCTACTTTATACACTTTTATCATAATAGCAATATGAATAAAACAGCTTTAAAAAGTTGTAACGACAATATTGTACCAATAGATGGCGCTTGTCGTTTTTTTTTTAATTATATTCTGCTAGCTTCAGATAAAATATTATAAACAACCTATTTAGAAGGTACCAACCAGATTGCTGATTTTTAAGGGAAGTTTGATTGCGGCCTCCTTGCATTCAGAATAAAAAAAGAGAGTGTAAGCCCCGCAAGTTGTTAATGCGCTGGAACCTTGTCATAATGACAGCTAAGTGACGTCATCGTGACGTAGCGCGAGCGCGCGCTGGTCCGCGAAGCTGCGTGCGGTATTTTTTTTAGTACTGACTGCTCGCCGGACATACGTCACCAAGTGGTCACCAAGATGGCCGCCAAGCGCAATATCAACGTGCGGGGCTTATACACCTACCTTAAAAAGAGGTCAGATAGGTATGTTTTGCATGTTTTTTTTAAAGTTAGAGTTTTGGCGCGGTAGCAAAGTATTAGCAGAGTGAATTTGTTTTTTTGAAGCGTGCGCACGATGTTTTAAAATCTGAACATTGATCACAGAATAGATTTTTTTTTTCAAGTGAAGCTGCTTTTGATTCGGATGTTAATTGGATTTTCTGAAAGATTTATAAATTTGGGTTGCGGCTCAACATTCAACTTTTTTGAAATGTACCCATCCTTTGGTTTGTTACTCATTTCTCATAGGTACATGAAACGACCACAAAAAAGACACAGCGAAGCGTGGCAGGGAACCGCTAGTTGTTAATAAAAATAAATGTTCAACATGGTTTATCTACTTTCTTTGTATATTCTATGAAAATAGTGTCCTGTCAAAGTCATAGGGCCCCATTATCCTTATATGCCCAGGGCCTCCAATAGGATAAAGACGGCCCTGACTCTATCAGTAGAGCAAGCAGATCATTTCCAGGCTTCCTTATCAATCAAATAATCGTCAACTGTATAGTAGCCCTTGCAGTACAATTTACTTTTTATACACTTTTTCAACTTAATTAAGGGCATACCTTTTATTTCATTTGGAAGCCTCAGGTGGGAGAGTTTTCTCCCGCTCCGTCTTCGCCACCTGTTCGCGAGCATGTTCTTCTCGTAGAAGTGCGGTGGCATCTTACTTGCTCCCGCCAGAGATCAAGTAGGATCAAAGAGAGAATTCTACATCCAGACTCACCACGAGATTCTGGCGTTGCTGCACCAATACTGCGCACTCCACCAATGTGTTGAGTTGCACTCGTTGCGTTCTTCGCAATGCTGGCTTTTGACTGTGGTCCCCAGGCTTATACCTACGCTACGTACCGAATCATCATTCAGTATTAGATGTTTCTATTGCCCCTTTTCAGCCACTCGTCTATGACTAGTCTCATCGTCCAGATTACTTTAATTTCTAACCTTGGTTGCTCAAGCACATCCTTCTTATCTCCATGAGATTCAAGCGGAGCTGGAGCCGTTTAGCCACGATTCGCCTGTGGTCCTAGATGCAAGGATCTCGATTTTAGATTCCATGGAGGGATCCCGGCAACGAGATATGCTGACTCAACGAAGATCGTGCGGTAGTTATCACCCCGACAGACATCGCCTTAAGCGATATTGTATATAATCTAGCAGCGTGGCGAGCTGCCAGGATCTCCACCCATATAGGGGTCTTGTATAGGGTTATGCTCCGCACGTTCCGAGGTACAGTCTTACGCACTGAGTTGTTGAAACAAAGTAAGGAGGCTAAACAGCCTCCTTACTTTGTTTCGCGTAATCGCGGGAGAACAACCGTTTTGTCTCTGTCAGTTTTGGGACCATAAGTCGGAAATGGTATCCGAAGTTTCGAAGCTATAAATTACGAGCCCCAAGTATTTCATCAACTGCTGGATGCTGATGTTAACGCCCCTTACTTGTGTGTGCCTGGTCCCGTGGGCAGTCCCAGTTGTGAAGGGCCACCTCCAGACCCAGCTGGCATGCGGCATGCGGCATACCCTTAGTGACTTTGTGCACGTCGTGTTCACCGTGATTTTTCGGGCGCCTGAAATGATGTCTTACGCTGAGGAATATAATCCTCAGCTCTCGATGGAAATAAGGAGTTCAACAAATGAGTAAATAAACGGAACAGAAACTAAGCGGCCAGTTGACACGCACACACATGTACGGCGTGCTTGTAGTGGTGCAACCGATTCGCGCGTTTGCTGAGAAATAAGTCTCTGTTCCATTTATTTTTCATGTGGAAAGAGATACACTCTCCAGTTGCTTTGACTGGAGGTTCTGGGTCCGTAAAGACTAGTCTGTTGAAGTCGCCTGACAACTTGATTACGATTAAAATGTAAAGTAAGTACAGGACGGAAGAAAACTCCAGCTTGAATGTGTGCGTGTGACCAATAATGCTAATCTATCTTCTATCTATATATATAAAAATCAATGCCACTTTTCGTTGTAATTTTATAACTCAAGAACGGGCTCACCTATCCAAACCAAATGTTTAGGCTTTGTTCGGACTATTTAGTAGATGGTTTATGTGACGTTTGCACAAAATCGGTCGAGCGGTTCTTCATTTATCACGCAAACGAAGTTGCGCGGGTCAGCTAGTAAATTATAAGCAAATGTTCACTCAACACGTCCGTTAACTATAATGACAGCTTTGGCGCGGTAGGGAGTTGCCGATCTGTATGTAATACTATTATATTATCTTTGGTAAGTATCAACAGCTCGTTAAATATATATTCGAACTTCGTAAATCAAGATGGCGCCCTAACGGTTCTGAAATAGTGTCAAATGATTTTGTTAAACAAAACGTCGCCTTTATATTCATAAATACGGCAGTTGTTATGGCGACTGGGGACGTTACAGTTAGTAAATTTTACATTTTATTTAATGATGCAAGTCTATCTTGAACTGTTTTCTTTGGATTTACATTTGACAATGCGAGTGGTGGCTATTGGAAAGTAAAATTTCGTACCCACCTAACTGTTCTGTTCTAAATTAGAATTTTTGTAAACATATTTTTCTGGAACAAATGACAATTTAGTGCCGTTAGCCAATTGAGAAAATGGAACAGCATTTGAATATGATTTCCTTCTTTTAGTTCAACACAAAAAAAAACTTTAGTGCGCTTGCACTAAGAACGTAAGCGTCAATAATAGAAATTATTAAAAGCAAACCGTATCTCATTTGAATAAAGATTATATCTGGATGATAGCTGTTGTATACCTACTTTGTTCATTTCAAAACCTTTTCCAAACTCTGTAGTTATCCAGTCAACCTCATTCGTAAATTGGACAACTGCCGACCGCCATGACGACGACAGCACCACATAGCGAAGAACAATCCAACTAGGTACTTCTATAATAAGGATCCTGCATCACGCTATGAAAATTCTCAGGCGATATACCAGCAATCTAAGAGCTAAACTCCTACTGAAGAAATAAATAAAATACACTTAATTTTCATTGCAATTAAGAAAAAAAATCGGTTGTCTGTGACGTCGGTTTACTGACGATAGTTGAACGTGACAACTCAGCCTTAAATGGAACGCCTCAGAGCGAGGTAACGCCGCATTAGTCATGTTTTTTCGTGCGTGCAGCCGGCTCCATCGAATTATAAGACGTTGTCACGTCAAAAAGAAGTAAATGCTTTGTCAAATTTGTTGTGAATAAGAGGGTTCCAAAATACAACAAGACCAAGAAGAACTAATCAAGAAACTCATGAGACTGCGCCGTCCGTCTGTCTGTTTGTCTGTCAGTCTTTCTATCTGTCCGTCACGATCACGAGGCTGTACCTATATCAGGAACCGTGATAGCTGGAGAGCTGAAATTTTCACCGATGATGAAGGTATCTGTGTTGCCGCTATTACCAAAAATACTAAAACTAGAACGAAAGGGGGATTAAGGGGGGTCGCATTCAACAATTTTTATTATTTTATTTTTTTATTTTTTTTAAGCTCATATATATATTGTTTGTTTGCCCCGTTGCCATGTTACCGAATAAATAATTTATTTTCTTTCTTTTTTTTAAATGTGATTATTTGCCGTTTTTGGTACGGAACCCTCCGTGAGCGAGTTTGACTCGCACTTAGCCGGTTTTTTTAGGGTTTCGTAGCCAAATGGCAAAAACGAAACCGTTATAGATTCGTCATGTCTGTCTGTCTGTCTGTCTGTCCGTCCGTGTGTCACAGTCACTTTTCTCCGAAACTATAAGGCCTATGCTATTGAAACTTAGTAACTAGATGTATCCTGTGAACCGCATTAAGATTCTTATATAAAATTAGAAAAAAAGCAGTAAATTTTGGGGGTCCCCATACTCAGAACTGAAACTCAAAATTTTTTTTTTCATCAAACCCATACCTGTGTGGTATCTATAGATAGGTCTTCAAAAATACTATTGAGGTTCTTAAAATCATTTTTTTCTAAAGTGAATAGTTTGCGCAAGAGACACTTCCAAAGTGGAAAAATGTGTGTCCCCCCCCTCTAACTTCTAAACTAAGAGAATGATATATCTAAAAAAAATATATGATGTACATTGCTATTAAAACTACCAACGAAAATTAGACTGAATGAGATAGAGCTGGTAGTTTTTTTTTAATACGTCATAAACCGCAATTTTCGGTTAGAAAAATCACTACCACTGCGAACGTGTTAAAACATCAATCAAAGTTACAAGGAACTATAAGAACTTTTATATTATGTTACTTGCTGCTACGAAACCCTTCATGGGCGAGTCCAACTCGCACTTGGCCGGTTTTTACATTTCAAATTGAATCTTGAAACCCAGGTAATCTATGTATAGATTGTATAGTCTGCCTAAAGGCAGATTAGAACAAGGGGAGCAATTCGTGAAACTGCCCGGCAGTCCTTGATGGGTACTAGAAGAATTATAGAGTCTGTCAAGCGAGTCTTGTCCCTCGAAAAGGCGGCAAATTCAAAAATCTTTTAGGTGTCAATACTGATATAGCACGCTGAAAACTTATATACTTGAAGTTTTGATAAAAATAATTATTTGGGATAAATTAAAAATAAAACATTTCAATATAGGCAATGATATAAAAACTATAGATACGTCAGATTCAGATTCAGATTCAGATTCTTTATTTCGTAAACACAGGTTAATTTTACAGGTCTTATTGTTAGTTTGGTGTTCAGCTATGTTTTGCCTTAAGGCGTACGATACATTAAATTCTATTTAAAATAAAGTGATTGCATGCAAACTAGTAACAGAAAAGTCATCGTCATATAGACTCATTATAAAAACAATTAATTATTATGCATACAGTGCAGTAATCAATTTGCAATTTTCTCAATCAATAATTAAATGTCAATATTATTAATCTGATTGATGCTTACTATGCTAAGAATGTCAGATTACAAAATAAATACAATTAGATAAAATGTCATATTAATTCTGTGACATTTTCGTTATAATCCTTGCAGTTTTATAGTAAATTCAATCAAAATGTCAAGAGCATAAAGGTCAATTAAATACACAAATTGTAAAAGCCCTTTAAACTTGCAATTTACATAATATTAATTAATGTCAAATGAAATGTCCAAAATACAGAGAAATGTCAATAGTACAAAATTAATAATTTAACCACATGAGAAAAAAAATCCATCCATAGGTACTTGTATCACTGAACACACCATAAAAGAGGCGTACATGGAATATAGTAATTTCTCAGATAGGAATAGGATTAAGAAAGTCCTTTATAGAATAATAACATTTCTCAACTAACAGGTCATGGAGTTGCCTTTTGAATATTTTTGTTTCTGTAATAGTTCTAATACGTTCAGGTATACTATTATATATACGTGGGGCTAAGCAAAAGAAACTCTCATGCATGAAATGCGTTTTACTAGGAACTAGATGTAGTTTATTCTGATGCCTTACACGGGTGCGATAACTGAACAAACTGAGGTTTTGCTTAACAAACACTGCAGACTCATAAATATATATACACGGAAATGTGAGAAGGTTCATATTCTTAAAATATGGAGCACAGGAGTTGGGTGCACAAATGTTGAACATAGCCCTGATACAACGTTTCTGTGCAATGAAAACACGCTCTTTATCTGTACTATTGCCCCAGAAAATCACTCCGTACCTGAGAGATGAGCTAACATAGCCATGGTACGCTGTTAATAAAGTTGCAGGATTTGAAACCTTACTCAATCTGTGGAGTGCGTATGAGAACTGTGCTAGTTTATTACATGTTAGTTCAATGTGATATTTCCAGTTGAGATTCTCATCAATTTGCAAACCTAAGAATTTAGTAGCTGCTGTTGTCTCAATTACGTTTCCTTGATAGCAAACTTTTGGAGAAGATATGCGGTGGGTTCTTAACCTAAAATTCATTAATTTAGTTTTGTCAAAATTTAACATTAAATTATTTATTTTAAGCCAGTCAACAATATTAATTAAAGTCTCATTAATGTCCAATTCTAAATTTAATTCATTATCACTATTAAACAGAACAGTACTATCGTCAGCGAAAAGGGTCATGTTATGGTGTGTTACGGAAGGCATGTCATTTATATATATTAAAAATAGTAGAGGTCCCAATATACTACCTTGTGGTACACCGCATTTTGGTGTACCTTGGTTAGATTTACATATTTCTTCAAATTTCGTCAATTTGTTAAACCACTTCACTTCTGTAAATTGTTGTCTATTTAAAAGGTATGATTTTATCAGTTTATGTACATTACCTCTAATACCGTAGGCATACATTTTCTTTAGAAGAATATTATGGTCAACTCGGTCAAAAGCCTTTGACATATCCATGTACAATGCTAACGCAGGCAACCCTTTGTCTAAATTTGTACAAACCTTAAGCAGAAAGTTATATACAGCTACATTAATTGATTTGCTTTTTCTGAACCCATATTGACAGGTGGTAAAGATATTGTATTTTTCAAGGAAGGAGTATATGCATTTGTATATCACCCTTTCCAATATTTTGGCAAAAATAGGTATTAATGCTATAGGCCTATAATTACTCCTATCTGTCTTATTACCTTTTTTAAATACAGGTTTTATTACTGATATCTTTAATTTATCAGGAAATATACCTTGCTCTATGCATAAATTTATAATGTAACTTAAGGGGCGAGAAATAATATGCGTCACATTCTTAATCACACCTGTAGTAACATTATCATAGCCAGTGCTATTTGTATTTTTTAAGTTTATTATTTTTTTTTGAATGTCATCAGGGATAGTGGGCCTCATAAAAATTGAATTAGAATTGTATGCTATTTTGCTTAATGTACTATTACTAAAATTATTATGCGTACTATAATTATTTATGTCAAGAAAATAGTCATTAAATGAGTTGGAGATCTCTATCGGGTCGTTTATTACTGCGTCATTACATATTAATTGTTCTATATTTTCAGTTGGATATTTGAACTTCGTCTCATTGATCACTTTCCAAGTTGCTTTACATTTATTAGTTGCAGACTTAATGAAGTAATCATTTTGAGACTTTCTTGTCAGTCTGATGATATTTTTATATCTAGTTGCATATGTTTTAAACGTATTTTTGTTGGTCAGACTGGGTTCTTTTCTATACTTCCACAACAGATAACGTTTACGTTTACTACATAATTTTAATCCACGTGATATCCACCTAGGTCTTGTTTCACTATAGATTTTCTTTTTTATGTATGGAAAACAGAGATCGTACAGCATCATAAAGTTTTCATAAAATTTATTAAACGCGTTATTTACATTCATACAGTTATAAACATCACTATTTGTAATTTGATTTAAGTATTTAGAAAACGTTGCTCTATTATGCGTAGAGTAGTCTCTTTTCATTATATACCAAAATTTCAATGTACATGTTTTTTTGACTGCAAATTTTACAATCTGTGCGTTGTGATCTGATAAAGCTAATTCTTTGATAGTACCATTACATGTTTTGAGGTTATGGGCTATATTGTCTATACATGTCTTTGTAACAAATCGCGTTATCTCCTTAAACTGTAATTTTAAACTATATTCATTCAGTAGTTCAATAAATTCAGTGCACATGCGGGTTTGCTTTAAAATGTCAATATTAAAGTCCCCGCACACAAATATTTTCTTACTATTTAGGGGTATGCTATTTAGAATTTTTCTTAATGTTGTAAAAAACATACTTAGCGTACTAACACTATAGTTCGGAGGCCTATAAATACACAGTATAATTATTTGGTGACCCAGTATTTCGATTGCACAGCATTCTATAATGTCAACAATGGACAGATTTAAAATATCGTGTAGTTGCCTAAATTTTAAATAATTCCTTACTAATATACATGAACCTCCGTGTTTGTTGTGTCTCATATAATAGGACGCAAGTTTAAAGTTTGGTAATATGACATAGGCATCGTTACCGTCTATCATGTTGTGCTCAGTAACACAGAGTACATCAACAGAAACACCTTGTGTGGTTAACTCGGTGATACCAATAGCAAACTTGTCAGACTTATTAATTAATCCATTAATATTTTGATGTAGGATTGTTACATAATTATAAACGAAATAAATTGTTTGAATTTGTAGTTTTGCTATTATTAGGGCTACAGTCGTCAAGATTGCCAGTGGGTTCACTCATAGGAAGGTCATTATTTAATGAAAGGATTTGATCGTTGTCTAGATTTACCTGTGTACATTTGTCCACGCATATTTTATATTTAGACTGTGACTTAAATATTTTTTCATATTGTGAAGCATGAAAGTGATAGTGTATACAAAGTATTTCTTTCAATAATGACCTTGCCAGATTCAATACATAGTTATGTCTAATTGGAACTCTTCGAAAATAATTCATGTTCATATAAAGTACGTTTTTAAATTTTTTGCTAATAAATCTGAGCTGATAGTTTATTTTAGATTCACTTAGAAACCTGTTATTGGGTACTTCACTTAATATCACGTTGGTATGAGCGGTAGATGACAGCCAGCGGTTGAGATTAATGTCTAGATCATAGGGATTTTTGTCACAGCATCCACCCAAAATGATGATATAGTCACTTTTGGAGAGGGCCTGAATCTCTTGTTTAGCGCTTTGTAAGATATCACTTAGGGCCGCGCCTGGTTTAAGATATGCAGACACAATATACTCTACTCCTAACAAGTCTTGTAGCTGGTTACGAAGACCACGCCCTTGGCCGTCACCCAAAATAATGACCTTGCTTTTTTGTGCTGCAGGTGCATATCCTACAGTCCCACGCCTTTGATCATTCGTGATTATAGCGTTTTGTAGCGATTTGTTGGGTGTATGGTGTTTAGTATGGTGCTGAGTGCACTGTGCATTATCAAGCCTTGTCATTGAACCGTTCACGCAAACACCCCTAGCCAAGCGTATAGGCGAGTGACGAGGGGTACACAATTTCAAATTCAATAACTTATTTAATTTAACAGGTGATATATTCTTTTGACGCTGCGGAGTGGTGCATGTTACTTTTTTAAGTAAATCAATTTGTCGCTGTTGGGCCTGTATGTCCTGTTTTAACTGACTATTTTCATAGTTTAAATTTTCGATTTCCTGGTCAGCTATTTTTAATTTCTTCTTAATTTCTAAAATTTCCCGCCTTACTTCCTCTGCAATAGATTGCTCGTTGTTTGAAAAACTTATAGCACTCCTGACACTTGATTCGAGCATAGTGGAGTTTAAAATATCTTGGCTAGTTATATTTGATACTGATAAGTTACATTCCGATTGAGATCGTGCAATTATTTTTCGAAAAGTTATGTTTTCCATTTCTGTCATGGGATTTAGTACTCACTGGTTACCAAGAAAATAATTGTACCTATCTGGTTATCAGTATTAATTTATTTCTGATATTTTATAGTCTATTTTAAGATCTATGCTATGTTTACCAGAAAATCAATTTCAAAAAGTAAGATGTGTAAATGCAAGATTTGAAACCAGGGCGTTTCAACATCACCCATTAGTATTAACCAATGCGCCACAGTAACATCTACAAGGCTTCGCAAAATAGCTTAATTCTTTGTTAAGTTCTAATTTGAAAACGTGTGGTGGGTATCATTATATTATGCGTCGAGATGAAAATATTTTTGCACCATGTAATTTGTACACAACGAGAACTTAGAAGTTATTGATTCCCATATTTACACTAATGTACGTTATAGACACTTGAAAATGGCAACACGTAAAGAAGGTAATTACCTGAAAATCTGTGACGCGGCTGTAGGGTTAGCGAAAGTTCTATTAGCACTGTTTTAAATTCTGTTAGTAAAGAAAACTCGAAAAAATCATGCCTTCATGTATCTTCAGATGATGCACAAGCAACTGTTCAATATAAAAACGTGTCATTTCATGCGTAAGTACAATAGAAATAATAATTTTTTTTTTCTCGGATCGATAAAATGGCGGCAATCTTATTGAATGCAGAAGGGAAATGTACTCTATAGTCTGTGGTTTGGCGCCCGCGACCCGTAAGGGGACATCGGGGAGATTTTGTACTAATGTTTTATTTTGCTATTTGAATATTTTTTTTATTTAGGTAATTATATTTCTTTAAAAAATAATGATACACAAAAATAATATAATAATATTAAGATTACTAAAATGATTTAAATTACAAATATTTGGATTACTTACTAGGTACTAAATTATTACATATTAAATAAATGTTTCTGTATGATATTGTTATATTTTTATTTTATGACTTAAATTACGTTAATAATTACTAATCCGATAAACTACATTAACATTTTATAAATTTAAATATTACGTACTTTACTCGTAAATACATTAACCATATTATGTCTCAGTTAGTGAAATTCAAGTTTCCCTTTTTCCCCACATTCCTCTGATATTGACTTTATGCATGCTACCACAGATAATTTATAGAATTCTTTTTTCAAATTTATAAAAGTTTAGCTGTTTTTGAAAGCCGCAATGTTCGTGTATAACGTGTCTACATATGATACGTCTTTGAATTTAAGTATTTATTTGTCATAATCTGAATCAGAATCAAGAAATTCAAGGCCTTCATGAGAGAAATCACTGTCAGTATCAAACTCGTTGTCAGATGCAATCGTTACTTGATTATATTTATTTATTACTGTAAATAACAAGCTCCTGACACAACTTTTAATAGGTTTCGGCATGATTAAATTAAAACCTTAACAAAAACCGGAATGTTTTGAGGTTAACAACAGAATTTGTGACAATTTGTCTGACAGATAATAGTATTGCCATTATAAGAAATCAGTAAAATAGTTGTGGACTAGACTCGCTTGACAGACTCTATTAACTTACTCCCGCATGCTTGTCTTCGCCCAAGACTGTTAGCCTCCATGAGGACAGGGCCGCTCCCCATGACAAAAACGGTACCCAGAAGCACAGCTCTTCCTTTTACCGTGATTTTTGCCGAAAAAACCGGCCAAGTGCGAGTCAGATTCGCGCATGCAGGGTTCCGGGCCAAAAAAGGCAGAAAATCACGTTTGTTTTATGGAAGCCCTCTGAAATAATTTCCATTTTCTGGTTTAGTATTTGTTGTTAGATATAGCTGCAACAGAATTTTTTTTTAATAATAATAAATCTTTATTGAAATTCAATACACATTGGTACAATTAATACCTCGTCTATGAAAATTTCAGCTCTTCAGCTACAGCTACTTACAGTACTGAGATACGGCGTCGTACCAAACAGACAGACAAACAAACGGCGAAGTCTCATGAATAGTGTTTTATTTTTACCCTCTGGGCATGAAACCCTAAAAAGAACCCAAGCTGAAATTCTTCAGTAAGTATACTTTTGCCATTTGTTCAACGGTTTTAAGAGAAGTTTCTAAATCTAGAGCAATCTATGGAGTTCTTTGTTAAATAAGACCAGACATATGCGCACGCACGTAGGGTTGATTCCAAAACACGGCAAAAAATTATGTTTGTTGTATGAAAGCCCCCTGATTTATTAAATGTTTTTGGTATCTAGTGTTCAGGATCAGGAAAACAACCATGGTGCGAGCCATGGTCTCCAGCGGGAATAAATGGGACTGCGCGCCGCCTCTTTCTGCGAGCAGGTCATGCTCGTGAAAAGGCGGCGGGCCGGGAGCGGGAGAGAACTCTCCTACCCGAGTTCTGCAGTCGGCGGCTTCGGCGCCGCCGACGTGTCTTCGCCGTAGGTTATCGGCCTCCATGATCGGGGGCCTGAGGACGGTAAGTGGGCTGCTCACCGTCCTTACAGAAGCAAGCTCATGACGGCAGCGTGACGTGAGGGATTCACGCACGCCCCCTTCCCCCTAAGAAGCGGGATGACACCTCCAAAGAAACGGGATATCAAAGTATTCCTAATCGTGTTTTGAACCGTTAAAAAAGCAAGAGTATCTATTTAATAAATAACAATAATATAGTTTTATCAGATCAAATCGATGAATATTTCCTAGTATAAAGTTCACCCCAAGATGAGTCTCTTTTGAAAATACAAGCCTTAAATAAACACTGGCCAAGTGTGAGTCGGACTCACGCACGTTAGTATAGATAATTCAACTCATCAGTGCGCGCGGCGCTATGTGTGCGTGCGCTAGTAATTATACAGCTTTAATTTGTGTGACAGTGATGCGGCCGTCTTCACAGAGTACATTTTTATATTATGAGGTAGAGACATAACTCGATTTATTGACGACACCAGCGGTGCCAAGCAGTCTTTGCAGGAAACGCTCGCAATGTACATCATATTTGTACAAAAAGCATACAGCGCCATCTACCACGTTTGCAGGCAACTCTTACGTTATAATGAAACGAAATCCAGGGCCGTCTTAACCGGGGGTGCAGAGGCGCGGCCGCACCCGGGCGCAGAGTCCGAGGGGGCGCAGGCCGAGCTCTAAACATTTCGATATATATTTCCTTAATTAAACTTTCGCCATTCCCCCGTTTCGTACGCTTACGTCCTACATACATTAAGATCTAGGCATTAACCAATATTAAATCACCATTGTATCTATTTTTACTTGACACTGCAATCTCGAAATTAAATGAGAGATTCGAATTGCTAACGGATCACAATAATGTTTTTTCATTCTTGCATAACATTATGAACTTGGAAAATGGAGCCGATTAAAAAAAACACAAGTCTCACCGTACAAGAAAAATTAACATTTCTAAATACAGTTATTGACGGGGAAGATTTGTTTAATGAATTAGAATTTGTTGCCGAATTTAACACTGCCTGTAACAGTAGCCTAAGATAAACGGTCTTTTTCAAAATTGAAGTTACTCAAAAATTCTCTTCGGCCAACCAAGACCCAAAACAGACTGAAAAACTTGGCAATTATAACTATAGAATCAAAAATTGATATCAAAATAAACAACATTATTAAAATATTTACCAACTCAAAAGTCCGAAAACTTGACTTTGATTTTAATAATTGAATAAATATTATAGAAGAAATATGTATGTACCTACCTAATAAATACCTAATAATTTATTATGTAGTTGTTTTTACAGCGGCAACAAGCAGATAGACAGTTAAAATTAGAGATGCGCCGAATGTGGGTTGAACCGAATTTGAACTACAGCCGAATATTCGGAATAAAATGTACCATCCCGAATATTCGGCCGAACTATTCGGTTCAAATCAACGCGGTAAACAGGTCAGTCGCCGTGGCTGGCAAAATTCTTTCAGCACTGCTCGCGCAGCCCTCACCCCAGGGCGCCGATTTTCAATCGAACGACTTGCGTGAAGAAAGTTTAGTCGAAATGTCTTTTGTCCCACCTTGAGTCACAAATATTTCACCAGCAAATCTCCGTCTATGCAGACAATCGCCACTTGGTTGCTATTATAAAGTGTTACGCCAAGGTCTACAGATCATCAACGATCATCATCCTTCAAGCTATAAAAAATCGAAGTTATCGCGAAGGCCTCTAAGTAGAGGATCGTTTATAATCCTCATAACACACCTCTATATCAAGTCGAAAGGGCAAAGCTTTCAGAGAATTTTTAGATTAAAATTCAGGAGCACCAGTTAAAAAATGATGACAGCACTCCATGTTTTTTGCGTTGCACAGTTAGAGTAATTAGCAGAAGATGGTGAGAGGAACGAGCTCATTTTTAATGAAATCAGTTTTGTTTTCCGCCAACAAAGAGTTTAAAAAATAATTTGGATTGAAATGAGTGAGATGAATTTTAAAATATGAAATGGAAAATGAGCAGTCCGCACAGAGTTTTTTGGACCGGTTGTGTGCGGTCGTGTTTTGCAGCATATTAGTGATACCTAATGTCGTGTGTGTGACACGTAATCAAGTGAAGAAAAAGTATTTGCATATTGTATCTTAAAGAAGAACAAATAAAAACGAACTCGCAATGACTCTGACCACTGTTAAGAACTGAGCCAGCTCATTACAACAATTTCTGCCACTCAGTCCTTTTATCTCGACCATTTATTGGTAGGAAAACAAGTACTTTGCGAGTTTATTGCGAGTTAAACGGATTCAATAATGGGTGTTTCGGGTCGCGGTGAAAACCGGGTATTTTTTGGGAAGCAACAATAAGCACTCACGAGTTTTTTGGACTTTAGATTGGCCTTATCACCTAAATGACTATGTTACTGTGCGTCACTAGAGATTTATGTACCATAGCGTTAATTATGGGAAAACGCCTCCGTATTCAATAGTAATTAATTTTGTTAATAATAATTTCCACATTCGGTAATTACGAATAATTCTCTCTTTCGCCGAATATTCGGTTTATTTGCCGAAGCAAATAAACCGAATATTTGGTCGAAACCGAACTTTTCAAAACTTTCCAAATTTACCGAATTCGAATATTCGGCGCATCTCTAGTTGAAATAAAAAGAGGTTACATTTACCTATAACTTAAAATATGTTAGCGGTAGGTACCGACCTTCGGAACCCTTCGTGCGCAAGTCCGATTCGCACTTAAAATAAAACATTGTTTATTTAATGTAGATTACAGATCTTATAGAAAAACTAGCTGACCCGCGCAACTTCGTTTGCGCCACATAAGAGAGAGTATCACCTATTCCCGTCGCATTTACTCCCGTCGCGTTGCGTTTACTCCCGTAGAGTCTCGTCGTTAATATTCAATACTACGTGAGAGAGAGAGAGAGAGAGAGAGAGAAAGTTTTTTCGTCGCGTGCATTCCCGTCGCATTATTTTTAAGAACAATTTCGTTTATGAAAAGTTTAAGAAAGGTATCCCGTGGCATTATTGTATAAAATAATTGATTGCCATTAAAATGGTTATTGTGCACCAACCCAAAGATACACATGCTATCGCGCAATTTTTTTAGAACTTTTTTAAGAGAAACAATTTTGTAATACATAATTTTTACATAACTATAAATATTAACGCAGCACACGCAACGAAGCTCTCAAAAGAAATAACTTTTCCCCCGTTTTTGAAACATTTACTATTGAAGCGCTCGTGGCTCCGCGGAAGCGCTCGTGGCTCCGCGGACTCAGTGTTCTGTAAACGATCACTGCAGTAAGCAACTTTCACTATGGCCGGTCCATGGATGGGTGACCATCCATGTGATCACTTTGTGACATTTCTTTGAGCGCTTCCGTGCTTCGGAAGGCACGTTAAGCCGTTGGTCCCGGTTGCCAGTAAAATGGCAGTCGTTAAGCTAAGTTGAAGGCTTTATTTCAACAGCAGGCAGTCACAACCTGCGCTTGTCCATTTAAACACGGCAATACGGCTCACCACCTATTACGTGGGACAAATTATACAAAGGTGAAATGTGGGCATATAATATGCCTCTGCCTACCCCCTTGGGGATAAAGGCGTGACCATATGTATGTACTATTACTGCTCCGCTCCTATTCGTTGTAGCGTGATGCTATATAGCCTATGACACTCCCCAATAATGTAGCTTTCTATTGGTGAAAGAATTTACAAAATCGGTTCAGTAGATCCCGAGATTACCCCTTACAATTTAACAAACACACAAACTTTACTTCTTTATAATATTAAGTATAGATATAATATTAGTATAGATAAATAGAATTAAAAATAAAAGTTTTTTTGGTTGACCGGTGAGGAGGGGGCGCAGTCTGAGCTTCGCACCCTGGCGCTATATAGTCTTAAGACGGCCCTGACGAAATCAAATATCATGACAAGTCTTAATGTAACTGCAACGTTGAGATCCTGTGTAACTTGGTCGCATTATAATTCATTACATAGTGTTCTTAGTGATAATACCATGGGTACAGTCGTTAAAGAAAATGTCTAATTCTTCACGGAGAAAATGTTTAAGAAGTCAGGTAAATATTTTTTATGTGTCAATTCGATGGAATTAATATTTGTATTAATATCCCCACACTTATGTATGGTAGTGAAAGTTGGGTGTGGCAGAAGAAGCATGAAAGTAAAATTAATGCAGTGGAAATGAGAAGTCTGCGAAGTATAGCTGGAGTGAAATTGATGGACAAAAAAGGAATAGCGTGATTAGAAAACAATGTGGTATAACTGAAGATGTAGTGACAAAGATAGAAAAAGGGATGCTTAGATGGTTTGGACATGTTGAGAGGATGGATGAAAATAGACTGACTAAACAGATCTATAAGGCGAGAATGAATGGGCAAGCTAGTAGGGGTCATCCTCGGCGTACGCATGGTAACCAAATTGATGACCTGCTGGAAAAAGGCCAGGTCAAGAGTACCCTTAACCGGCGAGCGTGTATGAAAGCACTTATGAAAGTAGAAGAAGCGAAAGTGGTATGCCAGGATCGTAGCAAGTGGAAAGCCATAGTCTCTGCCTACCCCGATGGGAAACAGGCGTGATGATATGTATGTATGTATGTAATATTTGTTATCACTACATATAATAAAACAAAGTCCCCGCCGCGTCTGTCTGTTCACGATAAACTTAAAAAATACTGCATGGGGATTTCCATGCTGAGATCACCAATGATTCTTGAGAAAGGTTAATGTATAAAATTTGTTGAGTTTTTGTATACATTGACTAAAATATAATGATATTAGTTGGAGATGTCGGAAAAAAATAAGGTGTCTGGGAGCTTTTAACGAAAACGCTGCCTAAACCCTTCGAGGTATACCTAACAAAATAATGTATGGTAGAATTGTGTACCTAACTTATAAAGGCCTACAGAAAAGTCATAAATGATAGAGCTCCTAATTCTAATGCAAAAAGAATAGATATGCAGAAATGGTCGACGAAAAAAAACATTGCTTATACTGCAAATATGACAAAAATTGTACTGTATGACTTGATTAAAAAAATTAAAAGAACCATATCTATACCTCTAAAAAAAACCTTTTGAGGGTCGAGAGTCTGTACATGGAAGATAATTTGAAAATTTTAATTGTAGGGCGTTCTCTAATCGATACTGAAGCTGAAAATGTAATTAGAAATTTTCATGTCTATCTGTCTGTATCCTGATTATGAATTGATTTAAATGAAACTTGGCACAATCTGAGCTTATGATCCGAGGAAGGTTCTAGGATACTTTTGTTCCCGATATATTGCGCGGTTCCTTTGGGAGAGGGCAGGGTAGTTTCACACGCTTTTAGCACACCTTATGTGTCAGCTAGATTGTTATGAGATGAATGACATACTTCAGCCATATGGCTTTTTTTTTTTTGTTTAACGTGAGGGAATATCCTCATAGGATGTTATGCCGGACTCTTACCGACTAAAAAACCTCACGCCACGCCTAACAGCCTATGGTTGAGAGCCCCGGGTAAGCGCTCAGGAAGGATGTCCCGTGACTCCCAACAGACCTACGGCCGCCAATGTGGCCTCGCCCAGGGGGTGGTTCGGGTGCAATCCCGCGTCTATGGGGGTTTCGGGTGTGACCCCGCTTCTAAGGGGGGGGGGCGTGCGTGAGTTGCTCACGTCACGCTGCCGTCATGGGCCTGCTTCTGTAAGGACGGTGAGCGGCCCTCTCACCGTCCTCAGACCCCCGGTCATGGAGGCCGATAGTCCTCGGCGAAGACACGTCGGCGGCGCCCCGGGCGCCGACTGCGGAACTCGGGTGGGAGAGTTCTCTCCCGCACCCGGCCCGCCGCCTCCTTCGCGAGCATGACCTGCTCGCAGAAAGAGGCGGCGCAGTCCCACTTACTCCCGCTGGAGAGCATGGCTCGCACCATAGCCCCGAGCGAGAGTGTCCACGCCCAGACCCACTACGAGGACCTGGCGCTGTTGTGCCCACGCCGTGCACTCCACTCAGCCATATGGCTTAAAAGTTCTTCGGCTACCACCGTATATCTTGAACTAAACCCAATAGAAAATGTATGGGGAATTTAAACAAATTATAATGCTTCACATAAAATCGAACAAAATGTGATGGAAATAATGAAATTAGGTAATAAACGAACGTTTAAGTAAATTGATGAAGAGATGTGGCGTTATACTTGTCGGCACGCCAAAGAAGAAGAATACTATCGACATTTTGATTGAATTTATAATTAACCTTGGAGAGAGCAGCGAATCCTAAAATTCCTCAATTTTATTCTTCAAACAGCGATACATATTAATATGTATAACATACATTTCACCCATTGAGATTTTATTTTAGTTAAACAAGTGTTTTTGTATTTTGTACTTCACTGTACCTCATGTCACGCACACGAAGTCACTGTGTTTAGACGAGGCTTACCCACACATAGTGCCGCGCGCACAGATGAGTTGAACTTACTATACCGCACCAAATACCGCAAAAATCACATTTTTATGGAAGTCCCCTTAAATCCCACTTTTTAGGGTTTCGTAGCCAAATGGCAAAAACGGAACCCTTATAGATTCGTCATGTCTGTCTGTCTGTCTGTCTGTCCGTCCGTGTGTCACAGCCACTTTTCTCCGAAACTATAAGGCCTATGCTATTGAAACTTGGTAACTAGATGTATTCTGTGAACCGCATTAACATTCTTATATAAAACTAGAAAAAAAGCAGTAAATTTTGGGGGTCCCCATACTCAGAACTGAAACTCAAAAATTTTTTTTTTATCAATCCCATGCGTGTATCTATAGATAAGTCTTTAAAAATGCTATTGAGGTTTCTAAGATATTTTTTTCTGAAGTGAATAGTTTGCGCAAGAGACACTTCCAAAGTGGAAAAATGTGCAACTCTAACAGGTAACCGGGACCAACGGCTTAACGTGCATTTCGAAGCACGGAAACGTCACAAAATAAATGTCACAAAGTGGTCAAATTATGGTCACCCATCCATAACCGGCCATAGTAAATGTTGCTTACTACAATAATCGTTTACAGAACACTGAGTCCGCGGGGCCACGAGCGCGTCTTCCTTGCCGTGGCATTACTCTTAAAAACTCCATGGAAAGTAAGTGCTTACTGCCAGAGATATATTTCAGACTTCAGTGTGTCTACGAGCACTTTTTTGGCGTCAGAATACAAATCAAAATATTTTGAAAATGCATACGATTACGCCCATAGATTTAGTTTGAGAGTAGCGAAAAATTCTAAATCTATGATTACGCCACAATAGTGTATTGTTACTTTTAGTGAAAACAAATTAGATAATATGCCTCTTTGAATAAAAATGCGTAGTTAAGGAGCTGTAGACTACAAGTATTATAAGGTACCCCTTTTTAATAAAACTCGGCAAGTTCTTTTTTATTATGTTTGAGAAGCCTTACACCCTAGCAATGCGATCAGTAATGAAGAAGAGCTCACAATTTCCTCACCCGCCTATAATACGTTTTTATACATTTTTTTACCAACAGCCTGCTGCTCTGTAATACTCAACATTAAGGCTGCAATGTTTGACCTTGACAAATCCAAAGGCAATTCGAACGATTGCAGCGTACGCTTTTGCCGGTTTTCATTCGATTCTAATACATTATATTACTGTTAAAAAATCTGAGGGGTTTTAAGAAAAAATGTATGCGTAAAATATTGTTCTAAAGACCTATTTCTATTTTATGACAAGTTTTTATGACAATTAAACTCATTTATTTAGAAAAAAAAAGTACATTAATTGTTAAGATTTTTGAAATATTTCTCATTTTTTGAGATTGATTTCGATCGAACAAAGTATTCCTAATCGTGTTTTGATACGTTAAAAAGCAAGAGTATCTAATATCAATCAAAGTTCAATCCGATTGTTTTATTTCAAACTTTGAACAGATGATCCACGTGACCTAGTGACGTAGTTTAATGCAACAGATTACAGACACAAGTCTCGCCTTAAGCCCCTCTACAATCTATTTTAATAGAGAGGGGCTAAAATTTAACGATGTCTTACGTAAATTTTTTAGTGATTACATTTTTATTTAATATTCATTTTGATAGCCATTTGCATTAGTTAATACTAGGACTTCTGAAAAGAGTTGACCTCAAGAGCACCCAGAGAAAAAGCAAACTGTGGGGAATCAAACCTTTTATGTTTCAGAAAAAAATATCAAGATCCGTTCATAAATAACGCGACAACAATACTCACCCCTTTTCTCCCCTATTTTAAAGTAAGTCCCAGTATAAACCTCCGGCCCAGCTAGTAATAAAACGAAATTAAGGTATGCACATAAAAATTGTAAATAGAAACACGACGCCCTGTCTCTTAGACTATACAATGCAAATCTCAAATTCAAATCGAGAGTGATATCAAATATATAATTGGGATTTATGGGGATAGTGTAACGTAGTCTTATCGAAGACGTGGCTGTATACGGACGCTGCATGTGCCCTATTTTGTTATTTAAAAAAGTTACTAGTTTCGCGCGCTTTCGGAAAAATTGACGTTTGACAGTTGACAGGTAAGCTACCTTGTTTTTTTAATGTAAAATTTAGACTAAGGCTGAGGCTGCACTTGCGGTTACTGCGGCGGTTTCTAACCTCAAAATGTCAAACCATTGACTTGAGTTCATTGATTTTGACAGTTTGATGACATTTTGAGGTTAGAAATCGCCGCGGTAAGCCGGTAAACCACAAATTAGGCTTATGTATGTAATATTCATTCGGAAAGTTTAAAATAGGTGTGCCGTTCACTGGTCTGGTCTAAATCTTCACTGTTACCATGGAAACTGGAGTTATGAAAGACAATCTCACAAAAGGGATACCTATCTTGAAAAATTGTAGAGTAATATCAGTTCAAAAAGTTTCCACAGGGGCGTTGGTGTGCCCGTAGGGTAACTAAGTGATGGCCAACTATAATTTTGATTATTTTCAGTAAATTATTGCAAAATCAATCCACACAATGTAGTAGATACATAACATTTATTACTAAGTTTTTTTTTTAAGATTAAACGTGCTTTAAACGTGTTTTTAAATCGTAAACTGAAACGTTTTGTTAACTTTAATGACGCTAAAGCAGCGCCACCTTAACTTAACTCATTTCGATCGAGTTTATCGAAGAATGATTACTTAAACACCTATAGGTAAGTGGGACTGCGCCGCCTCTTTCTGCGAGCAGGTCATGCTCGCGAAGGAGGCGGCGGGCCGGGTGCGGGAGAGAACTCTCCCACCCGAGTTCCGCAGTCGGCGCCCTGGGCGCCGCCGACGTGTCTTCGCCGAGGACTATCGGCCTCCATGACCGGGTGCCTGAGGACGGTGAGAGGGCCGCTCACCGTCTTTACAGAAGCAGGCCCATGACGGCAGCGTGACGTGAGCAACTCACGCACGCCCCCCTTTAGAAGCGGGGTCACAACCGAAACCCCCCATAGACGCGGGATTGCACCCGACCACCCCCTGGGCGAGGCCGCATTGGCGGCCGTAGGTCTGTTGGGAGTCACGGGGCATCCTTCCTGAGGGCTTACCCGGGGCTCTCAACCATAGGCTGTTGGGCGTTACGTGAGGTTTTTTAGTCGGTAAGAGTCCGGCATAGCATCCTACGAGGATTTTCCCTCACGTTAAAAAAAAAACACCTATAGGTACTCTGTATATAAGTTGTTATTTACAGTTTGCACCTCTGTGTTCTCACTCTCTGCATTTCAACCACAAAAGCTTTATGCCGTTGACATAAAGTCTATATTCTTGTTTACGTTTGTAGAACAGTCACAGAGATTAAGCTATATTTTTCATAGTAAGTATAGATATTGTCTGCGTCAACACATGCGTGGAATAGGTACTGAATCCATTACCGCATCTTATGGAAATTTATTCCGGGTATTAACACGAAGCCATGAGATCGGTCTCACCAGGCTGCCCCTCTCTAACACATCTTACAATTTTTGTATACTCTCTCAAAATGACCAGCTATTACTGACTGCAAAATTTCAGTATTGTAAGTCACGTGGTTTTAAAGTTATAAGTTTAATGCAACAGAGTCACAGACTACAGACAAAATCTGGACATAAGCCCCTCTGCACTCTATTGTACAGAGAGGGGCTTAAAGAGTGTTAATCTCTATCTATCCCTGTGCCAAGTTTCAGCCAGATCCGTTCAGCTATTAGACGTGGAAAACCCGACAAACGTTTATCCGTATGCATCCATTCTTATAAATTTCGCATCCATACTAATTTAAAAAGCTGAAGAATTTGTTTGTTTGTTTGAACGCTAGGATTTTAGGAACTACTGGTTAGAATTCAAAAATTCTTTTACAGTTTGATGACCCATTTATTGAGGTTGGCTATAGGCTATATAACATCACGCTAAGACGAAAAAGAGCGAAGCAGTAACGGAGAATGTTTCGAAAACGGGGAATATTTTGTACCGTCTAAGAGCTTCCGAGGCGTACGCCGCGTAAATGGTTAAAATTACGTAAAAATCGTATTACAAAATTATTTAGCAGAAAATTTAAAAAAAAAATATCTGCAACAGCCGTAGACCATATATCACGGGACTAGCCTTTGCGAACCACCGCATACAAAAATATTCTGCTAGTTTTCATAGCGGGTGAAGGGGGAAACACAAAGACATATCTATAAAATTTCATTATATTTAAAAATGTATTAATCGACAAACGCGTAATGGCTGTTGTGTGTTAATTTTTATTGTACAGTCAACTACAATGAAATGTACTAGTTTAATCATATAAAATGATGTACTGATGTACAGTGCTTTTTATAAAGCCAAAAGACCAAATGGTCTATTGGCTTGGCAGAAAACAATGCTTAAGTAAGGCGCATCCTGCAGGATCTAACCACATGTGGTTAGATGATCTAAGGCAGTGATGGGCAAAGTACGGCCCGAGGGCCATCTCCGGCCCGCGAAGGCATTTAATCCGGCCCGCGGACGGTCCTTCGACATGAATAGGTACTACCTACCTAGTATATGGCCCTCGATAATTATATTTTGACGGTCTCTAGTAGGTATTATGAAGATTCTATTTAGTAGAGCAATAGTATAAGTAATAAGTAAGGTGAACATACTTTTTCGACCATGAAATTGCGGAACAACTCGACTCAACATTTAGCTATTATTCTAATTATGTATTTTAGTCTGGTAAGATCCAAGAACTTGCAATAAAATGTACCCAAATTGTAATACTCACTTTAAATCCATTGGGAATAGGGAACTGTATCTCCTTCACACAGGCTACCATATAGCCTAGTTAGGAATACAGAACTGTACCCACAATTTGTAGAACAATTGTACCTATAAATACTTTTGTCTTGTTATTCTATGTACTACAAACTTTATATCAATAAATCATTACTATTACTAAAAAAAAATTAAAAAAAACTCGATCACAAACCGACTTCCCTACTGAAGTACTGATGCACACCTTCTTGCGCTGCTAACAGTTATTTCGTCACAACTCGAACTTGCATTCAAAATATGGCACATAAAAGCAATTTCATACGTTCGAATAACAGTTAAATTCATTTTTTTTACGTTTTTGCAGGTGTATACTTAAGTACTGTACAGTTTAATAAATGATTAACAGTTTCAGCACAAAATTCCTTGTCAGGGTTGCGTACCCAAGAGACTTCGCTGTCCGAACAGATATCAATAAGTCCGTCTATATGTCTATCCGTCATGAGGCTGTATCTTAGGAACCGTGATAGCTAGAGAGCTGAGATTTCACAGATGATGCATTTCTGTTGCCGCTATGACAAAAAAATCTAAAATCAGGAAAAAGTGGCGATTAAGGGCGGCTCCCATACAACAAACGTGATTTTTGGTACAGAATCCTTTGTACGCGAGTCCGACTCGCACTTGGCCGGTTTTTTTCCTATAATTCTGGCCCTCCCCTCGAAATTTCTAAATTTTCTGGCCCCCCATCAAAAAAGTTTGCCCACCACTGATCTAAGGCAACAGCATGATATGCTGTTGCTAAAAGATATTATGTCTATCTTTTAAGGTTCGCTTACAATTACCTTCTTAATACGTTTTAAATATTAGTGACGCTACGCGACGCGACGGGAGTAAACGTGACGGAAGTAAATGCGGACATGATGACATTCGCGCTGCGTTTCTTCCTCTCTGCCAACTCACCGAGAATGCATTCCATACTTGTACCTTGATTTTGTTTTGCTTTTAAGTCCTCGATTTCTATTTTCAGCTGAGAAACGGTGTTTCTCAGTGCAGGCAATTGACGCACACCGAGCTCGCAATCAGGGCACAAATACTTAAGGGTAGGTGACTGCAGCACTATCACTCTCAACTCCGTGGCAAGCAACCCACTACACTTCACACAAATACACCTTTCGCAACCGTAACACTGTATTTTAGGGTTTTTTTCATCAATTTTAGGTATATCCTTGATACATTTTAGGCAAACCGGCATTTTGATAGAAATTTATTCGAAATTTACTGGTTAGAGGTTATAGAATTTTACGACAGTTCGTCACTGCTAAGCTCGCAAAAGTTCCGCAAGATAACACTTTCACTATTGTTTTAGGTTGCAAACAACCCGAAAACACTATTTTTATACTGAAATTTAGTAATTAAGTATATTTAAAACGAAATTTTTCCGAGATATTCACAAAACACAAGTGCACTTTTTAACGCGGGTAGACGAAAAAAACCACAGGTACAGGGATATTACTCAAAAATTTAATATCATACCTCTTCCTCACTCTCATGAGATGCAAACGAAGTTGCGCGGGTCAGCTAGTTTTTTATAATTTTAGTAAGGATAAATAATACATATAGTCACGGGTTTATCCCTGAAATGGTAGGCAGAGGCATAGTATACGCCCACATTTCACTTTATAATCTTTTTTGCGCTATGTTATAGGTGGTGAGCCTATCGCCGTATTGTCCGGCCGTCTCTGAAAATCTGCGCTGTCTGCATGTGATACATGCAGACAGCATTATGCTGAGAGGCGGCCGTTTATTCCACAATGTGTGCGGTATATTTGAAAAATGTAAATGTATTTTTTTTTAAAGATATTTTTTTTGAAGTGAAACTTCTTTATCGGCGTTGGAAAAAAATTTGCGTCACGTCACGTCACGTCACGTCACGTCACGATTTTTGGTTACGCGCCATCTTTGTTCTGTTCCTCACCACGGTGGATTCGAATTAAGAGTACTTTATCCAGGGATAGCATGTCATTTAAGGGTTTTTGGACTTTTTGGACTTTTTGACTTTTGGGCTTTTGGACTTTTGGATGGGACATTGGTACTTTGGGTCTTTGGGACTTTGGAACTTTGAGACTTTGGGACTTTTGAACTTTTGAACTTTTGAACTTTTGGACTTTTGGACTTTTGGATGGGACCTTGGTACTTTGGGTCTTTGGGACTTTGGGACTTTGGGACTTTGGGACTTTGGGACTTTGGGACTTTGGGACTTTGGGACTTTGTGACTTTTGGACTTTTGGCCTTTGGGACTTTTGGACTTTTAGATGGGACCTTGGTACTTTGGGTCTTTGGGACTTTGGAACTTTGGGACTTTGGGACTTTGGGACTTTTGGACTTTTGGCCTTTGGGACTTTGGGACTTTGGGACTTTGGGACTTTGGGACTTTGGGACTTTGGGACTTTGGGACTTTGGGATTTTGGGACCTTGAGACCTTGGGACTTTGGGACTTTTGGACTTTTGGCCTTTTGGACTTTTGGACTTTGGACTTTGGACTTTTGGACTTTTGGACTTTTGGACTTTTGGACTTTTGGACTTTTGGACTTTTGGACTTTTGGACTTTTGGACTTTTGGACTTTTGGACTTTTGGACTTTTGGACTTTTGGACTTTTGGACTTTTGGACTTTTGGACTTTTGGACTTTTGTACTTTTGTACTTTTTGACTTAATTTAAGGTGAGGTGAAAATTAAGTTTATGAAGAAGTTTCACTTCTTACGTGTGTACACTAAGTACACGCAATTTTTTTTTGTTAGGTTAGGTTAGGTTAGGTTGTGGTGGCTGTGGCATGTGAAATAAAAAATAATTTTCTCTTTCTTTGTATGTAATGGACTGGCGCAGGTTGTGACTGCCCGCTGTTGAAATTTTTTCAAGCCGCCTAAAAGGCCTTCAACATGGCTTAACGACTGCCATTTTACTGACAACCGGGACCAACTGCTTAACGTGCCTTCCGAAGCACGGAAACTCTAAAATAAATGTCACAAAGTAGTCACGTGATGGTCACCTATCCAAGGACCGGCCATAGTAAATGTTGCTTACTGCAGTGCTCGTTCGCGCGCTTCTATAAAGGCAATAGGCAGAATGATAGTACCCATTTATTACGGCCCTACGCCAAATTAGGGATTTAATACCTACCTTGGTGTTGTCAGTTTGCAGAGGCTTTGCCAACATATACCTATAAAAGCAGGGCTATATCTAAGAATTCACCATTTTTATGACTCCGTAAACCCAATGGCAAAAACGGAACCCTTATAGATTCGTCATGTCTGTCTGTCTGTCTGTCTATCTGTCCGTCCGTGTGTCACAGCCACTTTTCTCCCAAACTATAAGGCCTATGCTGTTGAAACTTGGTAAGTAGATGTATTCTGTAAACCGCATCAAGATTTTTGTATAAAAACCCCCGACTCACAAAAAAGAACAATAAAAAAACCCGTAAAAAGTAAAAAAATAACTTTTATATTATGACCTATCTACCCTAAGTATTGAACCTTTATTATTATTATAGGTAGCTATATTATTTACGTATTCATATTTTTACAGACACAGACGTACGATTAGGTTATGATTAGGTGAGCGGTCCCCGACGAGACAAACTGTTAGTTAAAAATATGAATACCTAAATAATATAGCTTACGGTTTTTTTTAATATCAACATATGTATAGTCTATCAACAATTATTCAAAGCTAATGCGGATTGCGTGGAGTGTGGTTACAGAATTAAAAATACATACCACTCCTCATATCTTTCGAATGGCTAAACCGATTTTCATAAAACTCGACTCGGATCGTGATGTTTAAGTTATGACCTTTCATTTGATACCCAACACGGGTATATTTGAACACATTCAATTTTTTTCATCACCACTTTCACCCCTCATATCTTTGAAATGGCTTAACCGATTTTTATAACACATGGCATAGCTAAGAACATTCTCCCCTAACCCATCTTTCAAACAAAAGGAACAGATTCAAAATCGGTTCATCCGTTTGGGAGCTACGATGCCACAGACATACTTACAAACACACACACACACACACACACACACACACACACACACCCACACACACGTCAAATTTATAACACCCCATTCGGGTTTCCGTCGGGGGTCAAAGAGTGCAGAGGGGCTTCTGTCGAGATTTTGTCTGTAGTCTGTGACTCTGTCGCATTAAACTACGTCACTAGGTCACGTGGATCATCTGTTCAAAGTTTGAAATAAAAGAAAAATGAAAACGTCAACGTTTGAAATAAAACGCGATTTTTTGGCGTTTTTTGATACGGAGCCCTCTGTGCGAGTCGGAATCGCACTTAGCCGGTTTTATTATTGTACTTATTGCAATTTTGTATATCTAAGTAAAACAATATGACCTAGAAAGAGGTACATAATTTTTATTTTGTCTGTGCAAGCATATTATGACAAGGTCAATCAAAATAAATATTGGAGGGAATTTTGACATTTGACACTTGCACGAGTGTCATGCGAAAAACTGCATCGCTATTACGAATTTATAAAGCTGTCCATGAATATAGTCCGGTTTTATCCTTTCGGTGCGGAACCGAAACCGAAAACCGAAGAAAAATGCACTAAAACGATTTTATACTAAAGGAGCTAAGAAGAGGACGAGCTGGGAAGTGGTCAAGTTAGGAAGTAACGACGTTAGGATAATGACTATTTAGGAAGTGAGAGTGGGACAGCACTTACTGTCAGTAGTACTATTGACTATACTCTGTTAAAATTAGGTTGATAATTTTGACAGCTCACGCCTATGAAGTATCGGATTTGCTTATGTCAAGTATACTTCAAAAAATTATCGTAGCACATAGACGAGTACCGCCCACTTATTTGAAGCGCTCGTGGCCCCGCGGACTCAGTGTTCTGTAAACGATCAGTGCAGTAAGCAACATTTACTATGGCCGGATATGGATGGGTGACCACCATGTGGACCACTTTGTGACATTTATTTACGAGCGATTCCGTGCTTCGGAAGGCACGATGAGCCGTTGGTCCCGGTTGTCAGTAAGATGACAGTCGTTTAGCCAAGTTGAAGGCCTTACGGGCGGCTTGAAAAATTTCAACTGTGGGTCGTCACAACCTGCGCCCGGGTCGGCAGCGCGTGTGTAGCGCCTCTGGTGTTGCAAACGTCTATAGGCTACGGTTACCAACCTTCCGGTGGGCCGTAGGCTTGTCTGCCACCTAAGTAGTATAAAAAAAAAAATACTTATCGTAGTGAAGCGTCTTCCAACAATACCGCAGAATCGATCATAGACAAATAATTCGAATAAATCGAAATTAAGTATATTCATTTAAATACTAGTAAAGTTAATAAGTAGGTATCTACAATATTTATTTGTAATAATTATGATTAGCTAAGTATAATACAAACAATAATAATGCAATTATATTTACCTAATTACCTAAAATAATAAAAACGGTTTTTCTGTAACTATCGATTTAAAATTTTGCGCAATCGATAATCGAATAGATTCATTAACGATTGGACACTATGGGGTGCCCTACTAAGAGCTGTCAAAATTATCATCCTAATTTTAACAGAGTATAGTACCATTGATGGTACAAGTGACACAACTCTGTATCATTAGTACCATTTTTTTTTAACGTGAGGGAAAATCCATCATGGATGCTATGCTGGAGTCCTACCGACTAAAAAAACCTCACGTAACGCCCACCAGCCTACGGTTGGGAGCCCCGGGTAAGCTGCTAGTTGGCTACATCTAAGACCTCACTTCTTGTGGGGGCGTGCGTGAATCCCTCACGTCACTCTGTCTTCTAGGGCCTGCTTCTGTAAGGACGGTGAGCAGCCCCCTCACCGTCCTCAGGCCCCCGGTCCGGCCGCGGGTAGGAGAGTTCTCTCCCGCACCCTCTTCGCTTGGGAGCCCCGGGTGGGTTAGCCCTCGGAAAGATACCCCAGGACTCCCAGGACCTACGGCTACCACTGCGGCCTCACCTGGGGGGGCGGGGTGGTCGGGTGTAATCCCGCTTCATAGGAAGGCGTGCCTCATGTCACGCTGTCGTCTAATTTAACCAGAGGGTTTAAAACGAAATCCTTTTATTAAGCTGTTCGGTTGGGCAGTCTGCCACGAGACTCTACTTATCTTAAGAACTGTGATAGCTAGAAATTGGTCTTGGGACATACATACATACATACATATTGTCACGCCTTTATCCCCGTAAGGGTAGGCAGAGGCATAGTGTACGCCCACATTTCACCTTATAGTTCTTTTCCCACGTAATAGGTGGTGATCCTACTGCCATGTTGAAATGGACAGGCGCAGGTCGCCGTGACCCGCAGTTGAAATTTTTCAAGCCGTTCATAAGGCCTTTAACTTGGTTTAACGATTGTTATTTTACTGACAACCGGGTTTCAATTCGAGTTTTCCTTCTCTACGCGATGGATCTTTTTGCTAAAGTGTTGTCTTACGACACTCTCGGGATGTATTTAGGGTGGCGACATTTTGTACTCTTACCCGCCGCAACACAGGACCCCGTCGCCACACCGGTCTTGGGAGTCTTGGGGTATCCATCAGAGAGCTTACCCGGGGCTCTCAACCGTAGGCTGTTAAGTAGGAGACGTGTGTCTTTTAGTCGGAAGGAGTTCGACATAGCATCCATGTCAGAGTTTCCTCATGTTAAAAAAAAAGTTAGCTGTGAAAATTTTAATTTTCACAGATGATGTACCTACCTACGTATGCCGAGGGTGATTTGGGGGGATTTCGGCCACATAAACAAACTTTTGACTTCAAGACAGTGTTTCAGGCGACTAAATAAAATATTTTCATGAAAATATTTTGTAATTCGAAATCCCTATCGTATACCCTTATAGATTCGTCATGTATGTCTGTCTGTCTGTCTGTCCGTCCGTATTTCACAGTCACTTTTCTCCGAAACTATAAGACTTACGATGTTGAAACTTAGTAAGTAGATGTATTCTGTGAACCGCATTAAGAATTTCACATAGCTTGATGTTTTATAGTTTACTAGCTGACCCGCGCAACTTCGTTTGCGTCACATGAGAGTGAGAAAGAGAGTGGTATAGTATTAATATTTTAAGTAATATAATCCCGTCGCGTGTCTTATATTTATTAAAGAGGTGTGGTAGGTATATATATTTAAAGAGATATAATTATTCCCGTCGCGTCACGTCGCTTATATTCATTACCATTAGAGTTGACCCGCACAACTTTGTTGAAGTGATAATAATGTTTGCCTTCGCATTTATTTTCGTCCATTTTTGGTACGGAACTCATCGTGTGCGAGTCCGACTCGCACTTGACCGCTACTACTGCAGAAAACGTTTACTCCCGAGTCCCGTCGCATCGAATTGCCTCGCTTATATTTTTAAAATTATTTAGAGGGTTATTGTAAGTGAACCTTAAAAGATAGACATAATGCTGTTCAGGACTTTCTTTTGTAACTTTTTAAAAGAAAAAAAATGGAGTGCACAATTTTTACGTAACTTTAACCATTTCCGCAACGTACGCAATGGAAGCTCTAAAAAGAAATACATTTTCCCCATTCTCAAAACATTATTCATGGCTGCTTCGCTCCTATTTGTCTTAGCGTGATATTATATAGCCATTAGCCATCCTCAATAAATGGACTATAAAACTGTGAAATTATTCTTGAAATGCAACCAGTAGTTTCTGAGATCCTAGCACAAACAGTCTTCAGTTTGAAAATATTGTGAGGTAACCTTAAAAGAAAGACAAATTAGGTTATTGTGAGCGAACCTTAAAAGATATATATAAACTGTCGCGGACATTTTTATAGAACTTTTTAAGAGAAGCAATTTTGTAATACACCATTTTTACGTAACTTTAATCATTTAGGCAGCGTACGCCTCGGAAGCTCTCAGGCGGTAAAAATAATTCCCCGTTTTCGATACATTCTTCATTGCTGCTCCGCTCCTATGGATCTTATCGTGATGTTATATAGCCTATAGCCATCCTCAATAAATGGACTATCAAACTGTAAAAGAAGTTTTGAAATCGCACCAGCAGTTCCTGAGATCCAAGCGTTCAAACAAACGAACAAACAAACAAACAAACTCTTCAGCTTTATAATATTAGTATGGATCTATAGCCGTCCTTAATAAATGAACCATCGAACTGTAAAAGAATTAATTCATTTATTCCTTTGTGAACATAGGTGGTAGGATGTTAACAATGAAAAATACAGGTGTGCGCTATGCTCTGCCATTACATTGGCAATACAAATTTTTCTTTTAGTCCATTCTTATTAATTAGCATTAATGTAATGTAGTAGGATACAACATAGTTATTAAATATTCTTCGTTATTGTAATATAAATAATGTCAAATTATACAAAATTAATTATGTCATAAATTAAAGATTTCATAGTCAAGTCATACAATTTAAATAGAAATCAACAATTTGTATTATCATTGAAAAAATCTACAATTGAGTAATAAGCTTTTTGTATTAAAAATGTCAATAGTTCTTTTTTGAAACCGCTAAGGTCACTTTGTCTAATGTGTTTTGGCAGTTTATTGTACACCTTCGGTGCCATTGCAAAAATGCTTTTGTGGTATAATTTTGTCCTACATGGAACCAAATGCAATTTGTCAGCTCTACGTGAACTAGTAACTTGTGAAAATTTAAATAAGTTACGTTTTACAAATATAGAAGTTTCATAAATATAGAGACAAGGAAAGGTAAGTATTTTCAATTTTCTGAAATATGGTTTGCAGCTATCAATTCTGCCTATGTTGCAAATTGACCGTATACACCGTTTTTGTGCTCTGAACACCTTATCCTTTCCAGTTGCATTGCCCCAGAATATGACTCCATATCTAAAAGTCGAAGACACAAGTCCATGATATGCCGTGGTTAAAACATTTTCACTTACTACTTTTCTTAACATATATAAATTATATGAATACTGATGCAGCATACTACATACTTTGTCAACCTGTTTATGCCAATTCAATGTCTCATCTACTTGCAGTCCAAGAAACTTAGCTACATTAGTCTCGTTTATAATTGTACCATTGTAGTGTATATTTAATTCTATTTTAGTATTTGTCCTTTGCCCAAATTTCATTATTTTTGTCTTGTCCAAATTTATTTTTAGATTATTTATTGTTAACCAATTTATTATTGAGATAATATTAGCATTAATGTCAGTTTCTAGAGTGTCAACATTTTCATTGTTAAAAACTAATGTGCTGTCGTCAGCAAACATTATCATAGGGTACGGAGACGATGAAGGAAAGTCATTAATATATATTATGAATAGCAATGGTCCGAGAACACTGCCCTGAGGGATGCCATAAATAGTATTTCTCGGACTAGATTCAAATGATATTTCCCTTTTATTGATTATTCTTTGTACTATAGTTACCTGCTGTCGATTATGAAGATATGAAGCTATTAAGTCAGCTATATTCCCTCTTATACCATAGCTATTAAGCTTTTGAATTAAGATTTTATGGTCGACATAGTCAAACGCCTTAGACATATCCATGTATAACCCTATTACTGGTAGGCGTTGGTCTACTTGTTTCGTAACTATTTTAAGAAAATCATAAATTGCCATGTCTATAGACCTGCCCCTCCTAAATCCCTTTTGGCTATCAACAAACAGATTGTTACTTTCGAAGTATGCATTAATATTGTTATATATCACTTTCTCAATGATTTTAGAAAAGATTGGTACAAGTGCTATAGGTCTATAACAAGTCATGTCCTGTCTGTTGTCTTTTTTAAATAAGGGTTTGATGGTTGTTATTTTTAGCTTTTCTGGAAAAACACCCTCAATTATACATTTATTTACAATGTGACTTAATACAGGAGCAATTAGAACAGATACGTACTTTACAACCTTAGTGGTAATTTTATCATATCCTGTACTGTTGGTATTCTTCAAGGACATTATTATTCGATGTATATCCTGAGGAAGGGTAGGAGGCATGAACATAGACGAGAGTTTATTATAATGTAACAATCTATTACCATGTCCAGTGAGTGATTGCAAAGGTTGAACCTGGTTAATAAAATAATTATTGAACTCCTCAGCAATTGTTTTAGGATCTGTTATGATTTCGTTATTAATTTTTATTGTACTTACGTTTTCATTAGGTAAAATTGATTTATTGTTATTTATTATTTTCCAAGTAGCTCTAGACTTATGTTTAGCTTGTTGTATTGCATAATTGTTTTGTGACTTTTGTGTAAGGTCGATTATCTTTTTTAATCTTTTTGAAATGGTTTTGAACTGGTTTTAATTGTATGCATTTGGAATTAGCCTAAATTTCCACAAAAGCTCTCGCTTTCTTTTACTGCATTCTCGGATTCCACGGGTTACCCATTTTGGTTTAGCTGTAGTACGTATTTTTACTGTAACCTCTGGGAAACATGTATCATAAAGTGACTTGAAAATATCATAAAACTTGTCAAAGCACTCGGTGCCATTTATTTCTTGATAAACCTCCTCAAAAGTCTGATTTTGAAGACAGTCTTTAAATTTACGCATGTTATTTTCTGAATATACTCTTCTAGTTGCCAGCCAATAGTCAAGTCGACACGACTCTTTGACCGGACAGCTTAGAATTTGTGCAGTGTGGTCTGATACGGCAAGTTCAACTATTTCACCTTTACATCCACGTTTATTATAAATTATGTTATCCAAGCAAGTTCCGGTAGACAAACGAGTTGGTTGACGAATTGACCATTTTAAGTTAAACCCTTTTAAAAGATCTTTAAATCTTTCTGAGTGACTAGTTTTTTTCAACAGGTCTATATTAAAGTCGCCACATATCAAAATATTTTTGTTTATTTTGAAACAATATACTTTTAATATGTCGCTAAAGTAATCAAGGAATGCTTCAAACTTAATTTTCTTGTTCTTTTTTGGAGGGCTTCTATATACACAAATAACCACCAAATCATGCTCAATTATCTCTATACCACAGCACTCAAATACAGTAGGAACGTTATATTTCACTAAGTTGTCAATTATTTTAAATTTCATATGTTTTTTAATCATTATACAAGTTCCACCATGTCTAGTATCCCTTGTGGAATATGCAGCCAATGTGTAATTAGGTATTGACAAAAGTGTCACATCCGTTGATATCATGTTATGTTCTGTGAAGCAGATTACATCAATACTACCAAATTTTCTTATTAAGTCAAATATTGCAACTGTGATGGTATTCATCTTATGAACTAGTCCATCTATATTTTGATGTAGTACTTTTATTTTATTGTAAACGAAACAAATCATCAGTATTCATACCAGAAACATTATTTATTGATTCATCATTTTGCATGTCAGTGTCATAGATTATATTATTATAATTATATATGTCAAATTCTCTAACGAACTCTGCCAACTCAGAGATTACGACCTTTAGCCCCTTATTATTTAAACTACCATGTCTACCAGAAAACATATTATAGTCATATGAAAGATTCAAGTTTGAATCCAGAACATATGCATATTGGTGTGTTTCATTATCCAAATACAATAAGTTATTAAAAGTTTCAATTCTAGAATTATATAATACGTTGTAGAAATTAGCCTTAAAAGTAGGAAGACATATTATCACATTAGTGTTCTGCACATAAGATAGCTTTTCTCTTATATGTAATACTAATTCCACATAGTTGTCGGTTGCCAAAAAGTCATGATATCCTACAAATATTACACAATAATCGCACAAAGATAAATCCCTAGTCTTCGCCTCTATACCCTCTAAAATATGTTTTATCCCACATTTTGGTTTCCTATAATGGCATATTTGAAATTGATCCAAATATGTGGCACAACTGAAGTTGTATATGTTGTTGTCAGTATCACTACTTAAAATACATATCTTATTCTTTTTAGTTGTAATAGGGGTGGTTCCATTCATCGTGGAATTTTGATTATGTTCTGCTACAGTTTGACAGCTTTTCATGGGATGGAGTTGGGATTTAAGCGACCTCTTATTAGTTTCCCGGTTACTAATTGCAGTATTAAAATTTTGAACCGTTGACAATTCTCCTGCTTCCAAGTCTGCACATTTCAACACTGAGGTTTCCTTTTCAGAGTTTGTTCTTGCTTTTTTACGTTTCCTTGTAGGAGTCATTGGACTGGACATGTCAGAAGATCCTACATTTTTCATAGTGTCAATTATATTGTGGCACTTAGTTAGCTCACTTTTTAAATGTTGTATTTCTAAACTTAGATTGTCAATTTTCATATTAGCTGAAGTCAATTGTTTACGTAGTGTCTCAATTTCTATGTTGCTACCAGTGTGACAAACAGTATCACTTGATATAGATACGTCATGCAAGGATGAATGGCTTAAATCATTTAGAGAAATAGTTCTACGCCTAGTACGTTGTGTAATGTTCTCTGATTCCATTCTACTATTATATACTATTACTACTAACTACTAGGTAAAACCATATACTTTATTATATTCAAAAAGACCTTACATTTAGTGTGGTTGAGGTCCAGACTCAGCATACTCTTCCGCCAGCCGCTCACGTCTCAATTTAGTCACTTTAAATTATCTTTATTAAACTCAGTAAAAAAATTTCAAACATCACGTTTCAATGTAGGTATAGTAAGTTCAACTCATCAGTGCGCGCGGCCCTATGTGTGGGTAAACCTCGTATAAACACAGTGACTTCGTGTGCGTGACAAGAGGTACAGTGAAGTACAATATACAAAAACATTTGTTTAACTAAAATAAAAACTTAAGGGGTGAAATGTATGTTAAACATATTAATATTTTTTGCTGCTAAATAATAAAATTGAGGAATTTTTGGATTCGCTGCTCTCTACAAGGTTAATTATAAATTCAGATTCCATATCAAAATGTCCATAGTATTCTTCTTCTTTGTATTACGCCACATCTCTTCATCAATTTGACCTAAACGTTCGTTTATTAATTTTATTATTGCCATCACATTTTGTTCGATGTTACGCGAAGCATTTTTTTTTTAATTCTCCATACCTTTTTGATTGGGTTTAGTTCAGGATGATACGGTGGTAGCCGCAGAACTTTTAAGCCATATGGCTGAAGTATGTCATCAATCTTATAACAAACTACTGAACCTTGCAACTTCGTTTACGTCACATAAGGTGTACGAAAGGAGAGGTATTTCTTCATCAGACTCATCAAGCAGCGTGTAAAACTGCCCTGCCCTCTCCCAAACGAACCGCGCAAAATATCGGGATCAAAAGTATCCCAGAACCTTCTTCGGATTCTAAGATCAGATTGAACAAAGTTTCATTTAAATCAATTTAGTAGTTTCAGCGTAATACTTATTCGGGATACAGACAGACAGACATGAAAATTTTTAATTACATTTTCGGCTTCAGTATCGATTAGAGAACGCCCTACGCCCTACAATTAAAATTTTCAAATTATCTTCCATGTACAGACTCTCGACCCTCAACAGTTTTTTTAGATGTATAGATTATGGTCTTTTTACGTTTTAAATCAAGTCATACTGTTCGCGACAGCCTCGTGAAAAACAGACTTCTAGTTCTTGGGCTGTGATCTAAGTGCTAACCCAGTGTTCCTAAAGTCGATATAGTACCTAAAAAATAGTGTTCAAAGTGATTAGAGACAATTTAAGTCAAAATAGTGTTTAAATGTCGAATTAGGCAACCTAGGACTCATGTGAGTACCTAGATAGGACTTAGGGACACTAGAATTGTAAATAAAACAATCTTTATAGTTTCATAATTTATTACGTAACTTTAGTATACAGTTTTAATAGATTTTTACCGTGTTTTTATTCGTCGTTTTTGTTTTATTGATAACATGTTTTCTTGAGCCTAGATACCTAGTTATAGAGTCTAGAATGTTTTGAATTGTTTAAAGCTGTTTAAACTATAGTAATTTAACAGTTTCGAAGCGTTCCTATACCCTACAGTGTCTAGATTTGTAATAAAATTCAAATAATGGGTATAGGACGCCTAAATTTGTATAGAGTCGTACATGTTTCTTTGAGTACTAAGAAATCTAGACTTGTCACAATGATACTAGTTACAGTTTCAGAAAGGTATTGAATTAGCACTCCATTACCAGTTTTCACCATGTTTGTATACTTAGCTGCAACAGCTTTTATGGGTGTATGATACCGAAAATATAATAAAATTTGCGACAGATTTGGGGAGCTCTACACGGTTCTCGTTAAGGTAAAGTTTCGAAGTACCTTAGCGAACAGTTTTTTATACCTAGCACGGTAAATCTACGCCTCTACGGTGAACGTGAATAGTGAAAACAGTCAATAGTTAACGGTTGACGGGCTACGGGCACGGGGGAGACAGATCACAGAAGACCTAGTGGGACCAGAGGGCTGTCGACGTCCATCCCACTCCGTACCGTTCTGTCTCGCGTTCGAACAAGTATTATTTTACCCGTGTCCGTGTAGAAACAGTTAGTCCGCGTCCATATAGCAACAGTTAGCCCGCGTTACGTATAGAGCTCCTCCACCGCACGTACCTTCGTAATATTTGTTTCATTCTTCATCCTCGCCACAAGGTATCGATCGGCAATCCAGGTAAGTACCCTGATCAAGTACTTACTGCAGACTTCGCCGCAGATAGTAGAACTGGGTCGGAGCCTGAACCGCCGGGCACGCGACCGGGTACAAAAGCCCAGCCGTGCGCCACCTCCGCACCCCGCACCCCCAAGTACCGGACGTGAGAGCGTTCCGTGCACGAGCGTCCGGTACATCTTCAGATCAATTTTTGTCATATTTGCTGTATAAGCAATGTTTTTTTCTATGGACCAACTCTGCATTTCTATTTTTTTTTGCACTAGAATTTGGAGCTCTATCATTTTTTGACTATTCTGTAGGCCTTTATAAGTTAGACAATTCTACCATACATTATTTTGTGATGTCTCGAAGGGTTTAGGCAGCGTTTTCGTTAAAAGCTCCCAGACATCTTATATGTTTCCGACATCTCCAACTAATATCGTTATATTTTAGTCAATGTATATAAAAGTCAGTAAATTATATTATACGCAAACCGTTCTCAAGAATCATTGGTGATCTCAGCATGAAAATCCGTGCAGTAGTTTTTAAGTTTATCGTGAACAGACAGACGCGGCGGGGACTTCGTTTTATAATAATATGTAGTGATAAAAAATATTAATTATATCGAATTGACACATCAAAAATATTTACCTGACTTCTTAAACATTTTCTCCGTAAAGAACTAGACATTTTCTTTAACGACTGTACCCATGGTATTATCACTTAGAACACTGTGTAATGAATTATAATGTAACCAACTAACACAGGATGTCAACGTTGCAGTTACATTGAGACTTGTCATGATATTTAATTTCGTTTCATTATAACGTAAGAGTTGCCTTCAAAACGTGGTAGATGACGCTGTATGCTTTTTGTCTATTATAGTTTTTAATTCGCGGCCACGCAGAGAGTTTCCTGCAAAGACTGCTTGGCACCGCTGGTGTCGTCAATAAGTCAGTTACGTCTCTATCTCATAATAAACAAATGTACTCTGTGAAGACGGCCGCATCACTGCCACACAATTTAAAGCTGTATAATTACTAGCGCACGCACACATAGCGCCGCGCGCACTGATGAGTTGAACAATCTATAGGTAGGTAGCTGTTTTCAAATCTTAACAGATTCATGTTATGTTTGTGGAAGATATTATTTATAAATATTATCGGTAATTATGTCTCGTGGCTTTGTCTCAAAATTTCATAAGGTTTTTATTGCTTCCACTATGTTTTACATCAGAATATAATGTTTTTTCTAAAAGTCGCACAGGCCATGTTGTGACCGTTTGAAATTTGTAATTTTATGCAACAATCACAAAGATAACATTTGCACTATCAAAGAAGTTTTAGCCCCTCTCTATAAAATAGATTGCAGAGGGGCTTATGGCGAGACTTGTGTCAGTAGCCTATGACTCTGTTGCATTAAATTACGTCACTAGGTCACGTGGATCATCTGTTCAAAGTTTGAAATAAAACAAAAATGACAACGTCAATCGGATTGAACTTTTACTTTCACAATAAACGTTAGAGGGGCAGTCGGCTGAGACCGTCTTACGGCTTTTCTTTTTTTTTTTGTAACGTGAGGGAAAATCCTCATGGATGTTATGCCGGACTCCTACCGACTAAAAAACCTCACGTAACGCCCAACAGCCTATGGTTGGGAGTCCCGGGCAAGCCCTCGGAGGGATGTCCCAGGACTCCCAACAGACCCACGGCCGCCATTGCAGGCTCGCCCAGGGAGTGGTTCGGGTGCTATCCCGCGTCTTTGGGGGGTTTCGGGCTCGCTTCTAAGGGGGGGGGGGGGGGGGCGTGCGTGAGATCCTCACGTCACGCTGCCGTCATGGAAGCCGATAGTCCTCGGCGAACACACGTCGGCGACGCCCAAGCCGCCGACTGCGGAACTCGGGTGGGAGAGTCCTCTCGAGTTCCCGCCCCGCCGTCTCTTTCACGAGCATGACCTGCTCGCAGAAGGAGACGGCGCAGTCCCACTTACTCCCACTGGAGAGCATGGCTCGCACCATGGTCTCGAGCGAGAGAGTGTCCACGTCCAGACCCACCACGAGGACCTGGCGCTGTTGCGCCCACGCCGTGCACTCCACCAGTGTGTGGAGCGCCGTGTCATCGCTGCGGTCCTCGCAGTGCTGACACTCGGCCGTGGTTTCCCGGTGTTTTCGCCACAGATACCTACCGAAGCTACCTACCGTGCGGCAAGCCTAACGGCCGCGATTGTGGCGAATCCCCCCTTTGGTTGCTCAAGTCGTACCTTCCATGTCTCCACGGTTTCCTGGTGGAGCAGAGACCGCTGGGCCTCGATTTCTCGAGACGCAGGCCTTTGGCCCCGCTCCAGCGCCTCCTTGCGCCATCTAAACAGTGACGCAAGGGCTCTCGCTTCCAGGTCCCATGGAGGGGTCCCGGCTAGGAGACATGCCGCCTCACCGGAGATCGTGCGGTATCCGCTTATCACCCTGATGGCCATCGTCCTCTGCGGGCTCAGCAGGCTAGCCACATTGCTAGCCGTCAGGGTCAACGTCTCACGGCTTCTTGTTGAAATTCAACAAGTAATTTCTGAGATAATACATAGCGTTTTAAACAAAAGAACTCTTTTAAATACCTATGGATATCTATAAATAAATACTTTGACTTGACCAATGCGTTAATCAAAAACTGCTATGTGGTTAAAATTGCGGTCAACTAGTAGGTACAATATTTTTAAAACCTAACTGGTCGATATCTGTACATGAACCCAAAACACGGTCTGTTTGAATTTATGTTTGTTTTCTGTAAGTTTGTGCACGCTAATCTCAGTCACAGCTAGCCCGATTCGAATGCAGTTTTCACTATTGCGTTACATTTTAAATGTTTAGTGTTTATTTCATTTCATAAATAAAAATCTTATCATTGGGAAGTGAATGCGAGCAAACCTGATAACACGAATGGAGCCGCAGGCTTCAGCTAGTTCATTCATATATTCTGTGACCATTTTAATGCGCAAAATGATAAAGCTTATCGTATGTACTAATACTCCTATACTCCTATAAATAACGACATCTGGGCAACAATTGGTCAGTTTCTTAGTGGCTCCAGTAAACAGTACCGACGCGACGCTATGATCCATTTCAACACGTTGGGTGCGTTAGCGTTCATCGCCCTTATGTCGACAACAGGAGTGCTGGCCAGTTACAAGTACTTACCCGAAATCAACGGATGGGTAAGGATACATAAAGTTGCCGTGAAATGGGAAGAGGCTTTTGAACATTGTGAAAATCAGAGCGCAGTTTTGATGTCTCCAAATAACATGGAACTTTATAGCGCCATGGTGGGGCTAAATGAAGACAATTCTACATATTATATAGGGGCTAAAGCGGAATTCGATAAAACATTATTCGTTTCGATAGAAGGCGTGCCCCTATATGACATGCCCGTATCGCAAATGTCCTCACGATTGAGATACCAAGATGGCGATTGTTTAAGCATGAACCGCGACATAATTCGCGTTGTACCGTGCACAGAGGAATTACCCTTCATCTGTTACAAGGAGAAGACAAACCAGCTAGTTTTCACAGAATGTGGCACGTTTGATAAAGGATATAAACCCAACAAATCTACGGGGAGCTGTTATAAGTATCACGATAAAAACACGCTTTGGTCGGAAGCTTACTCCACGTGTATAGATGAGGGAGCCTACCTGGTCATTATAAACGATGAAAATGAGGCAAAGGAATTACAGAAGATCATTGAGAAGAAAGATCAATACGTTTCAATTGGAGTGCGATGTATTGGAGGGAAGGGAAATTGGAGAAGCATTCACGGTCACCGACTACAAGAGATGTATGACAAATGGTACTCAGATGACTACAGGAACAACTTTTGTATGAATACTTGTTTTATGCCAAAAACAGCGCTCGTTCACGCATCCTATGTAACGAACAAGTTCAATTTCATGTGCGAAAAGGATCCTAACAACATTATGTTTCCTGAACATTAGGCCTGTCTGTCCTGGGACATCCTTCCGAGGGCTTGCCCGGGGCTCCCAACCCTATGGTTGGGAGCCCGCCATTTTAAAACCTCACGTAACGCCCAACAGCCTATGCTGTTGGGCGTTCCGTGAGGTTTTTTAGTCGGTGGGAGTCCGGCATAGCATCTATGATGGATTTTCCTTCAATTTAAAAAAAAGCCCTGTCTAGTACTTATACAGTTGTGTATTTCTATTATTTTACCAGAATATATAAACATTATAACTCTTTGTTTGTTGATTGATCATGTACCTACTATCCCTACTGGGACATCCTTCCGAGGGCTTACCCGGGGCTCGCAACCGTAGGCTGTTGGGCGTTACGTGAGGTTTTTTAGTCGGTAGGAGTCCGGCATAACATCCATGAGGATTATGCCCCGTAAAAAAACCTACTATCCCTTCGTCTGTTACGCTTTTACGCCTAAACCGCTAGCGCTGAAGCGAATTGGATGAAAATTCGTATAGAGATAGTTTGAGTTTGATTTTTAGTCAATATATAGGGGATTTGAAGTCGATTCTAGAGGGACCATTCCGTAGGAGCTGGCATCATTGGCGCAGCGGGCAGAGAAAGATTGGTAATCGGGATGCAACTAGAGCTATGTCTTTCCTGGGACGTCCTTCCGCCGAAGGCTTACCCGGGGCTCCCAACCGTAGGCTGTTGGGCGTTACGTGAGGTTTTTTAGTCGGTAGGAGTACGGCATAGCATCCACGAAGAATTTTCCCTCACGTTAAAATAAAGCTATGTCTTAGAAATGTTTTATGGTACAGTAATTCTATGGACTATGGTGAAACTTCTATAGACAAGGGGTAAAACTCAGTTTTGCTCGCAACTGGTGGGGATGTTATCCCAGAGCTGGATATTGTTTTGGATGGAACTCTGAATTTGGATTTTGGAGTCACGTGACAGTGCACATTTTCTAGGGTTCTGTACCCAAAGGGTAAAAACCAGCTAAGCGCGAGTCGGACTCGCCCATGAAGGGTTCCGTAGCAGCAAGTAACATGAAATAAAAGTTCTTGAAGTTCGTTGTTTGATTGATGTTTTAACACGTTCGCTGTGGGAGAGTGATTTTTCTAGGCGAAAATTGCGGCTTATGACGTATTAAAATAAACCTACTTACTGGATGGCAATGTACATCATATATTTTTCAGATTTATCATTCTCTTATTTTAGAAATTAGAGGGGGGGGGACACAATTTTCCACTTTGGAAAATTGTGTCCCCCCACTATTCAGTTTAGAAAAAAATTATGTTAAAAACCTCAATAGCGAAAAAAATGATGTTAAGAGCCTACCAGACGCCAAATTGTTAAAAGAATATAGAAGATATACATTTTAGCGTGCAAGAAAGAGAGAGATGCGATCGGTTTTTGTGCGCTTTTAACGAAATAAATTAATTATAAAAAAAACTCTAAACAATATGAAAAAAATGCTCTAGTGCAAATGAAGATTTTACTATTGTCTTTCTTATAAATATTTAATATTATAAAAACAACTTATAACATACGAGATCTAGCTTAAAATATCACGAAATCGAGGTATTTTCAACCCAAAAATCTATCGAGGATTTTATCAGTAATCGTGTTTCGAGCCTAGAGCGTTTTTAGTTCATGAACTGAAGTTGTCTGTGTTCAAATTTTAATTCAGCAAAACTCACGAGTCCTAAGATCTAGATCAAAGTAATAGTCTATTTGGCGTCACATGGACTCTTAATAACCTCTTGTTGAAATTCAACAAGTAGTTTCTGAGATAATACATAGCGTTTCAAACAAAAGAACTCTTTTAAGAGTGTTAACATATTTCGCCCCACGTTTTGCTCAGGAACCATACTTTTCATTGCGTTTAAAGTCATTAAATATTTATCGTACAAACATGGTATTCACTAACATACTTAGTAAATTTAGCGCTCTAAACGTTTTATGAAACATATTTTACCTAACAACAGATTACATATGGTTAATATCAACGAAAGTGAACAAGGTTTTTCAATTCATACGATTTGCATCGATTTCGATGCTTAAATTCATGTCAAATAACTGATAAATTTAATGAACAAGGGATACGAAGCAATTGCAAAAGGCCTAGGCTATCTGTTTGTAGAATAACCTGATATCAGGTAGGTTCCTTTTTTTGGAGAAAAATGACTGTCAAGTTTGCTCAAATACTGAGAATTTTCACCACAATAAAGTAGTCTTTTCACCAGCTTCTGTAGTTTAAATCATTATGATAATTATGTAATATTATGTCAGAACTTCTCCTCTGACAATAAAAATATTTCTTTATAAGTAACTAGATACAGATTTTTTTTTAAAAAGTATTTTGTGAACCCCTATAAATGCAGATACGCGAACAAATACGATTTAGTACCGCCGAGAGGCTCTCAGAGAGTGGTCATGTCGCTCGGTGTTCCATTTTTGAATACGAAAAAATTAACAAAAATAGTCTAATTCTAGCGTGACCAAACAATCTTAGTACTTTGTGACGTATAATATAATATACTAGCTGATGCGCGCGGCTTCGCCCGCGTGAATTTTGGATCCCGTTCCAGCTTCCCGTGAAAACAATTTTCTGGGATAAGAAGTAGCCTATGTGTTATTCCAGACTATACTCTATCCCTATACCAAATTTCAGCTGGATCCATTCAGCCGTAAGAGCGTGATTGAGTAACAAACATCCAAACATCTAAACATCCAAACATCTTCACAAACTTTCACATTTATAATATTACTAGGACTAGGACTAGGATATAAATATTTATGGTCGATATACAACGTGAACTTTTGTATAGTGCAAAGCTCAGACACCCCGACTAGAGTTTCGCTTCAAAATACTGTATAAAAAAAATTAAATGAATCTAACGAAAACTGACCAAGTTATAACAGCGTAGTGTAGGTATTGTACGCAAGGCAGGTAGTCACTATTCGTGTGGTATTGATAATAACATATTAACACCCCATTTCATAAGCGGTAATTATGGAACACCTGTGAGGAACCAGACCAGGATTGGGACGGCTATAAAGCCGCTAAAGCAAAATACAAGTAGCGACTGAGATACAGAAGTACCAAGTCTTGGAGAAACTTCTGCTAGAGTCAGACTAATACTGGCCAAACAAAAGACATAACTGTCCGTATCTATAAAGAAACCTGACGGCGCGGCGGCCTGACCAACCCATGAAAAGAATTATTTATACTGTTGATGGATGGCACTTGGTGGAACCTGCTGCACATATTCATTAACGGCACTTGTACTGTTCCACAACATTTATTTATTTTACACCTGACTGGTTTCGCCTTTCGGCAATTTTCAAAGGCCAATAAACATTATATAATGACCACTACATCACTTAATTACTCGAAAACAATAAATTAATAACATATAAATTACCACTACATCATTCTACTAACGTAAACTATCATGAAAAGAAGACGAGAGTATTTTGATTCAAACGCACTTCCCAGGATGCCAATTGCTGCAGACACTCATGTGGCTGGTGGAATACGTATCCACAAAAGAAGTCCAGTGGGAGCTCGCAAGACCTGTTCTTATCTATTCTGTCAACTTACAAAAATCTGAATGGGTAATTAACAACTTCAAGTCCTTCAAATCTCCAGGACAGGATAAAGTCTTCCCTGCAGTGATAAAATGGGGGAGGACACAAGTTGATATTGTCAGCTACATAGTATCTGTACGCCAGACAATGAATGGAACTGTGACCCTGACTGTGGAGAGAGGTCTAAGTGATCTTTATACCAAAACCCGGTAAAGGGTTTATATTTGTGATTCGGACCTCTGGTTATACAGACCGATAAGCCCTTCGTCTTTTCTGCTAAAAACTCTGGAAAGATTGTGTGACAGAGACAATCGAGAGACGGCCCTTCAAAATAAGACACTGCATTCCAACCAACGCGCATATTGCCCCCGGCAAGTCAACAGACTCAGCACTACATGCAGTGGTACACAAAATAGAAGAGGTCATCCAGAATCAATCAATCAATGTGCCTCGGCACTTTCATGAACATAGAGGGAGCTTTTAAAAAAAAGAAGCATAACCACGGCACTGGCAAAACACCGAGTATACACGATGTCAGTGAATAGATAGATAACATGCTAAATAACTCATTTTAAAGCTACAGACAAGCAGAAACCAGTGCGCAGCCATGGCCAAAGGTTGTCCAGAAGAGGGCGGGGTCTCACCACTGCTAAAAAACCTTGTTGTAGACGACCTAATAACCAATCAATCAATCAATTTAACCTAGAACTGTCCCTATATACATGGATGTGGAACAAGCCAAAGCAGATGGTAAAATTAAATTATGGAGAAAATACGGATCTGTTAATACAAAGCATGACTGGTATTTTAAAATCCAAGGCCGACTTCAATTCAAGTGAGAAGCTGCGTTTATTTTATCTTCTAGTGATCTTGTGTATATAATAAATATTTTTAATGAATTGTATTAAAATTAATTTCAGTCAAGCCAACATTTATCGATTTGCGTACACCGCAAATCGATAAATGTTGGCTTGACTGAACACTAATTTGCCCTTAAGCACAGTAAATATTTCGAAAGACGACGAGTACTGGACTACATGGATGGAACCTAAATTGTTAAATTTTTACGACAAATGTCTGTTGATTTTTAATATTTAAAGCAATTAGTTTGCTAACTTTTTCATAATATTTTATTATAAAGTGAAAAAAGACAACTTGGCCCAGACGGGATGTCTAAATGAAATGTCTGTTGTCAAAATGATTAACCCCAGAAAGAGTCGATAAAATAAAATTAAATTAAATTTATTCCCTTTGAAATTTAAAAAAAATAGGTTTGTCAACATTTTTGTGACTCTACTGGGGGTTCGGAAATGCTACAGACTGAGAAGAACACTCCAAGAAACTCAGTTCGGTCCCTCCCAAAATTCATCTTAGTAGGTATCTAATAATCGATCAATGCCGATACGGAAGGGCTAATTAATTAGCATTTTTCTTGGCGGTGTGCATTGTTATGCACATGCCTCTTAATAAATATTTGGTTATTGTAAATAAAAAACACCTACTATCAATATTAAGATTAGAGTTCCCATAGCTCAAGCTTATAGCTTAGTTTGGGCTAGATGATGTTGTGTAAGAATATCCAACAATATTTATGAATTATTTATTAAAAATATTTTAATGTTCCTGCCAGCACTGAATCTGTAGTAGGCAGCAAAACATCGGACCATGCCAAGCGCCTGCGCATTGCTACGTAAATATTATTTGTTTTTAACCATGTGTATTGTCAAATTTAAATATTTATAGTGTATAATAGAATATTGTCCATTACTTTCTACAATTTTCGTATATTTAGATACTTTAAAAATAAACTTATGAAACCGTTTTCATTTATGTGTGTATTTGTAATTTCAATATTGATATTAGTTAGGTAAATAAATGTCAACTTTATTAATTTTATTGATGTCAGTATCTATCACTACTAGAGTCGAAATATTTCTTTTATTTATTGAGACAAATGTTACAATAAAGCATAATAACTATTTACAATATGAATAAAACTAAACTAAATCTAAATAGGGCCCCGGTGGCATTGTGCCCAAAAAACTGGCAGCATTCCCCTTTTGAACGGCGATGCTTATTCGTTGGGAGAAATAACTGCCAGCCCTTAGGTCACGAGTTGACTCCACAAGGCGCTTCTTCAAAATTTAAAAAAAACTTTATGCCCATGAACCTAGGGTCTCGACACACACACACACTACTAAATATCAATAAATTTGCAAATTTGTTTTAAACTAACACGCGTTGAACACATATTTTTATACAAAACGGGATTTCGCGTGGCACTATTTTATTATTAATTAAAGGTTTCGGTACCTTCACTTTCCGAGGCGATCTCGGGACCACGATAGGTGTAACCCTGTCGAAACGTCGAGGAAAGTGAAGGTACCGAAACCTTTAATTAATAATAAAATAGTGCCACGCGAGATCCCGTTTTGTATAAAAATAATCAATAATTATTAACTAATATTACTAACATAAAAATTAAATTAAAAGATTGAACGCTTAGACTAAGAATATGACACCGGTAATACATCAAGGAAAACAAAAGTATCAAACTTGTTGGTAGCAACAATTGGCACTATACGGCTATATGCGCCGCGCCGTGCTGATTTCTTACGATCGTAAAGAAATTTGAAAACCGAATTAACGCTCTTAAGTACCTATAGATATCTATAAATAAATACTATGACTTGACCAATGCGTTAATCAAAAACGGCTATGTGGTTAAAATTGCGGTCAGCTAGTACAATATATTTAAAACGTAGCTGGTCGATATCTGTAGGTATACATGAACACAATCATAATAGAACCCAAAACAAGGTCTTTTTGAACTTCTGTTTGTTTTCTGTAAGTTTGTGCACGCTAATCTCAGTCACAGCTAGCCCGATTCGAATGCAGTTTTCACTATTGCGTTGCAGTTTAAATGTTTAGTGTTTGTCTCATTTCATAAATAAAAAGTTGTCATTGAAAAGTGAATGCTAGCAAACGTAATAACACGGATGGAGCCGCGAGCTTCAGCTAGTTCATTTATATATTCTGTGACCATTTTAATGCGCAAAATGATAAAGCTTATCGTATGTTACTAATACTCCCATACTCCTATAAATACCGACATCTGGGCAACAATTGATTCCAGTTTCTTAGTGGCTTCAATAAACAGTACCGACGCGACGCTATGATCCATTTCAACACGTTGGGTGTGTTAGCGTTCATCGCCCTAATGTCGACAACAGGAGTGCTGGCCAGTTACAAGTACTTGCCCGAAATCAACGGATGGGTAAGGATACATAAAGTTGCCGTGAAATGGGAAGAAGCTTTTGAACATTGTGAAAATCAGAGCGCAGTTTTGATGTCTCCAAATAACATGGAACTTTATAGCGCCATGGTGGGGCTAAATGAAGACAATTCTACATATTATATAGGGGCTAAAGCGGAATTCGATAAAACATTATTCGTTTCGATCGAAGGTGTGCCTCTATATGACATGCCCGTATCGCAAATGTCCTCACGATTGAGATACCAAGATGGCGATTGTTTAAGCATGAACCGCGACATAATTCGCGTTGTACCGTGCACAGAGGAATTACCCTTCATCTGTTACAAGGAGAAGACAAACCATCTAGTTTTCACAGAATGTGGCACGTTTGATAAAGGATATAAACCTAACAAATCTACGGGAAGCTGTTATAAGTATCACGATAAAAACACGCTTTGGTCAGAAGCTTACTCCACGTGTATAGATGAGGGAGCCTACCTGGTCATTATAAACGATGAAAATGAGGTAAAGGAATTACAGAAGATCGTAGAGAAGAAAGATCAATACGTTTCAATTGGAGTGCGATGTATTGGAGGGAAGGGAAATTGGAGAAGCATTCACGGTCACCGACTACAAGAGATGTATGACAAATGGTACTCAAGTGACTACAGGAACAACTATTGTATGAATGCATGTTTGATGCCAAATACAGCGCTTGTCCACGCATCCTATGTTACGAACAAGTTCCCTTTCATGTGCGAAAAGGATCCTAACAACATTATGTTTCCTGAACATTAGGCCTACTGTCTGTCGTGGGACCTTCCGAGGGCTTGCCCGGCTCCCAACCATAGGCTGTTGGGCGTTACGTGAGGTTTTATAGTCGGTAGGAGTCCGGCATAGCATCTATGATGGATTTTCCTTAAAGTTAAAAAACGCCCTGTCTAGTACTTATACAGTTGTGTATTTCTATTATTTTACCAGATTATATAAACATTATAAATGTTTGTTTGTTGTTTGATCATGTACCTACTATCCCTACAGGGACATCCTTCCGAGGGCCTACCCGGGGCTCGCAACCGTAGGCTGTTGGGCGTTACGTGAGGTTTTTTAGTCGGCATAACATCCATGAGGATTTTCCCTCACGTAAAAAAACCTACTATCCCTACTCTACTCATATTATAATTGCGAAAGTAAGTCTGTCTGTCTGTTACGCTTTCACGCCTAAACCGCTGGCGCTGAAGCGAATTGGATGAAATTTCGTATTGAGATAGTATGAGTTTGATTTTTTGTCAATATTTAGGGGAATTTGAAGTCGGTTCTAGAGGGACCATTTCGTAGGAGTTGGCATTACTGGCGCAGCGGACATAGAAAGAATGGTAATCGGGATGCAACTAGAGCTATGTCTTTCCTGGGACATCCTTCCGCTGAGGCACAGTATATATATGTTGTTTAACGCTGAGGGCTTACCCGGGGCTCCCAACCGTAGGCTGTTGAGCGTTACTGCTCGTTCGCTCTAACTTTGCCGCTCGGCTCCATACTAAAGTTGAATTTTTAATTAGACGATGTAAATTGACAGCAACTTTTGTTACTTCTTCATACAATGTTGCATATTTTCTATGACGAAGTGACATTAGCTACTGTCAATTTACTTCGTCTAATTAACAATTCGGGTATACGCCTCTACGCCAGCAGCAAAGTTAGAGCGAACGGGTAGTACGTGAGGTTTTTTGGTCGGTTTGAGCCCGGTATAGCATCCATGAAGGACTTTCCCTCACGTCAAAAAAACGAGCTATGTTTCATGATGTAAAATAGTAATTCTATGGACTATGGTGAATCTTCTATAGCAAGGGATAAAACTGAGTTTTGCTCGCAACCGGTGGGGATGTTACCGCAGAAATGGATTTCGGATTGTATCAGAACTCTGAATTTGGATTTTGGAGTCGCGTGACAGTACACATTTTCTACGGTTCTGTACCCAAAGGGTAAAAACCGGCCAAGTGCGAGTCAGACTCGCCCATGAAGGGTTCCGTAGCAGCAAGTACCTAACATAATATAAAAGTTCTTGAAGTTCGTTGTTTGATTGATGTTTTAACACGTTCGCTGTAGGAGACGTATTAAAATAAAAGTAATTACTAGATCTCGTTCAACGCTATTTTCGGTGTAAGTTTGCATGCAATGTACATCATATATTTTCTGCAGATTTATCATTCTCTTATTTTAGAAATTAGAAGGGGATGGGGAGGACACATTTTTCCAGTTTGGAAGTGTCTCTCGCGCAAACTATTCAGTTAAGAAAAAAATGATGTTAGAAACTTCAATAGCATTTTTAAAGACCTATCTATAGATACCCCACATGTATGGGTTTGATAAAAAATATATTTTGAAATTCAATTTTAAGTATGGGGACCCCCAAAATTTATTGCTTTTTTTCTATTTTTATGTAAAATTCTTAATGCGGTTCACAGAATACATATATTACCTATCTACTTACCAAGTTTAAACAGCATAGGCCTTATAGTTTCGGAGAAAAGTGGATGTGAGATACGGACGGACAGACAGACAGACATAAAGAATCTATATAGGTTCCGTTTTATGCCATTTGGCTACGGAACCCTAAAAACGGGACCTTCATGAGACTTGCTGTCCTTATGTCTGTTTATCCGTCACGAAGCTGTATCTCATGAACGGTGATAACTAGAGAGCTAAAATTTTCACAGATTATGTGTTGCTGTTGCCGCTATAACAACAAATACTAAAAAAAGCAAAAATAATAATGTTTAAGGGGGGCTCGCATACAACAAACGTGATTTTTTTGCGGTTTTAGCCCCTCTCTATAAAATAGAGTGCAGAGGGGCTTATGGTGAGACTTTGTCAGTAGCTGTGACACTGTCGCATTAAAGTACGTCACTCACTAGGTCACGTGGATCATCTGTTCAAAGTTTGAAATAAAACAAAAATGACAACGTCAATCGGATTGAACTTTCACTTTTACAATAAACGTATTAGAGAGGGGCAGTCTGGTGAGAACGATCTCACGGATTTCTTGGTGTTTTTTATATTAAAACGGCAACAAGATGACGCTTGAAATGCTCACAGAACATCGAGCTTTATATTTTTTATGTAATACTAGCTGATGCCCGCAGCTTCGCCCGCGATGGCGCTGTATGTGAAATTTTGCTGAATTTTCTTTGCTATAAACCTCACGGAGTCCGAGACCTTTCCAACGAATGCAAAACAGTGGAATTCGGTTTGTGCGTTCTAAAGTTATAGCGTCAGGAAGGAAAACCCGACTTATTCTTATATAATAGATTAATAATAATTTTGATATGATAAAATGGACATTAAGGGGGGCTCTCATACAACAACCGTGATTTTTTGTCGCTTTTCCGTGCGTATAAAATTATAACACTTATATGTGCTTATAACTAACGTCTTAATTTTTTTTCAGATCATATTAATTCAAGAGCAACCGTTCTGAATTGATATTCCAAGATGGCGTCTTGCATTGGAAATTATTCGAATTCGAAATTTGAATGTCACGTGCCAAGCAGTATACAAGATGTTTTGTATTATTTTAACATAATTTTTATCATGATGAGGACGGTTTTCGAAGTTGTTTACGCAAACAGTATATTCATAATTCCTGGTATAATGCTCATCCTGTTATTACTTGGATTTTATAAAAGTTATTGGAGTCACCTGCTTATTATAAAAGTAAGTATAAAAAGGTTTCTTTTTTTCTACAACCTGATCTCAGAGGTCGTACTAGGCAATCATACTATGGCCTACCTAATTCAAAGCGACTAATGTAGCCTGGACATCTGCAACACCTGAAAGAGGTCCCACTCGCGCTATTGTGGTGTTCAAACAGATTGTCCTGCTGTTGAATTCTTTCAAGCTGCCCATACGGCCTTCAACTTGACATAACAACTACGATGTTACTGGGAATAGCTGCATTCTTTTTCTTTTTCTTCTTTTTTTAACGTGAGGGAAAATCCACATGGATGCTATGCCGGAGTGGGTAGAACTAAAAAACCTCACGTAACGCCCAACAGTCTATGGTTGGGAGCCCCGGGTAAGCCCTCGGAAGGATATCCCAGGACTCCCAAGGGAATAGCTGCTTAATAGAGTTTCAAAATAGTCCTGCCATTGTGTTCGACAATTTACGAGCAACCGTATCGTAAGATCCGGTAGAGGCTTTCTTCCGAGTACGCTTAGATTGTGGAATGATCGAGTCTTCCTGCCTAGGTTTTCCCAAACGCCTACAGTATGGAGTTCTTCAAAAGGGGTCTTAGAAGGTTTTTTCGGCAGCGCGATTGTGGCGTCTCTGGTGTTGCAAACGTTCATAGGCTACGGTGACCACTGGTACATCTGGTGGTGCCGTAAGCTAGTCTGCCACTTTAGTGGTATAAAAAAGAAAAAAAAAGGTTCTTGTTGCAGTGGTGGTGATCTCTGGTCCGCGCTAAAAGACAGGGCACACACATATTTACGTGTCTTCAGGGGCCAGTTTCATGCAAAATATATATGTCTGTGTCCTATGCTTCTTAGACATTTTCAAGATCGCTTAACGGCCTTCGCTAAGTGAAGCGTGATAGTATGAAAACCTAACCCACTTGTCCGCACCGCTTAGCACTGCTTATACCTACTATTTTCCAATACTGCCAACTAGCAAGTCAGACGACCGCTGCGTTTGCACGCTTCACATATCGAGCGAAGGCCATACTAGAAACACAGGACTAGGACTATGTCATTGTCACATCTATGTGACATCTATTTTTTTTTGCAGGAACTAACAGAGGTAGGTTTTGACCATATTCCTCAAGGAGCTGACCGATATGGGCGTATATTACGGTCGCAGGCAGCAAGACGCTTAGGCAACAAAGTGCCTCCGCCATATCCCAACGGGTGGTTTGCGGTGGCAGAGAGTAGGGAACTGAAGATAGGAGGAGTGCAGGCTGTTGATGCATTGGGTAAGTAGCGACATCTATCGACGAGTAGAAATATCGATCTTACAGTCTGAGATACTTTTCAAAAATTATTACGCGCATTACCACACACACCGCGAACCCCTATAAAATAATAATAATTCTGAATCATTTATTGCACGAAACACGAATCACAAATTTCCGTAATAGCCGTATCAGAGAGCTGAAGTTAGATAGAATGCAAGCTGTAGGGACTTGATAGGTGATCTCCGCAATGTTTTAGTTAAGTAGCGACATCTAGCGGCGAGTAGGAATAGGCGTCTAGTTTTGAGAAGGGGTTCTCTTCTCTTATTACTACTTGCCTCGGTTTTCCCAAACTTCAATTTCGAATCGTGTATTTTTATTTTCTTTTTAAATCTTTATTTTAATTTGATGTTTTTATTCAAGAAGAATACGCTAACCGCATCGTACCTGGCCCGAAATATTATATTGGTATACAGTAACAATGTTAGTTTAGGTAGGTTAATAGGGTACCTACCATGCATTTCAGATGACTCCCTCTTGTATCGCTAAAGGTAAAAGCTAAATGACATACCTACCTGACGTTATAGCAACAAAAACCGACCAAATGCGAATCGGACTCGCCCACGAAGGAACCATGCCAGAAAACAGCAAAAAAACGTCTATTGTATGGGAGCCTCCCTTAAATTTTATTATTTTTCTATTTATGCCACAGAAATACATCATCTGTGAAAATTTCAGCTTTCTGGCTATCACGGTTCATGAGATAAAGCCTCGGAACAGACAGAGTGACGTAAAATACAGGGTCCCGTTTATGTCCTTTGGACACGGAACCCCAAAAAGGATAAAAATGATCATAATTCTTTTTCTTCTCTTTCTAGGACAAAACCTCTGTGTCTATCGCGGCGAAGACGGTATAGCCCGCTGCGTAGACGCTTATTGCCCACATTTAGGCGCCAACCTGGCAGTGGGGGGGAGTGTCTGCGGCAACTGTATCGAGTGCCCCTTCCATAAGTGGCGATTTAATGAGGAGGGGACGTGTGTTAGCGTGCCGGGAGTTGAACAAGGTAGTGTATAGCCCGTTTGCTCTAAATTTGCCGCTGGCGTAGAGGCTGGTGTAGAGGCGCAGTAGGATGCGACCGGCAAACTTAGCGCAAACGGGTGGTATATATGAATTTTATTTATGTGTTAAAATTGTCATGAATGCCAATACCCATGGTTGAAACTGCTTTGAAGGATAGAATAGCAATGTGTTATTCCAGCTTATTCTATCCCTGTACTGAATTTCAACCCGATCCGCTCAACCGTTAGAGCGTTGAGGAAAAAGGAAAGTAACACACACCCATACATAATCAACATTATTTTACCGGATAGAATCACACTACGCCCTACTAGGTAGGTACTGCTTACGGCTACGAGTCCCGGGTAAGCCCTCGAAAGGATTTCCCAAGATTTCTGGCACTTAGGTTACGACCGCGGCCTCGTCTAGGGGTTCGGCTGCTATCCCGCGTGTTTGGAAGTTGATTCGTGTATTATTTCACTTCTTGGGATGTGAGGCTAACCAGCAAACGTTTGATTGTTTATTTTTGACATCGTTGGGGTGTCTGCTAAAACCCAACCCCCTAAGAGCGCCTGCGTCATTGCCTCGTCCTTTGGTCTCCGATAATCATTCGTAGAACTCCATAGCTGATGTAGGGTTATCCGGCGTCACGTGACTTCGGTGACGAACGGTCTTCAGAAACCTAGGAGGAACAACGCGAGTAGCTTGATAAACAGCCCAAGTAGCTTGATTTAATTAACAGTTCCAGTGGCTTGATTAACAGCTCGCGTGGCTCGAGCTTGATATTTAGGAGACTAGAAGCAACAGCTCTGTCTACGACAAAGATGTTAGAAAACAATTACAGTACCTAACGCAAAAAAATCTTCATCCTCAGCTCCCAAAGGTGTGTCAATAAAACAATGGACAGCGACCGAAGCGGACGGCGCGGTGTGGATCTGGCACGACGCAGAGAGCCGCCCCCCGCTGTGGCCCGTCCGGGATATACCGGAGATGGCCTCTTGGGGGTACCGGGGGCGGAACGAGTACATCGTCAGTGCTCATATACAGGTATTATGGCTTAATACAGCACTAGTTGAAAGTGTCTATGTATGGATGTATAGTGACAACGCAGAGAGCGGTCCCCCGCTGTGGCCCGTCCGGGATATACCGGAGATGGCCTCTTGGGGGTACGGGGGGCGGAACGCGTACATCGTCAGTGCTCATATACAGGTATTATGGCTTAATACAGCACTAGTTGAAAGTGTCTATGTATGGATGTATAGTGACAACGCAGAGAGCGGTCCCCCGCTGTGGCCCGTCCGGGATATACCGGAGATGGCCTCTTGGGGGTACCGGGGGCGGAACGAGTACATCGTCAGTGCTCATATACAGGTATTGTAACTCTATATACTATCTACTAGTTAGAAGTATGTATGTATGGTTGTGTGGATGACGACACAGAGAGCCGCCCCCCGCTGTGGCCCGTCCGGGATATACCGGAGATGGTCTCTTGGGGGTACCGGGGGCGGAACGAGTACATCGTCAGTGCTCATATACAGGTATTGTAACTCTATATACTAGGGGAAATACGGACAAAATGACATGTATGGACAAAATGACATAGTCACCTTGTCTCAAAATTGGCGGGCTTTAGCGACCTCTCTATAGATGCATTACCCGACGGCAACCATGTTTATAATCCTGTCAGATGTTGAGCGCCATTGGTGCATTTGTGCCGCGGTAACGAGACCGAACGTATAGCGGGCCCACAAAAGTTTTTTTTTACAAGTGCTTTTCTCCTGTTTTCTGGTGAGTTATTTGTTGTTACTTGTAATTAATTCTATTAAAATCTATGAACTATGACAGTACCCAGTGATTTCAATAAACTGTTTTGCAATTGTTAGTTGTTTGATGGAATTATGACTTTTTATTCGTTTTTGTTTCCATTTGGACAAAATGACATACATACACAATGGACAAAACGACATGGTATGTCATTTTGTCCGTAGAGTTTCTGTTAATTAAGATTTATTATATTGTTTAGGTGTTATGCGTCGGAACTACAAAAGAAAAACTGATCGGCAGTCCTGGAGTCAAGAATGCATGAGCTGTTTAGCAGCAAATTTTCTTCCCATATTTTTCTGCATTATATGTATTGGAGATCCTCAGGCGACGACGCAAGACACGCACTTAATATGAACAAAACTTTAAATTCTAACAGATTTTTTTAAAGTGAGGGAAAATCCTTCATGGATGCTATGCCGGACTCCTACCGATTAAAAACCCCACGTCTCCTGCCTAACAGCCTACGGTTGGGATAAGCCCCGGGTAAGACCTTAGAAGGATACCCCAGGACTCCCAACAGACCTATGGTTACCACTGCGGACTCGCCTAGGTGGGGTTCAGGTGCTAACCGGCGTCTTTAGGGGGTTTAGGGGTGTCATCTCAATTCTTAGGGGGAGCGTACGTGAATCCCTCACGTTACGCTGCCGTCCAGGGCCTGCTTCTGTAAGGACGGTGAGCAGCCCCCTCACCGTCCTCAGGTCCGGTCTTGGAGGCCAATAGTGCGGTGTGTGTGGCCGCGAGTGGTAGAGTCCACTCCTGCTCCCTTCCCGCCGGCGCCGTCTCTTTCACGAGCATAACCTGCTCGCAGAAAGAGGCGAGGCAGTCCCACTTACTCCCGCTGGAGATCATGGCTCGCACCATGGTCTTGAGCGAGAGAGTGTCCACGTCCAGACCCACCAAAGGGCCTGGCGCTGTTGCGCCCACGCCGTGCACTCCACCAACGTGTGGAGCGCTGACTTTAAAGGATTGGGCAGATCTAAGAAAACATTTACAGTGAAGATTTCTTATGTCATTATGTCCTTACTCAGTATGTCATTTTGTCCGTACTATACGGACAAAATGGTTTTTGTAATTGGTTATTATATTCCTTAATATATATTTTATTATAGTTCCTACTTGATTAAAAGACTGTGTTGCTGATAGTCAATGAACCTAAGATGAGTAAAAACTAATTATACTGATTCAAATAACGTTAAATAAAAAAATATGATTAAAAAACAAAATACCATGTCATTTTGTACGTACTTCCCCTACTAGTTAGAAGTATGTATGTATGGCTGTGTGGATGACGACACAGAGAGCCGCCCCCCGCTGTGGCCCGTCCGGGATATACCGGAGATGGTCTCTTGGGGGTACCGGGGGCGGAACGAGTACATCGTCAGTGCTCATATACAGGTATTGTAACTCTATATACTACTAGTTAGAAGTATGTATGTATGGTTGTGTGGATGACGATGCAGAGAGCGGCCCCCCGCTGTGGTCTGTCCGGGATATACCGGAGATGGGGTCTTGGGGGTGCCGGGGGCGGAACGAGTACATCGTCAGTGCTCATATACAGGTATTGTAACTCTATATACTACTAGTTAGAAGTATGTATGTATGGTTGTGTGGATGACGATGCAGAGAGCGGCCCTCCGCTGTGGTCTGTCCGGGATATACCGGAGATAGGCTCTTGGGGGTACCGGGGGCGGAACGAGTACATCGTCAGTGCTCATATACAGCTATTGTGGCTTTATACACTACTAGTTGGAAGTGTGTTTGTATGAATGTGTGGATGACATCACAGAGAACCGCCTCCCGCTGTGGCCCGTCCGGGATAAGCCGGAGATGGGGTCTTGGGGGTACATATTTACTACTAGCTGATGCCCGCAACTTTTGTTCCCGTGGGAACTTATTCCCGCGATAGTTTTAGCCAGATCCGTTCAGCCTAGAGCGTGTAAGGGTAACAAACTTCCATACATCAACAAACACAAAGTTTCGCCTTTATAATATTGTAAGATTCTCTTTTTACTGTGGTCTCAGTGTAGGTAGGTTACATTATTAGTGCATTTTTTGTTAAATCATTTTGTGCTTCTTAGGAAATACCAGAAAATGGCGCTGACGTCGCTCACCTCAACGCCGTGCACTCTGCATCGCTTTTGAGCTTCGGAGATAAAGTTCCATTCCTGAATAATATTATCGGTAAGTGACAACATACCTAAAATCTCCGCTTTTCTGCGAGGGTGTTGGCAGAGGCGTACTCTACGCCTACATTTCACCAATTGTACTTTTTCCTATTGCCGTGTTGAAATAGACAGGCGCAGGTTGTAGTTCCCTAATGTTGACTGTTTCAAGCTGCTTAAAGGCCTTCTACTCTGGGACATCGTTCCGAGGGCTTTCCCGGGGCTCCCAACCGTAGGTTGTTGGGTGTTACGTGAGGTTTTTTAGTCGGTAGGAGTCCGGCATAGCATCCATGAAGGATTTTCCCTCACGTTAATAACAAAAAAAAAGCGTTCTACTTAGTTAACGAATGCCATGTTAGGTGTACCTACCTGCTGATAACCGGGACTAATGGTTTGACGTTCCATTTGAAGCAAGGAAACGCTTGTAAAAATACCGTGGTCACCGATCTGGGGTCCAGGCAATCCAGCCGTAAGATTCTAACTCAGCGATCGTTATAGTACACTGAGCTAGTGTCGGGAGTACTCGGGAGTTCCACGGACTCCTGGTCTTAGTCAGACAGAAGGGCATTAAGCGCACCGTGGGGTTTCAGGTGGTAGGAGCCTGGTGTTAAAAACAGACACTGAGCTAGCGGGACTAAAAGAGTACGAGAGGGTTAGGACACGTAGGTACCTACTTTTTTGAAGTATCTAAAACTTCTTTGGGCGGACTAGGGAGCAACTCAGATTTTTTTTCTGACGGAAGTAACGCTTACTAATTCAATTTTGAATCTAAATAGCGGAAACTACACATAGTCTATGTAGTTTCCGCTATTTAGATTTTTTTTTTAATAATGTTTGTAAAACACATGAATAATAAATATAATTTTAAAATTTAATCATTTCAGTGATATATGCCCTCAATGGCAAAGAAGTTTTACTTCAATCGCGAGTAAAGGTTACACGCACACATTTTTTCGTTTAACGTGAGGAAAATCCTACATGGATGTTATGCGGTACTTCTACCGACTAAAAACCACACGTATCCTACCTAACAGCCTACGGTTGGGAGCACCGGGTAAGCCCACGGAGGGATACCCCAGGACTCCCAATAGACCTACGGCTATCACTGCGGTCTCACCTGGGTTAGGAGAACTCTAATAAAAGCCATCGTGATCTGCTGTAGGTAGTCTTCAGTTTTAGACTATTGCTGAAAAACTGCAGAAGATTTGCTTACGTCCAGCACTGTGTCAAACAGGTCAGATGATTAAGTACTATTCTATACTATCTTCACGCCAAATCCCTTGCGGGTTAAGCAGAAAGAAACGAGCGCCACACGGCACGGTCCATACACACCTCACTTGCTTGTTCAACTTTCATTTTTCTTTTCATGCATGCACAAGATTTCTTCGGCTCTTGACACGACCTTCAACCTTCAACTAACACACGATTAGATGATTAAGTCTTGGAAGAATTACAAAGAACGTAGTTACTTTACGGTTACGATGTAAACGATCACTGTAGTAAGCAACATTTACTATGGCCGGAAATGGATGGGTGACCAAGACGAGACCATACTTTGTGACATTTATTTGCGGGCGTTTCCGTGCTTCGGAAGGCACTATAAGCAGTTGGTCCCGGTTGCCAGTAAAACGGCAGTCGTTAAGCCAAGTTGTAGGCCTATAGGGGCGGCTTCAAAAATTACATGAGCGGGCAATTACAACCTGCCCCTGTCCATATCAACACGGCAATACGGCTCACCACAAATTACGTAGGACAATTTCTAAAAAGATGAAATTTGGGCATATAATATGCCTCTGCCTACCCCTTCGGGGATGAAAGGCGTGATCATATGTATGTATGTCTTAGTAGATCATCTAACCACAGGATGCGCCTTACTTAAGCATTGTTTTCTGCCAAGCCAATAGACCATTTGGTCTTTTGGCTTTATATGATTAGGTATACCTATATTTATTATATTTTGGCTTTATATGATTAAACTAGTACCTACATTTCATTGTAGTTGACTGAACAATAAAAATTAACACACAACAGCCATTACGCGTTTGTCGATTAATACATTTTTAAATAAGTATAATGAAATTTTATATGTCTTTGTGTTTTCCCCTTCACCCGCTATGAAAACTAGCAGAATATTTTTGTATGCGGTGGTTCGCAAAGGCTAGTCCAGTGATATATGGTCTAAGATGTATGTACGTCCAGCACTGTGTCAAACGACTGAGATGAATAAGTCTTGGTAGAATTACAAAGAACGTAGGTAGTTACACAAAATAATAATTACAGAAGGTAATATACGTACAAAGTGCGCTCGGGCTACGCACACATTGACACCGCTCCGCTCACACAGTTCACGGACACAAGGTCAAAGGACTTTAATAGTAATTTCGATACTTGTATGTGCGTGAGTGTACGTAGCCACAAATTAGAGATAGTACAGATGGCAACCTACATACTAAATTCACTGAAGCTACGCACACATAGAGAACGCTCCTTGAGTTCACAGACACGAGGATTTGAGCCGAGTTTTCTCGATACTGATATGTGGGCGTGTGTGTGTAGCAGAGGGTAGGTGTGAAGAAAAAAAGTACTTACATGAGATTTTCATTTGTACTATCTCTAATTTGTGACGTAGCCGAGTGTAGGTATCAAAATTAAAGTACATACCTACATGAGATTGCGTTCTGTACCTTATTATTTTGTGGTAGTTACTTTACGGCGACGTGTGTAATTTGGAAAGCTTATTGCTTGTATTATTCTGCACTAAATGCTTTCTTTTATAACCCAGGTCGTCACGACTGGTCTGCGACGTGGGTGAGAGGCGAAGATCACACCGCCAGCATCTCCCTTACTCACGACTACAAGATATTTAAGTACAACGTGATGCATATCGATGTTAAAGTGACACAGGTATTTACTAATGGAATCAGGCATTACATGGCGGAAATACACCCTAAAACTATAATAAAGGAGGGGAGGGAGATGAACCCGCCTCACACCCTCGATTTGTCAATCCTAACGTACAACAGTTAAGGATAACCACAACTAATAAGGGTGGATTTACGAACCGAACTCCTTAGGAAAGGAATTTTGTATGTTGGATAGGAAAATTACCTGTACCCTCCAGATTGTTCACGAGGCATCTTCAGGACTGCATGGCAGCAAATCCTGAAGATGCCTCGTGTGTAGGCGAATCACGTGTCGACTTATTAGTCACGTTGTTAAGCGGAGTAGTGCATCAACAATCTGGAGGGTACAGGTAATTTCCTAATATCCAAAATTCAAAATTCCTTTCCTGAGGAGATCGGGTTGTTATTTTTCCCTTATACGTTTAGTTGTGGTTATCCTTAACTGTTGTACGTTAGGATTGACGAATCGAGGGTGTGAGGTGGGTTCCTCTCCCCCACCCCCTTTTATTTAAGGGCAAATTACTATCATTTCATAGTCATTTTGAAGAGTATGGACGTTTGCAACACCAAAAACTGCTAAAGCCTAGATGGTTCATTGGTGGTAGCTATTTTTCGTGTGAAAATCCTCACGAATGCCATATCGGATTTCTACCGACTAAAACCACGCTGAGCCCTACATCTGCATAGGGCCGGAAGTCCCGGGTAATCCCACGGTATATACCTACTTAATAATAAGTTGATGTTGAAATTTTCCCGAACTTTCTCCCACTGGAAATTTATCCCGGAATAAATAAGAAGCCGTGAGATCGTTCTCACCAGACTCCCCTTTTGACACGTTTATTTCAATCCCTCGATTGACGTTGTCATTTTTGTTTTATTTCAAACTTTGAATAGATGAACCACGTGACCTAGTGACGTAGTTTAATGCTACAGTCACAGCTACAGACAAAGTCTCGCCATAAGCCCCTCTGCACTCTATTTTACAGAGAGGGGCTAAAAGTCAAAAGTAGGTAGCTTTTGTATTTGTCCATCTGCAGGTGCAGGTACAATTATCTTCAGCCAAATTGTTTCAGTGCTTTGAAGGTAATTCAGTGACAAACATCTTCACAAATTAATTTGAATGAGGAATAGTTTTCGATCTTCAGCAGCATTCGAACCTGCGCGTCTTCAAGCATACCGTGTCAGATGGTTTGCTAACTTAGCAGCCGAGAACCTACTACCTACTTGTTACACTAATTGCTTTTTGGGAGTCCTGGGGACATCCTTCCGAGGGCATTCCATAACGTAGGCTGTTAGGTAGGATACGTGTGGTTTTTAGAAGGTAGGAGTCCGGTATAGCATCCATGTAGGATTTTCCTAACGTTAAAAGAAACACTAATTGCTTTTGAAAAATTGTGAATTTGGATAAACCATTGTCAACAGATAGGGCCAGGCCACGTCCGCCTCATGCTACAAACTCCACTGGGGCCGGTCCTGATCTCCCAGTCCGTCACTCCGCTGGCTGCCAACCTGCAGAAGGTCGTGCATAGAATGTTCTCGCCTACTTGCAATGCGCCTATAGCTGCTGTGTTGGTGATCTCTGAAGGCGCTATGGTAAGTTTTTTTTTATATTAAGCTGGCCGAATTGACGTCGCCAGCCTGATGGAAAGCTGTGGCGCATCTAGCGATTGAGGCCACTCTCGCAGTCCGTAAGACTTCTGACAGTGGTCCTCAAGTTGGCGGCCCTGTGATGTGTCTCTTCACGCTCTGCTTGAAGAAACCGAGATTGTCAGATGAGGGAAACTCGAGTGCGGGCAGGTCGTTTCATGTTTTTTATAGTTCGACGATCTTTTGAAATGCTCAGTTCTGGCGAAGATTCTCTCCACTGTGTATGAGTGGCATCTCTGCCCGGCACGCGTTGTTCGGGATCGGAAAGGAGAGGGCGGGATAAGATTGAAGAGTTCTTCAGAACACTCGCCGTGATACATTCGTTAGAAGGAAGGTAGAAGGCAGAAGTTTTGAAAATCTTTTACATTTACTTAACATTAACATCATAGGGTCGCAAATTCGAGAGCAGACGTCAACAATCTTGGGGACTGAGCTTGGGGACTGTAAGAGTGGCCTCTCTTTTTCACCCCGAACAATGTGTGCTAGGCAGCGGTATGACACTTTTATACCGTGGAGGAAATCTTTGACTGAATATGACGTTTCTTAAGAATTCGGTTCCGTACCCAAAGGGAAAAAAACTAGACCCTATTAATGAGACGTCGCCATCCGTTTGTCTGTCTTTTCTTCACGAGGCTGTATCTCAGGAACCGTGATAGCCGAGACTTCCATTGCCCATTTTAGTCTGATAGTCTCAAGTCACGAGGAGCAGAAGAAAAAATCGAAAATAAAGTGATAACGTCAATTGATATGGAATTGAGTCACCAACACCTTGCCGTAAACGCGGGATCCATACTAATTTGTACTAATATTATAAAGAGGAAAGATTTGATTGTTTGTATGTTTTCATAGAATAGGCTCCGGAACTACTGGACCGATTTGGAAAAATCTTTCACTGCTGGGAAGTTACACTCCTCCGGAGAATATAGGCTATATTTTATTCCCGTATTCCCACGGGAACGGGAGCTACACTGGTGAAATCGCGTGACACCCTCTAGTTCACGTAAGTAAATGCGCTTCACCGTGAATCACGATAGGCGCTCGCAAAAACCCACACTAGGCGCTCTGACTTCGCTCATAGCATACAAAATTAAATATTTATCCAAAACAGTGAATATTTCCAACTGTAACAGTATTAACGAATATATTTGTTGATATTTTCATTTTCCAGTTCGAACGAGACATGGAAATTTGGAACAGCAAGCGTTTCGTATCAGCCCCTGCGTATGTCCGTGCGGACAAAACGATACGCGCATTCAGAAGTTGGTTTTCACAATTTTACAGCGAAAACAGTGTTAGTTTCAAGGATGCGATTCAGAATAATCTAGATTGGTAAAATAGTTGACCAACTTTGTAGCAGATAATAAAATAGTTTTTGTTATATTGATATCTTGTTTTATTCTTATTTTATACTAGCTGATGCCCGCAGCTTCGCCCCCGTAAATTTTCACTTCCCGTGGGAACTTATTCCCGGGATAAAGAGTCTATGTGCTATTCCAGACTATAATGTATTCCTGTACCAAATTTCAGCCAGATCCGTTCAGCCGTTCGAGCGTGAAAGAGTAACAAACATCCACACTCACAAACATTCGCATTTATAATATTAGTAAGATCTTACCTCGTAGAAGCGCTCGTGACCCCGCAGACTCAGTGTTCTGTAAACGATCACTGTAGTAAGCAACATTTACTATGACCAGTTATGGATGGGTGAATACCACGTGACCACTTTGTGATATTTATTTTTGCAAGCGTTTCCGTGCTTCGGAAGTCGGTAGTCCCGGTTGCCAGTCAAACGGCAATCGTTAAGCAAAGTTGAAGGCCTATATGGGTGGCTGGATAATTTTTAACAAATTAGCAGGCAGTCACATTCTGCGCCTGTCCATATCAACACGGCAATACTGCTCACCACCTATTATGTACGTGAGACAAAATCTAAAAAGGTGAAATGTGGGCATATAATATACCTCTGCCTACCCCTTCGAGTATAAAGGCGTTATCATACGTTATATCTTACCTTAGGGTTCCATTCCAGTCCAGTACGTATTCATCTTCTGAACTTCATATTGTACAGGAGGCATAGCACCGCTCGCTATAGACAGGTGTGACTTTACGTCCAGCGGGCCTAAAAAGGCAACATTGTATGTTTCATATGTTGAAATACAAAACATACAAAGCATACCAAACATTTTACATTTCATAATATGAAACAACAATGTTGCCTTTTTAGGCCCTCCGAGCATTCGAGCACAGTAGAATCCGATAGGGGCTTTCTTCCGCGCACGCCTGTATTGTAAAATGACCTGCCTGCTTAGGTTTTCGCAGGCTCTTACAGTATGAAGTTCTTCAAAAGGGTCTTAGAAGGTTCTTGCTTCTTAGAAGGGTCGGCAGCTGCTTGTAGCACCTTTGGTGTTGCAAACCTCCATTGGCTACGGTTACCACACTTACCACTTCTATCGAGTAGGCCGTGAGCTTGTCTGCCACTTTAGTGGTATAAAAAAGCACCTGCACCTCAACTCTACGCGTAGAGTCAACGAGTGACTTGACTCTTGTAAACAGAGTCAATAAGGATTCGAAGGTTGTATAATGAGCAATGAGCACTTGTATGTGTCAAAGTCCCTCTTTCGCAGCGACTTTGCTATGAATCTCGTAGATCCGAATAGTGAAGAGAGATTTTAACTTGTTAAACTCGTAAAAATGTAGATAACAGGCCCGTTTTTACATGTTGTCATCCCGACGACCCTCACTGAAGATTCCCGAATCCATCAACGAGATTCTCGCCACTGAACGGATTCTCATTGGCTGATGCTGACAATGAGTAGCGCTTTCTCAAATGTCAAAAAGGGCCTATAATTTTTTGACAACTTCAGTAAAACAAATACAGTATGGTTTGAGAGAATTTATTTTAAACCTTATAAAACTTCTTGTATACTTAGGGTGCTAATTAATTCTTTTCCTTAAACTCGGGATATTCGATGTAGCCATCGTTATTGCGGTCCATTTGTTTCATGACTGTTTCAACAATTTCTTGTAACTCGTCATCCTTATATATGTGGTGCTGATTATTCATTGTATTTTTTTCAACACTTCCTACAAAATATATCATTACATTTCAGTGATTATTGTTATAAATAAAATAAATAAACAACTGATAAATATATTTCTAAATACATACACATATTCCACATTCAATATATCCTAACAAAAATTTGCGGTACACACAAATATTTTTTCCGACTCAAGATTCTAACCCAAAACAAGATCGTGAAGCAATTTAAGCGTCTAAGCAAGCAAGTGAAAAGCGTCTAAGCTAGACTTAACAAGAAAACATTTAAAATAAAAAGAACAAAACTTTTACTACATAATTATGACATTTATTATTAGTCCATTAAATGTATGTATTGTATGTTAACATATACATGTTGTCACCCCATACAGAAAATTCACAGGAACAAAGATGAACAAGTCTATGAAAATTACAAGTGAAAAAGGTTGGATCGGTCCGAGAATATGACCTTGTAGAATCCCCAAAGGTAAAAACGCACTAAAGGGTAGATTCTTTAGTGCGTTTTTACATCTACTATCATTGACACATCAACTCAGAACTATATCTATTACAAAAGAACGCAATGAATTCCAGCGCCGTGTTCTGATAGCAGAATGAGCTACAAATCATAGAATATTGTTATGTTCAATACAATCAAAAGCCTTGAACAGATCACACTTACCCATGAGTAACTAGGTATTTACCACTTATTTAAACTACCGTCTTTTTTTTTTTTTTTATTATTTTAAATTTGTGAGAGCTTAGGTAAAATGTATATTTAGTACATATTCAGATAACACTTTTTTTGCTTTTTCGATATTGTGTTAAGTTCATTGATATTCCCTAATAGATGGCGCCACTTTTATCTTTAAAATTATCCTTCTTTGCCCGCTTTGTACTCGTAGAACTCGATAAACCCATCGTTGTTCGCATCTGTTTGTTTGAGAACTGTCTCTACTAGTTCGCTTAAAACTGAGTCTTTATAAATGATCTTCTTCGTTGGTTTTCCGTCTTTGTCATCTAAAACAGAATTTTGTTAGAAATTATGATTTTTTACCTTTGAGATTAATAAAAATAGAACATTACTATCAACGAATTCATCGGTCTCAAACTTTTAAATAATGGGGTTAGTCTTCTAGAATTTAATTTAAGTATACGATATACTTAATGTAGGTTACGATGGAGCGGATGAACAAACATACCTACTGGACACACGGACTTACCTATTTTTACCCTACATAATTTTTCTCAGTTTAACAAACAATTTACAAAAGTTTAGACAATACGAACCGAAAAGCACCTCCCATGATGATAAATTAATTGAAAGCAATTTTATTACTTACGTATTTACCAAAAATATACCTACGCCAATATCCAAATACCAAGCTGATCAGCGACCACAAGTAGCAGCATTAAAAAATAGTTATTCTCAATGCCCGCGTCCCCTGCCCAGAAGAGGCGCTTTACGCGCAAACCCAACAAAGCTACGCGGGTATGTACACCCGCGTAGCTGAGATACTTTAGTAACAGATGCTGTCGCGCTTGCGATGTATGCAGTTGACAGATACGAGCTAGTGGAGACGCGCGTTAAATGCCTCTTCTGGGCAGGAGGTTACATTCCCTACAATGCGGACTAGTGGTGTTCCAACATACAATTAAGTTTTTTTTTAAAATCTAGGTGTTTCTATATAACGCATTTATAACTCGTATAGGTAATGCGTTCGGATCCAGTTGACTTGAAACTTCCTGGCACATGCTTGCTTGCTTTCCACATTTTCTGCGGAGGTACCCTTGAAAGCAACGCGATGCGAGCATAAATTGCTCTTGACGGAGCTTGAAGGTTCTTTTATCTAGTCCGTCGTGGAGAGCCCCGATTCGGGTCGTCCTTGGCCAAGTCCCTGTAGCTTTTTATTCTCAACGAGTCACACTAAATCGGGTGACAATGTGACTGTTGAGAAAAATACTCGCATCGTTGTGACTCGTTGAGAGTAGGTACCTAATTATTTTATTCCAGAGTAGTATACCGAAGAAGTACAGACCTACGCCGAAAATCCTATGAAGGTACACGTGGTCCAAATCGACCTCAAATGCACTTGCTATGGTGCATGAATGCAAAACCGAACTATTACAGTCACATGAAAGAAATGTACTTATAAATAAAACAATCAATACATAAATTAAAAAATCTATTTGAAAACTTCATTTTAAAGTTATTTATCCTTTTTCTCTTTGTCTGCCTTCTTAGCTTTATAGTTGCTAAATCTGTACTCTAAATAATCAACATACCCGTCTTTATTTAGGTCTGTGTGATTGAGAGCGAGTTCCATAACCTCTTCTATTTGTTTATCTGTATAAGCGGGGAAGTTTTTGTCGATTTGACCTGGAAAAATTAACATTAGCAAGGTAAGCACAAATCCTCGTATGGTTCAAATAGAATATCGACAGAGACATCAGTATTCAAACCTTTGCCACGGCAAACAAATTTAAAAAAGCATCTAATGACACCTGTCAAATCAAAATTATGAACATTTTAAATTGTCAGTTTCCCACCAAAGGACGTTTTTTTATATGGCAGACTAGCATACGGCCCACCAGAAGGACCAGTGGTCACCGCAGCCTATGAACGTTTGCAACACCAGAGGCGCCACTCTCGCGCTGCCGACCCTGTGTGCCATTGATTTTGCTACTTTTTTTTTAAGATGCTTTATCACCAACAGAATCTGTCTAACTATCGCGTGAAGACACGGGGTGCACATTTTGTTGGGTAGCATTTTGCAGCACCCTTCTAGATAGTAAACTCGTAATAATGTAATAGGCCCCTTTTGACATTTGTTACCGCAACGCCTTTCATTGCAAAAGGCACGTTAAGCCGTTAGTCCCAGTTGCCAGTAACATTGCAGTCGTTAAGCCAATTTGAAGGCCTTTTTGGCAGGCAGTTACAACCTGCACCTGTCCATATTAACACGGCAATACGGCTCACCACCTATAACGTGGGACTAAAATCTAAAAAAAGGTAAAATGTTTTTTTCGAGGAGAATTCGAGGATAAAAGGCGTGATCATATAATGATAAAACGGACTAGCGTTGGCTGATTCCGGAACCTGCAAATGAGTGTCGCTTTCTCAAATCTCAACACGGACCATTTTTTTTAAAGACTCGATCAATCTAGTTTTGAGTATTTTTCGCCTTAGTTCTACATACTATTTTCTTATCAAGTAAGGCTAAATAAAGCAGGCACTCAAATAAAAATATAGATATATACCATAAACAATACTTACTATTTTTTGGATGAAAGCTTGTACCACAACACATTCTGTCGCATGTTATAATCATGGTTTGACAGAATAAACACACCACATAATAATGACTATTGAAAGCGATTCAACAAAAATAATCGTTGTTTTTGAACGATGTGTGCGGTTGGATGTTGACGATGAATAACCGCTGCCATATCATATGGTATAAAAAAATTGATGGCAACATTGTTTACCGTTGCAGAGTTTATCAATGTTGCTATTTATTGAAATGATGATTAAATGAATATGTTATTATGCACTTAGGTATATTAATCAACAAATAAAGTATAGCTTAACAAAATATCAGTTAAATTCAATATTAATAGGGTTCAGACTTTGCCTTCAAAACTTTCGTAAACAGTAAGATCCGATGGACGCTTAGATCGTGGAAGAAGCTACCTGCCAAATAGCACAAACAAAATGTGCCCACATTTTTCTTAGAATTCTGCAAAGCGTTGGTCCAGTCGTAGAGGATTTTTTTTTCCATTCACTTCCATTATACGTTGCCAGTTTCTGTCATGTATCGCCGTCATAATAACCATTGCGCTCAGATGAGACGTTTTATGAGCGTATCTAGACTAGACACACGCACGACTACATTACATCGTCTATAATCCCACGTGTGATGTACAAATTTTACAGCTATGTGCGTGTGGACACTCGCGAGAAACGTCTCTTCTGGGCAGGGGAAATAAAAATAAAATAAAATTTATTCCCGTTGAAATTTTTAAAAAATTATTTAGGTTTGTCAAAATTTTTGTGACTCTACCGGGGGTTCGGAAATGCTACAGACTGAGAAGAACACCCCAAGAAACTCAGTCCGGTCCCTCTTATTCATCTTAGTATCTAATACAGTTTTTTTTTTAATGTAGAAAGGAGCAATTCGTGTCACTGCCAGGCAGTCTTGTCTTCTAGAAAGTCTTTAATGCTATAATAAGCTTTCTGGCACAATTTAAGTTTTACTAGTTTTTTAAATTTATTAACTGACAAACCTGTTATGGCTGTCGGCAATGTATTGTACATTCGAATACAATTGCCCGCAAAAGAATTGCTTATTTTATTAAGCCTAAATCTAGGTACAGCCAATTTATTCTTATTTCTTAAGTTTAGGTTATGGATATCACTATTTTTAATAAATTTACTGTTATTTTTATGAGTATATAATAAGTTTTCATATATGTACTGTGAATACACAGTAAGGATGTTGATATCCTTAAACTTTTCTCTTAATGACTCCCGAAACCCCATACCATAGATAGCCCGGACAGCCCTTTTCTGCAACACAAAGATACATTCGATGTCGGCAGCGTTACCCCATAATAGTATGCCATAGGTCATGACACTGTGGAAATAGCTAAAGTAGACAAGACGCGCTGTTCTAATGTCTGTCAGTTGTCGGATCTTTTTAACGGCATAGGCTGCAGAGCTCAGTCTGCCCGAGACTTTCTCGATATGGGGCCCCCACTGCAAGTTGGAGTCTAACTTTATGCCCAGAAAGACAGTTTCATCGACCAATTCTACTTGATCATCCCTAATCCTAATACTGGTGTTAACGAGCCTAACATTTGGCAAGGTGAATCTAATACATTTTGTTTTAGTTTCATTTAACAATAAATTATTAGCGTTAAACCAGTGGACTACCCTAGAGAGGGCATTGTTTACTTCGTCAAGATCGCGTTGTCCACGTTCAACTTTAAATATTAAAGATGTGTCATCAGCAAACAAAACTACCTCGTGATCGTCTCTTATAAGGTGAGGGAGATCATTTATGTACACTAAAAATAGAAAAGGTCCCAGAATTGAACCCTGAGGCACCCCCATTGTTACAGCAGAACCATTTGACTGTTTACCATTTATAACTACTCTCTGTACTCTATCTCTAAGGTAAGAACTAATCAAATCCAAGGCCTTCCCCCGGATTCCATAATGATCAAGTTTCTGAATTAAAGTCTGACGCTGGACGCAATCGAAGGCCTTAGATAAGTCGCAGAATACACTATAAGCATCATACGACTCCTCCCAGGCCTCATATATACACTCTAACAATTTGATTCCAGCATCCGTGGTAGACCGACCGCGCGTGAAACCGAATTGTTTAGTATGGAATAGTTTATTTGTATTAAAATGATTTTGCATTTGATTAAGCATTACCTTTTCAAAGATTTTACTAAACGTAGGTAGTACAGAAATAGGACGAAAATTGGACGGATCTGAGGTGCTACCCGATTTAAACAGAGGAGTTATTTTACTAAACTTCATTAAGTCAGGAAACACACCACTATCAACACAATTATTAAATATTATTGATAATTCAGGGGCAACCATTTCAATTAACGAATTAACTAAATGTACAGAAATTCCCCAGAGGTCAGCCGTTTTCTTAATATTTAAAGATTTAAAAGTTTTTATTATAGTGTGTATACTAATTTTACTGAATTTGAATATTTCATTACAGCAAGGAACATTTGCTTTTAACAAGGATTCTGCCATTGGGGTAGAAGAACCTAGGGTTCTGGTCAAATCTACTGGAATCCGAGAAAAAAATTGTTCAAATTCGTTAGCGACTTCGGCATCTGTTGTAATTATGTTACCATTTACTTTAAGTTTAAAATTATTATCATTCGATTTTGCTTGGCCTCTTTCTGCGTTAATTATTTTCCAAGTAGATTTAACTTTGTCTACACTATTGAGAATTTTATTACTTATGTACTTTCTTTTGGCTGCTAAGCAGTCTGCTTTAAACTTTTTTGAATAAGTTTTAACATAATTTAGAAATTCATCTGTTCTATTAAGGGTTTAAACTTAATAAAATAGGGGTTAAACTTAATAACTACTTAGAATACAAAAAAAAAATTATGACATTTTAACCCTCCAATTCATATCGAAACTTTTGACGTATTTTTTTTTAATCTTCCGGCGGACTTCCTGACCTATATTCACTCCAAGAAATGTAGCCATCATTATCGTTGTCCAAATTATTTAATGCTTTATCTATAACTGTTTCAATATTTTCATCATTCATAACCATCGTATTATCCTTTGTTTGTTCTGTAAAAAGTTTATTTATATTTAAAAGACCTATAGAGTAAAGGCCATTGAAGAAAAGAATTACTTTTAGAAGGCTGCCACTGCCAGCATGTCACAAAATAAATCTATAGTATAACGTCATTTCTGAATTACCTTATCCGGTTCGAAGGACCAGCTACAAGAAATAAGGGCGACAGATTTATTAATTCTTTTAGTTACTGTGAGACATAATATAAGCGTCTCTGTTTCTCAGGAGTTTTCGTCTCACATATAGGGTCCATTAAAACTTTAATCTAGTATGATAGTGAACCCGCCTTATGTAGAAGAACGGTAAAGAGCCGCCGGCATAAAGGATGACTCACGCTACACCGTGCCGGGTCCGAGCTGACGCGGGTCTTATGCCCGCCTTCCATTGCGAGGGAGTCGGACCCATTACGGACTCCGCTATACTCGTAACGATGATTTTCGATACTCATGTCCGCTTTGGTGAAAGGACATGTATGAAAATCGTCGTTACGAGTATAGCGCAGTCCGTAATGGGTCCGACTCGCTCGCAGTCGAAGGCGGGCATTATATTTTCTCTATGCGCGGGACCGAGTTATTTCCGAGCGTTGTCGTTGTCCGTTGCTCGGCCGTCACTCGGTTGCCGCTCGGTATAGCGTGACCGTGAGTGTGTTCATACAAAATATATGTTAATATTAGTTGACCGTGCCGGGTCCGAGCTACGGCCGACACTCAGCTCGGACCCGGCACGGTGTAGCGTGAGTCATCCTTAAGGCGTTATATTATTGTAAAATGTGCTAACTATGAAATAGACCCATATCGTGTATTGGTATAAATAGCCCTTATAACCATGACCCATATTGAGATTAAAAGACCACAAATATTTATAGAAATTTATTGACATTTTAATGTCTACCCTACAAGTTAATCCTTACACAACCGTTGAAAATAAAGAGGACAGAAAAATACAAAAATAACAATCTTTTGTTTAAAAATAAGTATTCCAATAAATTAATTAGATTAACTGAAATATCATCGCTCCAGTTTCGAAAGAATTTTATTTTTTGGAATTATGCTTTGATCGCGTCAAAATGACAACTGGCAATATAAATGTTTATTTATTTTATTTCTTTTTAGATATATTAATAGGAATATATTATTATTATGAACCCAGTAACGTAAGTGTCGCGTAAGGCGCTAGTTTATATACTTAAACATTATATTTATAAATATTAGTTTGTATAAATATGTTTTATAACAATTGAATAACACTTTTTTGTGTATAATTGCTGTTATATTTTATAGATATTCTAATTGTTAAAAGATGATATTTCAGTGTAAGTTATTCGAGAAAATAAAAGAGTTGAGAATCTTATATACAAGTTTACAGTAATTATATTACAGACAAAATAGTGCACATTTACTCGCGGCCTTTATACTGTTGAAGTTGGTTTTGCTATGATATTTATATTATTATAAGTATCATATAAATGTTGTTATATTACGATCATTTATGTATAAAAAATTATATACATATTATTTATTGGAATTCCAGCCACGAGTAATATTGCAAGCTTATATTAATTATACAATTAATATAAATTAGCCCTAGAGTTCACACACAATAGAATATAAAAAATACATTTAGTCTTGTATACAATAAATATAACATTTGTGACACAAATAGTATAAAGAAATTTAAAATATATTTACTTAAGGATATACAGTGGAGGTTTGAACATCAAATGGTAATATTACATAACAGATCAAGTAATTACTTTATAATGAATAACCACATCCATTCGCGTAATATAGGGGTCATACTATTTCTTACCTTTCTGACCTGTGGTAGTGTAAACTAGTGTCACGTGTCACGGTAAAGTTTATTATTATTTTATTTTGGTTGACTTTGCTTATTTTGGTTTTAATTATGACATGACAATGTAAAATGCTTTTGTTGATTTTATAATGTTTAATGAATTTTATTGAATTTTATTTTAATGATATTTTAATTAATTACTTTATCTAATTTGATCTGATTTTGTTTTCGTGTTATGTAAGTATCAATTTAATTTAACTTATTTACTAACTGCATTTTATGTAATTTATTTTGTAATTTATATGGGTGTTATAACCTGAAATAAATGATTATTTATTTCAGGTCACGTTGGTGCGTAGGCCAGGGATAAAAAGTGGACCGTGGAACGCCCAGGTTTACCCACGTGACAGGAGTTAACCGTGGAACACCTAATCGGACAAGCTAACGTAGACCACGGGTCAGAAAGGTTCTCATATAGCTAAATACCAGGGTATTAGATTCTGTTATTTTATATTAGAGCAACTGTCATTTCACGGTTACATATATATTATTAGGTATACTAGGTAATGCCCAAGGCTCCAGCCACGTGGAATTCTTCTTAAATTCTAGCATCCCATGGGATCGAATTCCAAAGATCACTTTCCCAGATATGATATAGGATTAATGTGCGAATCTCCTTTTTTTTATAACATTGCGAATAATGTGGTCATTCATATTATCATGTATACTACCTTAACCTTTTAGAATGTTCGACGATTATCGAAATTGTTCAAAGATCAAGATTTTATAAAGTAAGTTTAACGTTATTGATATAATCAACAACAGACGAAATTATTACTATTTAGCAGTGATATTTAAAACGTAAAATATAATTTTCAATCTAGTCCCGCTAAACTCAAGAAAGTTGGACCTATTGGCTTATTTAGAAATATTTGTGGAAGACCAGGGAGGTTTTAAAAGGTGAGAAAATTCGAAAAATGACAAAAAAACAGTAATAGCATTAAAATGACTTTTCTCTAAGCAATAAAAATTGTTGTTGTGCCCAAAGCGCTATAGTGAGTGGCTATGATATTCAAATTGGTATCTTCGATAGCGAATTATCATTCACAATTAGTTCTATGAACGCTCACTAATAGTTATTAGTAAACATCAGCGCCAAAATAGTTGATAACAGCGAAGTAAATAGATGTCAGTAGGTTTGTAGTAAACTTTTTAAATTTAAATATAACATAATAAAGAGTATCGGAATATCTAGGTACATAGAATCAAAAATATACTTAACAATTTGGAAGCCCAAAGTTGAGCAAAGACTAAATCAAAATATACAAATCATATAAAAAATATTTTATATATTATACAGGTTGTATAAAATATAAAATAACGTCTGATGACATTGATGATAAGTATAATTTTAACTGCTCTATTCGGAAGATTAATTCACTTTGACTTTCCGTGAGTTGTTTAAAAATAATTAAAAATCTATCACCCCATCAAGGAAGTAATTAAAAATCTATGTGAATACACATTTCAGGAAAGTACGTTCACATAAAGTTTACAACCGACTTATGTTTGATTTGTCAACGGATTAGCTTCAAATTCAAAATCAAATGGGTTTTCTTAGTATAAAAATAAGTTCTTGGATCCTGTTTTGAAGTCGGTTAACAATATAGGCAGTGGGCATACGAACACGTACGAATTTTTAGGTTATATTGCACTCGCTGGGAATTGTTACAAATGCAAAGGTAAAGCTTGAATATTTACCTTAAATTTCATATAAAAGTCGTACTTTGTATTAAAAATAGTTTTATGTAAGTATTTTTTTAAATCTCAGTCAGTCCATTCTAAAGTCCGGAATGTTGTTATAGCGACATAGGCCAGATAGCAAAATTTACTTTTGTGACATAACTTAAAATAACCCTTCTTGGCAGTCGGGTAAAAATAGGACGGCATTTTACTTAAAAATAAAGTTGGCAACTTCGCCGAAATATCGCCGCATGTAGTTATACAAACCATCTACTGCTCCAGTATGCCATTTAAAACATTCGATAACTTTAGAATTAGATTTCAATACAAATACTTGGCAGCAATTCTTAATCGTACGGTTTGAAAGCGTAGACAGAAATGTCAACTGATGAAATGTAATTTGTCTCAGGCGTTGTTCTAGGTATTTTTTTTTTATTTAGCTCGCCAAATTGACGTCGCCACCACCCTGATGGAAAGCCGTGGCGCATCTAGCGATTGGGGGCCACTTCAGACAGTGGTCCTCAAGTTAGCGCCCCTGTGATGTGCCTCTTCACGCTCCTCTTAAAGAACCCGGGATTGTAAGATGAGGGAAACACGTGTGCGGGCAGGTCGTTCCATGTTTGTATAATTCGACAGAGGAACGATCTTTTACAGGTGACAGACAAACAAGGCAACGCGATTCGGCGCAACGCTAAAAAGTCTAAAAAGGGAACTAATATTATGCATGCCGGCTAAATTGTCAAAATAACGACACATGTCAGTCTATAAATGAAGTTCTACAATTTGATTGGTGGTTTTTATTGACGTTTATTGGCAACAGGATACTGATTGGTAAGTTTTTCTAACGGGTTGCCATAAGAACTGCAGTGGTGCTACCATTTTTTTTTATCGTGAGTTATTGCGGCCTACGTTGTCGCGCTGCGACTAGACTCGATGAAGAATGTAACCGTTGTTCTGTGTTTTCTAGGGGACACGACGCTATGCGACATAATGCGATCATGTCCTGTCGCTTACATAGAATAAAGGATCGTGATTAACAGGGGTGCGTGGCGGGAACCTCCACGTGGTGCACTCTGGAAACGAAAGTGACAATGCCTCTTCACAGTGCGGGGAGACATTGCCACTTACGGCCAATACCCGGCCGAGGCGGGAGCAAGCTGTTAAATATGGGTTGCTCTTTGCGATGTTTTTCCGCGTACTCTCTGAATAGCAGAGGGTACAGTGGAGAAACAAAGTGGAGAAGGATTTACCACCTCTGGACTATATAGTCCAATGGGGATAAGTCCGTTCTTGGGCGCGTTGGTTCACTGTTCACGCAGGGACTAACAGGCATAATTATGTTATGCCACCGCTGGAGAGAGAAGGCTAGCCACCCTCTCGCGTTCCGTAACCAGCAAGTGATCGACAAAGACCCGACTGATGGCATCAGGAGGGTACGCCGCTCACTTGTTGGCCGGAGGGCTTGCCTTGATCAGCCGGCCCACGACAAGGAAAAGTCTTTAACACCCGAGAGAAATGTCGTTAAAACCTATGGATACCTGCCTACCTCCATAGTATATAGGCTTGTTCGGGTGCAGGGGGCACCACCCGGATCGACTTCTTTTCCCCCATACTCGTGGGATAAAATATGAAAAGAAACAACAAAAAAATAAATAAAGAAGGAGAGACGGCGCAACAGTGCAGCGCTACGTCAGAATCTGACGTCGCGTTGAGCAATAGGAGCGGAGCAAGCAGCCCTATCGACTCGGCTGCGGAGAAATTCCAGCAGTTGGGGCAAAAGCGGAAGAGGCGCCCAAAGGGACAAGCCCAGGTGACGGACACTGCCTCTAGTGAAGATTCGGGCCCGGCGCCCAAAGTCATTTCGGTGCTTGGTCGCCGAGGTAGAGGAAGACCCCAGGGGGCTGGTCGTGCTACTGCTGCTCAGAAGGCGCAGCGGTGCGACGACGAGCGAATCACTGCGGATGCGGAGAACGAGCGTCGCCTTGCCGGCCTGTTCGAGAAGATCTCGCGTGACAGGCAAGCGGTGACACCTTCTGTAGATACGCCAGAGGAGACGACCGAGATTAGGATGCGTAAGGCTATGGACGTTATCCATCGCCTAGCAGAAACAACTAAGAAGTCTCTTGCGCCGGAACAGGAGACTATTATGACGGCGGCCGTCACAATAGCTGAGATGGGAAAGATTCTCTTGGACCGACTTGAAAAGCTGGGACAAGAGAACATGCGACTCACAGCGGATAATCATCAAGGCAATAGGGGGGCAACAGTCCCCAGCACTCCGCCAGAAGTGCAATCACACACCATATCTCGGAGAGCTCAGCCTGATGTGGATTTAGTTTTGCAAGCAGTCCAGGGGATGGAGGAGCGCCTCGGAAGACGCATCTCCGCCTTGGAGAATGTTACCTTCCGCCCTCCACTGGCGCAGCCGAGATCGACTTACACGGCTACGGCAGCAGCCCGTCCGGCGACAGCTTCAGCTGTGGTGCCCGTGATAGCGCCACAATCTATCCTGAATCAGAAGAAAGGGTCAGCCACAAGTGCAGCAGCCGGCATTATTCAGCCCTGTAATAGTGAGGTGTGGCAGGTTGCTGGTGATAAAAAGAAAAAGAAGAAGGCTGCTAGGAAAGAGAAAAAAGAAGTAGCCAAGGCTGCTGCAGCGAAGGAGACACAGAGGCTTCGTGCACCTCGCTCTGCGGCTGTTGTTATTACTCTGACGACAGAGGCGGCAGTGCGAGGAGTAAATTATTCTGAGGTCTTGAAAAAAGCCAAAGAAAATTTAGACCTTAAGGCTCTTGGCATAGAAGGCGTTCGGTGCAAATCCACTCGGACAGGGGCTCGTCTTCTTGAGATCCCCGGTGTTGCGAGTGGTCCCAAAGCAGATGCACTCGCAGTTAAACTGAGGGAGTCATTAGAGGCAGCTGACGTCCGAGTGTCCAGGCCCACAAAATGTGCTGACATGCGCATTATGGGGTTGGACGATTCCGTCACGACGGAGGAGTTAATCACTGCCGTGGCTGAAGTCGGCAACTGCCCCACCGATCAAATTAAGGCTGGAACGATACGTTTCGGCCTTGGTGGTATGGGAACGGCAATTGTCAGCTGCCCAATAGCTGCGGCTCAGAAGGTTGCCGACGGCCGAGGCCTCTTAGTGGGTGGCTTTTTAAAGGCCCAGGTGAGACTACTGCAACCCCTCCCGACAAGGTGCTTCCGGTGTATGACTGTGGGGCACGTAGGGGTCATGTGCACGGCTGAGGTTACTATAGGAGATCGGTGCTTCCGTTGTGCTCAGTCCGGTCACAAGGCCGCTGGCTGCAGTGCACCACTGCACTGTTTTAAATGTGCAGCAGCTGATAAACCAACCGGACACCGAGTTGGTACAAAGGCTTGTGACTCTTATTGGTCAAACCCAGGGGGCCGTCCTGAAAGAATGAAACGAGTTGCAGGAACTCAACGGCACGGTTCGCGGCGGGGGACGGAGATGGACACCCAATAATGGATTCACATCTTCGCATCCTGCAAGCGAACATAAACCACTGCGTCACTGCTTAGGACATTCTTCTCCAGAGCATGGCGCAGTGGTCTATTAATATTGCGGCTGTCGCTGAGCCCTACGTCAACGTTCCACCTGGAAATGCCTGGGTGGTGTCACTAGATGGCTTAGCAGCCGTCGTGTGTGGTACTGCCGCTGGCAACTCCCCGCTTACAGTCATTGCAAGGGGACTAGGCTGTGTAGCGGCGGTAACAGAAGGGGTGGCGGTCGTGTCCGTCTATTGTCCTCCGAGTCGAAGCCAGACCGAGTATGATGACTGGCTTGCTCACTTGACTGGGATCGTCGATGCTTGCCGTCCGTACCCTGTGTTGGTGCTCGGGGACTTTAACGCCTGGTCTGTGACCTGGGGTTCACGAGTAACTAATGCAAGGGGCAGGTCGGTAGAGAACTGGGCCGTGACATCTGGCCTAGTTCTATTAAATCGGGGTTCTGTTGACACTTGGGTGCGGTCATGGGGTAGCTCCATCTTAGATCTCTCGTTTGGGAGCCCCGAAATTGCTCTTCGTGTTCAGGACTGGCGTGTCCTGACAGGGTTGGAGGTGATGTCCGACCACAGGTACATTCGGTTCAGGATCTCCCCCTTGATCTCTGCTGCACCTGTTCGAGCGGTTCCACCCGAGCCACGTTGGGCGCTGAAGCATCTGAACCGAGAACTACTCCAGGAAGCCTCCATTGTACAGGCTTGGGTCTCTTGGCCGGAAAGACCTGTTGACGTGGATGTCGAGGCAGAATGGTTCCGGGAGGCCCTATCGCATGTCTGCGATGCGGCGATGCCTAGGGCTCAACCCGGGTCTGCAAGGCGCCAAGTGTGCTGGTGGTCACCGGAGATCGCACGTCTCAGGCAAGCCTGTGTAGTCGCGCGACGCCGGTACTCTAGGTTCCGCAGAAGACGTCGTCGCCCAGATGATGCGACAGCCCGAGAGGCGGAACTTCTCGAAGGATACAGGCTAGCCAGACGTACCCTCCAAGCGGTGATTAAGCAAGCCAAAAAGGACTATCGCCAGGAGCTGCTGGATACTCTCGAGCGGGATCCCTGGGGGCGACCCTACCTTATGGTGAGGGGTAAACTGCGCCCATGGGCGCCTCCTCTTACTCGAAGTCTCCAGCAGGAGCTGCTTGAACGGGTTGTTTGTGCCCTGTTTCCAGAGAGGGTCGAGGAACACACTCCACCATCGATGGCTTCACCTCGCAGACCCAACGTGGAAAGCGAAGATGCACCCGAAGTCTCTCGACTGGAGCTGGAAGCAGCGGTGCTAAGGTTAAAAGCCAAAAACACCGCTCCTGGGCCAGACGGGATTCCGGGTAGAGCGTGGGTTCTGGCTTTAGAGGCTCTTGGGCCCCGACTGGTAGGGCTCTTTAGCGCATGTCTTGAGCAGGGCCGGTTTCCTAAAATATGGAGGAAGGGGAAACTGGTCCTCATCCGAAAAGAGGGACGCCCGGCGGATTCACCGTCTGCGTATCGGCCGATAGTGCTGCTCGACGAGGTGTGCAAGCTATTTGAGCGAATAATAGCAAACCGCCTTGTCGAGCACCTTACAGAAGTCGGGCCGGATCTAGCGGACAACCAATTTGGTTTTCGTCGGGGGCGCTCCACTGTGGATGCAATCATGCGCGTGAGAGCTTTGGCGGAGGAAGCAGTATCGCAGGGTGAGGTGGTGCTGGCAGTATCTCTGGATATTGCCAATGCATTTAATACCTTGCCTTGGATCTGCATCAGGGAGGCACTCGTTTACCACGATGTGCCTCTCTACCTGCGCCATATCATCGGGGCCTACCTTTCAGAGAGAGCCGTCATCTACCCGAGTAGAGTGGGGCTCGGTCAGCGACATATGTCGTGCGGTGTTCCACAAGGCTCTGTGTTAGGGCCTCTCTTGTGGAACATCGGCTACGACTGGGTGCTTCGTGGTGCGTTTTTGGAGGGTGTGACGGTAACGTGTTACGCTGATGACACCCTTGTGGTAACACGAGGTCAGACGTACCACGAGGTAACCACGAGGGCCACGGCTGGGGTTGCCCAAGTCGTTCAACGCATCCGACGACTGGGTCTTGAGGTGGCGCTCCACAAGTCTGAGGCTCTGTTTTTCCACGGACCACGTAGACGACCACCTCCGGGAGCCAGTCTTATTGTGGGAGGGGTACGCATCGGCATCGAGCCCTCCATGAGGTACCTCGGACTTATACTCGATAGTCGATGGAACTTTGGAACGCATTTCCAAAGTCTGGCCCCTAAGCTCAAGGGGGCGGCGACGTCACTTGCATGGCTACTACCCAACTTGAGAGGACCTGACACTTCTTGTAGAAGGCTCTATGCCGGGATCGTGCGGTCCATGGCTTTATATGGAGCCCCAGTATGGGCGCAGAATCTGACGGCCAGCAACGTGGCAATACTGCGACGTCCGCTGCGACTGCTGGCTATCAGAATTATTAGAGGATACCGCACGGTATCCTTTGAAGCAGCGAGTCTCCTAGCTGGCACTCCCCCATGGGACCTGGAGGCAAGAGCTCTTGCAGCACTGTACATGTGGTGCAAAGAAGCGGCGGAGCGGGACCTAAGACCTGCTCTTAGAGAAATCGAGGAACAAAGGTCCCAGCTACGACAGGTGGTCATGGAGGAGTGGAAGGAGCGGCTTGGGCAACCAAGTGCAGGGCACGACATAGTCGATGCGGTAAGACCCGTCTTAAAGGAATGGGTTGAGAGGCGTCATGGTTGCCTCTCCTACCGGCTAACGCAGGTGCTCACCGGACACGGCTGTTTCGGCGCGTATCTGCACCGTATACAGCGGGAGCCAACGTCTGAGTGCCATCACTGCTTAGGCTGCTCAGAGGATACGGCGCTCCATACACTGGCATATTGCCCAGAGTGGACGGAGCAACGACGCGGCCTCGTAGTGGCTTTAGAATTGGGAAACCTCACGCTGCAGGCTATGGTTTTGGCCATGGTGAGCAGCGATGCGGCATGGAACTCCGCCACCTCGTTTTGCGAAGTGGTGATAAGCGCAAAAGAAGTGGCGGAGAAGGAACGGGAGAGAAACAGTTCTCTCCCGTGCCGCAGAAGACGCACTGGGCGCCGGAGATCCCAGAATGATCTCCGTCCCCCATAAGCGTGAGCCTGTGGGCGACACTACGAGCTAGTTGTCGCCCTAGCAGAATCAGGCTCAAGGTGGTGGCGCGTGATGACCTAGCACGCGCCTCTTCGACGGAAAACACGTGGTCTCCACAATAGCAGAGGCCAGAGGTCGCCAATGCCTGGCGACTGGGGCTGGTCAGGATCCCTGGGATTTCCTTTCGAGGGTACACCAGGTTTCCTGACTAAATACAGCCAAGAGAGGAAAAAAAAAAAAAAAAAAAAAAAAAAAAAAAAAAAAAAAAAAAAAAAAAGGATCGTGATTAACAACGACAAAACCTGCATAAATTAACATTTCACCAGTAAATTTTCATCAAATCTTCTATGTCAAATAATCAAGATTGGCGGCCTATTAGTAATTTGTGTTAAAAACAATAACTACCACAGATATTAAATGCTATCTAACCTCATCACTATCCTAATATCTATCTAATTTTGTCCTTGTTTCTGCTGACTTTTCTGCTGAGCCCTGACAAACTCAGGATAGTCTATGTACCCATCAGAATTGTGGTCGTCCATGCTAAGAATGGGGTCTATTAAATTGACTAATTCGTCGTCATTAAATATCTTATCGCCTACAGGAGTTGAGCCTGGTTGCTGTTGTTGTTTATGGCCTTGTTCTGCTTTAAAAAGTTAAAGTGTCATTGAGAAATGTCATACGTCAGTTTAAGCGCGATATTTTTTTAGGACATGGCGGATTTTTTACGTGTCATTTGTAAGAATTGTTTATATTTTTTTGGATGGTAAAGAATGTTTTATACATTATACAGAAAATATAAAATTTTAAATAAAGAGTATACACCAATTATGTTTTCATATAACACCATCACCATATGACGCCCAAAATCATTGCAAGCGTGTTCCATGACATAATGATGCGACAATTCCAATTCGCAGATTATCCAAGCGGCAACGATGACATACATAGAAAAACAAACACACACAATCAATTTTGTATATATATTTTTATACAGTTTTGTCTCGCATTTTACCAATTAAATAGATAAAACCTTGCAAATACATATAATTTAAATATATATATTTAGGAGCAAAAATATACTCTTACAGAACCAATGACAGAGTATGGTTAGAGACAGCAATAGACTTAAAGTGTGTTTTAACTAAAATAGGTTTAATAAACGATTATGAATAAGGGGGTTAGATTTTGTTTACTTAGAATACTATTCAAGTCGCAATCAACCCCATTTTGTATATAAAAGAATTCAAAAAAATATGTAGTTATTATACTGCACAAATAAAAAAGCTAAAATTGGAAGGAATAAATCAATTTATATAAAAAAATTCGAAAAAAAATACGAAAACTCTCAAAAAAATTAATGTTTTAAGTTTATACCTATGCAATATACACACAAAAATTAACTAAAACACCATGTTCTACTTTATTTTTAAGAGTCACCTTTTGTTCAAACAAAAATAAATACATTGGACATTTTTAGAAGCAAAAAGAAAACAATTTTTTTTCACTTTGTCATAAGCTCGTTCGTAAGTCTGCACGTATAATACTTGCAGTACCTATCTATCCAAAGTTTCATCTTAAATGATATAAGATTTGTTTTTAAATTCAAATCTTCTAAAAATAAATCAAACGCTTCTAAAAATGTCCACAGGAATTAAAATTTTATATGAAAGGTATGAGAATTAAATTACCCTGTAAAATAAAATAAATATTGAGAAACTTCGAATACAGCGTCATCTAGACCAAATTAAGTTAATATAAGCTTGTTTGGGATGTTGACAACTGAAACATACTTTCTTACAAGATTAATTTTAATGAAGTATTTCGTTTTTGTATAAACTTTCATCCCCTATTTTACACTTTCAAGGGAAAAATTACGAAAAATCCTGAAACACGGTCGCATTAACTTTTATTTTAGAGCAGGTATACTTAATTTAATATTTTAACATAATGTTTTTTAGTGCGACAACAAAATTCTCTCAGTAAAAGAAAGAAAACAAAAGTCCTTCAGTAAATTAAAGTGTTCCGTTAAGTGTTTAAAATAAGGGATTAAAGTTTAATTTCATCCCCTATTTTATACCCTAACGGAACACTTTCATAAAATGACGAAACACGATCTCTTTTCCTTTTATTTAAGAGTGTGAATGAACTTATGTTAAATTTGAAGAAAAAATATTCATTATACCTACATTATTTATGTCATAATCTGCCGCTTTGTTTCATCCCCTAAGGGGGTTAAATTTCAAAATTTTATGTTTATATCTTCAGTAACTTCGGCTGAGCATTGCTGAGTCAATCAGTTTCATAGTATTTCATAGCACAACTTTATATTACCTTACTTTGTTCTAAATGGCGCTGTACGAAAAAAAAATTCCAAAAGAATCATATAAACACTTACCGTGCCAATGTATCAACGACTTGATAAGTTCGCATCCATCCAATTTGTTATTATTGTCAGCATCGTGCATTTTAAAATAATGGAATTGTAGTTCTTGTTCCGACATCTTGGATGTGTCGATAGGGACTTCCATGTGCTCTTGGATGTGGCTAGAAAGTGGTGTATATTTTGGTGAATTAATGTGCTATCTCTTTTATTTATATGGCTATCGTGTAAAGGAGAGAGAGTGAAATATATTTCACGAGAATCACGAGGTATTATCCGCGGCTTCGTCCGCTTAAAAGTCGTTATCGCGTAAAATCATAACCGTCCTTTTGCGCAGTCAGTTAAAAAGTACCCTATGTCCTTCCCTTGGACTCAAACTATTTCTATACCAGATTTCATCAAAATCAGTTCAGCGGTTTAGGCGTGAAAACGTAACAGACAGAGTTACTTTTGCATCTATAATAGCAGTAGGGACTAGCTTTGACCGCGTAGAAGTCGGTTATCGCGTGAAATCATTACCCTCCTTTTGCGCAGTCGGTTAAAAAGTCGGTTAAAATTTCCTTCCCAGGACCTCGAACTATACCAAATTTCATCTCAATCGCCGACATCGAATGTATCTTTGTGTTGCAGAAAAGGGCTGTCCGGGCTATCTATGGTATGGGGTTTCGGGAGTCATTAAGAGAAAAGATTAAGGAGATCAACATCCTTACTGTGTATTCACAGTACATATATGAAAACTTATTATATACTCATAAAAATAACAGTAAATTTATTAAAAATAGTGATATCCATAACCGAAACTTAAGAAATAAGAATAAATTGGCTGTACCTAGATTTAGGCTTAATAAAATAAGCAATTCTTTTGCGGGCAATTGTATTCGAATGTACAATACATTGCCGACAGCCATAACAGGTTTGTCAGTTAATAAATTTAAAAAACTAGTAAAACTTAAATTGTGCCAGAAAGCTTATTATAGCATTAAAGACTTTCTAGAAGACAAGACTGCCTGGCAGTGAAACGAATTGCTCCTTTCTACTTTAAAAAAAAAACTGTATTAGATACTAAGACGAATAAGAGGGACCGGACTGAGTTTCTTGGGGTGTTCTTCTCAGTCTGTAGCATTTCCGAACCCCCGGTAGAGTCACAAAAATTTTGACAAACCTAAATAATTTTTTAAAAATTTCAAAGGGAATAAATTTTATTTTATTTTATTTAATTTTATTTCGCTCCATCCGTTTAGGCGTGAAAGCGTAACAGACAGACAGAGTTACTTTCGCATTTATAATATTAGTAGAGAATTTAGAATGTTCTACTAACTCAGTGTTTTGTAAACGATCACTGCGATATGTTTTGACCTGATTTTTTTCATCAATAATTGTTTTTTTTTTTGCTTATGAAATCAATTTTACTTGACGATATGATAATGTTTTTGGCAATTTAATAAATTAAGAAAATAATATCCTCAAATTATGAAAAAAACCTTAATCATATTTCACCACCGTAGTAAGACACTACCAGAAAAATTAAATATTTTGAGATGCAGCTATCTTTCGGGGTAACGCGTCGGCAATAGTTAAGTTCAAATACCTACCTACTCCTACTTTGCAAAGTTCGCACAGACCCCGTTCCCCCTTAAGCATCTTAGGCTAAAGTAGGTCCTGGTTTAGAGAAACCTGGCAGTCGTTAAGGTAAGTTGAAGGAAACGATCTTTTGAATTGCTAGATTTGGGCTTTGTTTTACAAGAATGTAAATAATACTCACTCTCTTTCTTGAGCAATGTTCGCTGGATTCAGTAGTTGTGGATCTGTAATTAAAAATAATTTTATTTCTATGTGTAATCCGCAACTTCGTTCGAGTAGAAAGTTACTTTTAAGATAAGATGTTATACCGATGCATACCATCCCAATGTGCTTATTCATGACTTCTTTGTTGTTGTTGTTGTTGTTGTGAAAGGGGGTTGTTGATATGTTAGCGGCTGTTGTTCAAACTTTATCTATTGACATCGGTAAAAGTGTTGTAAAGATGCAAACCTCCCTGATTTGCGTGCCCATGACTTGCTGTTGATGTTGTTGGGGAGGGGGCTGTTGATACGTTGGTGGCACTTGTTAGAATTTTATCTTTATCAGTAAAAAGTTTTATAAAGATGCTTACCACCCTGATGTGCGTGCCCATGACCTCCTTGTTGTTGAGGAGGGGGCTGTTGATACGTTGGTGGTGGTTGTTGAAACTGTTGTTGTTGTTGTTGGGGCGGTGGCATCTGTTGGAATTGTTGTTGCTGTTGTTGTTGTTGCGGTGGCTGGTATTGTTGTGGTTGCTGGTATTGTTGCTGGAAATGGAAAGATAGTTGTTGATATTTTCAGTTGTTCAATGTGTTAGTAATTAATATTAAGAATCAAATGCGTGACTGAAGTTCTACTTCCGAACGCGATGTGTACCTTTGTTTTCCGTTAGTGGGCTTAAACGACAGCCAGGGAATGAATAAGCGAAAGGCATTTGTACGCGGGTGGTGTATTTATGATAAAGGGATACTGTTATAAGATAGTAACAATAGATGAGACGGGTATTTCAAAGACTAGTGAACGCAACGCGGGTTTACCCGCGTAGTTCCCGTTCCTGTGGGAATGCGGGAATAAAATGTAGCCCATGTCCCCGGGAATAGTGTGGCTTTGCAATAGTAAAATAATTTTTCTAATCGGTTCCATAGTTTCCAAGCCTTATCAATGCAAACAAAAAAGCTAAGATTCACCAAATACTTATTATCACATGCTGAGATCAAAACACGGATTTTCTCTTTCTGAAGACTGCCTCTGTGGCGTAGTCGGTAGTAATACCGCCTGGGGCGCTGAAGGTTCTGGGGTCGATTCCTGGGTCGGGTCCAAATATTTGTGTGATCCACAAATGTTTGTTTCAGAGTTTAAGTGTGTTCTATGTATTAGGTATGTGACTGCGAGGACCGCAGCGATGACACGGCGCTCCACACGCTGGTGGAGTGCACGGCGTGGGCACAACAGCGACAGGTCCTCGTAGTGGGTCTGGGCGTGGACACCCTCTCGCTTGAGGCCATGGTGCGAGCCATGCTCTCCAGCGGGAGTAAGTGGGACTGCGCCGCCTCGTTCTGCGAGCAGGTCATGCTCGCGAAGGAGGCGGCGGGCCGGGTGCGGGAGAGAACTCTCCCACCCGAGTTCCGCAGTCGGCGCCCCGGGCGCCGCCGACGTGTCTTCGCCGAGGACTATCGGCCTCCATGACCGGGGGTCTGAGGACGGTGGGAGGGCCGCTCACCGTCCTTACAGAAGCAGGCCCATGACGGCAGCGTGACGTGAGCACTCACGCACGCCCCCCCTTAGAAGCGGGGTCACACCCGAAACCCCCCATAGACGCGGGATTGCACCCGAACCACCCCCTGGGCGAGGCCGCATTGGCGGCCGTAGGTCTGTTGGGAGTCACGGGACATCCTTCCTGAGGGCTTACCCGGGGCTCTCAACCATAGGCTGTTGGGCGTTACGTGAGGTTTTTTTAGTCGGTAAGAGTCCGGCATAGCATCCTACGAGGATTTTCCCTCACGTTAAAAAAAAAAAAAAAAAAAAAAAAATGTATTAGGTATGTGTATGTATTTAGAAATATATAAGTATGTATATCAGTCGTCTAGATCCCATAGCACAAGCTTATATTAGCTTAATTTGGACTAGATGATGATGTGTGTGAATGTCCACAAATATTTATTTATTTATTTGTTTTCACCGTGTTTGTTTGTCGACTGGCGTTGTGATAAAATCCAAGTAATATTTCATTTTCTCACCGAAATACTGCTTCATATTTCATGTAATCGATTGAGCGCAAACGTAGGGTAGAGTTAGAACTTTGATTGACTACACGCAGTTAATGTTATAGAGGTCAGCGAATAGTGGTTCGTTTATAGCTACGGAGTTTTGGAGAAAGATAAATTTAACTAAGGCAGACCAGCGAGCTCTCTCTATTTTATACCACTAAGGTGTCATTCAAGCATACGGCCCTGGTCACTGCAGCATATGAACGTTTGCAACACCAGAGGCGCCACACTCGCGTTGCCGACTCTGTAAAAACCTTCTAAGACCCCTTCTGAAGAACCCCATACTGTGAGCGTTTGAGAAAACCGAGGCAGGGAGATCATTCCACATCCTAAGCGTGCGCGGAAGAAAGCCTCTATCGGGTCTAACCGTGCTCGAACGCTCCCGATGTACAGTGTGAGTGACTCTATATTAAAGTAACAAGAAAGCCGTGGGATCATTCTCACCAGACTGCCTGTCTCTAACACGTTTATTGTGAAAGTGAAAGTTCAATCCGATTGACGTTGTCATTTTTGTTTTATTTCAAACGTTGAACAGATGATCCACGTGACCTAGTGACGTAGTTTAATGCAACAGTGTAACAGACTACAGACAAAGTCTCGCCATAAGCCCCTCTGCACTCTATTTTATAAAGAGGGGTTAAAACTTACTTGTTGTGGCGGGGGCGGAGGAGGTGGCTGTTGATAGTTCTGTAACAAAAACGACAGAGTTTAGAAATTATGGAAATAAGCGTCGAAAGTAATTATCCCGTATCTCCTCGAAGAAATATGTAGATACAATAAGCAGTAAAAATTATTTTGAATAGAGATTGAGAAGAGATTTATTGCCAGGTTATTTTTTCTCCAGCTCTACCTATTGCGTTGCGAATCTGGCAGTAAATGTAGAAGCAATCATTTGGACGTTCATAAGCGTTACATTGTGACCTATATGAATAAAGATTTTTCAATATGAATTGGCCAGGTGCTGACAGGACACTTTTTTCTTTGGGTGTTGGCGAGGCGAACAAAGGCAACACTTTTGCGAAACTACCCCTCTTGAAAGTAACCCAATAATGGACGAAATGGGCAGCAGAACAGGCGGTCGGATCGTCCGTTCGGCGACGCGTCCTCCCGCCTATGTCCAGTCGAAGTAGCAATTAACCCGGAAAATAATTAGATGTAGCAATTTCCCTCTTAGTCACATGAAAAACGGTACTTATTACAAAAGTTTTTTTTATAAGAATACTAGCGGTACCCTGCCACGCTTCGCTGTGACTTTTTTATGGTGGTTTTATGTACCTATGAGAAATTAGTAACAAACTAAATGATGGGTACATTTAAATAGAAAAAATGTGTGCGTGTACTAATGTACACACGTAAGAAGTGAAACTTCTTCATGACCTTATTTTTCGAAAGAAATATCATGAAATATAGCTAGGAGTTAGTAGTCCAAAAGTCCAAAAGTTCAAAAGTCCTAGTCAAAAAGTCAAACAGTCCAAAATTCCAATAGTCCAAAAGTCCAATAGTCCAAAATTCCAATAGTCCAAAAGTCCAAAATCCAAAATCCAAAATCCAAAATCCAAAATCCAAAAGTCCAAAACTACAAAGTCTAAAACTCTAAAACTCCAAAACTCAAAAACTCCAAAACTCCAAAACTCCAAAACTCCAAAACTCCAAAACTCTAAAACTCTAAAACTCTAAAACTCTAAAACTCTAAAACTCTCAAACTCTAAAACTCTAAAAGTCTAAAAGTCTAAAACTCTAAAAGTCTAAAACTCTAAAACTCCAAAAATCCAAAAGGTCAAAAGCCCAAAACTCCAAAAGTCCAAAAGTCCAAAAGTCCTAAAGTCCAATAGTCCAAAGACCAAAAGTTCAAAACTCCAAAGTCCAAAACTCCAAAATTCCAAAAGCCCAAAACTACATAAGTATAAAAGTCCAAAGTCCAAAACTCCAAAACTCTACAACTCCAAAACTCCAACTCCAAAAGTCCAAAAGGTCAAAAGCCCAACCAAAACTCAAAAACTCCAACTCCAAAAGTCCAAAAAGTCAAAAGCCCAAAACTCCAAACATAAAGTCCAAAAGTCCAATAGTCCAAAAGTCTAAAAGTCCAAAGTCCAAAACTCCAAAGTCTAAAAGTCGAAAATTTTAAAAGCCCAAAAGTCCAAAAGTTCAAAAGTCCAATAGTCCAATAGTCCAATAGTCCAAAAGTCCAAAAGTCTAAAAGTCCAAAGTCCAAAACTACAAAGTCGAAAAGTCGAAAATTCTAAAAGTCCAAATAGTCCAAAAGTCCAAAAGTCTAAAAGTCCAAAAGTCTAAAAGTCCAAAGTCCAAAACTCCAAAGTCGAAAATTCTAAAAGTCCAAAAGTCCAAAAGTCCAATAGTCCAAAAGTCTAAAAGTCCAAAGTCCAAAACTCCAAAGTCTAAAAGTCGAAAATTCTAAAAGTCCAAAAATACAAAAGCCCAAACCTCCATAACTCCAAAACTACAAAACTCCAAAATTCCAAAAGTCTAAAGTCCAAAACTCCAAGATTCCGAATGTCCAAAACGTTCAAAAATAACATGCAAAACATATCTGACCTCTATATTAGGTAAGTACTCTCTTATATTATTCTGAATGCAAGGAGGCCGCAATCAAACTTCTCTTAAAAATCATCAATCTGGTAGGTACCTTCTAAATAGGTTGTTTATAATATTTTGTTCTGAAGCTGGCAGAATATAATTTTAAAAAAACCGACCAGCGCCACCTATTGGTAGAATCACTTTTTAAAGCTATTTTATTATTATTGCTGTTATGATAAAAGGGTATAAAGTAGCCTAAAACCATCTCTATTGTATATCGTGTCCAATTTTGAGCTCAATCGATTCAGTAAATTTTGAGTTTTTAATAGATACTTAAACGCACACAACATTTTTATATAACGGGTGTTTTTTTTTAGAGGTATAGAACTTTAAGTTGGCCTAGCTGTTTTAACCGGCGGTATTTTTGTCAGCTGTAAAGTGATTTATGTTTAGTATGGTTTGGCATTTTAACATAAATAGACTGAAGCCTGAACAATGCTTCCAAATTGTGCAAATTTATTCTGAAAATCATGGTTCTGTCCGAAATGCGTATCGTGATTTTCATAAGCGAATTTTCTTTAGCGGTGCAGCTCACTTTTGGTTGAATGGATACATCAATAAACAAAACTGCCATATTTGGGGTGATGATGATCCTCAAGTGTATGTTGAGACACCGTTACATCCAGTAAAACTGACTGTGTGGTGTGCTTTATAGGCTGGTGGAATAATTGGTCCGTACTTCTTTAGAAACGATGCTGACCAGAATGTTACAGTCAATCGTGACTGCTATAGAGCGAAGATTACTGACTTTTTCGTTCATCAATTGAACAACCATGATGTGCAGGAGTAGTGGTTTCAACAAGACGGCGCAACATGTTACATAGCTCGTGCCACAATTGATTTATTGAAGGAAACGTTTGGTTACCGCATAGTTTCACGTTTTGGACACGTGGATTGGCCTCCAGAGTCGTGCGATTTTACGCCACTTGACTATTTTCTGTGGAGATATGTGAAGTCGCTCGTCTACGCCGATAAGCCCGAAACGATTGACCACTTGGAGGATAACATTCGGCGCGATATTGTCGCTATACGGCCACAAATGTTGGGAAAGTCATCGAAAATTGGACCTCTAGATTAGACTACGTCCGAGCCAGCCATGGCGGTTATATGCCAGAAATCATATTTAAATTATAATGCCAGAAGATTTCCTTTCGAATAAAGTCATTTCCATATCAATAAAAACAATCACTTTCGTTTTATTCCATTTCAAAGTTCTATACCTCGAAAAAAAACATCCTTTATATAGATAACTAGCTGACCCGCGCAACTTCGTTTGCGTGATAAATGAAGAACCGCTCGACCGATTTTGTGCAAACTTTACATAAACCATCTACTAAATAGTCCGAACAAAGCCTAAACATTTGGTTTGGATAGTTGAGCCCGTTCTTGAGTTATAAAATTACAACGAAAAGTGGCATTGATTTTTATATATATAGATAGATAATAGATAATATCGGTGTATTAATTTAAGTTGTTCTTTTTTGTAAATTACACTGGCGCTAAAGAGGAAATCCGCGAACCTATGACAAGCCGTCATGCCAACATGTACAATACATAAATACATAGTCACTAATGAGTCTAATGACTCTCCAAAGGGCTTTCCCCTTTACCTCAAAGTATACAGATAGATAGATAGATAACTCTTTATTGTACACCATCACATACAGTAATCAGTTTAGTTTCAGGTACATCAAGAGTCTTTTTATTTAACAATAGGTCTATTGCCGTGTTAAAATGGACGGAGACAGATTGTGCAAATTGTGGGTTATGTTAACCAGTTCCGTTGCTGAATTTTTCAACAAGTGGTGGGCAGCAACACTTTTAAAATTACTGACACAAATTTCTAAGAAGATCGCTTGCGAGTGGCAATTATATTTTCGACTTCTTGCATAATCTCAATTCGTCATGTAGGTATATGACTAAAAGTTCTTGTTACATTTTACTACCAATAACAGTAATTATTATTGTTATTGGTAGTAGTAAGTATAATTATTATAGTCACATACGTGACGAATTGAGATTATGCAATGAATCAAAATCAAATCAGCCTATAGCAAGCAGATCATGCTCTCTCAGTACACGCCACAGTATGCGGTTCGGGAAACCGCGATTCGGTAAGCGTAGGGTAGGACGTCCACCCGCCAGATGGACCGACGACCTAAAGTCGAGTTTTTAATTAGACGAAGTCAGGTGACAGCAGCTAATGTCACTTCGTAATACAAGTTATGAAACACTAGCTGTTGCCAGCAGCTTCGCCCGCGTAAAATTTGTTCCCGTGGGATCTTATTCCCGGGATAAAAAGTAGCCTATGTGTTATTCCCGACGTATCTATGTACCAAATTTCAGCCAGATCCTTTCAGCCGTTTGAGCGTGAAAAAAAACAAACATCCACCCTCACAAACTTTCACATTTATAATATTAGTAAGAAGTAAGATTGTATGAAGAAGTGACATTAGCTGCTGTCACCTGACTTTGTCTAATTAAAAATTCGACTATAGTAAAGATTGCAAGCTAGGACTGGATGCGAAAGACACAGATTATGCAATAACGCGGAAATTTAATTCAGCCACTCTCAACTGCAAGCTGACTGGCACAGAGATGAGTTTTGAGAGATTATGAGTGGCCGACGGGCACAGAAAATCTATATTAATAAAATTACAGGGTATTCTAGTAGCTTCACAAATGTGTTTATCTATACTTTAAAGAGGAAAGATTTGTTTTTCGTTTGTTTGTAACGAATAGGCTCCGGAACTACTGGACCGATTTGAAAAACTCTTTCACTGTTGGGAAGCTACACTATTTGCGGTGAACATAGGCTATATTTTATTCCCGTATTCCCACGGGAACGGGAACTACGCGGGTGAAACCGCGTGACGTCCGCTAGTGATATAATACATTAAGTGTATGCCTGATAGAAGCTTAGTACAAAATAATAAATTGGTGTCTATGGAGCGCTGAGCTGTAGCATATGCTATATCTCTCGATATGTTAATTATTTGTACATGCTGTTGGACATCTGGTTCGAATTACAAAATGGTAATAAACTTTCTCCCATTAGGGTTCCATACCCAAGGGGTAAAAACAGGACCCTAAAGGATGACTCACGCTAGACCGTGCCGGGTCCGAGCCGAGGCGGGACCGAGTTGTTTCCGAGCGTTCCCGTGGCAACCGAGTGACGACCGAGCAACGGACAACGCACGGAAACAACTCGGTCCCGCCTCGGCTCGGACACGTCCCGTTGCATGAATACAATGCCGCCGAGCTTCAACAGAAACGGCTCGGTGACCGTGCTTCGGCCGACCACGGCTCGGACCCGGCACGGTCTCTCGTGACTCATCCAGTTTCAGACACGGAACTGGCTCGGTGACCGAGCTACGGCCAACACTTGGCTCGGACCCGGCAGGGTGTAGCGTGAGTTATCCTTAATACTGCGACTCCCGTTTCTGTCTATTAGTTTGTCTGTCATCAGACTGTTGCCAGGTTACTATTATAATGCTCATCAGCTATCACGGTTCATGCAAAGACTTCTATATAAGGTAGACATGCCCCACACACCGAAATTTGAAACCTATAAACTGAGCTAATTAGCAGCGTTGCTCGCACTGTAGTGAGTCAAAACTTCGAGAGTACTCGGCTTGCAATCGGAGTCCATACGCTTTCTCTTTTACTCTTGTTCTTTTCGTATATTGCTATTGTGGTGACAATTGCGTAAATATTATTTATAAGTGAGTGTAGTCTTAGCAATGTGTGTGTTTGAGGATTGCTTTTGAAATCTCGATTGTTAGAGTATGGCGTGTCTACCTCAGTTTATATCGAAGTCTTTGGGTTCATGTACTTTAATAGCTGAAATTTTTACAGATGATGTATTGCTGTTGCTGCTATAAAAACAAATATAAAAAACCAAGAAAATATAAGTGGGTTCCCATAGAACAAAATGTGTAGAGAAATAGGTAGAAGCAACAGAAATAAGTATTCTGTAGAACAGGAAATTTCAACTGTATGATGGTGTCAGACAGGTGGATTATTTTATATCATTATTTATCTTTACTAATATTATAAAGAGGAAACATTAGATTTTTTGTTTGTTTGTTTGTAACGAATAGGCTCCGGAACTACTGGCGCGATCTGAAAAATTCTTTCACTGTTGGGAAGCTACACTCTTTGCGGTGAACATAGGCTATATTTTAGTCTAGTATTCCCACGGGAACGGGAACTACGCGGGTGAAACCGCGTGACGTCTGCTAGTTTATCATATTTGAACATGTATTTGATGGATGGGATGGACCATGTATTCGTAGTCCGTATATGGTTCTTATCTGACAAAAAGTGCCTCCAGTCAGTTTCTGCATAAACAACTACCAGTTATACCATACAACTTCATCTGTTACACTACATCAGAAGCGTGTCTGTATTTTCAGTAATCAATGGAAGTATGACATATATTTTCACACTTCATTGTACTGCTCCACCCCCTTGGATAGTGGCATGAGGATGCATAGCCTATGTAACTTTAAAATAATTAAGCTTTCTAATGGCAGAATTTTTTTTAAATTGATTTGGTACTATCAGAGTTTATCAATGAGAAACATTACTTACCTCTTTAGAATATTATAATGAACTAGCTGATGCCTGCAGCTTTGCCAGCGTAATTTTTTTTCCCATTTCCGCTTCCCGTGGGATCTTATTCCCGGGATAAAAAGTAGCCTATGTGTTATTCCAGACTATAATGTATCTCTGTACCAAATTTCAGTCCAATCCGTTCAATGGTTTGAGTGTGAAAGAGTAACAAACATCAACACTCACAAAGTTTCGCATTTATAATATTAGTAAGAAGTAAGATGGTCAAGTTTATATTAAGTTTTGGGAACTGTCCTGTATAACCCGTTCACTTTAAGTTTGCCGCTAGCGTAGAGGCTGGTGTAGAGGCATAGTATGGGAAGCAACCGGCAAACTTACATTATTATTATTATAGTTTAACAAGCAAGCAGTTAAAAACAACTTCTGATGCCCGTATCTTGCTACTTCCCACCAATTTCCATTATGTATTTAAATATCTGTCCAGCTGATTTTTAGATTGGTTCACGTTTGACGCTGAGATCACATCCACTGGCAGCCTATTCCATTCCCTGACAACTCGGTTGGTTAAGAAGTGCTTATAGGTGTTGTTGTGCGACAAAGCTGCACACAATTTAAGCCTGTGGCCTCTGAGATGGGAATTGGTGTTGCATATGAAGATCACCTCGAATTTGATTATGCTGTAGTGTCCACTTAAGATCTTGTAGGTTTCTATCAAGTCACCTCGGTTCCTGCGGTCTTTCAGTGTTGTGAGCTTTAAAACTGCAAAGCGTTCTTATAGTGAATGGATAGTACCTAATATTTCTTTCAGTCACTTACTTGATAATTCTGTGGAGGAACTCCAGGGGCAACTTTCTGCTGATATTGTTGAGATATGGAGCACTGCAGGAAAGCAGCCAAAATAAATAAACGCAACATATTTGGTTCTGAAAATAATAAATAATGCACTTTAGAAACTAACGCCGTACATACAGGTTCATGATTCTTTTTTAAACTAATTCATACCACGCAAAGAACATGTATGTTGTAATAAAACCTCTTTGATATTCAAAACTTTTAACACACTGTGAAGGTATCGTATGGAAAATTAATTTTACCTTGTAATGTAAACTACTGACGTGGAATGTATGTGTTAATATCCTTATCGAATTGGTCTATGATAATATAATCCGTTTATTAGGCACACATACGGCGATTTTTATTTTCGCAAGCGTTTTCAAAAAAGATACCTGAGTGAGAACCTACACGTCACGTCATTCACGATTTACTTTGACGTTGACAGTGACATGACAACATCGTCTTTAATGTCATTTGCGTTTTGTTATTACTATTAATTTTCCTATAATTATCATTATGATTTAACTCTGTCCATTTCAACACGGCCAACGACTCACCACTTATTATGTAGGAGAAAATTCTAAAGGTGAAATGTGGGCACGTAATATGCCTCTGCCTACATCTTCGGAGATACGATACCTTTGTAAATTACTACCTAAATTATTGTCTTCTTTAACTTTAATGCTTTCTCCACATTACTCGTGAAGTTGAACGAAGTTGGAAAGTACGATAGTGTAGAGGGCACTGACCTGTAATAATAATGTAGAGGGGCACTTCGGCCTACTTCGTCAAAATTTTTCTTTGCCTCGGGCAACTTCGCCGACGAACTTCGTTCAACTTCGCGAGTAATGTAGGGGAAGCATTAAAATTAAACTCTTTTTAAATTAGTAGATAAAGATATTATGTTGGTCTTCTATTATCCTAACTTAATGCTGTAAGAATCCTGGTGTGACTTTAAACCAACTGACCATAGCAAATTTTGTGCAACACGATGCGCCTTTAAGTATATCTTTAAATATTCATGTACTTACCAGAAAAATACCCTTAATAGGTTGCAAATGGTTATTATCAAGCTCTTTGGTGCACAAGCCAACCTGAATTGCTTACATGTGATTCATGCTATCACAGCACGCACGAGATCTGTTTCAAAGATGGATTTAGGTAGAAAAGTATTAAGAACTCGTAAACATAGAATTTTGAAGCGCTCGTGGCCCCAGCAGTAAGCAACATTTACTATGGCCGAATATGGATGGGTGACCACTACGTGGACCACTTTGTGACATTTATTTACGAGCGTTTCCGTGCTTCGGAAGGCACGATAAGCCGTTGGTCCCGGTTGTCAGTAAAATGACAGTCGTTAAGCCAAGTTGAAGGCCTTACGGGCGGCTTGAAAAATTTCAACTGTGGGTCGTCACAACCTGCGCCCAGGTCGGCAGCGCGTGTGTAGCGCCTCTGTTGTTGCAAACGTCTATAGGCTACGGTTACCAACCTTCCGGTAGGCCGTAAGCTTGTCTGCCACCTAAGTAGTATAAAAAAAAAAAACATAGTTAAAAAAGGTAATTGAAGCTGTATCTCTGTAGTGACTGCCTCGTAAGTATAGAGGTCGACATGTGAGACGCGAATCACGAGGTCGTGGGTTCGAATCCCACCGGAGTTTATTTGTGTGTTGTGAGTTGTGATGTTTGTCTTGAGAGTCTGGGCGTAGGTATCGATGTACGATATGTATTTAAAAAGTATATAAGTAATAATATCCGTGGTCTGATACCCATATCATAAGTAGGTTATTCCTAGCTTAATTTGGAATCAGACAGCGTAGTGTGGAAATGTCCATAGACATTTATTTACTACTAGCGGACGTCCGTTCCGTTCCCGTTTGAATACGGGAATAAAATATAGCCTATGTTCACCACAAAGAGTGTAGCTTTCCAACAGTGAAAGAATTTTTCAAATCGGTCCAGTAGTTCCGGAGCCTATTCGTTGCAAGCAAACAAACAAAAAAACAAATCTTTCCTCTTTATAATATTAGTATAGATTTCAATTTAAATTCAAGTGGGTCGTCCCAATTTGTGCCTGTCCATTTCAACACGGCAATACGGCTCACCACCTATTACGTGGGACAAAAATTAAAAAGGTAAAATTGGGTTTATAGTAAAGAAAACATGGTAAATTCTGTTTGTACTTGTTTTATTCAAATTTCAACAACTTAATATTAATTGACTAGGAGTCACAAGTGTTTTCTTAACAATAAAACTATGTACCTTTACATAATGTATACTACGTATTACATAAAGATACCTACGCAAAAATTGTTCCTCAATAAAGTTCCAAAAAAACGTCATAGGAAAACATACACGTTATCGGTCGAAGGAGTGGAAGAGAGATAGATGCGTCACAAGTCTAACGCTTAGGTCAAACTTGCCTCTCTATCGCTCTCGGCTCAGGCGGAACGTGACGTGACACTATTTAGTAGGCGTTCATCAACTTGTCTATTTTTATTTTTAAAGATTTTCGCGACAATAACACAAAAAAACATTACAATATTAGCGACCGGAAAGTTCTTGTTCAGTAATATAGAAAGCTTTACTACACGGGCAGAGCCGCGAGCGTTCGTTTGTGCCGAATATAGATAGATACATAAGGTCTTATAAGTGGGTTGAAAAAAACAACAGTGGGTCACCACTGTCCGTTTCAACACGGCTATAGGTTCACCGCCTATTACGTGGGACAAAAAACTAAAAGTAAAATGTGGACGTAAAACTATGCCTCTGCCTTCCCCTTCAAGATAAAAGTGTGGCTGTATGTAGGTATGTAAGTCTTCCTCTTGTTCAATCGGAAATCTATACACTAGTTGTCCCAGCAAATTTGTCATCAACCTTTGTACACTAATATTATAAAGAGGAAACGTTTGTGAGTTTGTAAGGGGTAATCTCTGGATCTACGGATCCGATTTTCAAAATTATTTCCCCAATAGAAAGCTACGTTATTGTGGAATGTAAATCATCACGCTACACGCTCAGCAGCAATGAAAAATGTAAAACAAACGAAGTTGTGAGGGTCAGCTAGTGTATGTATATGGCATGGCACTCTACTATGAGACCAAATGCATAGGCCGATTTAGATGATTCCAACATCTATCAATTCGTGCTTATCTTTCGAGTGTCATAGAATACATTCGCTGCCATATTGTGAAAACAAATCGTTAGAAAACTATGCCATTACATCGTTAAATAGGTATTAAACATTTTTTTTTAGGTAAGTTTAACAGTTTTATATTTAGAATAGCCATTTAAGATCTATAACAATTTAAAAATTTCTTAACAACTATTCTTATTTGGAACATAACATTTAAGAAAATTACAAGTAAAATAAAAAAAACCCTGCATATAACATAAGTTTAAAGTAAGTAAGTAACATAAGTTTAACATAAGTTTTAATACAATTTTTGCGCAATCAAGTTTTAAAAATGATTTTGTTTTTGAGATTGTGGATTTTTACAAAATGATTTTGATGTTTCAAATACGCCAGGCCAAGATGGCTCACATCATTTTATTTATTTACTTATATCTAGCCAAGTTGAAGGCCTTATGGGCATATTCAAAAATTTCAACGGCAGTCACAACCTACGCCTGTCCATTTCGACACGGCAATACGGCTCACCACCTATTACGTGGGACAAATACTATAAAAAGGTGAAGTGTGAGCGGTGATAGGTAAGTATAATATGCCTCTGCCTACCCCATCAGGAATAAAGGCGTGACCTTATGTATGTACTTATATCTAAGGAACTTAAAAACTACAACTCTGTTTCCGGTATTTCCTTTCTTAATATACTTACTTTTCTATATTTTCTTCGCTTATTCCGCTATTCAAGGTGAAAATAAAATTTTAATACCTTAATCAAATATCACAAAATTAGGCTCATCAGTTCTCGAGTTATAAGTGTATGTGTTTATAATACATCTTACTAATATTATAAATGCGAAAGTTTGTGAGTGTGGATGTTTGTTACTCTTTCACGCTCTAACAGCTGAACAGGGATAAATATGCTATGTGTTATTCCAGGAAGCGCTCGTGGCCCCGCGGACTCAGTGGTCTGTAAACGATCACTGCAGTAAGCAACTTTCACTATGGCCGGTCCATGGATGGGTGACCATCCATGTGATCACTTTGTGACATTTATTTGAGCGTTTCCGTGCTTCGGAAGGCACGTTAAGCCGTTGGTCCCGGTTGCCAGTAAAATGGCAGTCGTTAAGCTAAGTTGAAGGCTTTATTTCAACAGCAGGCAGTCACAACCTGCGCCTGTCCATTTAAACACGGCAATACGGCTCACCACCTATTACGTGGGACAAATTATACAAAGGTGAAATGTGGGCATATAATATGCCTCTGCCTACCCCTTCGGGGATAAAGGCGTGACGATATGTATGTATGTATGTATGTTATTCCAGACTATAAGCTATCCCTGAACCAAATTTCAGCCCATTCCGTTCAGCCGTTAGAGCGTGATTGAGTAACAAACATCCAAACATCTTCACAAACTTTCACATTTATATATTAGTAAGACACAATACCTTTTTAGGCCCGCTGTTAGCCCCTCTCTATAAAATAGAGTGCAGAGGGGCTTATGTCTCGACATAAGCCTCTGCACTCACAGAGTCACAGACTACAGACACAAGTCTCGACTTGTGTCTGTAGTCTGTGACTCCGTCGCATTAAACTACGTCAATAGGTCACGTAGATCATCTGTTCAAAGTTTGAAATAAACAAAAAGGACAATGACAATCGGATTGAACTTTCACAATAAACGTGTTAGAGAGGGGCAGTCTGGTGAAAATGATCTCACGGCTTTCTTGTTTATATCTTAATCCACCAAAGTTTTAATAATAGACACTTTTTTCCTCTTCCCTTCGCCATCTTCACTCACAATTAGTCCTTTAAATTGGCTTGTCAAATCTCTGATACAAACAACTTCATCCTTAGTCAAACCCGTTGGCAAATCAAATTTGGCATACTCGGTACGTTCGTTCAAATCGTTACACATTTCCACGACACTATTTTTAAAATCCTCATCAACGTTATAAACAACTTTTTCTTCTACATTTTCTTTTTTAAACGCTTTCTGCCACATAGATTTTTCGTTGGCCGCAGACTTTTTGGTGTTTTCATCTAATTCGGCCAACGTGGCACCGATTTCTTTATTCTTCGGTTCTAATTTTAAAGCTTTTTTATAATATTTGATGGCTTCTTCTACTTTACCGAGCATTTCGTATGCTCTTCCATAGTAATATAAGCCTTTACAATGTTTATTTATATCAACGTAATTATCAATATTTTGACACATAGTTATAACATGTTTCGGTTTGCCAATTTTGTAATAACAGACGGCTAGATTTATGAATACTTTAACTTTGATATCTCTTATTTCCGCTTCTTGAGTTTCGTTTTCGGGTTCGGTTAAGCGTAATATCGATATCGCTTGCTCATAGCATTTGATTGCTCGCTTGTACTTGTGTCTAGCGAATAAATCTTTGCCTTCAACTCGTATGTCTTTTATAGCGTTTATTGCTACGTCGAATTTGGCTTGGACTGCTCTGGGTAGATCGTTGAATCTGTGGAAAATTAATTTGAGTTGTTCATAAATTATGACCTGCGCCTACCTAAGCCTAAGCCGACCTAAGCCTATTGCCGTGTTGAAATGGACATGCCATTTCAACACGGCAATAGGCTCACCACCTATTACGTGGGACAAAAAACTATTAGATAAAATGTGACTGTACGTATATATGTATATCCCTCCTAATAATTATAAATGCAAAAGTAGTATCTCGGTCTGACTGTCCATCTGTTACGTTTTCACGTCTAAACCGCTAAACCGATTTTGATGAAATTTGGTATGTAGATAGTTTGAGTCCAAGGGAAGGACATAGGCTACTTTTTAACTGACTGCGCAAAAGGAGGGTAATTATTTTAACTATAACGACTTCTACGAAACTCTAAAAACTATTAGGGACATTGGTTAGAGTTGGTGCAACGGTAGTTTTAAGCTATTCCTCAACAACTACACAATCTTACCTAGCAGCAGTCAAACCGTTTGGGAGCTACACCTGCAACAAACAATCTTACCTAGCCGCAGCCTGCAGATTCCTCACATCATACAGCTTCACAACAAACAGCACGGGCTCCGAAGGTCTGATCCTGGGAGGCACCCCACAGTCCATGTAAGCCACCTTCGGCTCCAGCATTAGGCAGAACCTGGCTGTAGGGCCATGGATGTTGAGGAAACCGAAGGTTATGCCGGGGAGCATGCCCAGACCCACTCTTTGACGCTGGAAAGGAATAATGTTAAGAATAGAATAGAATAGAATAAACTTAATCTACACCAATATAAAACCCTAGCGGACGTCACACGGTTTCACCCTCGTAGTTCCCGTTCCCGTGGGAATACGGGAATAAAATACAGCCTATGTTCACCGCAAAGAGTGTAGCTTCCCAACAGTAAAAGAATTTTTCAAATCGGTCCAGTAGTTCCGGAGCCTATTCGTTACAAACAAACAAACAAAAAAACAAAAAAACAAAGAAACAAAAAAACAAATCTTTCCTCTTTATAATATTAGTAAAGATATAGACTAGCGGACGTCACGCGGTCTAACCCGCGTAGTTCCCGTTACCGTGGGGATACGGGAATAAAATATAGCCTATGTTCACCGCAAAGAGTGTAGCTTCCCAACAGTGAAAGAATTTTTCAAATCGGTCCAGTAGTTCCGGAGCCTATTCATTACAAACAAACAAACAAAAAACCAAATCTTTCCTCTTTATAATATTAATAAAACATACAGAAAAGAAAGACATTACAATTTTATAAATTTACAGAGGGCGGCCTTATCGCTAAAAAGCAATCTCTTACAGGCAACCTTTTCTTACAGGCAACCTTTAAGGTGTAAGTCAATTTTACGTGAAAAAAAAAACAGTTAAGTGCGAGTCAGTCGAACAGAAGGTTCCGTACCAAAAAACGGCTAAAATTCACGTTTGTCTTCCTTAATCCCCCTTTTAGCCCCTCTCTATAAAATAGATTGCAGAGGGGCTTATGGCGAGACTTGTGTCTGTAGTCTGTGACTCTGTTGCATTATATTACATCACTAGGTCATGTGGATCATCTGTTCAAAGTTTGAAATAAAACAAAAATGACAACGTCAATCGGATTGAACTTTCACTTTCATAATAAACGTTAGAGGTGCAGTCGGGTGAGTAAGACTGTCACTGCGTTGCATTACGTATTACTACCTACGTACTTTGTGCTATTGCTTTGGTTTAATTTGTACTTAGCCGAGGGTAGATTTGGAAAAAAAAGTACCTACATACATGAGATTGCGTTTTGTTCCTTATTATTTTGTTTTCATTCATAGCTAGTGTCCCTAGTATACTCACACACACATTCAAGCTTGATTCAAGCATTCACATTACGTGTATATTAGTGTGGGTGAAAACTAACATTTTTGTATGGAGTTTCCGCCCTGAGATATAAAAAATTAAATTAAAAATTTAATAAACCCCCGACTCACAAAAAAAGAACAATAAAAAAAACCTGTAAAAAGTAAAAAATAACTATTATATTATGACCTATCTACCCTAAGAATTTAACCTGTATTATTATTATAGGTAGCTATATTATTTACCTATTCATATTTTTAACTAACAGTTGGTCTCGTCGGGGGGACCGCTCTATACCTAAACAGAGACAGACGTACGGTTAGGTTATGATTAGGTGAGCGGTCCCCGACGAGACAAACTGTTAGTTAAAAATATGAATAGATAAATAATATAGCTACCTATAATAATAATACAGGTTAAATTCTTAGGGTAGATAGGTCATAATATAATAGTTATTTTTTACTTTTTACAGGTTTTTTTTATTGTTCTTTTTTTGTGAGTCGGGGGTTTATTAAATTTTTAATTTAATTTTTTATTTTTTGCTTTTTATAGGGGTTTTAAAAGTCAACAATGACGAATAGTCTATCAACAATTATTCAGAGCTAATGCGAATTTCGCGGAGTGTGGTTACAGAATTAGCAATACATTCCACTCCTCATATCTTTCGAATGGCTTAACCGATTTTCATAAAACTTGCGGTATCGTGATGTATAAGATATGACCTTTCATTTGATACCCAGCACGGGTATATTTGAACACATTAAATTTTTCATCACTACTTTCACCCCTCATAGCTTTGAAATGGCTTAACCGATTTTTATAAAACATAGCTAAGAACACTCTCCCCTAACCCATCTTTCAAACAAAAGAAACAGAATCAAAATCGGTTCATCCGTTTGGGAGCTACGATGCCACAGACAGACTTACACACACACACACACACACACACACACACACACCCACACACACGTCAAACTTATAACACCCCTTCCGGGTTTCCGTCGGGGGTTAGTCTCCGCGTAATGATGAAATTTAATAATGCCCTTGACTAATTTTTTATTTTATTTTCTGGCTTTTTTATTTTTTGCTTTTTATAGGGGTTTTAAAAGTCAACAATGACGAATAGTCTATCAACAATTATTCAGAGCTAATGCGAATTTCGCGGAGTGTGGTTACAGAATTAGCAATACATTCCACTCCTCATATCTTTCGAATGGCTTAACCGATTTTCATAAAACTTGCGGTATCGTGATGTATAAGATATGACCTTTCATTTGATACCCAGCACGGGTATATTTGAACACATTAAATTTTTCATCACTACTTTCACCCCTCATAGCTTTGAAATGGCTTAACCGATTTTTATAAAACATAGCTAAGAACACTCTCCCCTAACCCATCTTTCAAACAAAAGAAACAGAATCAAAATCGGTTCATCCGTTTGGGAGCTACGATGCCACAGACAGACTTACACACACACACACACACACACACACACACCCACACACACGTCAAACTTATAACACCCCTTCCGGGTTTCCGTCGGGGGTTAATTACTAAGAAAATATGATAATTACCAAAGGTTTCCCCTGATTCATGGTGAGGGTAGAATCGAATGGCAGCTTAGCCCCTTCCCAGTATGCAGCGTAATGATATGTCACTTCAGCATCCAGAGATATCAAAGGGCCTTTACCTGAAAATAATGATATGAAGACTCATCAACTTGATTAAATTAAGCTTGGACATAGACTTTCACCATAGATTGAAAGCATTTGAAATTATATTTGCGACTAGCTGACCCTCGCAACTTCGTTTACGTCACATAAGGTGTATGAAAGGAGAGGTATTTCTTCATCAGACTCGGCAAGCAGCGTGTGAAACTGTCCTGTTTGCTTAATCATAAAAGAGCTTAAAGATTAAGTCTATTCTAAAACATTCATGGACTGAATTGTTTTATTTTAAAATATCCTTAATCATTAAGCTCTTTTATGATTAAGCCAACACGCCAGTTTAGATTTACCCTTTTTTAGATTCATAAGTCTATGTATGATTCTTTAAAGAGATATAACTTTTTATTTATGAACCGATTGACATGAAACAAACACTAAATGTTAAGTGGAGCAAGAAAACCGCATCGCAATCGGTTAAGCTGTTACTGAGATTAGTGTGCACAAACGTCCATACAGACAAACAGACAAAAATTCTAAAAATCATGGTTTTGGGTTATATTGCGTTCATAAAGCTCCCCTCATAATATTTTTCTTTTTTATCTTCCATGTACAGACAGCGACCTGTTACGATTTTATTACACTTATGTATGTATGTATATTGATTGATTGATGATGATGATATAAAAATATTTGAAAAGATTTTCTAGCCTGGGGGGGAACGAAGTTCCTTACGAATTGAGTTCCGTCAAAGTCAAATAAAAAGCCGGCCAAGTGCGAGTCCGACTCGTGCAGGTAGGGTTCCGTAACAAAAGACGACAAAAGATCACGAGCCCCCTTGGTCTCCCCTTTTTTCTGATTTTAGTATTTGTGGTTTAGCGGCAACAGAAACGCATAATCTGTGAAAATTTCAGCTCTCAAGCTGTCAATGTTCATGAGATACAGCCTCGTGCTGGACAGACAGACAGACGGACAGCGAAATCTCATAAATATTTAACATTTGGGTAGGATATACTGACTTTCAGCGTTGAGAGTAAATAAATAAGGTTATAACCTTCTTCAATAATTAGCAGTCTAACCCCACCAGTCGGACACACACACTCCGTCATCTTGCTGGCAAACTGCTCAAATGTGTGATACTCCGGAGATGCAAGCATCATGTTCTCAACTTGGTCTTCAATTGTAGCCAAAACATCTTCATCGCTGCTGCAATTTTACATACATACATATAGCGGTAGGCAGAGGCGTAGTATACGCCCACATTCACCTTCTAGTTTTATGTCCCACGTCATAGGTAGTGAGCCTATTGCCGTGTTGAAATGGACAGGCACAGGTCGCCGCGACCCGCAGTTAAAATTTTTCAAGCCGCCCAGAAGGCCTTAAACTTGGCTTAATGATTGTCATTTTACTGACAACCAGGTTTTATTTCGAGTTTCCTTCTCTACGCAATGGATCGTTTTGCGAAAGTGCCACGCCACCCTCGGGATGTATTGAGGTGGCGACATTTTGAACTCTTACCTGTCGCAACACGGGACCCCGTCGCCACACGGGGCATTGGGGCTGTAATTTTACAAGGTTTATTTTATTGCTGTCTCATAGCTTGATCGAGACTTATTGCAAACAGTGTGATGAGCTTCAGAGAAGTTAAAGGAATTTTAGTCAAGTCTGTTGAAATGTGAATGAAAGTAGCTTCAGAGTGCGTGCTTTCTTTGCATTTGTATGTGTGAGATTTTTTCCTACATAATAATATAACTATACTAGCTAATGCCCGCGGCTCCGCCCGCGTGGAATGTTATTCCCGGTCACAGGGGTATGAAAAATAGATGTTGGCCGATTCTCAGACCTACTATGCTCACAAAATTTCATGAGAATCGGTCAAGCCGTTTCGGAGGAGTATGGCAACGAAAACTGTGACACGAGAATTTTATATATTAGATTAAGAAGTAAACAAAAACAAACATTTCACAGCGAAACCCTATTTGCTTTGGTGTTGCTCATAGAGTTCATGTTCGTCCCTTGGCTAGCACTACCACTACCAAAAGTGTTGTTACTACTTTTGGTCCTTATTTATTCCGTCTAGCCCCCTTTCGCAAAGCGGTATAAGGAACTACGTTCCAATATTAGAAGGAAGTAGGATACCTTTCATCATCCTGCGCTTCAAGGTCAAGCTCATCATCATTGAAGAAATCTTGCTTTTTCTTGAAGTCCAGCTTAACTTCATTAGGCATTGTAAGCAAGTTCCTGAAAAAGAATAATGCCGGTACTATTATTATGTTAACAAGAGTTCTTTCGACTTTTGGTAGGCTTGGGCCCAGCGCATACCGCTGGAGGCGCGGTGGAGAGCAATTAAAGACAACAATCTATATACTAATATTATAAAGAGGAAAGCAAATCTTTCCTTTTTGATTTTTTGTTTTTTTGTTTGTTTGTTTGTAACGAATAGGCTCTGGAACTACTGGACCGATTTGAAAAATTCTTTCACTGTTGGGAAGCTACACTCTTTGCGGTGAACATAGGCTATATTTTATTTTCGTATTTCCCCGGGAACGGGAACTAAACCGCGTGACGTCCGCTGGTTTACAATAATCTTAATTCAAACTTATTAACATTAATTATTTTCTACTTTTTAGTTGGATTTTCTATAAAATAAATAAAATTCTATATACTTAATAGGTATAAACGTTTTTTTTGTTCTTTTAATTAAAAACAGGCTTTGTGTTTCATTGGTTTGAATAATATTAAGTAGGTACCTAAAGACGGTTTCTCCATAGAGAGATACATACCATATTCACATAAAAATATTATTTAATATTGAAATTAAAAATTTTGTTAAATTTCTTAATTGAAACATATTATTTGCTATGAGTACCATGATCACATAATACTTTTTAATAGGTACTGGAAATAATAGCTTAGTTAAATTTTAATTAACTTGGAAACATTTTATGTGAGGGTTTCTCATATGAGCGTGAAGTCCCTGCTCGGCGCTTGTTATTTACATTATTTTGCACAATTTCTATAGCGGGGGTCGTCGTAACTCCTATCTACTGGCAGCTGTAGCATATCTTCGTCCGTCAGGCGGCAGTACGGATCAAAGAATAAAGTGGGCACATTTGTAATAAAGGCGCGCATATCTTACCTTAAATTTATCCCCTCAGAAAAATGTATAGGAGCACTGAAATCAGATTCCATTGTACCTACGTCACGACAGAATAGCTATGTACTCGAGTTAAAAGTTTATTCCCAAGCTTAATAATTAATATTGTCTTGATTTTCTTTGGCAATTTGCAAATAAGTGGTTGCAAAACAAAAGCAAAGTGAGCAAAAAAACCGCAACAAGTGATTTTTTTTTGTTTTTATTCGTTTTGTTTTGCAAAGCTACGGTCAGAGACCATACTGCCTGACTATTCATCATTAAGCTTTTACATAGACGATCAATAACCTGACAAGACCGACAAGACAAGTCTGACGTCATGTCAATATCAAAACAAAGGGCTCTGACACGATCAATTGGCAATTGTCATGCCTCATCAATATCATGAAGCACTCGTGGCCCCGCTGACTCAGTGTTCTGTAAACGATCACTGCAGTAAGCAACTTTCACTATGGCCGGTCCATGGATGGGTGACCATCTATGAGATCACTTTGTGACATTTATTTGAGCGTTTCCGTGCTTCGGAAGGCACGTTAAGCCGTTGGTCCCGGTTGCCAGTAAAATGGCTTATTTCAACAGCAGCAGTCACAACCTGCGCCCCGTTGGTCAGATCGATGGTTAGATCAGTCTGTCCAGTGGGAACTTTTTGTCCCATTGTCCAGATCAGCTCGGTTTGTCCCGTTGGTCAGATCGATGGTTAGATCAGTCTGTCCATTGGGAACTTTTTGTCCCATTGTCCAGATCAGCTTGTGATGTAGGTGTATGAAAGTATCGTTGAATACAAAAAGGCTTTTTTTTGTTAACAAATGAAGATCGACAAAACCAATGACGGTCGGATAAACAAATGACGATCGAAAAAACAAATGACGCTCGGATAATGAAATGAAGATTGACAAAACAAACGAAGTTCACCAAACAAATGAAGATCGACAAAACAAATGAAGATCGACAAAACAAATGAAAATCTACAAAACAAATGACGGTCAGATAAACAAATGACAATCGACAAAACAAAAGACGGTCGTATAAACCAATAACGATCGGCAAAACAATTGACGGTCGGATTAACAAATGACGATCGGCAAAACAATTGACGATCGAAAAAACATGCAGATCAATAAAAAGTTGATAAGGTCAAAAATTTGTTGCAGCCATATTTTGTAATCTAGATGCGATTGCCATTAAAAAAAATAGGTGCAAGCAAATCTCGACCTTAATGACACTTCTCTAAAAATGTGTTTTTAGGCGTTCATAGACATCACTGATCACGAATATATAAAAATTTAATAGATATTATGCATGCTCATTAGGTTGAAATTTGCTTGCACCAATTTTTGGTAATCTAGATGCTATAACCATTCATAAAAATAGGTGCAAGCAATTCTCGACTTTATGAACTTGCATAATAATTATTAAATTTTTACATATTCGTGATCAGTGAAGTCTATAAACGCCTAAAAGCACATTTTTAAAGAAATGTCATTAAGGTCGAGATTTGAATGACATATTTTTTGAATGGCAATCACATCTAGATTACAAAATATGGCTGCAAGTATTTTTTGATCTTATTACGGTTACGGACGGAAGCGGGCGGAATTCCTATCGGACCAACTAAAAAAGTTGTACCGTTGGGAATAAAAATAGTTGATCCGTTTGAGTTGATCCGTTTAGTTGGTCGGAGTGGAAGTACGGTTATCAAATTGCTTATAGTCTTTTGTTTTATTGATCTGCATATGCTTTTTCGATCGTCATTTGTTTATTCGACCGTCATTTGTTTTGTCGATTTTCATTTGTTTTGTCGATCTTTATTTGTTTTGTCGATCTCAATTTGTTTATCCGACCGTCATTTGTTAAGAGATCTTCATTTGTTTTGCCGATCTTTATTTCTTTATCCGAGCGTCATTTGTTTTGTCGATCTTCATTCGTAAATAAAAAAAGAATATTAAAGGATTTCAACATTTCGATTAGTTTTGTAATCGTCTCGGTAGCTCAACGGAAATATAGAATGACCTTTTTATTTGCCAATAGTTGGAGTGCGATGACATTGTCTTTTATCTTTTATTATTAATGTAAATAATTAAATAACAATAATAAACAGTTTTCACTTTAAATGTACTTTCTTTTACTGTTCCCATTGGACAGACTAATCTAACCATCGATTTGACCAACGGGAAAAGCCGAGCTGATCTGGACAATGGGACAAAAACTTCCCATTGGACAGACTAATCTAACCATCGATCTGACCAACGGGAATAACCGCATTTAAACACGGCAATACGGCTCACCACGTATTACGTGGGTGGGACAAATTATAAAAAAAAAGGTGAAATGTGGGCATATAATATGCCTCTGCCTACCCCTTCGGGATAAAGGCGTGACCATATGTATGTATGTATGTATGTCAATATCATGTGTACATACACGTCGATGCACACATACATGCAAAGAAATCACGCACACTGAAGCAACTTCCATTCATATTTTAATGGGCTCCCGACATGATCATGCCTTGCAATTGTCAATCACGTTAAATATGAATGGAAGTTGCTTCAGTGTGCGTGATTTCTTTGAATGCGTGTGCATCGACGTATATGTACATTTGATATTTAACGTGCTTGACAATTGCCAATTCATCGTGTTGGGACACCTTAAAGTGCATGCATGACAAATGCCAATTGATATAAGGTAGGTCTAGGTTAAATATGAATGGAAGTTACTTCAGTGCGCGTGATTTCTTTGCATGTGTGTGTGCATCGACGTGTACGTGCACATGATATTGTACGTGCTTGAGTGACTCAAGCACGTACAATATCAGGGCTTGACAATTGCAGTTTGACCGTGTCGGGACCCCTTAACGCCCCCTTACGACGAATCAAGTGCACTGGACCCGACAAGTGAAGAGGGAGACTTACTAAATACCCATTTAATGTGCTGATAACTGCTACCTATGTACGTAGAGTCGTAGAATCCATCTAAGATATGTTGTCAGTAAAACAAGAATGATTCCCAAAACAGATCTTTATTTGTTTCTAGCGATACATCTAAGAAAAACCGATCAAGAAAGAGTCGGACTCGCGCACCAAAAAAATTTCGCGCGGGTTCCGTACAAAACAAAAACATGATTATCGGTGCCCCACTTATTTTATCATTTTTTGATTGACCGAGTGAGCGTAGCGCACGAGAGTCTCAGTTTCGACAGTATGGACGATTTTGCTTTTGGGGGCGTATGGCTAGTTGTCAGATCCGGTCTAGAGGACGCATTTCTTAACCGATTTTCACCAAACTTAGCACACGTGTTCTTTGATTCAAAATACAACTTTTGTCGAAAAAAGAAAGAGAAAAGAAAACACGGATGGATTCATACTAATTTCGTTAAATTCATAATAGTGCTGTTTACGTCCAGAGATGTTCTTGTTTGCTTTATCTGAAACAAAAAGTAATAACCCGTTATTCTCAAAGAGAATAGCTAGTAGCTATTCCTAAACATATCATAATGCACATGAATGCATACTTTATAGGTCCACAATAAAACTAGGTACATTGACTCCTTACAGAAGGACATCAAATGCATCAGCGTTGCATACACCTCACCGCGAGCCGGTACCAGCCCTTTGGATCGCGGGTTATTGGCTGCTATATATAAATAAATAAATCTCCCACTCCATTTCCCACTGAAGACTGCATTCACGTCCCCCTGTGGACGGCATGATGACACACATGCCCTGTGAATCGCAGATTGACCTCTTGACAATTTATTAAGCTATACGGAGCTTTAACGGATAAGTAATAACATGTAAAAGGAATACCATCCTTAGTATCTTTGTACACGTACTAACAGACTTTGCACACGCGGTACCAACGAACGATTCGTGTCGCTAATAGGATAAACTTGACCGTACACATAAACCTTGCGTCTTGATAATATTAGACCAGCTTATTACATACGTTGTTCGACTTTAACTAAATAACGTGCAAAGAAAATTATCCATTTGACATTAGAAACGGAATCATATTCAAATTTAGATAAAAAACAAATAGACCGACGCGATATTACCATGGAGTCTGTACCTCCAGTAGAAATCTCCTTGGAGTATAACTTTAGAACTTCGCAAGACCGTCAGATCGTCGCGACATTCCCCACAAAGGAAAAAGAGAACGAAAAGCTAGAATTTAGTATTCGCAGATCGTCAGATCGTCGCGACAACTTTGGTCGAGAGATTTTTTTGATATGGGGTAAAATGGGGTAATAGAAAGAGGGGACGATTGGTGTCGCGTTATTTATGAACGATATTAGTGATTTTTGGCCAAACATAAAAAATATAATTCCTTACAAGTTGTTGTAAAAAAACAAACCGGCCAAGTGCGAGTCGGCCTCGCGCACCAAAAAACGGTAAAGAATCACGTTTGTTGTATGGAAGCCCCCCTTAAATATTATTATTTTAACTGACTTCAAGAAGCTTTGGTGACCAATAGCGTCTAAATGGATGAATTAGACTGCTAGACCGTTTTAGTTTAAAACGCTTGCGTTTTGTTAAAACAAGTTCTGAACGCGCGGCCCAAGGAAATTATATTTTCCTCTGGGACACAAATAAAATGCCAGATAATTCTTATCCCTAAGTATGATTTTAAATTATGATATATTTTTAGAAACTTCATTTGTACTATTTAAACGATATACAGGGTGTGGCGTAAATAGTGGTCCAACGTAAAGGGTGTGACATAACAGGTAGTCAACTACAACATACTACAATTTTGTCCGGTTTTGCCCAAGGGTTGCAGAAAAAAAGAACTTTTTATGAAATTCACCCCATTTTTTATAAATTTGGCTGTAGTTTGAAGAAAAATCGTTAGTTTTGAATTTTGATTTCTGTTTATTAAAGCCTAATACATTAGCTAACAAACAATAATATAGTTTGTTTATTTCCATTTCAAACTTGGAAAAAAAAGATAAATTTATCTCAATTTTACCTCAAGTTTTAAAGTATCACTAAAATACAAATGCATTTTTAAAAAAATAAATGTACTGCACTGTTGCTACCCATTATTTCAAAAATATGCCCGTCTAATACCGATTTCGAAATAGTATCACACTAACAAATATTATTTTTTAAAAGCTGGATATTTCATTTTCATTACAAACTGAAATTTTAATTTCATAGTAGGGAATCAAACTGTTTATAACCACATGGTCTCTACTTATCCGTCTATTGTCGGGCGCCTCGGAAAACTACTCGGAAGGATGTTACAGGATTTCTGACAGACTTTGGTCAACACCTTGGTCCCACTAAGGGTCTGCGGTGTCCTTCCGATTCTTTTTTTTTTTTTTTTTTTTTTCTGCAACCCTTGTGCAAAACCGGACAAAATTGTAGTATGTTGTAGTTGACTACCTGTTATGTCACACCCTTTACGTTGGACCACTATTTACGCCACACCCTGTATATATTAGCCTCTGTGGCGCAGTTGGTAGTGATACCGCCTGCAGCGCTGGAGGTCGTGGGTTCGATTCCCACCGGAGACAATTATTTGTGTAACCCATAAATGTTTGTCTCGAGAGTCTGGGTGTTTCTATATATAATATGTATGTATGTATGTATTTAAAAAGTATATAAGTATTAATATCCGTGGTCTGATACCCATAACACAAGCAGGTTATTCCTAGCTTACTTTGGGATCAGATAGCGTTGTGTGAAATGTCCCTGAATATTTATTATTTATTTTATATAGTAAAAAACTTAACTAAAAAACCGGCCAAGTGCGAGTTGGACTCGCCTATGAAGGGTTTCGTAGCAGCAAGTAACATAATACACTCATTTGCAAAAAAAACGGGCGGTTTTGATTTTCATTCATCTTTAAAAAGATACAATACCAAAAAGGTTTCAATCGTTTCTACACGTTACTGGCCGGTTTTAAAAATGCCGTGGTATTTAAAAAAGTACGTTCTAAATTCAAATTTTCATTTGATGCTCATTTTTACAGAAAACCCCTTTTTATCCTACATTTTTGGCGCGAAGTTCCAGAAGTTAACATCGACTTTCATAACTTTTATTCAATTTTTATCGATTAATTTCATATCCTTGACTGTCAAAGCTTTATTTATTGCTGTTTGGCTGTATCAAAAATGGTAGATAAAGGGGTAAAAGCTACCAAAATTATCGCGCTGCTTGAATAGGGTTGCAGCCAATGTTTCGTGGCTAGGAGGCTAAATGTTAGTCGCTCGAAGGTCCAAAGGACCTGGCAGCGATATCAGGAGACTGGTTCCGTCGAGAGAAGACCTGGTTCTGGAAGAAAACCATGTACCCAACTACGGGATGATCGCTTTCTTGTGAGTCGCGCATTGAGAAATCGCAAATCTTCGTATGTGGATCTTAAGAACAACCTCCAAGAAGTAGTAAATGTGCATATTAGTCTATGTACGGTCAGGAGGAGGCTTCTTGCTGCCAATATACGCAGTCACCGCCCGGCCCGCGGCCCCAAATTACTCCGTGAGCACAGAGTTCACAGGCTTAGGTTCGCTAGAAATTGTGAATCATGGACTCAAGAAGATTGGAATAGGGTTTTGTTCTCTGATGAAGCCAGGATATCTCTGTTCGGTGAAGATCGACGTCGGCGAGTGCTAAGAAGACAAGGAGTGCGCTTTGCAGATGCATGTTTCGAAGAAATCACACCGTATGGTGGGGGCTCTGTTATGTTTTGGGCAGGAACAAATTCAATGGAACGTACAGAGTTAGTCTTCATTGAAAACGGCTCACTGACTGGGCATCGATACATAACGGAAGTTCTAATTCCTCATGCACAACCCGCATTGGCCGCTCTAGGTCAAGACTCGATTTTTATGGACGACAATGCTCGCGCCCACCGATCCCGCGATGTTAATGCGTATGTGCAAGAGGTCGGCATTCGTCGTTTGGACTGACCAGCTCGAAGTCCCGACCTCAATCCCATAGAACATATCTGGGACGTTCTAAAACGGCGTGTGAGATCAGTACACCCGGCTCCGCAGACCATCAGAGAGCTGAAGAATGTGATTACTGCGGTGTGGGAACGTATTCCGCAAGCAAGTATCCGGGATATACTCGCTAGCATGCCCAGACGAATTCAAGCTGTGATTTTAGCTAGAGAGGGTCACACTCGATACTAAACATTTATCTGCTTTTACTTTATTAAAGACTAGCTGACCCGCGCAACTTCGTTTGCGCCACATAAGAGAGAGTATTACCTGTTCCCGTCGCATTTACTCCCGTCGCGTTGCGTTTACTCCCGTAGCGTCTCGTCATTAATATTCAATACTACGTGAGACAAAAGGAATAACTTTCCCCCCGTTTTTGAAACATTTACTATTACTGCTCCGCTCCTTTTCGTTGTAGCGTGATGCTTTATAGCCTATGGCACTCCACAATAACGCAGCTTTCTATAGGGGAAAGAATTTTTAAAATCGGTTCAGTAGATCCCGAGATTACCCCTTACAATTTAACAAACACACACATTACCTCTTTATAATATTGGTATAGAAAAACAACCAAAAAAACCATTTTTTTTTACTTCATGAGCATATGCACTACTAGCGAACATACACTACTAGCGAGGTTTAGCATTATTTCCCATAAATTGTAACAATTTTTTATGAAATACTGATGAAAACGATTATTTTCTTATTAATTTACCAAATTGTGAGGATAAAACTACCTATAATTATCAATCAAAGCAATATTAACATTTGAAATGGTACATTGCTTAAGTGCCCGTTTTTTTTGCAAATGAGTGTACAAAAGTTCTTATAGTTCGTTGTAACTTTGATTGATGTTTTAACACGTTCGCAGTAGTAGTGATTTTTCTAACCGAAAATTGCAGTTTATGACGTATTAAAAAAAAACTACCAGCTCTATCTCGTTCAAACCAATTTTTGTTGGTAGTTTTTATGGCAATGTACATCATATATTCTTTTTAGATTTATCATTCTCTTAGTTTAGAAGTTAGAGGGGGGGGGGGGGCACACATTTTTCCACTTTGGAAGTGTCTCTGGCGCAAACTATTCACTTTAGAAAAATATGATGTTATAAACCTTAATAACATTTTTGAAGACCTATCTATAGATACCCCACACGTATGCGTTAGATGAAAAAAAAATTGAGTTTCAGTTCTGAGTATGGGGATCCCCAAAATTAACTGCTTTTTTTCTAGTTTTATATAAGAATCTTAATGCGGTTTACAGAATATATCTAGTTACCAAGTTTCAATAGCATAGGCCTTATAGTTTCGGAGAAACGTGACTGTGACACACGGACGGACAGACAGACAGACATGACGAATCTGTAAGGGTTCCGTTTTTGCCATTTGGCTACAAAACCCCAAAGAGAAGTGAATTTTAGATAATCATTAAAAATGGATGTAATTTTGTGAAGTGGACAGCCCAAGGAAATTGGAAATTAGATATTACACACACACACATACTCACGCCTTTATCCCCGAAGGGGTAGGCAGAGGCCTATACCGGCCCGCATTTCACCGTGTACAATTCGGTCCCACGTAACAGGTGGTGAGCCCATCGCCGTGTTGAAATGGACCGCCGCCGTCAGAGCCTCGTCCGTTGTTCAGCAGGTGCACGAGCTTGCACGTGAGGTTGACTTGGGCCCGGAGGTGTTGGTAGGGCCCCACTACACCCTTGCGGAAGCGGAGCGCAGCGGAGCTTCCGCATTAGCCTTTGTGGTGAGCGCCTTAATTGTTTCCTAAATGACCACTTATGCAATATTAACTGCCCTAAAGCAATTGAGCCGGTGGAGGCTCAGGGTGAACCGGTTACCGCTGAGCCCTTAGCTCCCATTACTATGTGCCCGCCCAGTACATCAGTGGATATATTGTGTGACAGTGTAAATAATAGTAATCGTTGTACTAAATTAATTGTATTTAGTGATGATATTGGTACCAATCTAAGTTCATTTTTAAAACAAAACTTAAATTCAAGTTATTACTCGGTTATTAATAATTGCTATCCGGGTGCTTCATTAAGTGATATTATGCAAAAGATATTAGAATATAAATTTGAAGCTAACAGTAAAATAATAATTTTCTGTGCAAACAGGGGCAAAATTAGCAATGATGATTTGTCCCTATACATGAATTACATCTTAAACTTAAATGTCATACAAGTTGTAATGTTCACACTTCCATTTATAAAAGGTGTGCCAGACTCGGAAAATTCATTTAGATATAAGATGAATTTACGTTTAAACTTAATAAGTCAGTATAATAATAAATTCAATGTAATTGACTTTAATTCTGTATTTGACACAAATTTGTCACATAGCAAGTATAAAGTCTATAATAATCACAAGGGTAGGTATTGTCTACCCAAGTACTATAAAAGACAAATAGCAAGTTTGCTATTCAATTATTTTTACTCTATAGCCAAAAACTTGGCTGACAAAACTGCTTTATTTGAGCAGAGTAGATTTAGGACTTTGGAATCGGTTCCAAGTAATTTAAATTAACTTCTGGGACAACAGAGGATTTACCCTCTAGCCAAAATTGTAAATTGATAGAGTTGAATTTAATTGCAAATCATAACTATATCGGAAACTGTCCTCCGAACAAAACTAATTTAAAAAATGTAAATTATATCAGCCTGGTGCATTATAATATAGCAACATTAACGCAGGTCAAAGAGTTTGAATTGGAGCTGTTCATGAGCTCAGAAAATATTGAAATAGTTTGTCTTACAGAACATATGCGTAAGGAGTATGAGCTCATGTTCAGCTTCAGTAGTCACCGGGTTGGTAGTGCGTTCTGCAGGGTCAACACAACACGGGGGGGTTCGTTGATTTTATTAAATAAGAAGTTAAAGTATAAGGAACGGAAAGATGTTGTGTCCCTCTCTGTAGAGTGTACAGTTGAAATATCGTGCGTAGAATTGGAGCAATTCATAGTAGTATGCGTATATAAACCTGGAGTCTCACCCTTTTGTGAGTTTGAGGAAGTAATGGATAAAGTGCTATTTAAACTTGGAAAAACTAATAAACACCTAATAGTGTGCGGTGATTTTAATGTTAATATACTTATAAATACACGTCAGACCAATGATATCTTAAATTTATTTAAATCACACAATCTCACTAACTTATTTTTAGAGCCTACTAGATATTGTGATACAACAGCTACTTGTCTGGACAATATATACAGTGATATGTTGCCAGAAAGTAAGAGTATTATAAATAAGATAAAATCAGATCATACTGGGCAAATAGCATCTTTCAAGATCACAAGAGAAAAAGTTAAAAGACGTAAAATATTATGTAGACCAGTAACTAGTGACCGCTTGGAACGTATGCGAGTTGGACTTTGCAATAAACTTCCATTTTTAGACACTGGCTTAGATTCAAATGTAATGTATAAGTTATTTTTTGATTCCTTTTACAATGAGTTCAACTCCATATTCAAATCTAAGGAAGTCACAATCGGAGACAGGCCAGCCTTCAGTGAATGGGCCACTGAGGATATACATAAAAGTAGACAAAAACTGTATGAACTATACTCAGAAAGACAGCTTAATAGAACAGATGAATTTCTAAATTATGTTAAAACTTATTCAAAAAAGTTTAAAGCAGACTGCTTAGCGGCCAAAAGAAAGTATATAAGTAATAAAATTATCAATAGTGTAGACAAAGTTAAATCTACTTGGAAAATAATTAACGCAGAAAGAGGCCAAGCAAAATCAAATGATAATAATTTTAAACTTAAAGTAAATGGTAACATCATTACAACAGATGCCGAAGTCGCTAACGAATTTGAACATTTTTTCTCTCGAATACCAGTAGATTTGACCAGAGGCCTAGGTTCTTCTACCCCAATAGCAGAATCCTTGTTAAAAGCAAATGTTCCTTGCTGTAATGAAATATTCAAATTCAGTAAAATTAGTATACACACTATCATAAAAACTTTTAAATCTTTAAATATTAAGAAAACGGCTGACCTCTGGGGAATTTCAGTACATTTAGTTAATTCGTTAATTGAAATGGTTGCCCCTGAATTATCAATAATATTTAATAATTGTGTTGATAGTGGTGTGTTTCCTGACTTAATGAAGTTTAGTAAAATAACTCCTCTGTTTAAATCGGGTAGCACCTCGGATCCGTCCAATTTTCGTCCTATTTCTGTACTACCCACGTTTAGTAAAATCTTTGAAAAGGTAATGCTTAATCAAATGCAAAATCATTTTAATACAAATAAACTATTCCATACTAAACAATTCGGTTTCACGCGCGGTCGGTCTACCACGGATGCTGGAATTAAATTATTAGAGTGTATATATGAGGCCTGGGAGGAGTCGTATGATGCTTATGGTGTATTCTGCGACTTATCTAAGGCCTTTGATTGCGTCCAGCATCAGACTTTAATTCAAAAGCTTGATCATTATGGGATCCAGGGGACGGCCTTGGATTTAATTAGTTCTTACCTAAGAGATAGAGTACAGAGAGTAGTTATAAATGGTAAACAGTCACATGGGTCTGCTGTAACAATGGGGGTGCCTCAGGGTTCAATTCTGGGACCTTTTCTATTTTTAGTGTACATAAATGATCTCCCTCACCTTATAAGAGACGATCACGAGGTAGTTTTGTTTGCTGATGACACATCTTTAATATTTAAAGTTGAACGTGGACAACGCGATCTTGACGAAGTAAACAATGCCCTCTCTAGGGTAGTCCACTGGTTTAACGCAAATAATTTATTGTTAAATGAAACTAAAACAAAATGTATTAGATTCACCTTGCCAAATGTTAGGCTCGTTAACACCAGTATTAGGATTAGGGATGATCAAGTAGAATTGGTCGACGAAACTGTCTTTCTGGGCATAAAGTTAGACTCCAACTTGCAGTGGGGGCCTCATATCGAGAAAGTCTCGGGCAGACTGAGCTCTGCAGCCTATGCCGTTAAAAAGATCCGACAACTGACAGACATTAGAACAGCGCGTCTTGTCTACTTTAGCTATTTCCACAGTGTCATGACATATGGCATACTATTATGGGGTAACGCTGCCGACATCGAATGTATCTTTGTGTTGCAGAAAAGGGCTGTCCGGGCTATCTATGGTATGGGGTTTCGGGAGTCATTAAGAGAAAAGTTTAAGGATATCAACATCCTTACTGTGTATTCACAGTACATATATGAAAACTTATTATATACTCATAAAAATAATAGTAAATTTATTAAAAATAGTGATATCCATAACCTAAACTTAAGAAATAAGAATAAATTGGCTGTACCTAGATTTAGGCTTAATAAAATAAGCAATTCTTTTGCGGGCAATTGTATTCGAATGTACAATACATTGCCGACAGCCGTAACAGGTTTGTCAGTTAATAAATTTAAAAAACTAATAAAACTTAAATTGTGCCAGAAAGCTTATTATAGCATTAAAGACTTTCTAGAAGACAAGGCTGCCTGGCAGTGACACGAATTGCTCCTTTCTACATTAAAAAAAAAACTGTATTAGATACTAAGATGAATTAATAGGGACCGGACTGAGTTTCTTGGGGTGTTCTTCTCAGTCTGTAGCATTTCCGAACCCCCGGTAGAGTCACAAAAATTTTGACAAACCTAAATAATTTTTTAAAAATTTCAAAGGGAATAAATTTTATTTTATTTATTTATTTATTTATTTTATTTATTTATTTTGGTTATTTTTTTTATAACCACCTAAGTTTTGTTTAGGTGGCTATAAAAAAATAACATCAAATTTACCAAGTGAGTGGTGGTAAGTTGATGGTTATAAAAAAAATGACCGGGGTTAATCCTGTAGTGTACCTACATATTTTGAGAAAGGGACATTTTCGGAAAGGACATTTCGAGAAAAGTACATTATGAGAAAGGATATTTCGAAAAAAGACATTATGAGACGAGACGGTTGATTCGTCTTGATTGTTGATTTATACTAAGAAATAAAGAAATTGATTAATATAACTCGATGTTTTTTTATTCGATATTTATCTGTCATTCTGCGATTCTGTCATTCTGAGAATCTGTCATTTTGCAAATCTGTCATTCTGCGAATCTGTCATTCTGCGAATCTGTCACTAAGCGAATCTGTCATTTTGCGACACCTGGCATTATGCGTTTCTGTCAATTCGCTAATCTGTCATTTTGCGTTTCTGACATTGTACGCCTAAACCCAAAAAAGGGTTGGTGTTTGGTGTTCGCCTCGCAAGACATGAAAAAAAGTATGATGTTGGCGAATTACCCATATAGGTATGCGTGCGGCACATTATACTAGATGCCCCACAGAAAATTTTGGTTTGGTTTCTGGTTGCTCGCGAGGTCTACTCTTCTCAGAAGTACTAGTTTTAGTAGGTATTGGTTGTTATAGCGGCTAAGAACTACATCATCCGTGAATTTTCAGCTTTCTAGCTAGGTATCATGGTTCATGAGATACAGCCTCCTGACACACAGAGAGACAGACAGATGGACAGTGAAGTCTCATGAATAGGGTCTCAATTTTACCCTTTGGGTAAATTGGCGTACCCAATTTACCCAAAGGGGGAATCCTAAAAATTACAATAAAGCACAATTTTATTTTCAAATACACGTCAATGTGCTTTGCGCACGCGCACGCGCATGTGCAAACAAAGCACGCACTCTTGACGTTACTTTCTTGTTGATGATCAACCAGTTCAAAGCACGCACTCTTGACGCTACTTTCTTGTTGATGATCAACCAGTTTACTACCTACAGTCTACACAAGCCTGACACGCACGACTGACCATCTACTACTTTCATACCTGATGGTATGAAAGTAGTAGACGGTCGGTCGTGTCGTCAGGCTTGTGTAGATAATGATCGTCTGTTTGACGCTGTAGGTCCATTCGATTTTCTACTCTGTCAACAAACAAAATCCATACTAATATTATAAAGCTGGAGTGTTTGTTTGTTTGTTTGAACGCTAGGATCTCAGGAACTACTGGTTGGATTGCGGAAATTCTTTTACAGTTTGATAGTTCATCTATTGAGGATGGCTATAGGCTATATAACATCACGCTAAGGCGAATAGGAGCGGAGCAGCAATCAAGAATGTTTCGAAAACGGGGATTATTTTTTACCGTCTGAGAGCTTCCGAAGCGTACGCTGCATAAATGGTTAAAGTTACGTAAAACTTGTGTACTACAAAATTGTTTCTCTTAAAAAGTTCTAAAAAAAAGTTCGCTACAGCATATGTCTATCTTTTAAGGTTCGCTCACAATAACCTAATTTGCCTATCTCTTAAGGTCCGCTCACAATATATTAAAACTGAAGAGTTTGTTTGTGCTAGGATCTCAGAAACTACTGGTTGCATTTCAAAAATAATTTTACAGTTTAATTGTCAATTTATTGAGGATGGTTTATGACAATATAACATCACGATAAGACGAATACTGGCGGAGCAGCCATGAATAATGTTTTGAGAACGGGGAAAATTTCTTTCTTTTCAGAGCTTCCATTGCGTACACTTCGTAAATGGTTAAAGTTACGTAAAAATGTGAAGGATAAAATTGTTCTTCTTAAAAAGTTATAAAAACAAGTCTTTAACAGCATATGCCTATCTTTTACGGTTCGCTTACAATAACCCTCTTAATAAGTTTTAAAATACGAGCAAGGCGACGACTGCAATAATCGTGGTCTGCAGTAGTAGCCAGTCAAATGAACGATAAAAACCGGGTGCGAGTCGGATCCGTACCAAAAAAGGACGGGCGGAAGTAAATGCAACGGGAAACATTATATCACTTTACATATCAATACCACGCCTTTCTCCTTCTCACTCTCATGTGACGCAACCGAAGTTGTGCGGGTCAGCTCTAATGAACATAAGCGACGGAGTAAATGCGACGGGAAACATTATATCACTAAATATTTATACCACACTTCTCTCTTTCTCACTCCCATGTGACGCAAACGAAGTTGCGCGGGTCAGCTAGTTACATTTCATTAACATACCTACTCATTTACGAAATCTATACATAGGTACCTATTTATTGTTAAAAATTACAGAGAATATATACCTAGGGTAAACCTAGGGTAATATATAAATAATATATACCTAGGGTAAAGACAGTCATTGGACAGTTAAGCAAATAAACTAGTAAAAATATTTTTATTTCGTCGGCTACTATAGTAACTTAGATAATATAGAGAAATTTTGAAACTAGATAAAATGAGCTGTCGTAAGAATAATTTAAAAATCTTATATCTTGTAAAAAGTTGCAAAATATCAGTGTTATAAAAAATATGACCAAAAACATAGGGACAAAATTTATAATTATTGGACAGTAAATAACAGTTATTGGACAGTCGGTAAATATAGGCAAATAATAGTTATATCAGTAATAAAACAACATAAAAAAGTAATAAAACAATATAAGAATATTTAAGGTTAACAAAATTGTTTTTCTAAAGCTAAAATATCCATAAAAAAATCTGTTAACTGAACAGTGAGCAAATTGTTTATCATCAAACTTTATTCTGTCTTGATAATTGGAGTTCATGAAAATTTGAAGAAATTACATCACAAAAAAATAGAAATAATAAAGAAATTAAATAAAAATCAACTAAATATTATTATTTGGACCATCTTGGTCTTAAAAAAATAATTAATTAAATAAATAAAACAAAAAATATTTTTTCTAGCAATTTCTATTATGTTTAGGTTTTGCGTTTCCCTTAACTCCCTGAGTGCTAAATTAAAATCATTTGGGTCATAATGCTTCTATTTTCCCTAAGGCGTTTTGTTTTTTGACTCCAATTTGCAAGCAAACAATTATTGGACACTATATAGCACAGTTATTGGACGCTGTCCAATCTCTGACAGGGTAGTCCGTGATGTCTGAGATTGAAAGTAATACCTATAACAAAGGGCAATGCCGAAATTAGGCCCTGATTGCCCATACTTGGCATTTAGCTGAAAAAATAAGTAATGAATTTTCATAACTTTTGACGCTATTCACGACTTGACAGAAGTTAGGATTTATTTCGTCAAAATAAAAAGTCATTCAATAAATACACCGCCATTTGCATCTGCTGGGTTGCCAGTCTTTTGTAAACTAATAGAATAGGTAGTATTTTTACAAAATACTCAGATTAAGTTTTTACTTAGATACTTTTTTCTTTTTTTTTATACCGCCAATGTGGCAGACAAGCATAACGTTTGTAACACCAGAGGTGCTACACTCGCGCTTTCAACTCTGTAAAAACCTTCTAAGACCCCTTTTGAAGATCCCCATACCGTTGACGTTTGGAAAAAGCCGAGGCAGAGAGATCATTCCACAATTCCTTATCCTATCTTACCGTGCTCGAACGCTCCGGATGGAAAGTGTGGGGATGAATCTGAGGCGGGTTACGTAAATATTTGTTTATTATATTTATTTATACTACTAAGAAATACAAGACAACCATGCACCGTGACCTGATGGAAAGATCTTGATAAGAAAACGTACCTATAGGTACACAGGATACTTATTTATGTATAGATCTAATTTTCTAAACGGTAAATAGTAAGTTTTATTGAATTTCACTGTATTATAATAATTATTATACACGTTGACGCTGAGCTTACAAAATATGCATATACTTGTTGCGACGATCGACAGTAGACATTTTGTTTGTTTAAATAGCAACACTAAATTAAACTGACTTTATAGTCAAGTGAGCGACTGACAGTCACCCAGTGTTATGTCATTGTCAAAATGGTACTGCATCATTGTACGTTTTTCTGCTTTTTTTTATCAATAATTAAATATTCAATTCTGATCATGAATACTGACTTTAGGTGAATGAATAATGTATGAAAGACAACAAATACATAATTAAATAGCTAAATGACTGCAGGAAGAGTTTCTGATAACTCTAAAGTGCTTGTGTAAGGGCACATTTATAAAAATTAAAAGTCTTGATATTTTGGAAACCCCAACTTATGTTTTAACTATTCTTTTATGAATAAATTATTTTTATTTACAAGCAATATATTGTACCCATTTTCATGATTGGGCACCCAGGGCCTAAAGTACTATGAAGACCTGGTATTGCCCTTTAATTGCTATGCAATTAAAGCTTAAAATCGATTAAATTCATATCTCTGGAAAAATTATAGTGATTGGACACTGTCCAATAATGTTTTTTTTAAGTTGTGGCATACATTCATTGGACAGATTAAAATAGTCTTAAAATATAACATTTATGAGTTAGAAGTCATTTAATCATGTAAATTGTTTAATAACTTACCGCTTCCCAAACAGTCAAAACAATAACATACACCACTGCGCCAATAACACATCAAAAACACTTGACCCAACCTTATTAAAAAAATAATTTTTCACGACGATTGTCCGTTACCATGACAGTCGCCGCGAAAAAAATATTTTGTCGCTTTCTTACTGCCAGCTGTTGTTAAACCTATGAACTAAAACAATATCGACTAATAAGAGCTTTCGTCAATAAGTATAGATGTCGATCTTTGTTTGTAGTTATCTTATTATTTGACATTCAAAAGCGACTGTCCAATAACTATTCGGTGTCCAATGACTGTCTGGTTTACCCTATTACATATCTATATATTTACATTATTACTATTTAAACTAAACCTAAATAAGGCCCCCGTGGCATTGTGCCCAAAAGACTACAAGCATTCCCCCTTTGAATAGCAATGCAATACCTTTTCGATAAGCGAGAAATGGGTCACCAGTCGACTCCACAAGGCGCTTTTTCAAATACTTGAAACATTTTTGCGCAAGGGGACGCCACGGACCTAGGGTCTCGACACCGATACAGTTTGTCTATAAAGTCGTGAAATTAAATGAGGGCGCTGCTGAATGCATGTAGCAACCCTATATAGTACGACCAAAATAATTTTGATACGAGGAGTTCGTTCCGAGTAAAAGCGACAGTTTGTGAGTGTGGATGTTTATTACTCTTACACGCTCGAACGGTTAAAGGGATCTGGCTGAAACAGGGTACTTGGTACAGGGATACATTATAATCTGGAATAACCATGGCTACTTTTTATTCCGGGAATAAGTTCTTACGGGAAGCGGGAACGAGAACAAATTCGACACGGGCGAAGTTGCGGGCATCAGCTAGTGAGTTAATAAATAAAACACATTACACATTTTTAATTTTGTTTCTGTTTTATTGAATCAGATCCAGAATAAAGTTATTGAACCAGATCCAGAAGCCCCGGTCTAATTGCGTCTTACAACCCACCAGCAGGTGCCTAGCAGTCCCAATTGCTTGGCCACAAACATGTAATTACATGTTTTATCTGTAACTTTCCCCCATCTGACAAGGATTTTTTTGGCGCAGTGCTCAAATATTAAAATCGTCTATTTCTTTCTTTGCCGACCTTTTCTGTGTTTCCCAGGAGTTTCAAACTTTCCTTCATTATTAAAACCTTCGTTAACTATTCGCCTAACTGTACTCTCTGATTTTCCTGAAAAGAGTAAAAAAAGAAAATTAATTACCTAATGGAAACAAACTATTGACATGAAGCAATTAATCTATATATATAAAAGCAAGAACTGACTGACTGACGATCAACGCACAGCCTAAACCGCTGGGTCTAGAACCATGAAATTTTGCACAAATGCTCCTTATGTGACGTAGGCGAGCAATAAGAAGGGATTTTTGAAAATTCAGCTCCTAAGGGGGTGAACAAGGGTTGCAAAGTTTGTATGGGACAACGTGATTCCTTAGTCCGATCTTCTTCAAATTTGGCATGAAACATCTTTAACTGAATTAATGGGAGACGTGTTTTGTATTTTATTGAAATGTATCTTTTAACATGGTTAAAATGGGGTTGAAAAATATTTTAAGGGTGATTTGCCTCACAGTTCATATTAATACTCCGTAGTCGGTACTTTTTTTAATTTTTTTTTTGACACATTGTCTTGTTTGACAGCTCAATTCGATTTAAAAAAGATGGTCGCAATTTTTGATAAATGTTAAAAAAATCTAATAATAATTTTATTAAAACTGCATATTTTATTGATTTTTGCCCTTCAATATGCGGAATTGCCTTCATATTTTGTGTGTCAAAAATATATTTGTGAGAATGAAAACCTGTACATGGCTGGCTAGGAATCATGAAAAAACAGTTCTAGGTAAGGTGTACACGGTTTATTCGAATAATACAGAGTATTTATTACCTACTATCTTCGCTTACTTTCTTATTATACACACTTATACAGGGATAATACAAACGATCAGAGGCGTTATAGATGAACATTTAGCAGATGAAATCTACAGTAAATGTCTGGTCACAATAGGAGAAATTGTATTAGTATACGGGTTGCCTCAGCCTCAAAAGTCTGAAGACCTACACAATCCAGAAATACGAGAAAGAAAGAAGTTAAGATATTAATTCCTTTGCAAAAGCAGAGAATGCAGAGAAAACTCTCTAAACCAATTAACAAAGACATTAGGTATCAATTTTACACAAATATAGATTTACTTCGCTCAAAGTAAATACGTATTTTGATTTATTTAGTCAGAATTATATCTATATGTAGGTACATATAAAAACAGTACTGTAAAGTGCCAGCGGGCGGCCACACCTGCAGAAGACTACAGACGACGGCAGATGGAACAACCGAGTTCTAAAGAGGGCGTCGCGACTTGGTCTACCCGGCAGATGGGCCGAGGACTTAGAAGAGGTATCTCAGGAATTGTGATAGGTAGCTAGAGAGCTGAAATTTAAGATGATATATTTCTGTAGCCACTATGACAACAAAATTAAATACTAACGTCAGAAAAAGGGGGGGATTAAGGGGGGCTCCCATCCAACAAACGTGATGTTTTGCTGTTTTTTTTGGTACAGAACCCTCTGTGCGGGATTCTGCTTCGCACTTAAGATGGCAGACAAGCTTACGGTCCACCTAATGGTTGGTTTCTGTAGCGGACTAATTCGCGTAATGAACGTTTGCAACGCCAGTGGCGCACTGCATGTCGACCCATATTTCCCTTGGCACTACCACTAGAGTCACGGGAAAGTAAAATATCCCGTAACCCTACTGATAGTGCTAAGGGTAGGTAAATTGTACCTACCTACTTTTACCTTGACACTACCCTTTGCCAGCAGTAGTAGTAGTATAGTAGTTTTAGTAGTGTCCGTATGAATTAAGGAGCCACCTCACCTTTTTCGAGACTATGTAGGTATGTATCTATGTAAGTATATCCATTTCTTTGTCACGTCCTACAGCCTAAACGACTTGACGGATTTTGACATGCAAGGTGTCATTTGATTCGTCGTGTTTGTGTGAGTGACCCCAGGTACATAAATATTTCTAAAAAATCTAAATAGGAGACTTTTGGCGCTAAATGTAAACCTTGAAAATTTTTCTTGGACGCTCTACAGCCTGAACGGCTTGATTTTGAATTACAAGGTGTCATTCGATTCGTCGTGACTGTGTAAGTTACACCAGAAATCAAAAAACTACTGAACCGATTTTGATGCGGTATTATTTGTTTATAAGGTCTTGGTCAGACTTCAAATTTTACATTTATTTGATTGCAATCAGTGCTGTAGCACCGGAAATATGGCCGAAAATATAATTATTAAGTTTACTTCCGTATTTAGTAGACAAGCATAAAAGACCTAGGCCATTTTTTTAGGAATATGTAGGCCAATAGATAAAAAGTTATTCATTATGTCAGAGTGGCTCTGCTACAGATACAGATATCGCATCATCACATCTGGATTAAGGAGTTTCTTGAATCTCCTAACGAAGCTGATATATTTTAATGTATTTTTTTTTGTATCATTTTGTAGGCATTACGTAGGGTAACTACTAACGATCTCCGTTCTATCCTACTGGAATTCAAGAAGTTACGAAGAGTTTAATTTGGCTCCTCAATCTTCGAATTAGGTTCAAAATTACAATACCCATTTTAATGAAAATCCAATTTGTGATAACTAATTCAATATGTGCCAAAATAATACAACGGGAATACACGCGATAAGAATAGAAGCGACGGTGAACCTTTATATTTCTGTCTCTTACGCAAACGAAGTTGCGCGGGTCAGCTAGTTCAAAATAAAAAATTGGTAGAAAACCAGATTGAACTGAGTATCAAAAATGTAGGTCGTACTATAAAATAACCTACTAACAATGTTATTCTAACCACTGACTTACATTACACTGGTATACAAAATTTAACTTTTTTTTGTTTTATGAAGTTTCCAATCTGTTTCTCACTAATTTGACGTCGCTGATTTCAAATCTAGCCTTAGTTTCTTTCTAGCAGCTCTAGTTTTTGTGATACAGGTACTTCTTAAAATATTGTTACTCGGCTTACTTGAATGAATTTTTTGTTCAAAAAATTACAAAATTTTATAAATAAACTGGTATGTTTACATTAAGAAGAACTTGTTTAAATGATCCGAATAGTTTTTGTGCTGTTTGTGGTGACTATATGTTTAGAGAACGGCGTTTAAGTGCGCTAATTCTATAAAAAAGGCCGATTTGGACTACTTTGAGAAGCCATTGCCATTGCAAGTGTTTAGTAAGCCTTGGCTCCCAAATTTTGTATGTGGTAGTTGCGTAACATCATTGCGTTTATGGGCAAATAAAATTAAATGGTAATTAAAGTTCAATAGTCCTATCATTTGGCGTGAACCGACTAATCATCACGATAGATGTTTTTTTTGGGTTGTACATATTACTGGAATAAAACGCAAAAATTAATCCAAATTGACTAATCTAATTTAAAATCGGCCATTAGACCCATCCTAAATACCAGTGAAGAACCTGTGACTGATACGCAACCTACTTCAAATATTACTCCACAAGTTCTTTCAGAGAATGATGATGGGACAGCGACTTTTCTTTCCCGAGCACAGAAAAAATTAAAGCTGATATTTTTGACTGTCCTCAAATCAGGGAACTAATACAGCACCAATATTTTACTGATTGTTTGACAGATATGGAGAAATCTGCACGGATTTAATTTATTTGGGTTGTGCAAAATTTTTTAGGAAACACGAAGTGTCCAGGCTACATTCAACACATTGAGCAGCTCATGTGGCACTTCCAGAGACTAAAATGTAACATGAACATCAAGATGCACTTCCTCTTCAGCCATTTAGACCGTATTCCAGAAAATTTAGGCAACTTAAGCGAAAAGCAAGGAGAACGCTTAAATCAGGATATTCGCACTGTGGAAGAGCGATACTGTAACGTTGTGCAACAACGTGTGCATAAATCCATACTAATATTATAAAGAGGAAAGATTTGTTTTTTTGTTTGTTTGTTTGTTTGTTTGTTTGTAACGAATAGGCTCCGTAACTACTGGACCGATTTGAAAAATTCTTTCACTGTTGGGAAGCTACACTCTTTGTGGTGAACATAGGCTATATTTTATTCCCGTATTCCCACGGGAACGGGAACTACGCGGGTGAAACCGCGTGACGTCCGCTAGTTAATTAACATTAGATGATTAAAATTGAAATTTAGATCAATATATGAAAGCGCCATCTGCCAACAACTAGTCTCATCAACACAGCACTGACGTAAACAAGTGACGTCAGACGTAGGGACCCGACTTGCCGCCAGAGGCGCTGTCCAAAGATATAAATAGCACCGCGCGCGAAGTTCAACAAACCATTTTTCATAAAATTAAATTATACTCGTCGCGAAGGTGTCTGTGTATCAGTTAATATATTTAATCGAAATAAAATATAAGTTATAGGGAGCGAAATTCTCCCTAAGTAAACAGTTGTTTAGCTGCAAGCATCAAGTACCCCATCATTGGGTGAGTTAAATTATTCATAATGTATTCTAGATTTTAAAACAGTGAAAATTAACGGCTGTTGGTCAACCCTGTTATAGGGGGGTAGTTACAGGGGTGTGAAAAAATGTCTCTGTAAGATTAGTAATGTAAGCAAACATTGTAAGACGCCCGACTCCTGAAATGGTTAACGGGGGTCGGCTGTCTTTGGGGAATAAGCGGGAAAAAGGGTTCCAGCTAACCCTTCATCTGGAACATTCCAGGGTCCACCCTTCGGGTTCCACGAAGGAACATTCACCCTACGGGCTACAAGCAATCATCCACCCCACGGGTTTGAAGAAACAGGCTACCCTTCGAGTTCTACTAGAACCTTCCACCCTACGGGATCATCAATTATTTTGTGTATTTTTATTAATTTTAGACAGATTTCGGCTAAAACAAGAACAAGGCCAAATTTGAAATTTTTATCAACACTGAATTGTAATTTTTCCAAATTTTAACGGTCCCCAATTTATTTTTCACACCCTCAGGTATTTATTTTATGGTGAAAATTTTTTTTAAGAAATTTGAAGTAAAAGTTTTTCAATGTTAAACATTACATTTGTTAAAGTTCTGAAGTAAAACTTCTAATCTGAAACGCTTACATTAATTTTCGTAAGTGAGTTGTATAGCATATATTCTTCGTAAAAAGTAGTCAAAGGATATCACCACCACAATTTTTATTTTTTTTACGGCGTCAAACCGCCTCAATTTGTGTTTTATTTTGTTTGATTTCCTATATGTGATTTACAGTGAGACCAACAGCCGATAATCACACTTCTGGGTAACAATCCCTATTGAAATTTCACTTTAGTAAAACGGTAGAACAAATATTTTACGAATTTCACTTCACGTAAATAATAAAAGATTTATAATTGTTTCACTTTTCGAATTACGTTGAATTCTGACACACTGAAATAAAACTGTAAGAAAAAAACATTCCAAACGTAGATCACGCAGTGAAAACATTCTTGCCAAAAACAATTTTAAACTAATAACTTTGATTCGTGTTCTGAATAAACAACGGCAGATTTTGCTTTCATAACGTTTACGAGTAAGTTGATTTACTAGCTCGATAGTAGCGGAATTTTTTTTTCCATATAAACTGTGGGTGGAAGTGAATAAAATACACTCCGGACACCAACAGTCTGATACAAAATATTTCCAGAATCGTCCAAGTACGAATCGTTTTTTTAAACAATTCGAAATATTCAAGGGTTCCGTAGTGGTAAGGAACAATTTACATAAAAAGTTAGTTACTACTATATAGTTTATTTCAAGAACCGTCCAAGTGCGAATCGTCTTTGACACAGTTCGTAATATTTAAGGGTTCCGTAGTAGTAAGGAACTATTTAAAAAAAAAAATTAGTTGGAACGAGTCAATATACGATTAATTCTTGGCACGTTCGTGGGAATTGTTACATTTAAATAAAAACAAAATTAAGGTCAAAACTAGCATCAATACATTAAAACTGTCAAAAATTTAGCTAACTTCATCAACCCATCATCATACACCTCACTTTCACTACTTACTGCTTCGGAGTAGATTACATTTAAACACAGACAGACAGACAGACAATTAATATCTAGAAGGGTCCAATTTGTTATTTGAGTGAAGGAACCCTAAAAGGTAATATTTCCAAACTTAAGTATTTCCTAAAGCAAATACTAAGTTTTATAAAGGTTCAATTTATAATTCGGTTCAACGAACCCTAAAAAGAACAAATTTATTTTTCGTTATTCCGCGGGTGGGTCGAAAAATATTCACATTCCTTAATGTTACAAAGACGAATGCAGATAACGGTAAAGGCCGTAACACACTGCATCAAGATGCATTTGCGAATAGCGTATCTAGTACATCAGTACAGTTACACAATAGTGTTTTTGATATAATCAAATTTTTGGAAAATATAAGGGTGTTAGCACACCGTCATATAATTGTAATACTGAGGTGGCACATTAGGTACCACATTTCGGGTCATGTTACACGCATAACAAGTAGGTAGTATATAGTCATCACACATGCATCATAATTATCTTCATACACAATTCCCAACACATAACAAGCAGTTTTTTTTTGTTGTTTAGTTACATAGTGACACTTGCATTTCATGGTGTGTGACTCCCGAAGGCGGAAGGAGGGGGCAGACTAGCTACAGGCGAGTCACATTCGTAGATTATAGAAGGTGACTCAAATGTCCTAAGTTTTGTTTCCCGACGAAAGCTGACGGGTTAATATAGCATGGAATGTAGTGTAACACTGGCCTTAGATGCAACGATAAAAAACACGTTTACATCAACATTATTACGTCAACATCTTACGCGCTAGCAAAACAAAACCTACACAAGGGTGATTTCATACGTACATACATACATATTATTCATTTAAGCACGCACATACATTTTATACTACTATGGTGGCACACAAGGGTCCCATTTTTTTATATAATTGGCATAATGGCCAAAGATGCATTTATCTTCGTCATTCATTAGGGTTGACATAATAGTCATAGTCAACATTCTACCACTAAGGTTGCGAATAAGCACTTAGTTTCTGTTATTACCGCTAAGGTTGCGAATAAGCACTTAGTTTTTTTTATGTTATCTTGTTAAAGGGCTAAATAGCCTAGTAATTAGTTAGGGACACTACACACTACATACGACTTACAGATAACTACATATAACACGTGACAAACACATGCCGTGTTCGTCATGGGGACATAGGGGTTAATTAGCATCACGAAGGATTCGGCAAGTAATTTATTTTCTATCACTTTTCTGTTTCTTGGTTTAGTTGGGAGTTTTCTGTTAGTTGGAAGCATGGGTCTATCCCTAACAGAGTTCGTCGGTTACTGTTAGTTGGCAGCATGGTCTTGCCCTAACAGATTTATGTTGTAGGTTGTTACTGTTACGAGGAAGCATGAGGCTTACCCGAACAGAATTATGGTGGACTGTTATTTGGCAGCATTTGTCTTGCCCTAACAGTTTTAGGTGTAGATCACCTTTATGTTACGTTTATTTTCGTCATATGGCTACTCCTACCAGTCGGAAGCTAGAGACTTGCCCTGGGGGATAGTCCATCCTATGAGTCGGAAGTGTTACACGAGCCCTAGTAGGATGTTCTTCTCTGGGACGGTTGTATAAATCCCAGCCTTCAGCAAAAAGCCTTATTATACACACCCCACTTTCAGGCGGTGCGTATTACCTGAACCTTCAACCCAAAGCCTCAAATACGTCTTTTCTCTTTCTGTCCCATAAAGTTCTTCAGAATCACCTAAATACATCCTGCGAGTTGGTTTCATTAAGGTTAAGGCCGACTCTTCGCTATACCCAGCATCACCTCATTCACACAGCACACTAACATACACACACACATAGACGAGTAGTAGGTCTTAGGTTAGGGGCGTTCAAGGACGAACGCAGCATTTGACGTGTTAAGGTACGTCAAACGCTCAACGGAGCGGGGGAGTATGTAACGTTGTGCAACAACGTGTGCATAAATTAATTAATATTAGATGATTAAAATTGAAATTTAGATCAATATATGAAAGCGCCATCTGCCGACAACTAGTCTCATCAACACAGCACTGACGTAAACAAGTGACGTCAGACGTAGGGACCCGACTTGCCGCCAGAGGCGCTGTCCAAAGATATAAATAGGACCGCGCGCGAAGTTCAACAAACCATTTTTCATAAAATTAAATTATACTCGTCGCGAAGGTGTCTGTGTATCAGTTAATATATTTAATCGAAATAAAATATAAGTTATAGGGAGCGAAATTCTCCCTAAGTAAACAGTTGTTTAGCTGCAAGCATCAAGTACCCCATCATTGGGTGAGTTAAATTATTTATAATGTATTCTAGATTTTAAAACAGTGAAAATTAACGGATGTTGGTCAACCCTGTTATAGGGGGGTAGTTACAGGGGTGTGAAAAAATGTCTCTGTAAGATTAGTAATGTAAGCAAACATTGTAAGACGCCCGACTCCTGAAATGGTTAACGGGGGTCGGCTGTCTTTGGGGAATAAGCGGGAAAAAGGGTTCCAGCTAACCCTTCATCTGGAACATTCCAGGGTCCACCCTTCGGGTTCCACGAAGGAACATTCACCCTACGGGCTACAAGCAATCATCCACCCCACGGGTTTGAAGAAACAGGCTACCCTTCGAGTTCTACGAGAACCTTCCACCCTACGTGATCCGGAAATCCACCCTACGGGTTGAGAACACCGTGCCAGCCGAAGTTGTGGACGGCACGGCTACGTCGCTGACGGCGTCAATCCAAGAAGGCCAACCCAAGATAAGTCGAACCCTGCGAAATCCTTCGGGAATCGCTAAAGCCCTTGCTGCCTGAAAGTACCACAACCACGACCCCGAGTTTCTTAATTAATAATAAACCATCGCTTTAAATTGCAATTCTTATCGTATTATTTCTCTCTTCTCCTCTTTCTGAAAGCCCTTAGCTTTTCAATACCAGGGTCGTTGAAATGCAAATATGATGGCTGATTAATGCTGGAGCATTCAAAATAAGACTGATGTTTCCACTCAGGCAAGAAAAGCACACATAACAAAGTTTTTTTCATGTTAAATAAGAGCAAAATATTTTTTAAATCCAAAAATGTGGTATTTTTGGCTAAAAATGTAATAAGTTTATATTTCCAAAACTAGAGCTGCTAGAGAAAAACTGACTACAGATTTGGAATCAGCGTGGCAAAATCATACAATATCAGGTAAGAAACTTCATAAAACAAAACTACTGTTTCCCAGTGTTATAGGTAGATTGTAAGTTTAAGATTCTAACCTAAAAATATGCAACGTAAACAATGCCTTTTGTTGTCTTCAAATCGTAAATTCAGTAAATTTGTAACTTCAGACAGATTCAAAACAAACACGATTACATACCAAAGAGTATAGTAATATATATAGGAGTTACATACCCACCAAAGATGCTGTTCGCTTATAAACATCCTCAAAATCCCACAACAATTGTCCAGCTTGGCACTCCGCGAAACATCACTGGAAAACTTTAAAAATCACTTCCTGCGCACCACTCCGATTTTCTTTACTCATTTCTCAAACCTTTATGCGTAGTTTGGTTTCAATTTGTTGCAGTTTAATCCAAACATTAAAGTTACGTGAGAGAGTAAACGAAATTCGACGATAGCATTGACAACTGACGTACTTATGTGTCGTGTTGCCAGTGTTGCCACACACATAACTATTTTTAGTTCCTCAAACATTCATTTCACGACTATATAGACAAACTGTACGCGACGACGCGTCTACGGCCGCGACGCGACTGGACAAAAACGATACGATTTAACAAATCTACCTACTACTATTTAATAATTCTACGGTATGCCGGCAAATATTGATTGATCGTCCATCGTCCATCAATTGTCATTATTTTGTTTGTCATTGTCATGTCAAATGAAATCTGAAAACTGATGTGTAAGTTCTCGGTAAAGGCAGAACGGTGAATAAAGCAATAAATAAAGGGACATCGTAAAAAACTATTGAATAATCATATCTGACTACACATAAGTCGCTAAATAAAGACTACAAACAATAAGGTAGATTTAGGTGAGTAGTACCGGTATTAAAATATCTTTTCATATTTTGGCGGGTAGAATTATTTGTAGCTGCGCTTTTAATAGTTGCACCAAAAATCAATAATCGTTAAGCACATCATAAAAGAAGCGTAAGTTTACAGCGTATTCTGTTATATCTATAAATTTAGTATAGTTTTTAACTATTTGTATTATGTACTTACTTACCTGCAAAAGCGATTTTTTTCACCCATGATTTTTAAAACATTTCTTGTTTTATCGAAATTTCCAATTTTTTTTTCAGTGGTTATCTTAATACAGTTGTAATTCCTTCAGATTGTGCTTAAATTTATCTAGACAATATATTTTAAAAGTAGAATTGGATGTTTTGCATTCCACCAGCTGGCTGGTAAAAAGCTGACTATAACTTTTTTTACATATCTTAACGCCTTTGTTACCGAGGGTTTGAGCATAGCTGAAGTCACTGTGTAATATAAGCAAGCCTAATGCATACTGTCACTTAGATTTCAAACTCTATATCCGGCTGCATTTGATGTCGTCTTCGTTTGGACCGTGCCTGTACACCTGGCAAAGATTAGGATAAGGGATCAATCGCTGTGCGAGTGTGTTTTGGAGGATGGTGATGCAGAACATATTTTCTTTTGGAATCGGATATACCTACTTATTCAATGCCCAATCTTTAACATGATCACCCGATGGCATTTTTCATACTACTCAGAAAATATTTGTTTTAAAGTCACCTTGGGACCACGATACGTAGGTAGGAGGGACCTATAGAAATGTTGGGGAACAAAAATGTACCGAAACCTTTAATCCCTATTTAATATTATAAATTTTTCTGTCTGTTATGCTTTCACGCCTAAACTGCTGAAGCGATAGAGATGAAATTTCGTATAGAGATGGTTCAAGGCCCTGGGAAGGACACAGAGTACTTTTTAAACGAAGCCAGCTAGTTATTAATAAAATAGTGCAGCGCAAAATCCTGTCCTTTAATACATTATCTCTCAGACAAATAGCTAAACATACATGCGACTCAACCAAGTTTTCTTCACTACTAAATATTTTTACATCATCATGAAACCCATTTTCACTGTAAATTTGAAATGTGAATTTGAAAAATTTATTTTACCTTCCCGCAGAGATCAAAACTAGTCATGGCCGAAATCAACCCCAATCAATTGATCACATGTCCGTACAACATGGCACACCAAGTGGAGCACTACAGGATGCACATCCACCTGCAGAAGTGTCGAAAGCAGTACCCTAACTGTGGCAAGCTGACTTGTCCGTTTGATGCCACTCACATTGTCAACGATGTTGAGTTGGATGTAAGTAGATATTTCTTTTTTATATTAAACACACATATATTCACGCCTTTATCCCCAAAGGGGTAGGCAGAGGCATGTCATATGCCCACATTTCACCCTTTTTAGAATTTGTCCCATGTAATTGTAATAGGTGGTGAGTCTATTGCCGTGTTGAAATGGACAAGCGCAGGTCGACGCAACCTGCTGTTGAAAATTTTCAAGCCACCCATAAGGCCTTCAACTTGGCTTAACGATTGTCATTTTACTGACAACCAGGTTACATCCACTTAAGCAGAGCCGCAGACATCAGCTAGTTAAAATAAAATTTAGATGAAAAAGTAAGCATACAAAATTGCTTCAAGAAATAGTAGAGCAAAGTTCATTTAACCTTCTATCATTTTAGCCCCTCTCTATCATTTTAGCCCCTCTCTATAAAATAGATTGCAGAGGGGCTTATGGCGAGACTTGTGTCTATAGTCTGTAACTCTGTTGCATTATATTACGTCACTAGGTCACGTGGATCATCTGTTCAAAGTTTGGAATAAAACCAAAATGTCAACGTCAATCGGATTGAACTTTCACTTTCATAATAAACGTTAGAGGGGCAGTCGGGTGAGACCGTCTCACGGCTTCTTTTTATTCGAGAGTGTGATTTTTCTAGCCTTTAAGCTAGTTTCACTGCGATCATTACTGATCTACCATACAAATATATTAATCATACTGTTTTGTTTTTCATAATACCTTATAATGCTCGAATCCGACTCGCCCTTGACCGTTTTTAGGATTTCGTATCCAAAGGGTTAAAACGGGACCCTGTTCATGAGACTTCGCTGTCCGTCTGTATGTCTGTCTGTCCATCATGAGGCTGTATCTCAGGAACCGTGATAGCTAGAAAGCTGAAATTTTCACAGATAATGAATTTCTGTTGCGGCTATCATAACAAATACTAAAATCAGAAAATGCAACAAACGTGATTATTTGCTGATTTTTTTGGTACGGAACCCTCTGTGCATGAATCCGGCCTGCATTTGACCGTTTTAGCCCCTCTCTATGAAATAGATTGCAGAGGGGCTTATGGCGAGACTTTTGTCTGTAGTCTGTGACTCTGTTGCATTTAATTACGTCACTAGGTCACGTGGATCAGCTGTTTAAAGTTTCAACTTCAACTTTTGGTTTCTGGCATTTGTGGAGGGGTTATCTGTTCAAAGTTTGAAATAAAACAAAAATGACAACGTCAATCGGATTGAACTTGCACTTTCACAATAAACATTGAGAGGGGCAGTTGGGTGAGACCGTCTCACGGCTTCTTATTTAAATATATTATTGTAACTAAATCGTTCCTTACAGTACCACGTATCAAACTGCCCGAAACGTCACATGCTGGACGGTCAACGGTATGTTATGGATGACGACTACCGGCCTGTAGTTGCTGTGCAGTCCAATGCGTCAAGCAGTGTGGATCCTAATGAACAGCTTTGGGAGGAGGTGAGTTTTTGAAATTTTGTTTTTTTTTTATAACGCCCATAGGCGTCGGTGGCCAACCACCATAGACGTTTGCAACACTAAAAAGAAAGAAAGAATCGAACGATTTTTTTATACCACTAAGGTGGCAGACAAGGCTACGGCCCACTGGATGTACTAGTGGTCACCGCAGCCTATGGACGTTTGCAACACCGGAGGCACACTAGCGCTGCCGACCCTGTAAAAACCTTTCAAGACCCCTAAAGAACCCCGCACTGTAGGCGTTTGGGGAATCTGAAGCAGGTAGGTTATTCTACAATCTAAGCGTGCGCGGGAGAAAGCCCCTATCGGATATAACCATGCTCAAAGTAACAATGTTTATTCCGTAGCCTTTACATGAACATAAAAATAAAATGGTAAAGTAATACCCCTAGTATCAGAAGTCCGATTAAATAGTCCGATGATCGAACTACTGAAACCTTTTTGACTCAGTAGTCCGATGATGCAGATGATTATAAATCATCGGACTACTGAGTCTTTTGGTCCGATTCGACATTCCGGAATACGAAATGGATGCAGTAGTATTCACATTTGTTTTCCATATTTATTTTTTCCAACATGCTTATTTTGACATTCGACATTCCGAAATAAGAAATGGATGCAGTAGTATTAACATTTGTTTTGTATTTTTTTTAACATGCAATTTTTTTTTATAAAATTGCTTAATATTTAGCATGTGGGAAAAAATTAATTTGCAAAACGAATGTTATACTACTGCATCCATTTCTTATTTCGTAATGTCGAATCGGACTTAAAGACTCAGTAGTCCGATGATTTATAATCATCTGCATCATCGGACTACTGAGCCGGAAAAGTCTCAGTAGTTCGATCATCGGTCTATTTAATCGGACTACTGATACTAGGGGAAGTAATATGCACTAGAGGTGCTACACACGCGCTGCCGACCCGGGCGCAAATTGTGATGACCATTGTTGAAAATTTTTAACCTGCCCATAAGGCCTTCAACTTGTGCTGTCATGATACTGACAATAGTTAACCAATGGTTTAACATGCCTTCCGAAGCATGGAACGTTCGCAAATATTTTTTTAAGATAAAATAAACAAGCAAAGGTCATGTGGTGGTCACCTATCCAAAGACCAGCCATAGTAAAAGTTGCTTACTGAAGTGAACGCTTACAGTACACTGAGTCCATGGGGCCACGAGCGCTTCCTTACTTTTAATATACTAGAGGACGCCACGCGGTTTCACTCACGTAGTTCCCGTTCCCGTGGGAATACGGTAATAAAATATAGCCTATGTTCACCGCAAAGAGTGTAGCTTCCCAATAGTGAAAGAATTTTTCAAATAGGTCCAGTAGTTCCGGAGCCTATTCGATGCAAACAAAGAAACAATCAAATCTTTCCTCTTTATAATGTTAGTTTAGAAATGCAAAGTTTGTGAGTTCATACTCTCATGTTTGTTACTCTTTTGCACACTAACGGCTGAAAATATTTATCCAAAATCAAACTCATCCTTTTTTACAGGACAACACACAGTCCTACAAACCGGATCCTACAAAGAAAGGGTCGCACATGATAGTCAAAGTTAAAGGGGCTACGCCGTCTGAACGTCGACAGGCGAGGATGGAGGGCGTCAAGAATTATCGCCCCCAAGACCAATAAATACATACGTATTTATGACAGTTTAAACACACATTCAGACGCGTGGTCAATTTTTACAGGGTTGTTTTTTAACTGAATAGTTATTTTGCGGGATACAGTAAAAATAATGCAACGGCTTTTGTTAGCTTTCGAATAATTTTCAAAAAAAATATGTTATAATTTTTGAGGTAATTTGGAATTGTTTTTGTGTTTGATTCTTTTAGCTTGGTCCCATTTGACTTTCAAAGTAAACAGAGTACCTTAGTATTTTTACTGGGTCCCGAATAGGTACTGTTAAACACCATTACTGTAAAAAGAAACTGATCCGATAAAAAAACGGATTGCCGTGTGTATGCGCTTATGCTACCTAATATCTGTGTTGATATTATGATTGTTTGTTTAAACCTAAAAACATTGACGACGTCTATAGACGGTTATATAATAGAAAACTAGATTTTGTGTGTACGTTATTGTACGCCTACACGTTCGTGACGAATCAAGACTTTATATTAAAATATCGTGATCCGTCCCAATTTCCTGTTCCGAATATTTCCCGATTACCGATCCCCATTTCCCAATTACTAATTTTTAAGTCCAATTTTCCGTATCCAAAATACGAGTTTCTACGCCACGCCAAGAATCAGTTTACCCCACGGCTATAGATGTTTTACATCAAATGAAATATTTCTCGATTCTACTGATAGTACGTCATTGGACGTCATCACGCAGGTTAATGACGTCTCCAGACGTTGTCGCCTATTAAAAATCAGTTATCGTAATTCTGGGGGCTAGTCGAACAAACTAAAGATTAATAGAAATCGATCTAACCGTTCTTTACTTATAATTGGTGTAATTAAACTGAGTACTTTTTATATAATAACTACCTTGGTGGCGTAGCAGTAATGCGAGTGCCGTGCTGAGGTCCCGGGTTCAAATCCCGGGTTGAAACAAATATTTGTGTGAACCACAAATGTTTGTTTCAGAGTTTGGGTGTTTTCTATGTGTGATATGTAGGTATGTGTTTAGTATGTATGTTTATCAGTGTTATCTAGATACCATAGCACAAGCTTATATGAACTTAATTTGGCCTAGATTTGTTTAACAGTGTTTCAAAAATAAGATGTTTAGAAATATAATGTGTGTTTATCAATGTTGTTTAGATACCATAGCACATGCTTATATAAACTTATTTGGCCTAGACATGTGTAGCAATTTTTGAAAAGTATATAAATGTTTAGAAATATGTATTTTTCAGTGTTGTCAGAATACCATAGAACAAGCTTATATTGACTTAATTCGGCCTAGATTTGTGTGAGATCGTTTCAAAAGCATATAAATATATCTATTTATAGTATTATTCACATCAATAACCTACATATTATGGGGTTTTTCAAAAAGGGTCTTAGGTTTTTGCGGGGTCGGCAGCCAACCACTTTCCATCAGGTAGTCCGTATGCTTGTCTGCCACCTTAGTATAAAATATTACCCTGAAAGAATTGATAAAATATTATAATACCCTACTCGTAAGGACGCGTTCCCACTATGTAGTTTCGGATGGATATCGTCACACGATAAAAGTCGATGTAAACGAGCAAAGTTTTAGATGTATACGCGAAAAGATCCGGAATCCATAGTAGAAGTCGTGTGAGTTTAAAAAAAATCTTATTAACACATAAAAATATTGTCTAAAGACAAAGCTCGTTACTATTCGGACTAATGCCCGCTTTCCACTGCGAGCGAGTCGGACCCATTACGGACTCCGCTATACTCGTAACGACGATTTTCATAAATGTCTTTCCACCAAAGCGGACATGACATGTATGAAAATCATCGTTACGAGTATAGCGCAGTCCGTAATGGGTCCGACTCGCTCGCAGTGGAAAGCGGGCATAAGCGTTTTAGACAAACGCGTGAAATGAGCTCTTACCGCCTGCACCCTAGTACGGTACTCAAGAATGCAAACCGCTCGTGTATCCGTTTTCGTAATATTAGTTCAGGACAAAAATCCCTATCGATCATAGAGATTTTTCGTCCTTTTTGACAGTCGTCCTCTATTTCAGAATATAAAAACGACTAGTACTGCTCGTTCGCTCTAACTTTGCCGTTCGGCTCCATACTAAAGTCGATTTTTTGATTAGACGAAGTAAATTGACAGCAACTAATGTCACTTCTTCATATAATGTTGCGTATTTTCTATGACGAAGTGACATTAGCTACTGTTAATTTACTTCGTCTTATTAACAATTCGGGTATACGCCTCTACGCCAGCGGCAAAGTTAGAGCGAACGGGTAGTAGTATAAGAGACCGAACACCTGTCTCAAAACCGAACGTCGAACTAGTAAATCTATTCTCCACCTTGACGTGGGCGGAATCGTTTGTAAACAAGACGGGGCCTTTCATATAAGAATAGAGTAGCATCATCGACTAGTGACGATTTTTATCGATAAATATACTAAACGACATGGTCGGACGCAGCCTAACCAAATGTGATATTCCTAGTTTGATATTGATATTAATCCCTGTGATATTACTTGATCTTATCCAATTGTGACATACCGCCTATAGGCGTTCACGTTGTAATTAGATAGTCAAAATTATTTTAAATCTGTAATGGTAAGTCGAGTACCTAACTACTGTAGTGGTTAATTTTCATTCAAAGCTGAAAGGGCTTCGATCAACAATATACTAGACATCGACGCAAAAAATACGTTGTGTTATAAGGCGTCTCACTTTTGATTGGGATCGCTTCTCACCAGAAATAAAACGTCAATAATACTGATATATCAGCGATATGGTATTTTATGCTTTATTGTATGTGAAGTTAGGTATATTTTACGTTGCAATTTCATACAGTTTTAACCTATTTTAACTACATATTAACATAGGGCAGTATTTCACTTTGATTTTGTTGTCTAAAAAAATCTAGACCCCAAAGTGTATACTTTACGAACTACGACCTAATAAGCGTATTTTACGTTTATATTTTTATCTTTTAAACCCTACAATTTCTTCTAAATCTGTTTTTTAAACAAATATAAACAAATTCAAAACAACGTATGTAAAAATCTACAGCTCTCTATATAAGCGCTTTATATGAAAACTAGCTAATGGCCAAACGTTCGCGTAGCGGAAACTTGAATTTCTCCGAAGTTTATGCATACACTAATTTTATTCATACATACACAATTACACACAAATACACACTAATTGTTGGACATATTTTTTTTCTTATAAGTGCATGGATTTAAAAAAAGTTTCGCCAGGACAACGTTCGCCCAGCGGAATCAGTTTTTGGCGAATTTCTCCACAATGGCTGCATACACAATTTTCTTTTTACCATACACAATTACACGACGTCAAATATATACTAAATATCTGCATAATTAAAATCTTTAAATTCAACAACATTCCGCTGCGCGAACGCACACGATTTTGTTACATATAAAAACAACACAGGTTTTCACGTTCGGGACCCGCTATCTAGGTACTGTTGATCGAAGATATAGGGCAATCAAGATTTTTGTATGAAACGTGGCATAGCTACTGTAAAAACCAATTTAATATGGCTCGCCAATTTGACTCTAGTTAAATCATTAAGTAGAGATAATTTTGAAAATCAATTAGTTGACTGAATCACAAATTTAATGTGAAAAAAACATACTCGGTTCAAAGTAGTGTATCGGTCACTCTCTGTGGTCCAGTGCCTGCCTCTGATTGGCAGATGACAGGTTCGAATCCTGCTCGAGACCGATCATTTTTTCACTTTAAAATTGTGATCTAGATAAATTGATTAATATCTGAGCGTATAATCCTGGTTGCATCCAGTTTTCACTTTAGGGCCCTATCGATTTATTTAGCTTTCCTTACTGGTTTCATTATTATTTCTTTCCAAATATCTTTGAAATCCCTCTCAATAAATTAAGAATGCAACTGCTGAAAGAGAATAATGTCCGTCAAAATATCAATCATCAATACATATAATAAAATCGTAACAGGACGCTGTCTGTACATGGAAGATAAATAAGAAAAAATATTATAGGGGGGCTTTATGAACGCAATAGAACCCAAAACAATGATTTTTAGAATTTTTGTCTGTTTGTCTGTATGTCTGTATGTCTGTATGTCTGTATATCTGTTTGTCTGTACGGTTGTGCACGCTAATCTCAGTAACCGCTCAACCGATTGCAATGCGGTTTTTTTTATTGTGTTGAGGTTTGCTCCAGTTAACATTTAGCGTTTGTTTTATGTAAATCGGTATAGAAATAAAAGAGTTATAACACTTTTAAGATTCAGATATTTTGAAAATTTTAATTGTAGGGGTTTCTTTGAATGTAAGTGAACCTAAACTGGCGTGTTGGCTTAATCATAAAAGAGCTTAATGATTAAGACTATTTTTAAACAATTCAGTCCGCGCCGAAGGCGTGGACTGAATTGTTTTAAAATAGACTTAATTATTAAGCTCTTTTATGATTAAGCAAACAGGGCAGTTTCAGACGCTGCTTGATGACTCTGATGAAGAAATACATTTCCTTTCATACACCTTATGTGACGTAAACGAAGTTGCGGGCTCAGCTAGTACAAAATATATTTGAAAGTTAAAAATGTTAAAAGATAAAATACCATAAGTTCAAGTTCTTTCTGAACTAAGTCATCCTTTTTAACTTTAAAATTTGTATGATAAAAGTTACAGAGTAATTTGCTTTAAAAAATTTATCGATAAAATTTTTCAAAAACAATATACTTAAATAAAATTTCTATTGTTTATTATTAGTGTGACTAATATAAAATATTGTAGTATAAGGGGAGAATGGGGAGATTGGCACTACCATTTAAAGTAAAACATGAATAATTTCGATCAAATCAAAGCTAAAGGTATACAGGGTACAGTCAGCACTTGTAACTGAAACTGGCTCGTGACTTATGAAGTAAAATATTAGTTTCTGTTTCAAGATGTTTACATTTAAATGGGGTCTTTCTTGTCCCATGGTACCAATTCTCCCCATTTCTCCCCCTATAAATTACACAGGTCTGCAATGGTTTTCCTCTTTGAAATCTGAGTAACATTTTCTACAGTTTCTGATGTGCTGATTACGAGAAAAATAATAAAAAAAATCCATCACGTCAGGATTTTTTGATATTGAATATTTAAGATTTAGCTCCAAAATGTCTGAGCGTCTACCTTTAGAAATTTATAAAACATCATTAAAATACTTCAGCTTAATTTTTATTGCATTTAATTCGTGTAAGGGGACATAGAAATTAATGCAAATCAGTAATTTGATGATTACTACATAAAAAGTAAAAGTAATCCGCATTAACCATGTTGAAAACGGGTAATTTTGACTTAATTTAGTAATAAAATAATAAAAAATATTACCTAGTAGTAATATTACCTAATTGTTGTAAATATTATTAAAAAAGGGTGTAATAAAGATAATCCAAAAGGCTTATTTTTATTAAGTACCCGCACTTATTTAGAAAATTAACAGTTGAAGTGCGCATCTTGCAACATGAACTTTAAAATGTCATCGCGAAGATGTTTAAATTCTCCAAATTGTTTTTGTAATATTTACGGGAATTTTATGGTGATAAAACAACGAAACAGCATTACTGACTTTGTGAAAAATATTTACAAAAGTTATTATGGAGACGTTTTAATTAACCAAAGACAAAACTTGGACACCTCATAAACTTTGTACGACTTGTTTATTAGAACTTCGCCAGTGGTCAAAAGGACAGAAAAATAGCTTCAAAATCGTTTCGCCTATGCTACGAAGAGAGGCTAACAACCATGATAAAGATTGTTACTGTTGTTGTTGTGTCATAACAGGATACAATTTTAATAATAAGAGGGACATAAACGAGCACTAAACTTCATTTCCTAAATTCGCACATTGATTACTTCCCAGAAAATCTAGGAGCCGTTGGCGAAGAACAAGCCGAAAGATTTTACTGAGATTTGAAAGAGCTTAAAGTCTGGTATCAAGGAACATGGAATACTAGCATGATGGCGGACTATTGTTGGTTATTGAAGCGCGACGATCCAAACTGGAATTTTAACCGAAAATCGCACAAACGAAGGTTCCAGGAAAAAAGGACCAGGTTCAACAAATAAAACTTACATGTAATTTAGACTAGTAACAACTTGTTATTATATTTTAGTTGTTTTTAAAGTTAAAAGTAATGTACTTTTTTAAATATATATTTTTTTGAGAAAACTTGGGTCTTTTTTTCTATTTTCTTTCTGTACCTTTTTTGAAAAATCTGGAGGTGATGCAGAAAAACTAAGTACATATTCGTAATCAGCGCACCAAAATACCCTAGAATCAGCTATCAAATTTCAGAGAGGAAGTTATGACCCTCATTTTGCAGGCCTGTGTTATTTGTAAAAAGTAATATATTATGTAAAATTACAAGTTTTTTTATATTATTTGGTTGTAAACTATCTAAGTCAAAGTTAACATTTTCAGGTAATATTACTGGGCGGTAATTCTTGATCATGCGAATTGGAAGCGATCTCGAGCGATCATTGCCTTAGAGGCGGCCCAGCTTATTTTCTCGGCAAAGTTTTCAATGAAAACTTTTTAGCAAGTTTTCGATTGCGCTTCTAATTCGCATTGGCAAGAATTGTCGCCCGGATAATGATAGATATATTATTACTAGGGAGAATTAATTTGGTCAAATTCAAAGCATAGTTATCTTATAAAGATGACTAAACTGTTAATGAAAAATATAAAAAGGAAAAATTAAAACAGATTCTACCTATGTAAATACAAGGTGCAAACATACATTTTGTATGTATGTTTTTCTATTTGTTCCGGTAAATCTCTCGAACGAATGGACCGATTTTGACGGTCTTTTGTTGGTAGATAGATGATGTTACAGAGAGTAACTTAAACTGATTTTTTTGTTGGAAAAAAAATTGGGTTCCAAAAAAAATGTATTTACTAAAATCTTGTAAATGGACCATGGTTGAGAAGGTGCCAAGTAAAATTAATGTTTAAATGTAGTAGTGCTATGTCTACAAAAATATGAAAATAAGTGTAAGAGTGTGTTGTGTATTTTCAAACGAAATTCTATCGCGATGTTTATCTTTAAGATTCTCGACGAAATTTATTTATTATATCTGTACACCCTGCTGTGAACATGTCTATACTGTATTTCAATAGCTTTGCGCAAAAATGTAAACAAACACATTTGATCCTATATATCCATAGTTGCAATTGAGTATTCACCCTGATTATATTCCAGTATCCAGGAGTCATACAGTGTTCTTACAATAATTTCGACACCAAATAACTTCTTTATGACAGTTGTATTTTCATTTAAAATATACTCAGGATAGTAAAAATTTCAATGATTTGATATACTAAATTTTTCTACTCATCTGCCTTAGACAACGATTGTCATGTTTACATTATTGCCAGATCGGGTAGGATTGGACTATACACGAGCAATATTATCGTGACGGGTATGGAAATTCAATACGACAAAAATATCACCGTCATTCTCTCGCCCCTAACCTTGTGCAAATACAGGGTGAAATTCAAAGACGGTAGTTTGAAAGTACCCTTATTATTGACAATGGCAAGTTTTGCTGAAAGGAAACATTCCTTTATCTTCTAAAGTCAGTAAAATTGCACTTAAAGATTTTTGAAAAATTACCTGCTTGAGCCGGGAATCGAAACTGGGAGATGTGAAAAAAAAAACATCCTGTATTTTATCATACCAATCGAAAGAGTCTTTAATAAGGGACAATTTCTTTTAAACAACATAGTATCTTACATTAAGGGAAGACCAAGTAAAATGTTTTTATTGTAAAGCTTACTCACTATCTATAGAAAAAATACAGTCTAATTGAGAACCTCCTATTTTTTTTTTAAGTTAGTTGGTTAAGTGACCAGAACGAATATTCCCACACTGAAACTAGAACATTTTTTATCTCCAACTACCGTTTTTAAATTCCACCCTGTATACTTGAACTTGCCATAATATAATGCAGTTCTTTTCATACTATGTGGTTATTCCCATCATTAACTAGCCCCCCTCGACCCTCCCCAAAAGTTTTTTGTACTGTCTACGGGTTACCAGTCTCAAAGTTTATAAACTAGTACAATTCTTGATGTATAAAATAAGTACCCTTACTATAAGTATGTGTATTAAATGTTGTTAAAGACGTGTTGATGTTGGATGTGTAAATGATAATTTTTTTAATAAATGTCTATAAAATCTAGGAAAATTTGCGTTTCAATGTATAAATAATACTTAGTATCTGTTCTTTTTGACCACTGTATCCTACTTGTGAACATGATTGTTACTCTATCACACTAAAACCACAAATTAGAGATAGTACAGAGGGGCAAGTGCGAGTTTCGGCGAGCGCTTGTCGACATTCACGGGTGAGCGTTATGGCCGATTTGTATGGAATCGAGGCAAGTTCCCGCGTTTACAGCTAGGTGGCGTGGTCTCGATTCGATACGAATTGGCGCGCCGTGAATGTCGACAAGCTCACGCAAAAACTTGCGCTTGCCCCTCAGATGGAAACCTACATACTAAATTCGCTTAGGCTACGCACACATAGACACCGCTCACAGAGTTCACAGACACGAGGTCAAGAGATTTTAATATTAGTTTTCGATACTGATTTGTACGCGAGTGTGCGTAGCAGAGGGTAGATGTAAAAAAAAGTACATATGTGAGATTTCCATCTGCACTATCTCTTCTTTGTGCCAAAACGCTGTAAAGGTATGAGTTCGAACTCGGCAGCAAGCAGGACTGCCAAATTTGCCAGAAAACCCAGGGAACCCAGTAGCTGTAGGTCTGTTGGGAGTCCTGGGACATCCTTCCGAGGGCTTACCCGGCGCTCCCAACCGTAGGCTGTTGGGCGTTACGTAAGGTTTTTATCCGGTAGGAGTCCGGCATAGCATCTATGAAGGATTTGCCCTCACATTAAAAAAGATGGGTCAACACGTCCGCACTCGTCAACGTACCTACCTGATGCGACTGTCTCTGTTCCCTCCCTTGCACTTGAGACAAATAGGTAGGTACTTACCTATACAAACTGCAAGAGCTTCACACAGGGCCTGATTTAGGGTTCCGCGCGCCCTAAGCTAGCTGTGAATATGCGCCCCCAGCTGCAACTACTTTAAGTCCTACCTACAAAAGAGACTACGTAAGCTGATCCTAAGTTCCTAATCGTTATTTTTTGGTAATTTGAAAATAAACTAAAACCCGATTCTGAGACTTCTTAGGAAGTTATGACTTGATGCATCAGCCAGTAAAAAGCGAGATAAAAATGCCATCAATCTTCATAACTCAGGAAGTGCAAAATTTATAGCTAAGAACGGTTCGAAAGCCGATGTGGTGGGGATGGCCCCGGCACATTGGCTTTCGAGCATAGTGAACCGCAAAATTGGCTCATCTGTTGGGCTGCGACTGCTACGATGCCACAGACAGACACAGACATACACAGATACACAGGTCAAACTTAAAACACTTCTTGTTTTTCGGCGGGGTTAATTAAATCGTCAGTAACATTGATGCGATGGTGCCTTTCCAGCCACTACACGATGACCGGTTTCACCGTCTCACACTTTTTTTATAACACCAAAGTGGCAGACAAGCATACGGCCCACCAGGTATACCGGTGGTCACGCACAAGGAGGCAGTCTCTCCTATCGCGAAGAGGTTCCACACCACCTGCAAGCATGGGATCGTTGACCACTTTATGTCAATTCATTCTAATATTCTGGTGCTCCCATCCAGCAGTGGCAGCTGTACTCCATATGCGGCCGCATTTGCGACTTAAACAGAAGCAGTGTTTGCGCCGCAGTAAGTACCGCCGCGCCCTGTTGAGTACACCGAGCGGCTTGGACGCCAGCTTGGCCTTATTCTCCAAATCACTTCGGAACTGAACGTCACTGGAGATGTCAACACCAAGGATACCTATACTGTCAGAGTAGGAGAGAGTTGTGCCCTGAAGTTATGGCGCTACAGTAAATTGGATTTTCTTTGCGGTGAATACACAAACTTGTGTCTTAGTAAGGTTGAATTGAACAAGATTTTGTTTTTCCCAATCGGACACTCTATTGCGACTTGTCTCGATTGCAAACACAAGTTGTTCACAGCTTTCTTCCACTGCAGCCTGAGAGATACCGGTGCGGCCCGTGTAACAAGTGTCGCCCATACTGTCGTCCGTATAAAAATGAATGCCGTTAATAGACAACATCTCATTGATATACAACAGAAACAGAGTGGGGGACAACACTGAGCCTTGTCGTACTCCAGCGTTTATGGCCATGCATTCAGAACCTATGCTTCTACCGGCCAAAAAGATGGACACCCATTCACTTTGGTTCCTGGGTGCCTTGAACGCGACACGGGTGGAGTCGTATTTACTACCACGCTGCCAGGAAGATGGGCTCAGGAATTTAATTTTAACGCACGTATTTGTATTTTTACTAAATTACTTAATATTATTATGTACTTTGGTATAACAAAATGTTAACTAACAATTTTAAACACGTTGTTAGGAGTTGTTACAATCTGTTTAAAATTGCTAGATGTTTTGTGTGCTCCATTTTGGGAGCACCGTAAGTCACAGCCCTGCGCCGAGCCCAACGCCAGGCGCCCCCTTGATCCTGGCGTAGGGCACCAGGATCAAGGGGGCGCCTGGCTTCAGCTTAGTTAGGTAGCTTATGGGTAAATCAGGCCCTGGCTTCACACGTTGCAAAAGAAAACCAACAGAGACGAGGAACTTGCGGGATATATTATGAACCTGTTGCACCACCTTTTAGTGTAAAGGAAAATGGAAAGGACATAAGACTCATCTTGTGCATCTCCTGCGTCCTTTTCAATCCCTACTAATATTATAAATGCGAAAGAACTGTCTGTGTTATGTTTTCATACCTAAACCGTTGAACCGATTTTGATGAAATTTGCTATAGAGATATCTTGAGTCCAAGGGAAGGACATAGGCTACTTTTTAACTGACTGAGCAAAAGGAGGGTAATGATTTTACGCGATAACGACTTATACGCGGGCGAAGCCGCGGGGAATGGCTAGTATAAAATGTACAGAAACGCGGCGCAATACGTAGGTACAGAAAAGACGAGGCATGAACAGGATAAGATCCATAATGGATTTTAGTGGATAAAGGGAGGATGCTTCTATACATTGTGTAAGTGGGCGTGGAGAAGACTTGTCGGCCGTGTCCTTGGCTAAGAAATGTTAAGCCGGACTGCTTGTGGCATGGTATTTTTAACCCCCGACGGAAACCCGAAAGGGGTGTTATGAGTTTGACGTGTCTGTTTTGATTTTGTTTGAAAGATGGGTTAGGGGAGAGTGTTCTTAGGTATGTTTTATAAAAATCGGTTAAGCCATTTCAAAGCTATGAGGGGTGAAAGTGGTGATGAAAAATTTAATGTGTTCAAACTTCAAATATACCCGTGTTGGGTATCAAATAAAAGGTCATATCTTATACATCACGATACCGCAAGTTTTATGAACATCGGTTAAGCCATTCGAAAGATATGAGGAGTGGAATGTATTGCTAATTCTGTAACCACACTCCGCGCAATTCGCATTAGCTCTGAATAATTGTTGATAGACTATTCGTCATTGTTGACATTAAAACCCCCTATAAAAAGCAAAAAATAAAAAAATAAATTAAAAATTAAAAAAACCCCGGACTCACTAAAAAAGAACAATAAAAAACCTGTAAAAAGTAAAAAAAATAACTATTATAATATGACCTATCTACCCTAAGTATTGAACCTGTATTATTATTATAGGTAGCTAGGTATATTATTTACCTATTCATATTTTTAACTAACAGTGTCTCGGGGGACCGCTCACCTAATCATAACCTAACCGTACGTCTGCCTCTGTTTAGGTATAGAGCGGTCTCCCCGACGAGACCAACTGTTAGTTAAAAATATGAATACGTAAATAATATAGTTAAGCTACCTGTAATAATAATAAAGGTTCAATACTTAGGGTAGATAGGTCATAATATAATAGTTATTTTTTTACTTTTCACAGGTTTTTTATTGTTCTTTTTTGTAAGTCGGGGGTTTTTTAAATTTTTAATTTAATTTTTTGCTTTTTATAGGGGGTTTTAATGTCATTTTAATCAAGTGTCATAACCTATCAGTCTCTTACAATATGGGAGTATTAATACGGTGTTGCAAATTGATGTAATGGGAATATTATTCTCTCTAACTATGCATTAGTACTTCTAGGAATAGTCTGGCGGGGATTTCTGTAACAGTTTTGCCCTTCATATCACTATTTAGTTGTCAGGCAATTGTCTCGCAGCAATTTAGACACCTTAAGTCCAGCGGGCAAGAAGAGGCTCTTCGCTAACACCAATGGACCTTGAACCTATTCTGACCCTACCATCAGGATGGGTATGTAATCTGCCAAAAGAGCATACAAGGAGTCAGCACCTGGATTACTGGACCGGCCTCATGATAATCAACAACAAGCCAAAAATCAAAACCAGATTATATCGCAAAATTCCGCAGCTAAACAGGACATGATAAGTATGATAACAGGTTTAGTTACAGGTCACAGTCCAGTTAACAAACATCTCTTTAATTTAGGTGTCCCGGACAGTCTCCTTAAGCCAGCAAGGAGATGGACAAAGCTGCCAGTCACGTTCTTATGGAATGCCCGGAACTTCATGATACAGGGCTAGACACTTCGGTACACCGAGGTCGCTCCAGGAAGACATCGGCAATGTGAAGTCTGTTAGACTTCTTTGGGGGAACTGGGATGGCAATAGCCATACCACAACATTCCATGCAAAATAGGCGCAAGAAATGACGTGGAGTGGTGGAAAGCAGCCCATGAAAACCTAGAACCTAGACCTATACACCTTAAACCTACTTCGCAAGTTCCAGTTACCATTGCAATGATCCCCTCTGTCATACTATGGACCCCAACAGCTGCCAGATGAATCAATGAAATAATTAGAATGAGGTCTCTGCTCTCCCTGTATCAGTCCATTTTCACTTACCCTGTAAGGATTTAAAGAATTGTTTTAAAACAAAATAATGCTGTTTATACATTTTATTCATCCTTAATATAATCCTCATCCATTTTTACAAATTTGTCCTTCATATCTTCAGGCACTTCAATGGTAGAAAAATCTTCCGTACCTACTTCATCCTCTTTTTGTATTAAAATATCAATAACATTTTCACAAGCTAACCTCACTTTTGGGTCTTTTTCCCATTTATGATACTCTCTCAAAACGTAATATACACCATTTTCTCTTAAAAATTCCCTTCCATTTCTCCTCGTACAAAGTTTATTTAAAGTCTCCAAGATCATTCTACGGATGTCAATATCATTATCCCTTGTCTTTTCTTTCGGTAAATATTGTAACGATATTGGTAGGGTGTCCATTTCATCATCAATATATTCTTCATTTCCCATTATAGGAGTCAGTAAATATGTTAGCAAATCTAACTCGTTACTTATCAAGAAATCATGGAACTCAGGGTCAAAGGAAAGATTTCTTAATGTTCCAATGGCACCGCCTCTCCGTACATTTGATAATGCATAGTTGCAAAATGGTAGAAGTTTTATTAACGGAATGTGTGGGTTTTCTTCTATTAGCCATTTTCTGACGCTATGACAACAAGACAGGTTTGATATTATAGGCCCTATGTAGTTCAGGTTAGAACCTTTTTTATTGTATTCTGTGTTAACAAATGCGTATAAAATATCGTTCAAGTGTGGCTTGAAAGTCGGTAATATCGTATCTAGCTCTGATTCTACCCGAGTTATGTTCGAGAGGGCCATACAAGCAGCATCAGCGTCTCGTTTTTCTCTGTTCAAAACATAACCTAAAAGTAACTTTATAATATTTACATAGTCATCTGATTTAAATTTTAGTAACTCCGACACACCTTTTGCACTCGCCGTTATATTCACTAGTATTAGAAGCGCATTTTTAGCTATTTCTTCAACTTTATCGTCGGTTAGAGCGATAATGCTTTTTATAATCTTTTCTTTCAATAGCAAAGTGTTTATTCCTTCTTCCGTACCCGATAATCCGACAAGATGATCGATGGATATATGTTTTATATCAATCCGGGCATCATGTTGCAGAAATTGCACTAGTTCGTCTAGTGGATCTGCTGCCATGTTTATTATTTATTTAAACTCATCTCATGTGAAAAAATAACCTCACTCAAGTACAAATTGTAAATGTGATGTTTTGACTATTTGACAGTAGTAGTTTTATTTACCCATTTTCGGATAGGCAAAGGCAATTTGAGCCATACAGCCTAGTCTTATTATTATATCTTCATTTTGCTTTAATAAGTCACAGTCCTCGTCCTCTAAGTCCAGTCAAAGTCAAGTACAGCCCTAAGTCAAAGTCAGTCTTCCTTCAGAAAAGCGGTGGATAAATTTTGCAAATTTAATAAACGAGGGACACGATTCCTTCCAGCTCCCGACAAAAAAGCTTCTTTTTTCCTTTTGGCGATACTATTTTGACTATTTGACATATTTGACATAAAGTTGTTTTTTATTTCATCAGTAAGTCGGCGTAGGTGTGAAAACCATACTGCCAATTAATAAGATTCGTCTTTGGTGGCCGGCAACGTTTTATAAATGGGTGATTGATTATCAATCACTCTGCGCCGTCCTTAAGATTTGCCCCAGTAAATTGGTTGAAACTTAACTGTAGCTTTTTGAAAACTGAGTACATTTTGTTGTGCTAAATCATTCGATAACTCTCGTCTCTTCACGTTTACCAGTTTATTATCAGTTTTACATATTATCTAGTGTCATAGGTCATTATATATTTATAATTTGCTCCGGAGATAAAGTACGCTAAACTATAGGGTATCTTGGTATTTTGGTAATAAATTTAAAATATAATTTCATTAAATGAAAACAAATAAATTCTCTTGTTGCCAGAATATTTATTTCTTTGTGCCATCTAGGGGTGAGTAGTAAATATGTCAAAATTCAGAAGTATTAACTACTACATACTAGATGGCGTTACTGTAACCAAAACATGGCAGTTTCATGACTATGATTTTTATCTTTGGTAATTCGTAGACGCTACTAAAAACCGGCCAAGTGCGAGTCAACTCGCGTGCTGAGGGTTCCATATCAAGAATCAGCAAAGAACCACGTATGCTGGATGTCATTTTCTGTTTATGGGATTGCTCAGAAAGTTTCAGTTTTCTGATTATCAAGGTACTTACATAATGGAATACCTAGGTACAGCCTTTTGACAGACAGAAGGTACGCGGAAGGCTCAGTAACAGGGTTCAGTTTTGGCCCCTCTCTATAAAATAGAGTGCAGGGGGGCTTATGTCGAGACTTTGTCTGTAGTCTGTGACTCTGTCGCATTAAACTACGTCACTAGGTAACGTGGATCATCTGTTCTAAGTTTGAAATAAAAAAAAATGACAACGTCAATCGGATTGAACTTTCACAATAAACGTGTTAGAGAGGGGCAGTTGGGTGAGAACGATCTCACGGCTTCTTGTTTATCCTTTGGGTAGTTCCCTACATTGACGTAGCTATGCGTCGACGTTTTACAACCCACAAGTCTCAGAAAAATTGAGTTTTATTGTCATCTTCAGTCAAATTAACTATAGTATCCGCAATACGAACTGGCACGTTGGGCCATAAATCATCGGATTCGTGCTATCTCTTTCGCACCTACACAGTCTTATGGAGCGGGACTCGCACCCATAGTGCTGTGCAGGTAATCTTTTACGTATTCCATAACAGTATCGACAAAAGTAATGAAATGAAAAATTTAAATATGATTTATTTATTTATTTATTTTTATATCAGCATTGATTTACTAAGACAAATGTATTAAATTAAATAAATATATTAAAATAAGTAGGTTGATTAGGTGAATTACTAACTAAAAAAAATCAAATTGACTTTTCTATTGCTAAAATTTAGCTAATTATTTAAGAAAATCTTATTTGCTATTAATATCATATTTTCAACTAAAAGCAAATTACCGACTTAATATCAGATTACCACATATCGACAAATTCTTAAATATTTTATCGACATGGTTCAACCCCTACAGTAAGTGACATTTATGACCCAAAGTGTCAGTTCGTATTGCGGAACTGTGTGTTGTTGTTGTTGTTGTAATGTAGTTACGCCACTGCTATAGTATAGCAGTGGCGTAACTACATCATCTGGGGCCCGTGGCAAATTCGTTGCAGGGGGCCCCTCATTAAAAATCCTCAAGTTGTGGTTTTAATACGTGTGGTAATATAGGTGTGTGGTATATGTATGTATATCTCGCTGAGGTGATTAAATAGCCTTGTCGGCTTAGCTTCTCCTATATCCTATATGGGACCGGTAGACCTGGCTCATGGCACCATGATTTTCGTGGAGCCAAAGGATGGAATTGGAGGAGTTCTCCGAGCAGCGCAACCGGGCGTCAAGGTGTCACCGCAACATCGTCGCTGACCTTATCCCGAATTTGATTCTCAATATTATTGTGCGACGCATTTAGACGTTCGTCAGGAACATCACAGTTGGCCGTGACGTTTCTATATGGTGGAAGATGGTATCGACGTTTGCATGGAGTCCACGTATATGTATAGGTGAACTCCGACTCGAATTGTGATTTTGTGCACTGCTGTGGTGTTTGATGACGGGATGCGTAAGATTCGCCGCAGCAGTGTACAAGTAACAAGACGCAGGAGGACGCAGGATAGTTTCGTCTGTGCTGTGTGGATGAACGTAAGCGAGTGTGATCGCCGGAAAACCACGCTAACACCTTCCGGCTCGACGAATTACATCAAATTTATGCAGGACTTGGTGGGGCAACCCCCTGGGGTGGTTGATCCTAATTGGGTCCCTGTGCTATGGCGCGGGTAGCCAGCGGTACCACCGTTTCTGCAGGTCTCCCTGGTTGGCGGGTTGACCCACGTCTCCCATACTATACTTTTCTTAGCGCCTACTAGTCTCCTCACGATGCAGCGATCATCTTCCCGGGCCCGGCTCTGCAGCTGCTAAAGCCCGAACACTACCCAACCAGAACTGGGTTACTTGGAGATGCTTTACACAGATGCACTGTGGTCCGCCGGAAATTAATGCAAGTGCGCCACTTGCAAGTGCTTGAGCCCTATATTGCTAAAGGCTCTGGCTAACAGACTTCATAAAAATCCCCAGATTTTTTAAACATTGCCTGTGGGCCGGTGCCCCTTTAGGTGGGGGCTCGTGGCATTTTGCCACCCTTGCCACCCTGTAGTTACGCCACTGTTAACTAGGTACTAAGTAGGTATATTAATCTACTTAGCAGATGTCGGTTATCGCCACTAAAAGAATAATGATCGCAAGGAAATTCAACCTTGATTTTCGTAATTCATATCTCCACTTCTTAACCGATTGCGATTATACAAATGTAACATTTTAAGTGTGACCAAGATCTTTTTAATAATTAAATACCCTGCAGACTCAGTGTTCTGTAAACGATCACTGCAGTAAGCAACTTTCACTATGGCCGTTCCATCCGGATGGGTGACCATCCATATGATTACTTTGTGACATTTATTTGAGCGTTTCCGTACTTCGGAGGGCACGTTAAGCCGTTGGTCCCGGTTGCCAGTAAAATGGCAGTCGTTAAGCCAAGTTGAAGGCTTTATTTTCAACAGCAGGCAGTCACAACCTGCACCTGTCCATTTAAACACGGCAATACGGCTCACAACGAATTACGTGGGACAAATTATAAAATAGGTGAAATGTGGGTATATAATATGCCTCTGCCTACTATAAAGGCGTGATGATGAACCTAAACCGCGTCAGAGAAGCAGAGTGGTCGACGTTGCTCGCAGAGTATGCGTTTTGAAGTGACAGTGGGCTGACCGTGACCACATCTGGAGGAGAACAGTTGATCGATTCAGCATCGAGTTCTAGAGTGGAGACCGCGACTTGGGACACTTGGGGTAGGGCGACCCCCGCCAGATGGACCGAAACCGACTCCTTGAAAATGGACGCAGAGACTGACTGAATGCGGAAGGCGCAGAACCGTGAGTTGAGGCGAAATTTGGGAGAGGCCTACCTCCAGGAGAGGACTGCCATAGTTTAGAGTTAAGGGGTCCCGACACGACCAATTGGCAATTGTGATCCACGTTAAAAATCATGTGTACATACACGTCGATGCACACACACAAGCAAAGAAATCACGCACACTGAAGCAACTTCCATTCATATTTTAACGTGCATGACAATTGCCAATTGATCGTGTCGGGACCGCTTCAGACTGAATTTGATTTATTGATTGATTGATACCATGTAGGTAAATATTGATTTAAGCTCTTCTTTCTCCCTCCAGTTTGCCCTCTCATAAATTCTAATTCATATATTTAGGAGTAAAAGCATAAAAGACAGTCTGTCACATTTTGATGTGACAACGTCTTATAATTCGATGGAGCCGACTGCACGAATGAAAAAGATGACGCAATACGTCGTTACCTCCCTCGCGTTACCTCGCTCTGCCTCGCTCTGAAGCGTTCCATTTATTTTAGTGATGTTTTCAACAGATGGCACTGTATGACAAATTGATGTTTTTATATTTCTTTTTGTTTAGTAATGTTAATTTTATTTTTATTTGTGTTTGTATTTTTATTTTTATTTTCTTATGACGTTGTCACGTTCAACCATCGTCCGTAAACCGACTTTACAGACAACCGATTTTTTAAAAAAATTGTATGGATATTTATATTCAGTCAAACTCACTCTTAGATTTTGACATGAACTTTTGCCTCGAGACTGAAAATGGGTCAACTGCCTAATAATAATGTACTCCACTTAGAAAAACTTACCTTACCACATTGATCTACGAAAGTACCCCTTGCCTTTACCGACCGCACACGTAATATTTATGACGTCATCATCTACGTCATAAATGGCACTTACATAGGTTGAAGTTGCGAGACATTATGATGTATGTATTATTGGTTTTCTGCTACGTATGTTTGGGAATACCTACCTCTGACCAACTTTTAAACCTCTGCTGGAATCCACTCTCATTACTAATACCTTGTAAAATATAGCTTGATCTCTGCGACAGTTCAACAAACGTAAACAAGAATAGACTTTATGTCAACCGCATAAATCTTTTGTGGTTGAAATGCAGAGAGTGAGAACACAGAGGTGCGAACTGTAAATAACAACTTTATGCCTTTGAAATAAAAGTCAATTTTGTTTACGTTAATATAACTGTCACAGAGATCAAGCTATATTTTACAGTGTATGTATAGGTTTTCTTTTATATTTTTAGCTCGCCAAAATGACGCCGCCGCCTAATGGAAAGTCACAGCGACATCTAGCGATTGGGGGCCACCACCGTCCCAGTCTATAAGACTATAGAAAGCGGTCCTCAAGTTGGCGGCCCTATGATGTGCCTTTTCACGCTCCGCTTGAAGAACCCAGGATTGTAAGAGGAGGGAAACACGTGCGCTGGCAGGTCGTTCCACATTTTTATGGTTCGACAGAGAAACGATCTTTTGTATCGTTCAGTTCTGTAAGGTTTCGTTGTTTATGCCTGGATTTTTGCAATGGCAATGAAGGTAGTTGAATAATGAACGAGTGGGGAATGATTATAAATAGCGGCAACGCCATTTTGTGGGACTCAGTCGTTAACTGCACGTCGCTAGATACAAACGTAAAAGTGTAATTGGGCAATGGGGAACATTGTTAGCGGTGGAAGGTGAGCGTTTATGCGCATTGTAAGGTGGCCACCTCAAACCTACAATTTGGGTCGCAAGTCTCAGGCACTGGTTGCAATGTTCTTCCTTGTGCCACGCGGTGTATAAGGTGTATGTGAAATAAAGAAGGAGTGATGATTTCTGTGTTTTCTTTTGAGGTTCTACAGTTCTAGCAAAGATTCTCTCCACTGTGTGAGAGTGGCACCTCTGTCCAGCACGCGTTGGTTTTTTTATACCACTAAGTTTACAGACAAGCATATGTGGATGGAAAGTGGTAACCGTAGCCTATAAGTAAGGACTCTGTGGTAGCCAAAGTCTGTCGGGAGTCCTGGGACGTCCTTCCGAGGGCTTACCCGGGGCTCGCAACCGTAGGCAGTAGTAGGTCACAGAGTGAATTTAGTCGGTAAAAGTCCGGCATAGCATCAACAACAAGAAGCCGTGTCTCGGTCTCACCCGTCTCACTTTCACTTTCACAATAAACGTTAGAGGGGCTCTAACGTTTATTGTGAAAGTGAAAGTTCACTCCGATTGACGTTGTAATTTTTGTGTTATTTCAAACTTTGAATAGATTATCCACGTGACCGAGTGACGTAATTTAATGCAACAGAGTCACAGACTACAGACACAAGTCTCGCCATAAGCCCCTCTGCAATTTATTTTATAGAGAGGGGCTAAAAAGTGGTTGCCCGTAGCCTATGGGCGTTTGCAACATCAAAGGCGCGACGCACTCTGTCGACCCAAGCGCAGCTTGTGACTAACCGCCTGTTGAAATTTTTTAAGCCGCCTATAATGCTATCAACTTGGTTTAACGACTGTCATTTTACTAACAGTGTAAAGAAATTACGATTACCCTTCGACCAAGTAATAGTGTAGACCGGCCGGCCCATCCATACATTAGTTTTGAAGACGTTATAGTGAGCGCATGCGCTCACTTGATCGTAGTCGGCGTTACATGCGGTCAAGATAAGATTTTTTTTTATATTTAGCATGCCAAATTGACGTCGTTACCAGCCTGATGGAAAGCCGTGGCGCATCTAGCGATTGGGGGCCACTTCTGACAGTGGTCCTCAAGTTGGCGGCTTTGTGATGTGCCTCTTCACGCTCCTCTTATAGAACCCGGGATTGTAAGATGAGGGAAACACGTGTGCGGGCAGGTCGTTGCAGATTTTTACAGTTCGACGGAGGAACCATCTTTTGATACGTTCTGTTCTGGCGAAGATTCTCTCCACTGTGTAGTGTATGAGTGGCATCTCTTCCGGCACGCGTTGTTCGGGATTGGAAAGGAGAGGGTGGGATCAGGTTGAAGAGCTCTGTAGAACATTCGCCGCGATACCTTCGGTAGAAGGTGGCCAAGGACGCTATGGTTCTTCGCTGCGCCAACGGTTCGAGGCCTACCGTCACCTCAGGACAACCAATTATTCGGATAGCACGTCTCTGCATAGCGTCAAGCGTATCTAGTATGTACCTATATCGTCACTGGAAAGCCAATAATACTAAAGCGCCAAAAGGCCATTTTACAGAAGAGCGAATTCAAGTTTTTTTTTTCAGAAAACTAGGCATACCTTTTTCTAATTTAGTAATTGACGTACACTAAAGGCAAATATATTTTTGTTACACTATTTCCTATGTTCTGGAATCAATATATTTTGCACAATTTGCTTGATTCAAGAGATAGCTGTCGCTTAAGTACAAATGCTCTGTACACTTGGTAATGAAAAAGTACTTATCTTATTCATTATTTTAAGGTATTGTGATCGAAAATTACTGACAACTCTTATTCTTTCAAAAGTATGCATGGAAAAAGTACTAACACGCATTACAGGTGGATATAATCTCAGGATAATAATACTTAAACACTACAATATGTCAAAGGACTGCACGGTAAAGCGAAGTATAGAGTTATTTGTTGGGATCATTGCTATGCCAAAAATACTTAATAATAAGATTGATCGTTCTAATTTGAATTAATTTTTCTTAACAGACATTATCAATAGAAAGTAAATCTTAATAATTGCACTAGTTGCAAACAAAATAATTGAGAATACTTACTAATTCCTTATTTTGATTTTGACACAGCATCTTTTTTATTTAATTATTACTGTTTTTTATATATTAAGCTCGCCAAATTGACGTCGCCACTGATGAAAAGCCGTAGCGCATCTAGAGATGAGAGAAGAGGGCCTTTACAGTCCGTGAGACTCCTGACAGTGATCCTCAAGTTGGCGGGAACCCGGGATCGTAAGATGAGAGAAACACGTGTGGCGGGCAGGTCGTTTCAGGTTTTTATAGTTAGACAGAGGAACGATCTTTTGAAACGCTCAGGGTTGGCGAAGATTCTCTCCACTGTGTATGAGTGGCACCTCTGCTCGGCACACGTTGTTCGGGGGGATCGGAAAGGAGAGGGTGGGATCAGGTTGAATAGCTCTTCAGAACATTCGCCGTGATACATTCGGTAGAAGGCAGCCAAAGACGCAATGGTTCTTCACTGCGCTAACGGCTCGAGGCCTCCCGTCTCCTCAGGACAACCACATCTCTGCACAGCGTCAAGTGCGTCTAGTAAATACCTCGCGGAGTCATCCCAAAGGTGACAACATTATTCGAAGAAGGGGTGAATCTGCGTCTTACATACAAACATCTCTGGTGTGGCGTGAATTACCGCCTCGCCTTATTGAGGCCAGCCCAATATTATACAACTACGTCGTTTTTGTGATTGTGCTCACGCCGGACGTATATACCGAGGATCTCCAGGTTGTTTTTTAGTAGAACCGTCATGTTCTGAAAAGAGGGTAGGGGTAGGAATGGGGATTTAGCTGTAAACGCACACGCTTGTGTTTTTCTGGCATTGAACTCGACCAGGTTGTCTGAACCCATTGGGCAATGCGACCCAGGTTCCGGTCGAGATCCGCCACGAGTTGCCGTCTCTTTTCCTCCACGTCGCGTTGCCCATCCGCTGGAAGGCCGGAATAGTTCCCATGCAGAGTACACGTCCGCATAACGATGAATGCACCCAAGGGACAGCATGTCGTTGATATGCAGGAGAAAGAGAGTTGGAGATAATACCGATCCCTGTGGTACTCTGGTATTGACCTGCAAAAAGCAGGAAGCCTGGCCAACACAGAGAACCCGTATACGTTGCCCGTGCAGGAAGCTGGCCAACCAGCGTTATAACTGAGGTGATAGACCATAAGCCGGCAGCTTGGAAAGAAGCGGCGCAAGCCATACTCTATCATAGACATTAGCGATGTCTGGGCTAATAGCCAGGGATTCGCTGTGTCTGTCCATAGCCTCACCACAAGTGTGTGTTATGTACGCCAGGAGATCACTCATTGATCGTTTTGGCCTAAAGCCACTAGTACTACTCGTAGGCTTGTATCCTAGCAGGGAAACACAAGTACGACTGATCGTCACGGTGGCATATTTGCATCTCCGTTAGGAACATCACAGCTAGCTGTATCTGTATCGTCTTTAGATGGTGAAGGCAAAGACTTCTATATAAACTGAGGTAGACGCGCCGTACTCTAACAAACGAGATTTCAAAAGACATCCTCAAATACACACATTAATAAGACTACACTCACTTATAAATATTTTTTATGTAATTTTCACCACACACAATAGCAATATACGAATAGAAAAAGAGTAAAAGAGAAGGCGTATGGACTCCGATTGCAAGTCGAGCACCTACTCTCGAAATTTTGACTCACTACAGTGCGAGCAACGCTGCTAATTAGCTCAGTTTATAGGTTTCAAAAATCGGTGCGTAGGGCATGTCTACCTCAGTTTATATAGAAGTCTTTGGGTGAAGGACGATGTCGAGGTTGGCCTGGAGTCCGCCGGTGTTTGCGAGCTCCACCTCGAACAGAGCGTTTCGGGGATTAGTCGCAGCGGCCACTGTGATACCTCTTTTTCTTTTTTGCGCTGCCATGATATTTGGGAAATGAAGGGAGACGTGAAGACGGTGCGATATTTGCTAAAGCAGTTAGTGACAAAGCGTATGGATTAGCTTCATCTATGGCTGTGTGGTGTGGTGAGACGGAAGCCGACCCGCGTTTCTACGGATCTCCCTGGCCGGCGGCGGCGGCTGGTCGACCGCCGTTCGACCACCGTCAGCTACACTAGAATCCACTTAGCGCTTACTGTTCCCCCTCCCTGCTACATCATACTGTGCAACTGCTGAACCCCGAACGCAACCCAATCGGGGTTAGGTTACTTGGGGGCTTTTTACAGCTGCACGGTGGTTCCTAAATAAATACGCGGAGCCTCGTTAGTTGCAAACAGGTGCACCTCATGCAGGTGAGGTCGCTTCGTCGAACACCATCTGAGCTTATGATCCGAGGACGGTTCTAGGATACTTCTTTTGATCTCGATATTTTAAACGGGTTCCTGTGGGAGAGGGGATGAAAGAGAAAATGATTTTTCAATTTCTCAACGCGTGATCCGATTTCAAATAATTACTGCCATCTGACCTCCACAACCAAATTGGCGAAATCAAAGTTCTGTAGTTAGACTAAGGTCCGACCTTTGAGGGCTCCAACTACCCGTAACGACTGCCATAGGTGTTGTATGGCAACCCACCTGGATGGTATGCGGGCAATAGGGTAGAACCTGGACCGACAGCTTAACGTGCTCTCCGAGGCACTACCAGACCAATTCAAATACTCGTATTCATGCACATAATTATTTGCACTAAGCGGGTATCGAATCCGCGCCTCCTGCGTAGCGGCTGCGTTCACTACCGCTACGCCACAGAGGCTGTTAAATAAAAATATTATAGGGAATTAAATAAAGAAATGCTTGTCAGAATAAAATTCGAAATCTTAATATATAAAACAAAGACGGGTTTGTTACAACATTTATAACTCAAGAACGGCCGTACCGATTTGGCTGAAAATTGGTGGGGAGGTAGCTTAGAACCAGGAGACGGACATAGGATACTTTTTATCCCGTTTGACCTCGCTTTTTTTTTCGCTTTTTTTGGTCGATTCACTATTCTGCTGGCCACGTACACCGGTAGTCCACGTCGTATGCATGAATATGCGCAATTTCTACAATAATGCGACGGGAAACATCTATCGTTAACGAAATTATTCTGACGGGAGTAAATGCGACGGGAACGGGTGATTTACTCTCTTATGTGACGCATACGAAGTTGCGCGGGTCAGCTAGTATAACAATTAATTATCATAAGTTTAGTGTGATCGCGTTTTATATTGTAGCGTACTGGTATAGTGTTCTAAAATGCATAAATAATAGATACCGATTAGTTATGCATTTTAGAACAAAATGCCAATACGATATTTTCATGCATTTGTGCCAAAAAGTAGTAAGAAAACAATTAGTAAGTATTCTGGTAATTGCCCATAACAGTATTTATAGAATAGAATAGAATAGAATATGCAGGGTATAAAATGTACAATGGGCGGCCTTATCGCTAAGTGCGATTTCCTCCAGGCAACCTTATAATTATTACACCAATGATAATAATTATCTGGGTAATAATATATTGTCTTTTACATCCGTATCTTACAGGGTGTCTTGGACATTTATGGCACAAGTAAATTTTTTGTAAGTACCTATTCATAATGATAAATTTCAGGAACTATGTTAGATTTAGGTACAAAGTTTCGACGAATCATGGTATTTCTTCTTTGAAATGGGCAATCAAGTTTTATATATTGGTTTAAGTTATAGATTTTTTTTGTTATTTCTATTTCTTCAACTAGACTAGACCATATTTTGCCATTGTAAATTTTATTGCTATTTTCTGTGGGTCAGATTTCTTAAAAGTTGCAGTACGTACCGGCAAAGTAAAATAAGGTAATATTTATAAATTAGCTGAGCCCGCAACTTCGTTTACGTCACAAAAGGTGTATGAAAGGAAAGGTATTTCTTCATCAGAGTCATCAAGAGGCGTCTGAAACTGCCCTGTTTGCTTAATCATAAAAGAGCTTAATGATTAAGTTTCAGTCCACGCCGAAGGCGTGGACTGAATTGTTTTAAAATAGCCTTAATCATTAAGCTCTTTTATGATTAAGCCAACACGCCAGTTTAGGTTCACTCACATTCAAAGAAACCCCTACAATTAAAATTTTCAAAATATATGATTCTTAAAAGTGTTATAACTCTTTTATTTCTAAATCGATTTACATAAAACAAACGCTAAATGTTAACTGGAGCAAACCTCAACACAATGGTTGAGCGGTTACTGAGATTAGCGTGCACAACCGTACAGACAAACAGATATACAGACATACAGACATACAGTTTTGGGTTCTATTGCGTTCATAAAGCCCCCCTATAATATTTTTTCTTATTTATCTTCCATGTACAGACAGCGACCTGTTACGATTTTATTATATGTATTGATTGATAAGTTACAAGAAATTGTGGCTCTAATTTCATGCTCAAGAAAAAAACAACTATTTAAAATTAATACTTACTTACCTAGTCTTAAACTCTCGAATAATCTGAACAATTCACTCTGCGGCGGATAATCATAAGTACATATCGAATCGTAATCAGAACGAACTATAATTTGAAAAGACTTAAAGGAATATTTTTTAAGTTTTTGACCTAACCAAATGCTGAACGAACCATTAATATTTTGTCTACTAGAATTGTCGATACTTAATAAAATAATTACTCAATTTTGTTAAATGTAAAAAATTCTAAATAGATACTCAAATACTTATATATGTAAGGCAAAATCACAAAAAACCGTTCCCCATCAAAACAGCACGTAGACAAAATATACTAAAGCGCCATGCTAATCAGCTTCTACGTAAAGCAAATTTACTTTGCTACGTTATCAACTAGTAGTTACGGCCGGCAAAAAATACTAAAGCGACATCAATGATTCAACATCAGTATTTTAAGTTGCTAAACAAGGTTTAATTAGCTGGTGTCAGAGCATGAAAATAACTGAAGTGACAACTACTAAAAATTAATCATAACTTGTACTACGTAAGTATTTGTCACAAATTCAAAATGATGAAAAATCAACTTATTTTGAAGTGATAAAGCGCCAAAAAAGTGCTCAGATCAATACGAAACCTAGACCAATTGACGCAGAAAAAAACCGTCTATACTATTACTTGGTCGAAGCGATTACCTACAAGTAATAATGTAAGAACTCAAAAAGGGCCGTCACTCCGTCTATCACTCTGTTCTCCGCACGAGTCCGACTCGCACTTGACCGGCCTTTCTATTTGACAAATTTAATGTTTTTAGGGTTCCGTACTCGAAAGGGTAGATACGTACCCTATTTATGAGACTTCGTCGTCCGTCCGTCAGGAGGCTGTATCTCAGGAACCGTGATAGCTAGACAGATGAACTTTTCACAGTCTAAGTAGGTACTTCTAATGTGATTTCTTTTGCGTTTGTTTGGTACGAAACCCTCCGTGCCCGACTGTGACACGTGCCTGGCCGGTTTTTTATTCAAATTTATTAATGACTGTGGAGAGACAGGTGTAAAAACAATAATTAAGCTAGACTTTAATAAATTCAGATTATTATCAGTTATGAATTATTCAAAACATAGGTCGTACACCTCTGCCCTGTCTTACAATAAATAACTATCCCTACTAATAATTATAAACGAGAAAGTTTGTATATTGAGGGACTAGCTGATGTCTGCAACTTCGCCCGTGTGAAATTTGTTCCCGTTCCCACTTCCCATGGTAACTTGTTCCCGATATTTATTGTGGCCTATGTGTTATTTCAGACTATAACTTATCCCTGTACCGAATTTCAGCCAGATTCGTTCAGTCGTTCAGACGTTAAAACACAGGGCGGAAACTCCATACAAAAATGTTCGTTTTCACCCACACACGTAATGTGATGCTTGTATCAAGCTTGAATGTGTGTGTGAGTATACTAGGGACACTTGCTATGGAAACCAAAGAATAAGAAACAGAACGCAATCTCATGTGTGTAGGTACTTCTTTTTCAAATCTGCCCTCGGCTAAGCACAAATTAAACCAAAGCAATAGCACAAAGTACGTAGGTAGTAATACGTAATGCAACGCAGTGACACTCTCTCAAGTACTAACACGGCAATAGACATATCAACTTTGGTGGGGGGATGGGGAAGCTGGTGGGAGCGGGGATACTATTATTTTATCTTTGGTTAAAGCTTAGAAAAGATTTGGTTGTTTATTTTTTTGCATTAAATTGGCACCGAAACTACTTGACCAATTTGAAAAATTCTTTCACTGTTGGGAAGTCACGCTATCCCCGAGTGACATAAGCTATACTTTATTCCCGTATTCCCACGGGAATGGGAACAACGCGGGTGAAACCGCGTGACGTCCGCTCTGTCAGAAAGTTTTCAAAACGGTCATGTACCTCTCGCCCTGTCTTTCAAAGAATAACTTTTCTATAAATAGTTCTTGCGAAAACGGACCACAGAGGTCGAACACGCGTGTTTGACGTCATAGAAGTAGTGACGTCATCGGTTGTGACGTACGAGTGGCAAGTGGGGTCAAAGGACAAATATTTTCTGTGCTATTTTTGTAATAATATAATTGTTTTATAGCCAGTTACTTAAGAAGAAATTATTGTCACCTAGCCTCGTAAGCTATTTAAAATCTGGGAATTAAATGATAATTTTCATAACAAGTCAAAATCGACGATACAAATGGACCTATGGCCACGGAATTCAAGAAGGAGAGAATGGGACCCATTCGGGGGTGGAAGTGTCATTTTCAAGGGCATAACTACGGGGAAACCCGCTCCGGGTCTGAGCCGCGATGGCGAAACCGGCGCCGCACCGCTCGACACCCCTAGCCGCTCACACCGGTGGTGCCCTCTGTCGCCTCACAGGCTTACGAGCCTATGGCGATTGTATAGGGGGCCCATCTTGGCGAGTCACCGTCTGCCAATATTTTAATAATGAGATATTGAAATGGCAGACGCCGTCTTCATCCATTGAACAAATCACCCAGTCCTTAGGACTGAATTTCGACAGTAGGTACAATACTTCGACATGTAGCGAACTTCGAAAACACATAGATCGACAAGTCATTACTTCGACAGACATTTGTTAGACAACACACACCTTCGAATTACCACTACTTCGACAGACGATTATTCGACAGACAATACTTAGACAAGACACATCTTCGAATGACCACTACTTCGACAGATTTTTTTAACATTATCTCAAAATAATAATGCTCTGAAATGTAATAAGCCCCACCTAATTAAATACGAGTATATACCTAATCAATGATTGTAACTGTTTCTTTTTTATTATTCCGAACCTGACCAGGCTAGGTAAGAAACTTGAAATAAAAAAATAATATTTTTCCGAATGTTACCCTCTTCCTTAACTGACCCGACGCCGACGTCTCGTTCCTGTCATAGCCAGAATTGCGCGCGCGGGGAACAACGCAACGTGACGCAGCACTAAAGGCCATGGCAAGGGTTGCTCAAAACGGGGGCCGCTACAGGGCCTTACTTCGCACGATCCCTAGGTACAGTCGCCTGCAAGGAGCGTTGGGTCCCCCGCACCAGCGCGGCTGATGCCTGCTCAGTTTTGGGACCAAACTTTGGAAGTGATGCCCGAAGTTCCACCGGCCATCGAGAGTACGAGCCCCAGATACTTCATCGAGGGTTCGATGCTGATGCTGACGCCCTCTACCCTCAGACTGGATCCCGTACGTGGCCCCTTCCGAGGTCCGTGGAAGCACAGAGCCTCGGATTTGTGAAGGGCGACCTCGAGACCCAGCCGCCGAATTCGACCCACGACTTGAACAACCCCTGCCGTGGCCTTGCTCCCCGGGCGCTCAACTCGGGCTATGATAGGAACGAGAAGTCGGGTCAGGTTAGGAAGAGGGTAACGTTTGGAACAAATATAAGATTTTTATTTCAAGTTTCTTACCTAGCCTGGTCAGATTTTCGGGTCAGGCTCGAAATAATAAAAAAAACAGTTACAATCATTGATTAGGTACATACTCGTATTTAATTAGGTGGGGCTTATTACATTTCAGAGCATTATTATTTTGAGAGAATGTTAAAAAAAATCTGTCGAAGTAGTGGTCATTCGAAGATGTGTCTTGTCTAAGTATTGTCTGTCGAATAATCGTCTGTCGAAGTAGTGGTAATTCGAAGGTGTGTGTTGTCTAACAAATGTCTGTCGAAGTAATGACTTGTCGATCTATGTGTTTTCGAAGTTCGCTACATGTCGAAGTATTGTACTGTCGAAATTCAGTCCGTAAGTCCCATTTAGACTTATTTGTAGTTAGCATATTTTACAATAGTTTAGCTCCCATTGTAGGCAGTCCATTGCCGTTCTTCTACATAAGGCGGATGTGAATTGTCTGCAGTGAGTGAAAATATTAGATACAAAGAGAATTCAGGAAATTTAAAAATGATTTTTTGGAAATTCCACCATTAAGATGGTAAAATAAGGTATAAACAGTTGTATGGAAATTAGTCATCTTCAAATTAATTTTAAACGTACCACCCAAACATAAAGCATTCCCCAGAAACGCAATGAAAGAGTAAAGAATCCGTGAATCAGCACTTTCGTGAACTTTCTCAATCGTAACCTGTCTACGGTTAGTCAATTTGTGATAAGAGATAGCCGTTATCGACAGCTGCGCCGACTTAGGCTAAAGATTACGCGATTAACCACCTGTACCATAATTGTCATACTGTGATATTGACGATAATGTCGATACGGAGCGTTAGGAATGTATAGACATGTTCTAGAAAGAATAGATATTATAATAGTACTAGCGGACGTCACGTGGTTTCACCCGCGTAGTTCCCGTTCCCGTGGGAATACGGGAATAAATTATAGCTCATGTTCACCGCGAAGAGTGTAGCTTCCCAACAGTGATAGAATTTTTCAAATCGGTTTAGTAGATTCGGAGCCAATTCGATGCAAACAAACAATCAAATCTTTCCTCTTTATAATATTAGTTTAGACTAGCTGTTGCCCGCGACTTCGTACGCGTGAAAATTGTTACAATGCCAATTTGATTGCTTTCTGTTTAGCCCCTAGGATATGAAGCGTGATAATATATAGCCTATTTTAACACCCTACCCCTAGGTAATATTTGTGCAAAATTTGAACCAAATCTATTGAGTACTTTTGGAGATCCTTCCGGACAAAGCAAAGCAAACAGACAAACAGACAAACAGATAAACAGACAAACAGACAAAAATTTTTCTAACTATATTTTCGAATTACATACAGATAGACAACTCCCTGCCCCCCACTGACCAAGCTTCCCCACCCCCGCCAGTCCCGCCACAGCTGTCATTATAGTTAGCGGGTGGTTTGAGGAAACATTTGCTTTATCTATACCTTTATATTACCTAAGGTCACACACACGTTCAAACTCTGTACGAACATAGCATGTTTTAATGTAGGTGACAGAAATTTAAAACGAATCACTTGTATGGAGTTTCCGCCCAGTGGTTATACTTACGAGGACGTACCCGGATATCCTGACCGGTGGCAGACGGTAGTGCACCGTGTAGTTTAAGCAAGACAACACTTTTCGGGAGACAAGACAAAACCCTCCTGTTGACTACGCCCGAAGATCAGTATAATTTTATAGAACCTCTGCTTGAAGAAATCCAGGGGTTTTCATTTTTTTTTATAACGTGAGGGATAATACGACTAAAAAACCTCATGTAACGCCCAGCAGCCTACGGTTGGGAGCCCCGGGTAAGCCCTCGGAAGGATGTCCCAGGACTAATAACAGACCTACGGCCACCGCTGCGACCTCGCCCAGGAGGCGGTTCGGGTGCTATCCCACGTCTTTGGGGGGTTTCGGTTGTGATCCCGTTTCTTAGGGGGGGGGGAGGTTGCGTGAACTCCTCATTCCAGGGGTTGTATCCCGAGGAGGAAAATACGCTGGCAAGCCGTTCCTAGTATGTATGGCCCGACAGGGAAAAGATCTTTTGAATCGCGTGGCTCTGACGAAGACTCGCTTTAATGTATAAGTGTGGCATCGCCATTTTGCCACGGTTTGAGCAAAAAGTGTGGCGTTGTAATTAGAGATGGGTAGCGGGTTATAACCCAATCTACCCATTTGGGTTAAAACTGGGTGATTTGGGTTTTAACCCAATTAAAACCCATAATCACCCATTTTGCAGGGTGATAATAAGTTTCGTAAACTAGTAAGAAATGGGAGGGTGATAATAGGTTTCGTAAACTAGTAAGAAGTGGGAAGTAGTGTTTAGTAGTCTAGCAAATCAAAAATAAACTCCTTACCCTTAAAACAGATATATATTTAAAAAACAGAACTAATTAGTAGGCAGTTTATTCAATAAATCGACGCTACCACTGCGGGTAGAGGTCGGAAAGCCAACCTCTACAGAACCAAGGGGAGGGTATCGGGCCGCCGGTAGATGTGCCCCCGCTGGACAGTGCCGGACAGCTAACGCAGCTACATTCTTCACATCAGATGTATCAGCAGCAAAACAGATAATGGCGTCTCTTGCTCGCATTTCTAGCGCCGTAAAAGGCGCCAAGAATGTAGCGGGAAGGAAGAAGATAGCGGCGGAAGCCGTCACAGGCGCCACTAAGACGTTGCATGAGCACCTCGATAGGAGCATCTCCAACGAGGAGGGAAAACTCTGGGCTCGGGTTGCGAGCCTGGAGACTAAGCTTGCCGATTCCCGCAAACATCAACAGCTGATGCAGGAGGAAATCGCAAAGCTAACGCAGCTGGCTTGGGGTGTGACAACCCCCGCTCCTCAAAAGGGGGCCTTTTGAGGAGCGGGGGTTGTCGTGTGTGTGCTCGTGCACCCAAAGTGACACCGAGCATGATTCAGCTACTGGAGGCCATCGAGAGACGCCTCTCTCGGAGGCGGCCATCGGGCAGGCCTGGATTCGACTGCAAACAAGCCTGCCGATGATGATGCCTTAGTGGGGTGGTTCAGAAGAGCCACCCCACTAAGACTAAGTGTATTGGTGGATGCCGGAAATCGCACAGCTGCGTGCAGCGTGCATTACCGCGCGCCATCAGTATGCCACACCAGATTCCGCTGGAGGCGTCGCCGCCCAGACAATGCAGCAGCTCGAGAGATGGAGCTCTATGAGGGGCACAGGGTGGCCAAGTGGGCCCCTCAAGCAGCCATTAAGCGGTCCAAAAGATTGCCTGAGATCCTGGAGCGGAACCCATAGGGGCGCCCGTACCTTATGTTAAGAGTGTTAAGAGGCAAACTAGGCCCTAAGGCACCCGCACTGACCCAGAGTCTACAGCTGGAGGGTCCTGGGTTCCTTGTTCCCATCAAGGGCGGAGGAACAGGCTTCGTCGCAGGCGCCCGGCGCGGATAACAGGGAGAACGATGTACCTGAAGTCACGGAGGGTCAGTTAGGGGCGGCTGTACTGCTGCTTAAATCCCGCAGGAACACTGCCCCTGGTCCTGACGGCATCCCAGGCCGAGCGTAGGTACTGGCTTTCGAGGTACTTGGGCTCTTTAGCGCATGCCTTGAAAAAGGCCAGTTTTCCAAAATCTGGAAGACAGGGAAACTGGTTCTGATCCGAAAGGCGGGGGGGGGCTTACTCCCCATCTGAGTACCGGCCGGACGTGTTGCTCGAGGAGGTGTGCTAGCTCCTTGAGCGTGCATTGCACAGCGCCTCGTCGGGCACCTCACACGCGTGGGGCCAGATCTGGTGGATAACTAGTTACGTTTCCGTCAGGAGCGCTCCACCGTGGACGCGATCATGCGCATTAGAGGACTGGCGGAGGAAGCGATATCACAGGGCGAAGTGGTGATGGCAGTGTCTCTTGACATCGCCAACGCATTCAACATCTTGCCCTGAAGCTGCATTAGGGAGGCACATATTTATCATGGAGTGCCTCCCTACCTTCGTCGAATTGTCGGGGCCTATCTTCTCGAGAGGGTCAGCCACAGCGAATAACTTACCCGAGCTGGCAAGAGCCGGGTCGACAGAATCAAATTTCATAAGCAAATCGTAGTCAAGGTCATTCAGGTAAAAACTGGATCAGATCACAATAATAATGCAGAGTCGTAAATAAAAACAACAACAAATTCACACAAAACGCGCCCACTCTAACTGGCGTAGCGAAGTACGCTAGAGAGTAAAGAGAGAGAGTTTGAGCACGGGCGGGGCGCGAATCAACCCCCCCCCCCCCCCCCGTCTGGCACAGTTTTTCCACCCCGCAAACCGATCGCAGCGCGCTGCAAGTTTTATCGGCAATATTTTGTTTTCACCCTTCCAAACCACCCAGTGAGTGGATTGAAACGGGTGATAACTAGGTTTTAACCCACTATCACCCGTTTCAAAAAGTGAGTTTTAACCCAGGTCGTTACCCATCTCTACCTACCACCCCGCAAACCGATCGCAGCGCGCTGCAAGTTTTATCGGCAATATTTTGTTTTCACCCAGCCAAACAACCCAGTCAGTGGATTGAAACGGGTGATAACTAGGTTTTAACCCACTATCACCCGTTTTAAAAAAGTGAGTTTTAACCCAGGTCGTTACCCATCTTTACTTACCACCCCGCAAACCGATCGCAGCGCGTTGCAAGTTTTATCGGCAATATTTTGTTTTCACCCGGCCAAACCACCCAGTGGGTGGATTGAAACGGGTGATAACTGGGTTTTTACCCACCGGTGGGTTTTAACCCGGGTCGTTACCCATCTCTAGTTGTAATAGGCCATACATGCCGGAGGCGTGGCGTTTTAGAATAGTAAGCTCTTTTCTGATTAATCAACGGGACAGTTTCACACGCTCCTATAAGTCTTACGAAGATATACTTCTCCTTTATAGACCTTATGTGACGTAAACGAAGTTGCGAGGATCAGCGAGCTTATAATAGGTAGGTGCTATTCTAAACATTGATAGCTCTACATCAATTTTGATATCTCCTAAAATATGTGTTATCGATCTTTAGATAAATTACATTGTTTTATTTCATATTGTAATTATTGTTGGGCCGGACTAATGTTTGAGTAGAATTATATCAAGTTATTGCATTTAAAATGTGGATTAAAGCTGCCATTTTATTGTTCGGTAAGTTGTGATCAAAGTTCAATACTTCTAAGCTAATTAAGTGGTTCGAAACCCGGGTAACTAACGACTCAATTTTCTATCACATCATAATCTTACTTCTTACTAATATTATAAATGCGAAAGTTTCCATAGGTCTGTTGTGACTCCCGGGACATCCTTCCGAGGGCTTACCCGGGACTCCCAACCACAGGCTGTTAGGCGTTACGTGAGGTTTTTTAGTCGGTAAGAGTCCGACATAACATCCTCTGAGGATTTTCCCTCACGTAAAAAAAAAAAGAAAAAGAAAATGCGATAGTTTGTGAGTGTGGATGTTTGTTACTCTTTCACGCTCAAACCGCTAAACGGATCGAGCTGAAATTTGATACAGAAATACATTATAGTCTGGAATAACACATAGGCTACTTTTATCCTGGGAATAAGTTCCCACGGGAACAAATTTTACGCGGGTGAAGCTGCGGGCATCAGTTAGTGTTGAATAACTAACTATTGTATGAATGTTGTTCACGTTCCCTCTTCTATCGTCCCGGGACAAAACGTAATATATGTGTTATTCCAAAGTATAATCTATCCCTGTGCCAAAATTCCTCTCGATCCGGACAGCCGTGAAAGAGTAAAATACATCTTTTTTCGACCTAGTGACTAATACAACACGATGTCCAGCAGCTGCTTTGACTGGGACTTCCAAATAAGCCCTCGGAAGGTTGTCCCAGAACAACATTCAAACATTTTCATTGACCAAGTGAGCGAAGCGAACGACAGTCTCCGATTCGACAGTATCGACGATTTTGCTTTCGTCCGTATGTCTGTGTGTATGTCCGTTCCGGTCTAGAGGACGCATTTCTTTACCGATTTTCACTAAACTTGGCACACATGTTATTTGATGGAAAATACAACTTTCCTTCAGACCTTTTTGAAACGGAGGAAAATGTGAGAGAAAAGGGTTAAAGATTGTGTTCGCGTTATTTATGAAGGAATCTTGCAGATTTTTGGCTGAAAAATAAAGGAGTATAATCATACTCCTTTATTTTTCAGCCAAAAATCTGCAAGATTCGTTTGAGGATAAGTTGAGAAATCCCTCACAGGTTCTTTTTCTTTCCGGAGTGCTCGCAAGGTCTATTCTTCACAGAAGTGCTAGTTCATAATATTAGTTAGGTCATTAATAAATGAACACTCTTACAGGGTACCTCCTCCAATCACAACTGGTGTTATCAGCTGCACCATGCACACAGAACAGCGACTGCTCTGACGTAGAGGGCGCCCTCTGCGTCAGCGGCAACTGCGCATGCCCGGCGGGACAACAGTTCGTCTTTGGAAACAGCCAATGCGCTGTCAGTAAGTATTTTTTCACGTTAATACTTAGTACACATAAATACAGTAATACATACCTACAACATATGTACACGCCTTTATCCCTGAAGGGGTAGGCAAAGGCATATTATATGCCCACATTTCACCTTTGTATAATTTGTCCCACGTAATAGGTGGTGAGCCGTATTGCCGTGTTTAAATGGACAGGCGCAGGTTGTGACTGCCTGCTGTTGAAATAAAACCTTCAACTTAGCTTAACGACTGTCATTTTTCTGGCAACCGGGACCAACGGCTTAACGTGCCTTCCGAAGCACGGAAACGCTGAAATAAATGTCACAAAGTGATCACATGGATGGTCGCCCATCCATGGACCGGCCATAGTGAAAGTTGCTTACTGCAGTGATCGTTTGCAGAACACTGAGTCCGCAAGGCCACGAGCGCTTCGCTACACACGTTAATACTTAGTACACATAAATACAGTAATACATACCTACAATATACATATATATCCCTATACTGTAACCTTCGACCAAGTAATAGTATGAACGGGCCCACGTCGTACATAACAACCTCAAAAAAATTGTTCAATAAAAAATAAAACCGACTTAAAAACAAATCCTGAAAAATAAAATTTACTTAGCACAAAGTAATATGTATTTTGATTTTATCAGATTTTTTTTCAATATCATATTGAAGTCGGCGCCAAGTAAACCCATAGTTTTATGTAGGTTTTATTCATGGCACCAACTTCAATATTATATTGAATAAAATCTGATAAATCAAAATACATATACTTTGTGTTAAGTAAATTTTATTTTTCAGGATTTGTTTTTAAGTCGGTTTTATTTTTTATTGAAAATTTTTTTTTTCAATATTTTAAGTGACGGGTGAACCGAAAAATATATCTATCTAGGTGAAAGTTCTCATCAACACAAATCAATCAAGCCCAAACACAAGGTAGCTGCTGTAAATCATTAAGGAATTCCCTCCACTGTCTTTCGGTTCCATCATCACATCAACTCCAGACATTCATTAAATTGTAGTACATTAAAGCACTGAATTAAAAAGTTCACAAACGCACTAGTTGTCCCTACAATTTTCGGTGGTTGCCCTCGATGTCTCCTGAATTCTATCATCAAATCCTGACCTGGTGAAATTGGGACTACCACAAAAGTGAACTCTATCCAACAAGCAGATTTGAAATCCGTCTATAATTGACGGAAATATCGCTTAACATACATAAAAAAAACATACAGACGAATTGAGAACCTCCTCCTTTTTTTTGAAGTCGTTTAAAAAGTGAGACTAGTTCACACACAAAGATATAACAGAAAAAAATAATACTTACGAGTGAAAAGTAATTTCTGATTCTTTTTTCGAGTGAGCGCATGAGCTTGCATTAACGTCTTCAAAAGTAATGTACGAATGGGTCCGTCTATATTATTACTTGGTTGAAGACTGTACCTCTATTCGTCTGGTGCTTGAACAACTGGATTCAGGTGACATTTGGTATAGTTATTTATTGGAACTTCGTCTCCACAACAGCTGATAGAGACTTGCTTCTGCATACGCTTAGGTTCTGGATAGAACTCCCTGTTTCTTGCCTTCAGTTTTCCCAGACATTAACTAAATGGGGTTCTTCAAAGGGGGTTTTAAAAGGTTATTACAATGTTAAAAGCAAATTACAACTTGTAATAATTACCGCCTTTGCAAAAAGGGGCGGCCGTCCTTTAATCTTTCTTACCAGGCTCTACCTATGGCGTTGCGAATCTGTCAGTAAATGTAAATCTAGAAGCAATCATTTTTCTACTTCCACGTTCAGGTGTTATCACTTTATGACCTACATAAATAAAGATTATGTTCATTTAATTTCGATTATGTTTTCTGTTTTCAGTGTCACCATACATAAAGATGCCATGTATCGAAGACAATCAGTGTTCAAGACTACTGATCAACTTCCAATGCAGGCGAGACAGTGACCATCCTAATGAACCAGGTATGCTGTTTGATAAGGTTTCCTACACAATAGGAAAATGGAACCCCATTCATGAGACTTCGACGATTGTCCATCACGAGGCTGTATCTTATACATAAAGGAACCGTGATAGCTAGAGAGCTGAAATTTTCACAGATGAATGTAGGTTATTCTGTTGGCGCAATAACAACATATATTAGGTGCAGAAATATAACACATCCTCCCATACCACAAACCAGATTTCTTGCCATTTTTAGCTATCTGTAACTTATAGAAAAACGGAAGCCAGCTAGGATAACTCTGTAGCACGCCCATCTGTCTGTCAAGGCCCTTTATCTCGTAAATTCTTGAAGGTATCCAGTTGAAATAATTACCACATATGAAGATCTATGATCCTTTGAAACTGTAAAAAAATCAAACTTATAAGTTAACGCAGAAAAAAGTTACGGCTGCGTATGTCGCACTCGCACTTGGCCTTTTTTAAATTGAGATTAACACTTGATATTTTTTTTTGCAGGAGAATGTGTCTGCCGCGAAGGTTACCACTTCCTCCACAGCCGTTGTTGGCGAACCGCCGGGTTTGGCGCTGCTTGCAACAGGGATGAAGAGTGCCTGGGGCAAATATTCCACCCTTCCAGCTTGAGTTGTGACGCCACCACGAGGACTTGCCGCTGTTCTGATGGGTACTACTTCAGGCAGAGAGAGGAGTGCAGGAAAATTGCTTCTGGTAAGTTCCCTAGTAGCAGTGGCTTCTATTACAGATGAGTTTTATCACCATACCGTGATATAATAGCACTATTATGGTAACCAACGTAAGAAAAATACTACAACAACAACTACTACTACGGTTAATAGCACAAGCTTATAATAGCTTAATTTGGGGGAAGATGAAGTTGTGTGCGATTGTTCATAAATACTTATTTAAAACTAACAAAAAAAAACTTCTACAGAAGGGAGACACGATCGTATGAGAAACAATATTTTCACAGCTTTGTCCTCGAACCTCTGTCCACACCCATTGTTTGGGATCGTTAGGAGAGGGTGGGATAAAGTTGAAGAGTTCTTCAGAACACTTGTCTTGGTACATTCATCACGCTCTATTTGAAGGTTGTCCTTAGGTTTTTTAAGTAGAGCGTGAAGTGGCACATCCATGTCCTTGGGTTCTATAAGTAGAGCGTGAAGGGGCACATCCATGTCCTTGGGATCTTTAAGTAGAGCGTGAAGTGGCACATCCATGTCCTTGGGTTCTATAAGTAGAGCGTGAAGGGGCACATCCATGTCCTTGGGATCTTTAAGCAGAGCGTGAAGGGGCACATCCATGTCCTTGGGTTCTATAAGTAGAGCGTGAAGGGGCACATCCATGTCCTTGGGATCTTTAAGTAGAGCGTGAAGGGGCACATCCATGTCCTTGGGTTCTTTAAGTAGAGCGTGAAGGGGCACATCCATGTCCTTGGGTTCTATAAGTAGAGCGTGAAGGGGCACATCCATGTCCTTGGGATCTTTAAGTAGAGCGTGAAGTGGCACATCCATGTCCTTGGGTTCTATAAGTAGAGCGTGAAGGGGCACATTCATGTCCTTGGGATCTTTAAGTAGAGCGTGAAGGGGCACATCCATGTCCTTGGGTTCTATAAGTAGAGCGTGAAGTGGCACATCCATGTCCTTGGGTTCTTTAAGTAGAGCGTGAAGGGGCACATCCATGTCCTTGGGTTCTATAAGTAGAGCGTGAAGGGGCACATCCATGTCCTTGGGTTCTATAAGTAGAGCGTGAAGGGGCACATCCATGTCCTTGGGATCTTTAAGTAGAGCGTGAAGGGGCACATCCATGTCCTTGGGTTCTATAAGTAGAGCGTGAAGTGGCACATCCATGTCCTTGGGTTCTTTAAGTAGAGCGTGAAGGGGCACATCCATGTCCTTGGGTTCTATAAGTAGAGCGTGAAGGGGCACATCCATGTCCTTGGGTTCTATAAGTAGAGCGTGAAGGGGCACATCCATGTCCTTGGGATCTTTAAGTAGAGCGTGAAGGGGCACATCCATGTCCTTGGGTTCTATAAGTAGAGCGTGAAGGGGCACATCCATGTCCTTGGGTTCTATAAGTAGAGCGTGAAGGGGCACATCCATGTCCTTGGAATCTTTAAGTAGAGCGTGAAGTGGCACATCCATGTCCTTGGGTTCTAAAAGTAGAGCGTGAAGGGGCACATCCATGTCCTTGGGTTCTTTAAGTAGAGCGTGAAGGGGCACATCCATGTCCTTGGGTTCTATAAGTAGAGCGTGAAGGGGCACATCCATGTCCTTGGGTTCTTTAAGTAGAGCGTGAAGGGGCACATCCATGTCCTTGGGTTCTATAAGTAGAGCGTGAAGGGGCACATCCATGTCCTTGGGATCATTAAGTAGAGCGTGAAGGGGCACATCCATGTCCTTGGGTTCTATAAGTAGAGCGTGAAGGGGCACATCCATGTCCTTGGGATCTTTAAGTAGAGCGTGAAGGGGCACATCCATGTCCTTGGGTTCTTTAAGTAGAGCGTATAGGGCCACATCCATGTCCTTGGGTTCTATAAGTAGAGCGTGAAGGGGCACATCCATGTCCTTGGGTTCTTTAAGTAGAGCGTGAAGGGGCACATCCATGTCCTTGGGTTCTTTAAGTAGAGCGTGAAGGGGCACATCCATGTCCTTGGGATCTTTAAGTAGAGCGTGAAGGGGCACATCCATGTCCTTGGGTTCTATAAGTAGAGCGTGAAGGGGCACATCCATGTCCTTGGGTTCTTTAAGTAGAGCGTGAAGGGGCACATCCATGTCCTTGGGTTCTTTAAGTAGAGCGTGAAGGGGCACATCCATGTCCTTGGGTTCTATAAGTAGAGCGTGAAGGGGCACATCCATGTCCTTGGGTTCTTTAAGTAGAGCGTGAAGGGGCACATCCATGTCCTTGGGTTCTTTAAGTAGGGCGTGATGGGGCACATCCATGTCCTTGGGTTCTTTAAGTAGATCGTGAAGGGGCACATCCATGTCCTTGGGTTCTTTGAGTAGAGCGTGAAGGGGCACATCCATGTCCTTGGGTTCTTTAAGTAGAGCGTGATGGGGCACATCCATGTCCTTGGGTTCTTTAAGTAGAGCGTGAAGGGGCACATCCATGTCCTTGGGTTCTTTAAGTAGAGCGTGAAGGGGCACATCCATGTCCTTGGGTTCTTTGAGTAGAGCGTGATGGGGCACATCCATGTCCTTGGGTTCTATAAGTAGAGCGTGAAGGGGCACATCCATGTCCTTGGGTTCTTTAAGTAGAGCGTGAAGGGGCACATCCATGTCCTTGGGTTCTTTAAGTAGAGCGTGAAGGGGCACATCCATGTCCTTGGGTTCTATAAGTAGAGCGTGAAGGGGCACATCCATGTCCTTGGGTTCTTTAAGTAGAGCGTGAAGGGGCACATCCATGTCCTTGGGTTCTTTAAGTAGAGCGTGATGGGGCACATCCATGTCCTTGGGTTCTATAAGTAGAGCGTGAAGGGGCACATCCATGTCCTTGGGTTCTTTAAGTAGAGCGTGAAGGGGCACATCCATGTCCTTGGGTTCTTTGAGTAGAGCGTGATGGGGCACATCCATGTCCTTGGTTTCTTTGAGTAGAGCGTGATGGGGCACATCCATGACCTTGGGTTCTTTAAGTAGAGCGTGATGAGGCACATCCATGTCCTTGGGTTCTTTGAGTAGAGCGTGATGGGGCACATCCATGTATGGAGCAAATATATTTGCTCCATGGGCACATCATTAGATTATTGATACTGTTGATTGATGGCACTTGATGGAACTTGCTACACATATTGAAAAACTTCACTTGTACTGTTCCACAATATTTATTATTGTAATACCTAACCGGTTTCGCCTTTCGGCATTCTCAAAGGCTATTTACTTATTTAGATCATAATTACACTCCGAACGCATTAACAATGACAATTGTTTCCATGTAGGTATACCAACAGACAATGTTGTCAGTTTTCAAATTTATCCCAAAAATTATGGAGAATGCGAAGTATTAAAATATTTGAAAATTAAATCATTTCCAATCATATTACAACATTAACTAATTTTAAGGGTTGCCAGTTTACAATTTGTCCAGAAAAAAAAATATTTTGACTTCTGAAAATTAAATAATTACAATTCAAATTTAAAAATTATTAGTATTGTTGAAGTGTCAATAGTGTTAATTAATATATTAAATGTGAATAACTCAAAATGTCCAAACGATTAAATGTCATACACTGCACCAATTTGATTTGTCATATCGAACCATGTCAAGTAAAACTAATACAAATAAATTAAATGTCAAAATATCTAGGTACTCAATTAAATGTCAAATTAACTAATCAAATTAATGTCAGAATATCCTATTAATTAAATGTCAAAATATTCAATCTTATACATATGTAGATGTCATTATCATATCACTGTTCATAATAATGCAGCAAAGGTGAACGGTTCAGGTCTAATTGTTGGTTTAGGATAATGTTCGGGTCAGTACCTACATGGAAACAATTGTCATTGTTAATGCGTTCGGAGTGTAATTATGATCTAAATAAGTAAATAGCCTTTGAGAATGCCGAAAGGCGAAACCGGTTAGGTATTACAATAATAAATGTTGTGGAACAGTACAAGTGAAGTTTTTCAATATGCACATCATTAGGTCTGTTATCTTGAGGACCACTGCCAATACTCTGTGCGAACGGCGAGAGCGAGAGTGGTCGTTATTGCGCGAGATATTTCATGTTGGTGGCGGAATCTTCAAGAGTTAGGTACATCTTTAAGAATTGGCTAGGATGACCTCTTTTGATCAGAGAGTCGTATGCTATACGTCCCATCAGACCAAAAGTTGCACAGAAATTTGCTATTTATATTTGTTTTAGAGTTCCGTACCATATAGGTAAAAACTGTGTGTGTGTGTGTCTGTTTGTCTACCAAGTTGTACCTTATGACCTGTGATAGTTAGACAGTTGAGATTTTCACAGATAAAGTATTTCTATTGCTGCTGTAACAACAAATACTACAAACAAAAGTAAAATAGAGGGGCTCCCATACTACAAATGTGTTCTTTGCAGTTTTAGCCCCTCTCTATAAAACAGATTGCAGAGGGGCATATGGCGAGACTTGTGTCTGTAGTCTGTGACTCTGTTGCATTAAACTACGTCACCAGGTCACGTGGATTTGTTCAAAGTTTGAAATAACATAAATGATAACGTCAATCGGATTGAACTTTCACAATAAACGTGTTAGACAGGGGAAGTCTGGTGAGAACGATCTCACGGCTCTCTTGTTTTGCTACGCCGGCCGGTTTTTAATGTACATTTCTCCTTGCAGGGCCTGACGATAGGTGTATCATTAACGAAGATTGTCAATTTGTGGGCGGGATCTGTAACATCGAGACCTTGAGATGTGAGACAGCTGGACGTTCAGGTGAGATACAATGTCACCTTACTAACATACAGGGTCGGCAGCGAGAGTGTAACACTACAGCCGAAGTCAGCTTTTTTATTTATTTACTTACCTACTAGCTGACCCCCGCAACTTCGTTTACGTCACATAATGTGCACGAAAGGAGAGGTAATTCTTCATCAGACTCGTCAATCACCGTGTGAAACGGCCCTGTTTGCTTAATCATAAAAGAGCTTAATTATTAAGGTTGTTGTAAAATAATTCAATCCGCGCCGAAGGCGTTTAGATTTACCCTCTCATTCAAAGGAACCCTTGAATTCTAGGTTTGACGAAAGCCTCTAATTTCTGAACTACAAACCCCTCAATCTTGAAACTTGAGTCGAAAATTTCTTAAAGTACTCCCTTTCTAATACTAAAGAAATACTTAAAATCGCATCACGCGTTAAGAACTTACAACTGAAAAACCATTTTATCTTTCATCCCCTCTCCCGCAGGAACCGCGCAAAATTTCGGGATCAAAAGTATCCTAGAACCTTCCTCGGACTATAAGCTCGGAATGTACCAAGTATCATTCAAATCGGTTCAGTAGTTTCGGCGTGATACTTATTCGGGATACAGACAGACAGACAGACAGACAGACAGGCAGACAGACAGACATGAAAAGTTCAAATTACATTTTCGGCTCCAGTATCGATTAGAGAACGCCCTCCAATTAAAATTTTCAAAATATCTTCCATGTACAGACTCTCGACCCTCAACAGTTTTATTATATCTACTATGTATAGATTTAATTTGCAAATGTAGGTAGAAGGTTGGTATTACATACATGGTATTTCAATCGTGTCAGAATAGAATCTTATTTGTAGTCTATACTAATATTATAAAGAGGAAAGATTTGTTTTTTGTTTGTTTGTTTGTAGCGAATAGGCTCCGGAACTACTGGACCGATTTGAAAAACTCTTTCACTGTTGGAAAGCTATACACTCTTTGCGGTGAACATAGGCTATATTTTATTTCCGTATTCCCACGGGAACGGGAACTACGCGGGTGAAACCGCGTGGCGTCCGCTAGTTTATTATAAAGCTGACGTTTACGGGATTTACGGGTCAAAGATACATTTCATCAGTAAACTTTCGTCTACTGAAGTCGTACGATCAAGAATACGCGCCATCGAAGCACAATATAAAGGTTACGAAGAGGTACAATTCAGGGTGCACAATCTCGAACTCGACTTAATACCCTGGACAAATTATAAAAATATTGATCATTACGTAGTAACTATTATTTAATCTGTGCCTGGACGCATTCCCGTCGCCGCCGTGTGGTCACGAATCGGCGCCAACAAACAGAATCGTAATAGCTGAAAACTGTCAAATCATACCGTACCTTCGGCCCTATATTAATCTTCGATCACGATTCTATTCTGATACAATAAATATATAAGTAGGTATGTATATTATTAAGGTATACAATTAATTTATAATATTGATATGTATTATTATTTACGGTATTGATGACCTTTATTAAATGCGCCTACCTCATATATAGCTCTGCACCACCTTATGGTTGACTGGTAGAGAATGCCTTTGGCATTAAGTCCGCCATTGTACTATTTTTGTGCATAAAGTCTAAATAAATAAATAAATACAATTGTTATAGCAGACTTGGGTCTGGTTTACAACGTTAAAGAGGCATAGAGTTTGTAGAATTTGCTAAAGGGAGTCCGAAGTATATACATATCATCTATGCTAGTATTATAGGTACATCTACATATAATGTTGTGTACTAATAATTTCCATTTTCACCTTTAAAGGAGTACAACCATCGTTACTAGAACAAAGAAATGCAACAATACAACACACGCCATCAGTGGTACAACAAAATGGCCGATCACAACATGGCGTCCAGTGCACCAATGTAAATCCCTGCGCGAATCCGTTCGTTTGTTACGTTGGAACATGCGTGTGTCCTATTGGATATTTTGGTATCGATGGCAGTAGTCAGTGTTATGCAGGTAAATAAAACTTATTTTTGACTGGTGTTATAGTCTAGAATGCCTGAAGTCTAGAGTTCCTGTACCAGGTATGTGAAGCACTTTGATTGGATTTCTATCTGAAAGAAAATAGTAAAGTAACAGTCAGATTTTCTTATACGTTACATTATAATTTATGTTACACTTACCTACAGCTCGACTTTTCTGTACTACTTGTACTATTATTGATTATACCAATAAACCTTCCTCTTAAATTACTCTATCTATTGCTGAAAATGACATCAATTGCGGTTTAAAAGATCACAGCACACAGTCAGAAAATGCGGTTTCATTTTAAATCAAAAGAAGTAGACAGCTTTAGTAGAAATTACTAGGAATTGCAAGGTGGCGCTGAATTAGCCATTCTTTTTGTTTATGATACAAAATAAAATTTTGAGTCCGCCTTGAGAAATAACCGCATCTTGCAAAAGTTAACAAGGTAGGTATAATGAATATTATGAATTTGTTGTAGAACTTGGCGCTCCCTCTACCGAAGAACAGTGCGGAGGCTTATTTTCCGAATTGAGAGATGGCATCTGCACTTGCCCACCAAACTTCTTCTACGAAAAAGATTTGAGAGACTGCATCAAAGGTACGTATTTTCATAACATAGTTTTTCCCTACTTTTTTTTTTGAAAAAAAGAATCACACTTATTCAAGTCAAGGCGGTAGAGGTACAGAAGCAGGTCAGGACTCTGTCAACACAGACGTGTCTCTTCGCCCCTCAGGATGATTGCACTCAATTCCCTCCACCCCCAAATAAGCGGGTTTGCACCCGAACCGAACGTTTCTCTGTCGAACCATAAAGACCTGGAACGACCTGCCAGCGCACGTGTTTCTCTGCTCTTAAAATCCTGGGTTCTTCAAGCGGAGCGTGAAGAGGCACATCATGGGGCCGTCAACTTGAGGACCACTGTCTTACAGACTGTGACAGTGGGCCCAATGGCTGGATGTCTATGTCGCATGGCTTTATATCAGGAGGCGGCATCATTTTGACGAGCTAAATATTAAAAGAGAATAAAAAACTTGACAGGTGTCAAGGGACACCCGGATGTAACGAAGTTCCTTTCGATTAATTAGTGAAGGAATTGTAATAAAATTTTATTTTTTTTAATTAATAATATATTTTTTATTATTAACCCCCATTTTATTACCCCCCTTCCCCCCTTGCTTTGGTGTTGCTAGTAAAGTTCATGTTCGTCCCCTGGCTAGCACTACCACTACCACTATCACTACCACTACCACTATCACTACCACTACCAAAAGTGTCGTGACAACTTTTCGTGAGAATTTTTTCCGTCTAGCCCCCTTTCACAACGCGCGATAAGGAACTTCGTTCCAAAAAAAACCCCCACAAGAAGTGGAATTAAGCCCAAACCCAAAGAAGAGGCCGTAATGGCCGACAAAGTCTGTTTCGGAAGTCCTGAAGGTATTCTTCTTAGGGTGTACTCGGGAGTCACGGCCGTTGGCGGCTGTTTTTAGTTGGCAGAAGTCGATAGCATCCTTGTAGATTTTCACAAGAAAGAAGGTGGGTGAGAAAAAGATTGGGGGGGGGGGGGCAGAGGTTGTTAGGAGCACTGTGGTTATCCTTCTGAGGGCGTACTTGGGACTCCCGGCCATAGAAAGATGGATTAGCACCATGTAATTTTAGTCGGTAGGAGTCCGCCATAGCATCTAGGAGAACTTTACTACGCCACAAACATAATATTTGTTTCTTTACAGCATCCAGGACGCTAACCGACTCCTGCGTATCAGACGAGATGTGCCACACGTTCGGGTACGAAAGCCGTTGTGGCCCACCGTCAGATCCCTGGGGCATTAGAAACTGCGAGTGTATCGACGGTATATCTCTCTGGGACCCGGTTAGAAGCATGTGCCGATCTTTTGTAGGTATGTTGTCGTATTGTTATAAGTAAACGAGCTGATGGCCGAAGCTTCGCCCGCGAAAAATTTGTTCCTGTTCTGACTTCCCGTGGGAACTTATTCCCGGAATAAAAAGTAGCCTATGTGTAATTCCAGACTATAATGTATCCCTGTACCAAATTTCAGCCCGATCCGTTCACCAATTTTAGCGTGAAAGAGTACCAAACATGCACACTCTCAGACATTCACATTTATAATATTAGTAAGATAGCTATTAAACGGTTTTATAAAGCTTAAACTGTTTAAAACAAATTGTGCAACGTAACCTGTTCGTGCGTGAGTGCGTCTGCACTATTTGTTCGCGCCACTATAACTCCCAAACTGCTTGGAGGATCTTTGCAAAGATTATATTATTGTTGGGACATGTTTGAGGAAAATTCTTAGCCACTTTCGATTGATCAAGGTCAAGGTGGAAGTGGGTGTAAATTGCTTAACATCCGCAAATGGCCAAAATGCAGTACTTAGTGTGTTTCCAACCCAACCTTATATCGAACTAGCTGTTCCCCGTGACTTCGTCCACGTAGAAGTCGTTATCGTTACCCTCGTTACGTCTTCATTACCCTCTTTTTGCAAAGTTAGTTGTAGAATGTCCTTCCCTTGAACTCAACCTATCTTTATACCAAATTTTATCAAAATCGCTTCTGCGGTTTAGGCGTGAAAACGTAACGGATGACAGAAATGCAGGACTAAGAGCTTATATAGAACTGGGTCCTTACACATTTTCTTATTCTTTCAGGTATCGGAGAAATCTGCCAAGAAGACAGAGACTGTTTGGCCGGAGACCAGGACATTGACTGTGTGTTCAATGATCAGGGTGTAGGCATCTGCAGCTGTCCCGACGACACTTTACAGGAAGGGCAATTGTGCATCACTACTGGGTTAGGTAAGAATTTACATATTCAAGTAGGTAACTTAACACGTTCACGGACAGTACGTCGAGAACCGTACATCCTGACTCTCATAATATGGCACTACGGCTATAGCCGGTGATTTTAAATGTATCAAAAGTGGAATTACGTTCACAGCCGAAGATTTTTCATTACACGCATAGGAACGGCGTGACTCTGTGCCGTTTTAGGCTGTAATACAGACAGCTAGTGTCACATCAAGCACTCCGACGCGTGCACACAAAGTTAAGTCTCTCACGCACACAGGACATCATGTCGTGACACTCCTTCTGTGGCCGGGCGATCTACCTACTACCGGTTACGTCTTGGGCCGTTACTGCCGCAACACTTACTTGAAAAATCTAATAATGTGGCAGTCCGTCCGTAGGCGTGATACTATTGTGTCATATCACATTTTTTTAGGAATGGTTTCTGTCCGTGAACGTGTTAAGAAAAGGAGGATTTTCTCGATTCGACTGTGTATTTTTTTAAACTGCGATGGAGATGGGGTTTTTTTATAGCACTAATGTGGCAGAAAAGCATACCTACGGCTCAGTAGAAGGACTGGTGGTCACCATAGCCTTTAGACGTTTTCAACAGCAGAAGCGCCACATTCGCGCTGCTGACTCTCGAATGAGTGGGGGGTTTCATTAGTTTAACTCAGTTTACGTACCTAGTAACTATTTACTAATCTGTGGATTAACCTCTGTATTTGTGAATCGATCTATCTGTGGTATTATAGCTGTCCAATTTAAAAAGTGTAGAAGAAAGAAAGTTTTTATGACGGCAGCGTGACGTGAGCAACTCACGCACGCCCCCCCCTTAGAAGCGGGGTCATACCCGAAACCCCCCCATAGACGCGGGATTGCACCCGAACCACCCCCAGGGCGAGGCCGCAGCGGCGGCCGTGGGTCTGTTGGGAGTCACGGGACATCCTTCCTGAGGGCTTACCCGGGGCTCTCAACCATAGGCTGTTGGGCGTTACGTGAGGTTTTTTAGTCGGTAAGAGTCCGGCATAGCATCCTACGAGGATTTTCCCTCACGTTAAAAAAAAAAAAAGCTGTCCAATTTTGTAACGCCTTTTTTCTTTCGAAAGCCAATTTGGTGTGACTTGTAGCTTTAAGAGCCATCTTGACAACGTTGGCTACTTTTGACACGAGTTTTGAAAATCTTCAGCTCACTTCCTGAGTCATGAAGGGATTTTACTAAGATTCAGAATTCTGCCTCGTCCTGGGGTATCTTTCCGAGGGCTTACCCGGGGCTCCCAACAGTAGTCATTAGGTAGGATACGTGTTTTAGTCGGTAGGATTCCGGCATAGCATCAATGTAGGATTTTCCTCAAGTTAAAAAAAATCCTGACCACATTGGCTCTTTTCGACACGAATGTTTAGAATCTTCAGCTCACTTCACTTCCTGAGCGATAAAGGTATTTTATTAAGATTCAAAGATCTGCTTCATAGGAGACTTGGTGTAGGTACTTTAGTGGCATTTCCACTACATGTTGACCTGGATCTAGCTGATACTGCAAATAGTCTGCGGGACACCCAACTCCTCAACTCCTCAGAAAATTTTGGGACATTCCCATAGGTATACCATGTTTGGGCTTATGTCTGGCTTTAACTGCTGTGCACTCCATGTTGTCGATGATTTTGATCTTGGAGTTATCAGAAGAAAAATTCATCAGTTTTAAAAATGTAAACTGATATCGTAAGATTAGTCCGACGTGTATTAATCGCATGTGTACCCATGGTCTTTTTTCCCCGGCCCCCACCTCGCCAGCAGTTATGGCCAGACTATAGAACCATCTCAAGCACTGGGAGTTTTAAATTTTCTGAATTAACACTAGTTATTTTACTGTCTTACAGAGCTGGGTGACGATTGCCAGATCACACAAGAGTGCACGGGTACACCGAACACTGTGTGCGAGGACCGAAGATGCTCCTGTTCCGAGGGCTACTTGGAGATGGAGGGCGCTTGTGTCTCAGGTAACTAACATTTCTTTTATACTACCAAGGTGGCAGACAAGCTAACGACCCACCTGATGTTTTTTTTCGCGTATCGGTAATTCTTAGACTAAATCGCTTGCAAATCAAGAGGACTACCGCAGTCGCTACCGACTCAGTAGGAGCTGGTTGTGACGACCCATCTATACTTCTATACTAATATTATAAAGAGGAAAGATTTGTTTTTTTTTGTTTGTTTGTAACGAATAGGCTCCGGAACTACTATACCGATTTGAAAAAAAAATTCACTGTTTCTTTCTTCTTTCTTCTACTATTGGAAAGTTACACTATCCGCGGGTAACATAGTCTTATATTTTTTTATTCTCGTATTCCCACGGGAATGGGAACTACGCGGGTGAAACCACGTGGCGTTCGGTATATAAAAATGAATCTGCGGAATGTATGTACGCGTATAACTTCGCAACGGCTGGACCGATTTGCTTATTTTTTTTCTTTTCTTGGATAGTTATAGCCAGGGCTAGTTATAAAGAACTAAACCTTTTGCAGTTATCGGCGGTATCTGCACAATCGACGAGGAATGCGTCACTGAGAACAGCGTGTGTGTTGAGGAGGGGAATACTTCTATATGTCGGTGCCACTCCAACTTCATTACTCTTGGTCAAGAATGCATACCCAGTAAGTAAATCAACCAATCGATCAACGAATCCACCAATCATTTAAACGATCTGTTAAACAATCGATCGATCAACCAATCTACCAACTAATCAAGCAAAAGGTCTACCAATGAATTGAGCAATTAATCAAACCAGCCCATCACAGTACCTTCCCTCGCTGGTACAGAATTTTATTTCAAGTTGTCTTTCTCTTTGCATTGATTTTGTCTGACTTAAAGCAAAGATGATATAATAGTATTACATACAGATCGGCAACTCCCTGCCTCCCACTGAGTAAGCTTCCCCATCCCCCCACCAAAGTTGACGTGTCTATTGCCGTGTTAGTACTTGAGAGAGCGTCACTGCGTTGCATTACGTATTACTACCTACGTACTTTGTGCTATTGCTTTGGTTTAATTTGTGCTTAGCCGAGGGTAGATTTGAAAAAAAAAAACAAGTACCTACATACATGAGATTGTGTTCTGTTCTTTATTATTTTGTTTCCATAGTTAGTGTCCCTAGTATACTCACACACACATTCAAACTTGATTCAAGCATTCACATTACGTGTATGTAAGTGTGGGTGAAAACGATCATTTTTGTATGGAGTTCCCGCCCTGTGCTAAAACCTTAGACCATCTAAGGCTAAAACTGCCTCGGTAGCGCATTTTGAAGCGCTCTTGGCCCCGCGGACTCAGTGTTCTGTAAACGATCACTGCAGTAAGCAACATTTACTATGGCCGGATATGGATGGGTGACCACCACGTGGACCACTTTGTGACATTTATTTACGAGCGTTTCCGTGCTTCGGAAGGCACGATAAGCCGTTGGTCCCGGTTGTCAGTAAAATGACAGTCGTTAAGCCAAGTTGAAGGCCTTACGGGTGGCTTGAAAAATTTCAACTGTGGGTCGTCACAACCTGCGCCCGGGTCGGCAGCGCGTGTGTAGCGCCTCTGGTGTTGCAAACGTCTATAGGCTACGGTTACCAACCTTCCGGTGGGCCGTAAGCTTGTCTGCCACCTAAGTAGTATAGAAAAAAAAAATAAAAAATACGTCGGAAGGATATCCCAGGATTTCAGGGTCCCGTAGTGAACAAGGAACCCTAGTCATGCTATACATACATACATAATACATTCATACATATATTAATCACGTCTTTATCCCCGAAGGGGTAGGCGGAGGCATAGTATACGCCCGTATTCACCGTGAAGTTTTATGTCCCAAGTAATAGTGGTGAGCCGATTGCCATGTTGAAATGGACAGGCTCAGGTCGCCGCGATCCGCAGTTGAAATTTTTCGAGGCCTTCAACTTGGCTTAACGATTGTCATTTTACTGACAACCGGGTTTCATTTCGAGTTTTCCTTCTCTACGCAATGGATCTTTTTGCAAAAGCGTTCCCTTAGTCGCCTCTTACGACACCCTCCGGGATGTATTTGGGTGGCGACATTTTGTACTCTTACCTGTCGCCACACGAGGTACTATATCAATATCACATTACTTTTCCAGTGTTAACAGACATCGAGGACCCTTGCAACATGACCATACAGTGCACGAGTTTGATGGGCGTGGACTCTGAGTGCGGGGAGGAGGGGTGGTGCGTTTGTACTGAGGGACATCACTTTAGAGATGGCTGGTGTTGGCGGATGACTGGTGAGAATTCCTCTTTTATATTTAGGTCGTCAAAATGATACTTCCCGCCTGATAGAAAGCCATGGTGGATATTTTGTTAAGAGATTCAAGAACCTCCTTAATTCAGATATTTTGATTGAGGAGCCACTTTAAAATAGAAGTAACTTTTAATCTATTCGCCAACAAAAATCATAAAATGTCCTAAATTTTATGCTGAAAAGCTACTTAAAGATGTGAACTTCATTCAAAAGGTGAAGATGGCTCCTCAATTCATACGGATATAATATACCTTTATTTCGCGCTCCAATTGAAGATTCGGAAAAACATGCGCTGGTCCAACTGAGCAACGGTCGTTTGAATCGCTCGATTCTGCCAAAGACCTTCATGGCACACGTTGTTCGAGATTGACAAGGAGAGTGTGAAACAGTGAACTCAGCGTTGACGTCAGCGATGAGTTTTTATTTATGGTATGGTACCAAGTACAATTCGCGACGTGAGAGTTTAACGCACGCCACATTGACCAAGAATCTGGGTAACACCCAAATTAGGTTAAGCCGCGATGTTGGCCAGGGTCTGCCGGAAATCCCAGGACAACTGTTGAAATTTTCAAGTCGTCTCTAAAGCTTTCAACTTGGCGTAACAACTTTTATGTTCTATCAACACCTAACACGTTATTTCCTCAACAGCTCTGTTCCAAGAGTGTTCAAGATCCAGCCAGTGCTTCCTCTCGAACATAACTGACCGAGTGGTCTGCAGGAACAGCCTGTGCCAATGCGACTTCCGGTATCCTTATTCCGAAGAGCTCCATACTTGTGAAGGTAAGCAACTAACTCTTCTTCTATACTCATCTATACTAATATTATAAAGAGGAAAGATTTGTTTTTTTGTTTGTTTGTAACGAATAGGCTCCGGAACTACTGGACTGATTTGAAAAATTCTTATACTGTTTGGAAGCTACACTCTTTGCGGTGAACATAGGCTATATTTTATTCCCGTATTCCCACGGGAACGGGAACTACGCGGGTGAAACCGCGTGACGTCCGCTAGTTACTTATATACTCTTTAAATACATACATATTATACATAGAAACACCCAGACTCTTGAGACAAACATTTATGGGTCACACAAATGTTTGTCTCCGGTGGGAATCGAACCCACGACCTCCTGCGCCGCAAGCGGTATCACTACCGACCGCGCCACAGAGGCAGTCAAGCCCTTCAACTTGGCTTAACGACTGTCATATTACTGACAATCGGGACCAACGGCTTAACGTGCCTTCCGAAGCACAGAAACGCTCGCAAATAAATATATAACTAGGTGGTCACGTGATGTTCACCCATCCAAGGACCGGCATTAGTGAAAGTTACGTTTATAGAATACTGAGCCCGGGGGGCCACGAGCACATGCTTCTTAAATGTCACTAATTGCACTTCAAATTTTTACTATAATTCATACAAATTAAATATTATACTAATACTAGTTTTTTTCTTTGTTACAGTATCATCAGCATCAGCTCTATTGAGCAGTAGCTTCACCATCCTACTGGCAGTATATTATGTGTTGTCACATTAAATATAATACCTTTTTGGTAGTTTGTAATTTGACAGTGAGAACGCGCCTTACTAGCTTGGCAAAAAAGTTTAGAAATGAAACTATTATTAATATTTTGAATGTTGGCTACTTTGTTTAAATGCTGTCAAAACGTCACTTCTGTCAATTAAAATACTTATTTTTTTAAAATATAGTATAACATGAAATATTGTGGCGACCGCTACATAGCGGAGACAAATAGAAGTCTTGCATCGCGATACGAAAGTTCTCGCAACGAAAGTTAGATAAATCCTGCATCGCGATATCAGAGTTCTTACAGCGATGAATGATACAACAGTCCAACATCAACCTTTGAGCTTCGGCCCGCCAGGCGTGATCACGTAGTCTGGTTAGAGGATCCTCCCTTTGTGTGTTGGAGGAACTTCTCTCCCCTCCTTCCATTATAATGGTTCTTTCTATGAAAGAAAGAAAGAAAGAATAAGCTCGTGTCAAAGAGCGGCATAAAGTCTTTTTTGTCATTAGCGGATGTTTGAGTCCTGGGACATCCTTCCGAGGGCTTACCCTGAGCTCCCAACCATAGGCTGTTGGGCGTTACGTGAGGTTTTTTAGTCGGTAGGAGTCCAGCGTAGCATCAATGACGGATTTTCCCTCACGTTAAAAAAAAAGACGGATGTTAAGCAGTTTACACCCACATCCAGTTGACCTAGGTCAGGTTGACCTAAGTGACTAAGAACCTTCCTTAGAAATGTCCCAACAATCAATATTATCTTCGTCGTAAGGATCCTTCAAGTCATTTGGGAGTTATAGTGACGTGACCAAATAGTTCGGACGCACCACAACATATGAACAGCACAGTAGAAGACGCCTCTTTTATTATCTACTCTTTTTTGCCAAGCTGGGTACAAGATGTTGGAGGTTTAATTTGTGATATTTTAAGCGATAACTATAGTTAGAAGAAAGATATATTTATTAATGTTTTATTTTTAATCCATAAACCAATCAATCTCATTATTTGAGTATTATTCCTTGTTGGACCTGAAATTATAGTTTTTAGGGTAACCCTAGGGTTAAACGGGACCCTATTCATGAGACCTCGCTGTCCGTCTGTCTGTCTTTCTGACAATCAGTCTGTCTATGACTGTCATACTGAATTTCGAAGTTTAAAATAGCGATGAACTGTAGCCCTAAAGTACCGAAACGCGACTCACGTTAGTGCGAAAGTGCGCCACATCGATACCCATAATTTCGAATGTTTTCCACCGCGAAGCACGGTAGTGCGAAAGTATTCCACATCGATTCACACATTGTCGAATGTATTCCAGTACGATGCACGTCAGTGCGAAAGTCTAGTAAATGCGAAGGCATGCTACTCCTTGCTTTACACAGAAATGTTTGTGTGAGTGTGTAAAGTTATAGATTTACTGGAACTTGAGTTAAGCTGGCACATCTCCAACCAGCATTGGTCAATCGCTCGTCTCCGCTGCTCCTGTCTGACTGACTGACGACTGTCTGATCTGTTTGTATGTCCGTCACGAGATTGTATCTCAGCAACCGTGATAGCTAGAGAGCTGAAATTTTCATAGATAATGTATTTCTGCTGTCGGTTTAACAACAAAAATACTTTTTTTTTTTTTTTTTTTTCGTGTTTTATCTTGCAATCGGCTTTCATGCCATAATCAGATATGTTCTGTGTTTCAGTCGAGCAAGGTTATGACCTTCCATTGAAGGTACTCCTTTCTAGAATTAATGATGCTCATTGTAAGGCATTCCATATGTGTTTTCTTTTGAGCCGATTGATGCTCAGTGGTTCCCTCAATGCTACTGCCAGGTCATTGGTGTGGTGAGTTATACGGTCTCTGTATGATCTTTTTCGGTGTTCTATTTCTTCCTTTACTGTGTTTATATTCAAGTAATTATGAGTGTCGGCTGCTCTAGTGAACCACGGCGCGCAAGTTATAGTTTTCAGAGCTCTGTTCTGAAATCGCTGTAGTATTTCAAGGTTTGAGTTTTTCGCCGACCCCCACAGTTCTATGCCATAAGTCCACACGGGTTTAATGACAGCTTTGTATATGAGGACCTTATTGTTAAGGGTAAGTCTCGAGCTTCTGCCCAGGATCCAGGTAAGTTCCCTCAAACGGTAATTGAGCTCATCACGTTTCTTTCCAATATGTCTTCGCCATGTTTGCTTTCGATCCAAGTGTATACCCAGATACTTGGCATGTTGGCTATGTGGCAGTATGTCTGGGCCTAGCCTTACCGGTGCACAGTCACTCTTGCATAAGGTGAAAGTGACATGAACTGATTTGCTGGCACTTGCTTTGATCCTCCATTTCTCCATCCATTCATAGATCTTATCTAAATGGGTTTGCAACATTGATGATGCTTTATGAGGGCACTTGTTGTTGCATAGTGCAGCGGTGTCATCAGCAAAAGTAGCCGAGAGAACGTCCGTGGTTTCAGGCAGATCAGCTGTATAAATCAAATATAGGGTAGGCCCCAGAACTGAGCCCTGAGGCACACCGGCATTGATTTCGAAAAATTCGGAATATTCGTCATTCAGCTTTACTCTGAATATTCGATCCTCCAAATATGACTTTAACAATAGGTACATGCTATGAGGGAGGCATGATTTTAATTTGGCCAGCAATCCAGTGTGCCACACCCTGTCAAACGCCTGCTGGACGTCAAGGAACACTGCCGAACAGTATTCTTTCTTTTCTAGAGCCTGTCTGACCTTGTCGCATACTCTATGTACCTGCTCAATGGTGGCATGTTTTCTTCTAAACCCAAATTGGTGCGGCGGTATAACTCCATTGGTCTGCAGAACATCATTAAGTCTTTTGGAGATTATCTTTTCAAACACCTTTGAAAGAATTGGGAGAAGGCTGATAGGTCTGTATGAGCTCACAAGGTGTTGTGGTTTTCCCGGTTTGGGTATCATAATTATGTCTGATACTTTCCATATGTTTGGATAATGTGATGTTCTGAGTATTCCATTGAATAACTGTGTGAGGAATATTAATGCTCTTTTTGGCAGTTGTTTCAGCAATTCAGCGGTCACTAAACAGAAGCCCGGAGCCTTCCCAAGTTCCAAGCTTCTGATAGTGCTTTTGATTTCCTGGGGCGAACAATGCTTTATAGGGAGACTTAGTTGTAGGTCTGTTGCCATGTACTTGTTCAGCTCTTCTTCCGTTTCATCACTGCCGATATTAGTGGTGAATACGTTCTTTAGGTGCTCTCCAAAGGCTTTTACCTTCTCACTGTCAGTTCTTGCCCAAAAACCGTTACCCAGCCTCAGCGGATAGTTTGCTGTTCGTGGTGCATCTTTATAGTATTTCACAAATTTCCATAGGGAGTACTCGTTGCGGGCTGTCGGTGTTAGGGTTTCCAGTTTGTTTTGGAGCGTGTCGACTTCGACCTGTCTCAGGAATAGCTTTAGCTCAGCAGCAGCTTTATTGAATGCGCGCTTGTCTGAAGGGTGGCGGGTGTTGTGCCATACTCTTCTAAGTCTGCGTTTCTCTAAGATCCAGTCCTTCATGTCTCTTGGTAAATTCGTCGATCCTTTAGAGATTCGGATCTCAGGTGTTGCCTTCCAAGCCGCATTTTGCATGAGCTTCGTGAAATATGATGCAGCGTTTTCAATATCATCTTCGGTTTTAAGTGACATTTGAAGTGAGATTTTCGTTTCGATGTGCTCTCTGAAAGCATTCCAGTCTGTGTATTTGTTGTACAGTGATTGCTTCATCGCCTGTTCAATTAGTGTGGTGCTAACGGTGGCTATTATTGGGGTGTGCTCCGAACTGCTGTCATCACAGCCTTCTATTTTCAGGTACATATCAGACAGACCTCTATATATGAAAAAGTCGAGCAAATCAGGTAGTCGGCAGGGGTCCGTTGGATAGTTTGTAGGTTTACCAGTAGTCAGTGCATTGAGTCTGTTGGTATCTACACTTCGCTTTAACTCTCTACCCCTTGTTACCGTGAGTCGGGAACCCCAAAACGTATGTTTAGAATTTCAGTCCCCACCAGCCAGAAATCGAGTGCCAAGTGTTTTAAAATAGTGTGTATAGTGCTCCTCCTTAAGCTTGTGCTTTGGCGGACAGTATATTGCTGATATTGTGATGGGTCCATTCCCATCATATACCAATATCGAGGTAGCTTGGATGTGTGGAGTTCTATATTCCGGTAATAAGTCATGCTTGATGTTTTTTCTTACACTTCGCTTTAACTCTCTACCCCTTGTTACCGTGAGTCGGGAACCCCAAAACGTATGTTTAGAATTTCAGTCCCCACCAGCCAGAAATCGAGTGCCAAGTGTTTTAAAATAGTGTGTATAGTGCTCCTCCTTAAGCTTGTGCTTTGGCGGACAGTATATTGCTGATATTGTGATGGGTCCATTCCCATCATATACCAATATCGAGGTAGCTTGGATGTGTGGAGTTCTATATTCCGGCAATAAGTCATGCTTGATGTTTTTTCTTATTAGGATAGCTGCGCCTGCGTGTGCAGTTCCATCTGGGTGTGTTGTGGAGTGGGTAGTGTAGTCTTTTATTGAGAAGTTGTTTGGCTCTTTTAGATGTGTTTCGGAGACCAGAAGAATGTCAAGTTTGTGAAGTTGCAGCAAAGAAGTGACATCCTGTTTGTATTTGATAATGCCATTTACGTTCCACGTTGCAATTTTTAATAAGAGCATTTTTATTTGACAAGCTTGTTAATAACTGTTGTGAGTAGTCCCATTAGGGTTCCAATTTGATCGATAAGATGGTCTAGCTTTTCAGCTTGTTTTGTGAGTAACATTTCTAATTTTGTTTCATTTGAAGGTAGTTCATTCGTTTTGACAGCTTCGGTGTAAGTTTTATTACCGGGTTATAATTTCTATCTGATGATGACTTTTTCTGGTGGGTCTGATGTTGAGGGATTTTAAATTTCGTATTTCCATTATTTTGGTTTTCCAGCTGTTGGTTTATGTAAGGTTTTCTATTAAGCTTTCTCTGTCCTTAACGATTTTGAATTTCTAAGTAAACTCTACATCCTTTGTAATTCGCCGGGTGTTCTCAACAAAAATACTAAAATCAGCAAAAGTGGGGGAGGGAGGTTTAAGGGGGGGCTATCATACAACAAACGAGTTGTATTGCCGTATTCTTGTACGGAACCCTCTGCGCGCACTTGGCCGGTTTTTCTCTATTGCAAAGTTATACCTACCATGTTAGAAATATATCTGGTTATACGCACAGCCGAGAGATCTCTTTATACTGTGGTTATACGTATGCCTAACTAGCGGACGTCACGCAGTTTCACCCAAATAAAATACATAGGTACGCAGGTATATGGTAATGCCTTTATCCTCGAAGGGGTAGGTAGGGGCATTGTATACGCCCAAATCACACCTTATAGTTTTATATCCCACGTAATTGGTGGTGAGCCTATTGCCTTCATCTTGGCTTAACGATTGTCATTTCACTGACAACCGTCTCATTTCGAGTTTTCCTTCTCCGGTAGTCAAAATCTGTCGGGAATCATGGAACAACCTTCTGAAAGCCTACCCGAAGCACCCAACCGTAGGCAGGGTAGGTCATGTTTGGTTTCAGTCGGTAAGACTCCGTCACGCAAATATAAAATTTCTATACATTGGAAAATCGTTGTAAATTCTGAGATAGTGGTCACGAAAGTTCTCGGGAAAGTTTATTAGAACTCGCCCTACATAATAATGGCGCTAATTGCTATTTAATATTGTTTAGACACGAGAACGTCATATTACAAGTGGGAAATATCACAAAAATACATGAAAATACCTACCTACTAATATATGAATGCGAAAGACTTTGCGTTAAAACGCTTCTACGCCTATACGTACCGCCTGAATTGATTCTGATGAAAGTTGGAACATAGATCTTTACATAGAAAGAAGAAAAGAAATGGTCCAAGATCCCAGAGCCCCCAGACGTCACTCATTTTCTGATGGACAAAGTATATACGAGTGATTAGTGGTAGGGTGTACTATGATCATTTGACTAGTTGCTACTTTGGCCCGACGCACAGTGGATCGATTCATACAAATCGGCGGACATAGGAATCTTAAAAAACTTTTTACTGATTTTACGAAAACTAATGATGCCAATGTGTTTATCTTAATAATTGTAGTCGAAAACATTACTACACAATTTCGATAAAACTTCAATTTTAAAAAATAATCGACAAAAACTGATTTCAATGTATGGAAAAGCACATTAAAAGAGGAATAGCTTGCGATTTTCTCGTGTTTTCTGATTTTAACTCTTAAAGTGACTTTTAATGGGTTGTTAGCCAAATATCTGCCAAACATTTTAGGTACCCCTAGGCACCCCTCTGGGACCTATATGACAAAATATCATTTTTCTCATTTTCTTTAAGAAAATAATAAGTCTAGTTCGTTTTTTTACAGTTATAATTGTTGATAAACTACATTTTAGCTTAGCACTGTCCTACCCACAACAAAAATAATATGACTAGCATACGGGATCGGGAGTTTTTGAGAGATACTTATAAGCAGGCGACTATAAATTTATCCTACTTTTTTAGCAACATTTTGGTATTGTATAGTGATTTACCTTTAGATTTGAAGAAAATAATGTATTAATCAAATAAAACAATAACGCGTTATATAAAACATATGTCATAGTAATAAAAATACAAAAACTTATAAAATAAAAAGTGGTAAAATAATAGCTTAAAATAAATAAAAAATGGAACAGAAACGATTCAATTAACAAGGAAGTAGGTACATTAAATTATCAAACAAAATTAGAATTACATAAACTTTTAAAAAAATAGTAGCTTAAAATAAACAAAAATATATAACAAAGACAATTAAATTAAAACTATGTACATTAAAATGATCAAACAAAATTAGAAATATATTATGTAGACAAAAAAAACATTATCCGAAGCTTCCGTTTTGAATCTTCCTGTTGCGCAGAGACTAACAATTCATCAGCGTCTATGAATTCAATTTCAGAAACTTTTAGAATTAGTAGATTTAAAGTTTCTTTAAACAATGCCTTCTTTTGCTTTTTATCCATTCGTGGCCGTATTTGTGCTAAAATTGGGTTGGATGAAACCAGCAAATTATTTAGAACATCTTCATTGCAAGCAATGCTATTTATTTTACGTGAATGGAGTTCTCAGTATTTTCTGAAATCCTTATTACTTGACTCAGATAACTCTTCTGAAAGAAGTCCTATCGGAACTATAGATAAATATTGAATAATTTGCGGCCCGTGAACTAATAACTTATGAATACTTGATGGCATGTAGTACCAGGGTGGCAGAGCTTTACATAGAATTATACTCTTGGTACTTCATGCCATCAAGTATTCATAAGTTATTTTATTAGTTACTAATTCTAGAAGGTTCTGAAATTGAATACATAGATACTGATGAATAATTAGACTCTGCGCAAGCAGAAGAAGATTCAGAAACGGAAGCTTCAGATAATGTTTTTTTTGTCTACATATTTCTAATTTTGTTTGATTATTTAATGTACATTGTTGGGAATCGCACCCATTTCCAACATCGCTCTGCCTACGCGCGTCTCACCGTGCCCTTACTGCGGCGGAGCGGAGCGGAAAGGAGTGGGGGCACCGCATTCAGTTTATCAGCACGCATCAAGTGCACTACAGACGTCAAGGGACATCCTTCCTGAGGGCTTACCCGGGGCTCTCAACCATAGGCTGTTGGGCGTTACGTGAGGGTTTTTAGTCGGTAAGAGTCCGGCATAGCATCCTAAGAGGATTTTCCCTCACATCAAAAAAAAAAAAGTGCACCACAGATAAGACAAGAATTACTTACGCACCGGTCCACCGCTCGACATACATCATTGTACTTGTTCCTGCTTTCTATAATACATCAGCGAACCTATACAGTCCACGGCCTTTTTATTTTAGGCCACCTGAGACCCAACCAACATACAGGTTAATTGAATCATTTCTGTTCCATATGTTTATTTATTTTAAGCTACTATTTTACCACTTTTTATTTTATAAGTAAGTTTTTGTATTTTTATAACTATGATATATGTTTTATATAACGCGTTGTTGTTTTATTTGATTAATACATTATTTTCTTCAAATAATAATGAAAAATCACTATACAATACAAAAATGTTGCTAAAAAAGTAGGATAAACTTATAATCGCCTGCTTATAAGTATCTTTTAAAAACTCTCGATCCCGTATGCTAGTCATATTATTTTTGGAGTGGGTAGGACAGTACTAAGCTAAAATATAGGTTATCAACAATTATAACTGTAAAAAAACGAACTAGACATATTTCCTTTAAGAAAATAAGAAAAATAATATTTTGTCATATACCTCCCAGAGGGGTCCCTAGGGGTACCTAAAATGTTTGGCAGATATTTTGCTAACAACCCATCAAAAGTCACTATAGGCGTTAGAATCAGAAAACACGAGAAAATCGCAAGCTATCCCTTTTTTAATGTGCTTTTCCATACATTAAAATTAGTTTTTGTCCAATATTTTTTAAAATTGAAGTCTAATCAAAATTGTGTAGTAATGTTTTCGACTACAATTATTAAGATAAACACATTGGCATCATTAGTTTTGGTAAAATCAGTAAAAAGTTTTTTAAGATTCCTATGTCCGCAGATTTGTATGAATCGATTTACTGTGCGACGGCCAATTTTCAGGTAGCAATTAATCAAGGTACATAAAAACACTGCTCACCTCACTTAAATTCTGATAGCTGATTTTAACATATATTTTACACAATATCGTTAAAAATCAGTATTCATTACTCCCAGACACATGCGTTCGGCGGTTTTATCTTACAGACGCTTCAAAGCTTTGAAAAAAATTTATTAAGGTCACTTATTTTCTGATGCTTGATTTTTATATATGTTATTCAGAGAACTATTTTAAAACGTTTTGCAAACGGACAGACCGATCCAAGCGGCCAAACATTCCCCAGACCCAATTTTAATGTCGCTGAGAGTATGGGCGCGGGCATTATCCGTGCGTATTATGCGTGTATGTAGCATGTCTAATCGAAGTCAGAATTAATATTGAAATGTAAATAATGTAAATAAATAAAAATGCATAAGTACCTATTAGTAATTAACGCCTGTCATTTTAAAATTAACATTTTTGTATTTGTTTTATTTAATAGAGAATTAAGTTTTAAAGGTAATAATTTGAAAATCACATAAATAATCAAAGATTAACTTTGAGAAAAGTGCTCGTCTGACCGCAATCCATACTAATATTATAAAGCTGAAGAGTTTGTTTGTTTGTTTGAACGCTAGGATCTCAGGAACTACTGGTTCGATTTCAAAACTTCTTTTACAGTTTGATAGTCCATTTATTGAGGATGGCTATAGGCTATATAATATCACGCTAAGATGAATAGGAGCGGAGCAGTAATGAAGAATGTTTCGAAAACGGGGAATTATTTTTACCGTCTGAGAGCTTCCGAGGCGTACGCTGCCTAAATGGTTAAAGTTACGTAAAAATTGTTTATGACAAAATTGTTTCTCTTAAAAAGTTCTATAAAAAAGTCCGCAACAGCATATGTCTATCTTTTAAGGTTCGCTCACAATAAAATTATTTGTCTTTCTTTTAAGGTTAGCTTACAATATTATCAAACTGAAGAGTTAGGTTGTGATAGGATCTCAGAAACTACTGGTTGCATTACAAAAATAATTTCACAGTTTTTTAGTCCATTTATTGAGGATGGCTAATGGTTATATAACATCACGCTAAGACAAATAGGAGCGGAGCAGCCATGAATAATGTTTTAAGACCGGGAAAAATGTATTTCTTTTGTGAGGTTTCATTGCGTACAAATTAGTAAAGTAAATAATTAGTAAATTTACGTAAAAATTGTGTACTACAAAATGTTTCCTCTTAAAAATTTCCAAAAAAACGTCCTGAACAGCAAATGCCCATCTTTTAAGGTTCACTTACAATAACCTTCACAATAATTTTTAAAATATGAGCGACGCAACTCGACTACGCGTCGGAAGTAAACGTTTTCTGCAGCAGTAGCCAATCAACTGAAAGATAATACCGGCCAAGTGCGAGTCGGACTCGCACACGATGAGTTCCGTACCAAAAAACGGACAAAAATAATTGTGACGGGAAACATTATACCACTTCAACAAAGTTGTGTGGGTCAACTCTAAATGAATATAAGCGACGCGACGGGAAAAATTATATCACTTTTTACACACATTATTAAAACCTACCACAACCCTCTATTAAATATACCTAAGACACGCGACGAGAGTAAATGCGACGGGATTATATTACATACTTAAAATATTAATACTATACCACTCTCTTTGTCACTCTCATTTGACGCAAACGAAGTTGCGCGGGTCAGCTAGTAATTATAGAATTGTGCCTTACAAACTGTTTTATGATTTTTTTTAATCGAATTAATTTTAATTTTTTAAAGTAAATATCAAGAGGTTTACAAAGTATTAATAATTTAATTAAATAACTGCAACCTTTTCAAATAATTATTTATTGGTAACGAACCTTAGCCCGAGGAAAACACTGATGAATAAGATGACGATTTAGATATTCGATATCAAGATTGACTCGATTATGAATTACCTGACTTCAACGACGATGACAATGAAGATTAGAAAAAATATTTGTCCGATTTTTTGTAGTTTTTTAAGGTTCGTTACCAATAAATAATTATTTGAAAAGGTTGCTGTTATTTAATTAAATTATTAATACTTTGTAAACCTCTTGATATTTACTTTAAAAAAATAAAATTAATTCGATTAAAAAAAATTCATGAAACAGTTTGTAAGGCACAATTCTATAATTATTGCGGTCAGACGAGCACTTTTCTCAAAGTTAATCTTTGATTATTTACGCGATTTTCAAATTATAACCTTTAAAACTTAATTCTCTATTAAATAAAACAAATACGAAAAAGTAAATTTTAAAATGACAGGCGTTAATTACTAAAAGGTACTTATGCATTTTTATTTACATTTCAATATTAAGAGCGTTAATTCGGTTTTCAAATTTCTTTACGATCGTAAGAAATCAGCGCGGCGCGGCGCATATAGCCGTATAGTGCCAATTGTTGCTACCAACAAGTTTGATACTTTTGTTTTCCTTGATGTATTACCGGTGTCATATTCTTAGTCTAAGCGTTCAATCTTTTAATTTAATTTTTATGTTAGTAATATTAGTTAATAATTATTGATTATTTTTATACAAAACGGGATCTCGCGTGGCGCTATTTTATTATTAATTAAAGGTTTCGGTACCTTCACTTTCCTCGACGTTTCGACAGGGTTACACCTATCGTGGTCCCGAGGTCGCCTCGGAAAGTGAAGGTACCGAAACCTTTAATTAATAATAAAATAGTGCCACGCGAAATCCCGTTTTGTATAAAAATATGTGTTCAACGCGTGTTAGTTTAAAACAAATATTGATTACTTTATTGCAAATTTATTGATATTTAGTAGTGTGTGTGTGTCGAGACCCTAGGTTCATGGGCATAAAGTTTTTTTTTAAATTTTGAAGAAGCGCCTTGTGGAGTCAACTCGTGACCTAAGGGCTGGCAGTTATTTCTCCCAACGAATAAGCATCGCCGTTCAAAAGGGGAATGCTGCCAGTTTTTTGGGCACAATGCCACCGGGGCCCTATTTAGATTTAGTTTAGTTTTATTCATATTGTAAATAGTTATTATGCTTTATTGTAACATTTGTCTCAATAAATAAAAGAAATATTTCGACTCTAGTAGTGATAGATACTGACATCAATAAAATTAATAAAGTTGACATTTATTTACCTAACTAATATCAATATTGAAATTACAAATACACACATACATGAAAACGGTTTCATAAGTTTACGAAATTCTAAATATACGAAAATTGTAGAAAGTAATGGACAATATTCTATTATACACTATAAATATTTAAATTTGACAATACACATGGTTAAAAACAAATAATATTTACGTAGCAATGCGCAGGCGCTTGGCATGGTCCGATGTTTTGCTGCCTACTACAGATTCAGTGCTGGCAGGAACATTAAAATATTTTTAATAAATAATTCATAAATATTGTTGGATATTCTTACACAACATCATCTAGCCCAAACTAAGCTATAAGCTTGAGCTATGGGATCTAACTCTAATCTTAATATTGATAGTAGGTGTTTTTTATTTACAATAACCAAATATTTATTAAGAGGCATGTGCATAACAATGCACACCGCCAAGAAAAATGCTAATTAATTAGCCCTTCCGTATCGGCATTGATCGATATTATTAGATACCTACTAAGATGAATTTTGGGAGGGACCGAACTGAGTTTCTTGGAGTGTTCTTCTCAGTCTGTAGCATTTCCGAACCCCCAGTAGAGTCACAAAAATGTTGACAAACCTATTTTTTTGAAATTTCAAAGGGAATAAATTTAATTTAATTTTATTTTATCGACTCTTTCTGGGGTTAATCATTTTGGGCAACAGACATTTCATTTAGACATCCCGTCTGGGCCAAGTTGTCTTTTTTCACTTCATAATAAAATATAATGAAAAAGTTAGCAAACTAATTGCTTTAAATATTAAAAATCAACAGACATTTGTCGTAAAAATTTAACAATTTAGGTTCCATCCTTGTAGTCCAGTACTCGTCGTCTTTCGAAATATTTACTGTGCTTATGGGCAAATTAGTGTTCAGTCAAGCCAGCAAATCGATAAATGTTGGCTTGACTGAAAGTAATTTTAATACAATTCATTAAAAATATTTATTATATACACAAGATCACTAGAAGATAAAATAAACGCAGCTTCTCACTTGAATTGAAGTCGGCCTTGGATTTTAAATTACCAGTCATGCTTTGTATTAACAGATCCGTATTTTCTCCATAATTTAATTTTACCATCTGTTTTGGCTTGTTCCACATCCATGTATATAGGGACAGTTCTAGGTTAAATTGATTGATTGATTGGTTATTAGGTCGTCTACAACAAGGTTTTTTAGCAGTGGTGAGACCCCGCCCCCTTCTGGACAACCTTTGGCCATGGCTGCGCACTGGTTTCTGCTTGTCTGTAGCTTTAAAATGAGTTATTTAGCATGTTATCTATCTATTCACTGACATCGTGTATACTCGGTGTTTTGCCAGTGCCGTGGTTATGCTTCTTTTTTTTAAAAGCTCCCTCTATATTCATGAAAGTGCCGAGGCACATTGATTGATTGATTCTGGATGACCTTTTCTATTTTGTGTACCACTGCATGTAGTGCTGAATCTGTTGACTTGCCGGGGGCAATATGCGCGTTGGTTGGAATGCAGTGTCTTATTTTGAAGGGCCGTCTCTCGATTGTCTCTGTCACACAATCTTTCCAGAGTTTTTAGCAGGAAAGACGAAGGGCTTATCGGTCTGTATAACCAGAGGTCCGAATCACAAATATAAACCCTTTACCGGGTTTTGGTATAAAGATCACTTAGACCTCTCTCCACAGTCAGGGTCACAGTTCCATTCATTGTCTGGCGTACAGATACTATGTAGCTGACAATATCAACTTGTGTCCTTCCCCATTTTATCACTGCAGGGAAGACTTTATCCTGTCCTGGAGATTTGAAGGACTTGAAGTTGTTAATTACCCATTCAGATTTTTGTAAGTTGACAGAATAGATTAGAACAGGTCTTGCGAGCTCCCACTGGACTTCTTTTGTGGATACGTATTCCACCAGCCACATGAGTGTCTGCAGCAATTGGCATCCTGGGAAGTGCGTTTGAATCAAAATACTCTCGTCTTCTTTTCATGATAGTTTACGTTAGTAGAATGATGTAGTGGCAATTTATATGTTATTAATTTATTGTTTTCGAGTAATTAAGTGATGTAGTGGTCATTATATAATGTTAATTTGCCTTTGAAAATTGCCGAAAGGCGAAACCAGTCAGGTGTAAAATAAATAAATGTTGTGGAACAGTACAAGTGCCGTTAATGAATATGTGCAGCAGGTTCCACCAAGTGCCATCCATCAACAGTATAAATAATTCTTTTCATGGGTTGGTCAGGCCGCCGCGCCGTCAGGTTTCTTTATAGATACGGACAGTTCTGTCTTTTGTTTGGCCAGTATTAGTCTGACTCTAGCAGAAGTTTCTCCAAGACTTGGTACTTCTGTATCTCAGTCGCTACTTGTATTTTGCTTTAGCGGCTTTATAGCCGTCCCAATCCTGGTCTGGTTCCTCACAGGTGTTCCATAATGACCACTTATGAAATGGGGTGTTAATATGTTATTATCAATACCACACGAATAGTGACTACCTGCCTTGCGTACAATACCTACACTACGCTGTTATAACTTGGTCAGTTTTCGTTAGATTCATTTAATTTTTTTTATACAGTATTTTGAAGCGAAACTCTAGTCGGGGTGTCTGAGCTTTGCACTATACAAAAGTTCACGTTGTATATCGACCATAAATATTTATATCCTACTATCCTACTAATATTATAAATGTGAAAGTTTGTGAAGATGTTTGGATGTTTAGATGTTTGTATGTTTGTTACTCAATCACGCTCTTACGGCTGAATGGATCCAGCTGAAATTTGGTATAGGGATATATCGTCGTTATACCACTATCACTACCAAAAGTGTCGTTACAACTTTTCGTGAGAATTTTTTCCGTCTAGCCCCCTTTCACAACGCGCGATAAGGAACTTCGTTCCAAAAAAACCATACCATCAAATTGAGTAATCGCCTCCTTTTTTGAAGTCGGCTTAACCAAGAAAGCCGTGAGATCCTTCTCACCGAACTGCCCCTCTGTAACACGTTTATTGTGAAAGTTCTATCCGATTGACGTTGTCATTTTTTTTTATTTCAAACTTTGAACAGATGATCCACGTGACCTAGTGACGTAGTTTAATGCGACAGAGTCACAGACTACAGACTCAAGTCTTGCCATAAACCTTTCTGCAATCTATTTTCAACCCCCGATGGAATCCCGAACGGGGTTAATTAAATATGAATATGTAAATAATATAGCTACATATAATAATAATAAATGTAGATAGGTCATAATATAATAGTTAGTTTTTTACTTATAACAGATTTTTTTATTGTTCTTTTTTTGTGAGTCGGAAGTTTTTTTAAATTTTTTATAGAGAGGGGTTAAAGTACAAAATTCTACCCGTTTCCAAGCCGTTCAACAGCTATGATAGCCTCGGAACCCCTCTAACCCCTCAGAACCCCTCGGACCCCAACGCTAAGGCCGCGACCTCTAGCGTGCGGTAGCGTTGCGTGCCGATAACCATCAACCAATCAATCCTTAGGAAACGTACCGCTGGTCATAGCGTAATCTGGACTTCATGCGGTGTAAAATGTTTAGTGTTTTGGTAGTGCGTTATAGGTTCGTTTACATTTAGTTTTGTACTACTAAGGTAGCAGATAAACATACGGTACATACTGACCAAAAGTGATTACTTACTGTTGTTCTATAGACATATTGCTAACCAGAGGGTTGCCGACTCTGAAAACTATTCGAAGAAAACGAATGGAATCAAGCATTACATGGCGGAAATCCATCCTAAAACGATAATAAAGGAAGGGAGGGAGATGGACCCGCCTCACACCCTTGATTCGTCAATCCTAACGTACAACAGTTAAGGATAACCACAACGAATTGTCAGGGAGGAATGACGAACCGAACTCCTCAGGAAAGGATATTGAAGGCATCCTCAACTGTTGTACGTTAGGATTGACGAATCGAGGGAGTGAGGCGGGTTCCTCTCCCTCCCCTCCTTCCTTAACTATTCTAAGACCAATTTTGAAGAATGCCATAATCTAGACATGTTTGCAACACCAGGTTATACTTACGCTGCCAACCCTGTTAAATTTGATGAACCCCATACTGTAGGCGTTCGGAAAAACAATTATTGGTTTCGATTCGGAATTCGCATCCTAAGCTTAACCGTAAATACCTACTAGCTGATGCTTACGGCTAAAAAGTAGCCTATGTCCTTCCCTTGGACTTAAAATATCCTTAAAAATCGGTTCAGCGGTTTAGGCGTGAAAACTTAACAGACAGATATACAGAGTTAATTTTGCATTTATCAATCAATATCATCAATCATCAATCAATCAATATCAATATCAATATCAATATACATATAATAAAATCGTAACAGGTCGCTGTCTGTACATGGAAGATAAATAAGAAAAAAATATTATAGGGGGGCTTTATGAACGCAGTAGAACCCAAAACAATGATTTTTAGAATTTTTGTCTGTTTGTCTGTATGTCTGTTTGTCTGTACTTTGTGCACGCTAATCTCAGTAACCGCATAACCGATTGCAATGCGATTTTCTTTATTGTGTTGGGGTTTACTCCACTTAACATTTAGTGTTTATTTCATGTCAATCGGTTTATAAACAAAAAAGTTATATCACTTTAAAGAATCATACCTACATTGACATAATTATGAATCTAAGAATGGGTAAACCTAAACTGGCGTGTTGGCTTAACCATAAAAGAGCTTAATGAGCTAAATCCGCGCCGAAGGCGTGGACTGAATTGTTTTGGAATAGAAATCTTTAAGCTCTTTTATGATTAAGCAAACAGGGCAGTTTCACACGCTGCTTGATGAGTCTGATGAAGAAATACCTCTCCTTTCATACACCTTATGTGACGTAAACGAAGTTGCGGGTTCAGCTAGTACCTAATATTGGTAGGGATACAGAAGGCGTTCGGAAATAGTAGTTTTCGATACAAGTGTGGGATTTCTGTTATTACGACGAGTTTCGACAGATGTTGACCCGAGCCGAAGGCGAGGGTGGACAGTCGGAACGAGTTGAATAACAATCCCACACGTTGTATTGAACAACTATTTTTAATACAGTTGCGAAAAAATTAAGCAATTTAATAAAATAATAAAAACAAAATAAACCTGAATTGTCCAAAATGGCGGCAACCGTAAAAGAATATATACCTACCTAAGGAGACACTATGGCAGTGCACTTCATACAGCCAACTTTTTTTATATTTATAAATTTAATTTGGCCGATACTTATATTAATTTATGCTTAAATTTTTATTAAAATTACTTTTAATCTAATATTGAAACAAGTTAGTATCTTTTTTAGGGTTCCTTACCCAAAGGGTAAAGAACGGGACCCTATTCATGAGACTTCGCTGTCCGTCTGTCTGTCTGTCTGTCTGTCTGTCTGTCTGTCCGTCAGGAGGCTGTATCTCATGAACGGTGATAGCTAGAGAGTTGAAATTTTCACATATTATGTGTTTTTGTTGCCGCTATAACAACAAATACTAAAAACAAAAACATAATAATATTAAAGGGGGGCTCCCATACAACAAACGTGTTTTTTCGCCATTTTATCTTATATATTAGGTAATAAGGTATCCTTCTCAATTTAAATACGTTAGTTGGCTTAAACATATAATCAAGATTATTTCTTCCCTTTACACCATGCAAATTAAATGAATACTTTAGGAGGTATAGCAAAGTCAAATATTGCTGATTGAAATTAATTTCCTGTCGCCATGATTAAACATTATACGGGTGACATACTAACTTATTTTTCGACTTTCATCGTAAATAATTTTTCTTTAAAGAGTGAACAACGCTTTCAGCAGATTACTTTAGGTAGGTGTAATATTTCAAAGATAGCAATTTCATGGGAAATAGTCAACAATGAGCCCATATTTTAGATTTTTATTCAGTATAAACAATTTACGTACAAACACACAATTCAATTACACGCTCGGTGCATGAGACTGTTGAGACGTATCATATTTATAATGTCAGCATTCAAATGTCATCAATATTCTGAAAAAGAAATTAAACATAGAGATCACAAACTCTTTTGGAAATATAATGTACCTACCGTAGAGGATCTACATAACAGGATAGTTAACACTATAGTGCTATAGAGCAACGCGAACTGTCTAAGGCGCGCGTTGCTCTATGGTTAACAACCACCACAGTGCAATACTTGTTTTATACTAAGTAGTGTTAATAGGTGATAAGGGCAACCAGTAGACGCTTGAAATACTCTCAGAATATCGAGCAGTGTATTTTCATAAAAAAATATAATATAAACAAAATGGACATTTACAGGGACATCCTTTCGAGGGCTTATCCGGGGCTCCCAACCGTAGTCTGTTTGGCGTTACGTAGGGTTTTTAGTCGGTAGGAGTCTGGCATAGCATCCATAAAGGATTTTCCTTAACGTTAAATAAAAAGAAAAAGGGGGGGCTCCCATGTAACAAATAAGACTTTTTGTGGTTTTTGGTACGGAACCCTCCGTGTGGGAGTCCGACTCGCACTTGGCCGGTTATTGTTTTATTTGAAATATTTGCATGAATCACAGACATTATTTTGACAGTTGGGAAAGGAAACGCGCACTAGTGCGGGAAAGGTAAAGAAAAAGCACGAGTGTGTAATAGCCCACATCCCGAACGCTAAACGTCCCTGTAATATGCCACTTTTTGAGCAACTGTATTAAAAAACAATTATTTGTTTCGATGGGTTTAAGCCCCTCTCTATAATATAGAGTGCAGAGGGGCTTATGTCGAGACTTTGTCTGGAGTCTGTGACTCTGTTGCATTAAACTACTTCACTAGGTCACGTCATCTGTTCAAAGTTTGAAATAAAACAAAAATGACAACGTCAGTCGGATTGAACTTTCACTTTCACATTAACGTGTTATGGTTTCGATGCGACATTTGAATCCGAAACTTAGTAACAGCAGTCACATTACCTACCACTTCGCCACCAAAGATAATATAATAGTATTTTATACAGATCGGCAACTCCCTGCCTCCCACCGAGTAAGCTTCCCCATCCCCCCACCAAAATTTAAGTGACGTTTGCCGTGTCAGTTACTTGAGAGAGTGTCACTGCGTTGCATTACGTATTACTACCTACGTACTTTGTGCTACTGCTTTGGTTTAATTTGTGCTTAGCCGAGGGTAGACTTGAAAAAAAAGTACCTACATACATGAGATTGCGTTCTGTTCCTTATTATTTAATTTCCATAGCTAGTGTCCCTAGTATACTCACACACACATTCAAGCTTGATTCAAGCATTCACATTACGTGTATATTAGTGTGGGTGAAAACGATCATTTTTGTATGGAGTTTCCACCCTGTGTCGCCACATAGGCAATCAAAATTTCTAGTTTTAGAATACACCACGTCATTTACCTAAATAATAAATACCTACAATCAAAAGTATACATAAAGGGTAACTCGTGCGTGTACTGCGTTTATACGGAACCCTTTGAACTAAAACTAATTATAATGACGTATGTAGTAAAAACCGGCCAAGTGCGAGTAGAACTCGTGCACAGAGGGTTAAGTATCAAAAAGGGGCTAATAATCACGTATGATATATTGGGGCCCACTTAATAGCCCGTCTTTTTTAGGGTTCCGTAGCCAAATGGCGAAAACGCAACCCTTATAGATTCGTCATGTCTGTCTGTCTGTCTGTCCGTCCGTATGTCACAGCCACTTTTTTCCGAAACTATAAGGCCTATTCTGTTGAAACTTGGTAAGTAGATGTATTCTGTGAACCGCATTAAGATTTTCATATAAAACTAGCGGTACCCTGCCACGCTTCGCTGTGACTTTTTTTGGTGGTTTTATGTACCTATGAGAAATGAGTAACAAACTAAATGATGGATACATTTAAAAAAAAATGTGTGCGTGTACTATTGTCCACACGTAAGAAGTGAAACTTCTTCATGACCTTATTTTTCGAAAGAAATATCATGAAATATAAATAGGAGTTAGTAGTCCAAAAGTTCAAAAGTTCAAATGTCCAAAGTCAAAAAGTCAAAAAGTTCAAAAGTCCAATAGTCCAAAAGTCCAAAAGTCCAAAAGTCCAAAACTACAAAGCCTAAAAGTCCAAAATTCTGAAAGTCCAAAAGTCCAAAAGTCCAAAAGTCCAAAACTCAAAAATTCCAAAAGTCCAAAAGTCTAAAGTCCAAAACTCCAAAATTCCAAAAATCCAAAGCTCCAAAAGTATAAAAGTCCGAAAGTGCAAAGTCCAAAGTTCAAAACTCCAAAGTACAAAGTCCAAAACTCCAAAACTCCACCACTCCAGAACTCCAAAACTCCAAAACTTCAAAATTCCAAAAGTCCAAAGTCCAAAATTCCAAAAGTCCAATAGTCCAAAACTACATAAGTATAAAAGTCCAAAAGTCCAAATACCAAAAGTTCAAAGCTCCAAGAGTCCAAAGTCCAAAACTCTACAACTCCAAAACTCCAACTCCAAAAGTCCAAAAGGTCAAAAGCCCAAAAGTCCAAAAGTCCAAAAGTCCAAAAGTCCAAAAGTCCAAAAGTCCAAAAGTCCAAAAGTCCAAAAGTCCAAAAGTCCAAAAGTCCAAAAGTCCAAAAGTACAAAAGTCCAAAAGTCCAATAGTCCAAAAGTACAAAAGTCCAAAAGTCCAAAAGTCCAAAAGTCCAAAGTCCAAAAGTCCAAAACTCCAAAGTCTAAAAGTCTAAAATTCTAAAAGTCCAAAAGTCCAAAACTCCATAACTCCAAAACTCCAAAATTCCAAAAGTCTAAAGTCCAAAACTCCAAAATTCCGAATGTCCAAAAAGTTCAAAAATAACATGCAAAACATATCTGACCTCTTTATTAGGTATAGTCTTTTTCTGGACAGCTCAGCAATCATGTAAACATGTCATGTTTTGACAGAAGTTGTCTATGATCATAGTGTTGTAACTATCAGTGGCGGCTGGTGGGTCCTCAAACTGGTGGTGCACTTTACTTGCTCTCTAGTTTTAAATTTAATAAGAGCCTTGGTGGTCCCGCCAATTTTATATCAACTTTATTTTGAAACCATTCATTAGGCTCACCACCTACCTATTACGTGGGACATAAAATGTTATTATTTTAATCTGAGATAAAACTATAAGGAGAAACGTGGGCGTATACTATGCCTCTGCCTACCCCTTTGGGGATAGAGGCATTCATATGTATGCAGTATGTTTATTTTGAAAAGTTTTGTAAACACACCCCAGACAATTTACAAGCAATATTTTCTTTTCTTTAATAAAAAAATATATATATTTGTTTATTACAGAAAAGAAATATAGAATAGAACTAAGATCAAAATAAATAAAAAACTAACAATTTAAAAATCAAACAATTAATATTTAACGCGTCACAGATACATATACAGCGAAACAATACCGGGAGAATTTGAATTTCATCAAACAAAACATCGGGTGCTCTCGGGTAAAGTTCGGTTTTCCCGAGCGCGTGCGGCGCACGAAATCAGACTCATCGCTTTGTACATTTCTATGAACGATGCTTTGTCTCACGCGCCAGGCGTTTTAGCTCGGCTATAGTACAAGTTGTATTGGCCGTTCTCGTGCGCTCGGGAAAACGCACGCCGATGTTTTTTACAGGGAATTTAGGCTTTAGAAGTGTAGCAAAGAGCTTAAATTGTTTCGTCACAATAAGATATGTTATTTGTTTTAAGTTTTTGTAAGAATAGGTGTTACTTACATACCTAATGGTAGATAATTAAATAATAAAGATGTCGTAAAATTTTGTAATTTTTATATCTTTTGAACTGGTGGTTCACCGCACGAGCGCACTTAAGGTACAGCCGCCACTGGTAACTATACTGATTCTATGTATGTAAATAATCATTGAGTTATATCTAGTTCACCGTACATTCATTTACTTCGGTATATCAATCGCCAAATTCATCAAATCATGAAATTCGGTATATCAATATATATTATGTGCAATAATTTTTTTATATTAATTTAATTAAAGGATCTTTAAAAAAAAAGAAACTTTTAGAAAATTGAATAAGATAATCATTTATTTACAATAATATATTACTTTTGGGGATGATAAAAAGTGTAGACGCCTCGTTGGCTGCTTGCCGTTCTTACAGAAACAGACTAAGACATCTTGAGAGATTTCTAATGTGGGGTTTTTACATCCTAAGAAAGGAAAGTAGGCCATTATAATGACATGGTGACAGGTATATTTGAAGCAAAGTATTAAGAAATGAAACCTTTTGAACAAGCGCAATAAAAGCACATTAGGTCACAAAATTTGATAAAAATGTTACGAAACCAAATACATAGGTATGTTGCCAATCTCGCCGCCCCAAAAAAAAATAACGGCACCTTCGTTTAATCACTTTGAACTTACTTCGGGACAGGTTAAGCCTTACGTAGGAAGAAAAAAAAAACAAATCATCAAATATAACAGAAGTTGAAGTACTGCTAAAAATAGGTTTGACTAGAATCGAAGATTAATGTGTCACTCAGGTCCAAAACGAAAAGGAACACAGGTAAAAAATGATTAGAAATTAAGCATTTGGTTAGCGAGGCTGTAACAACGCACTTTATAATCACTGGGAAAAGTCTGGCATGACTTCCATGAAGAATTGCATCTAGCACCTATCTTCTTGCAGCATCTTCATCAGGTCTTATGGCAGCTTGGCAGCGTCGCGCGCATCATGCATTTGTGTCTGATTCGTAATAGTCACTAGATGTGTCGCCGGACACAGTAATTAAAAAAGTGTTTGTTACGGTATCGCTAACCTGATCCATAATCTCAATTAATTTTTTCATGTTTTCCTCTTCCTCTTTAACGTGAGCAACACATTTTGACCATTGTTCTGCTCCGATTCTCGCCAAACCTTGTTTTAGCAGTTCTTTGATTTCTACCATTTGAAATGATTTGTTTTTTCTTCCGACATAAGATTTTACCTGTGCCCAAATAAGCTCAATGGGGTTTAGCTCTTTAAGTTTGGAGAAAATCGGTTAACAAATGCGTCTTCTAGACCAAAACTGACATGCACACACACATACGGACGAAAGCAAAATCGTCTATACTGTGGAATCGAAGACCCAAACTCAAAGTGCCTTTTCACACGTACCGGTTGCCGGGTAACCGGCGGCGAATGCAAGCGGTTGCCGGGCAAATCACGCCGGTACGTGTGTGTACTCGCACTCTTCGCTCTCTGGGTCAATAAGTTATATTATTATGTAAGTACATTTTTTCGAACTGACAGATTGATAAAACAATGACCTCTTTTTAAAATCAATTGGCCAGTACAACAATTTTACAACACTATGGCAAAGACAAACAAGTCTGAGAAAAAATAATTTAATGACAAGCAAAAATGACAGTCTTAAATTTTTACCATCCGAGTATTTTTCATGAAATTATTCTATAATCTAAAGGTTTATTAGTGTCGAAATGTCCGCATAAATCTAACTAGAGTTCCTTGAAACGACTATGATCAGGATTGATAATTAAATGTAAGTAATTATGGAGTAGTCGAGATCCAATTTCTTTGTTTACTATATTATTTAAATCTGTTGAATTCCACTATAAGTACTCTCTTTAATTATTCTGAATGCAAGGAGGCCGCAATCAAACTTCTCTTAAAAAACTTCAATATGGTAGGTATCTTCGAAATAGGTTGTTTATAATATTTTGTTCTGAAGCTGGCGGAATATTATTAAAAAAAAAACGACCAGCGCCATCTATTGGTAAAATCACTTTTTAAAGCTATTTTATTCTTATTGTTGTTTTGATAAAAGTGTACATATATAGTAGCCTAAAACCGTCTCTGAATCCTATTGTATATCGTGTCCAATTTTGAGCTCAGTCGATTCAGTAAATTTTGAGTTTTTAATAGATACTTAAACGCACACAACATTTTTTAACCGACTTCCAAAAAAGGAGGAGGTTCTCAATTCGTCTGTTTTTTTTTTTTTTTATGTTTATTACCGGCAAATCGCTAGTAAAAGTTAACCGATTTTGAAAATTCTTTTTTTATTTGAAAGCTGGTGCTTCCCATGTGGTCCCATACACAGGAAGTCAGAATCTGATGCTGGGATCCTGGAGAAATCGAAGAAATCCCTCGAATCGAGGGAATTCTTTAACGATTTACAGCAGTTACCTTGTGTTTGGGCTTGATTAATTTGTATTGGGGAGGACATTACCTACCCCTAGACTGATATAATTTCAGTCTACCTGTCACTAAAAATAATGAAAAAAAAAATTTTTAACAAAAAAAAACCGACTTCGAACAAAAAAGACGTGTGGCACTCGGGGACTGCCGCGGTAAAGCTATTACATAGCATTTTTTACCAACTATGCTAGTATAATTATTTCTATATAAGAATACTAGCTGATGCCCGCAGCTTCGCCTGCGTAAAATTTGTTACCGCGGGAAGTTATTCCCGGGATAAAAGGTAGCCTATGTGTTATTCCAGACTATAATGTATCTCCGTACCAAATTTCAGCCCGATCCGTTCAGCGGTTTGAGCGTGAAAGAGTAACAAACATCCACACTCACAAACTTTCGCATTTATAATATTAGTAAGAAGTAAGATTTTAAGGCCTATGTTCAACAAAGTAAAGTACCAAGTGCCTACTTGACTGTGGACATTTGGGCTTTTGGAATTTTGTTTTAGAACTTTTTAAGAAGAACAATTATTTTGTAATAAATTATTTTTATGTAACTTCAACCATTTACGCAGAGGCGCAACGGATACTCTTATAACGATTAAATGTTTTCCGTTTTCGAAACATTCCTCATTGCTGCACCACTCCTATTAATCTTCGCATTATGTTATGTAGCCTATAGCCACTATCAATAAATGTACCTACTTACTATCGAACAGTTTTTGAAAGCCTACCAGTAGTTTCAGCAAGGCTTGCCTTGGTATGATGTGATTCATGGTCCCTTTGCAGCGTGTGTCCAATCCAGCGCAGCAGCTACACTTCCGACGTTTGATCTGTTGGGGTCTCACTGCAGCGTTCCAATAGTCTTACGTTCGTGATGTTCTCGGGCCCATATGTACCGAGGATCCATTGGAGGCAGCGTTTGACGAAGACTTATAGCTGGTAGCTGGTGCGAAATGTCTTTACTTTAGTGACCTTCCATGTCTCGCATCCGTATAGCAGTTAGCAGTACAGTTTTAACGTTTACTTTGTTTTGAGTTTCACTCTTCGTGTCTATTTTCGCAACTGCCTACGGGGCGCAGCTGTGTAAAGGTTATTCTGGCCTTGGCGAGACTCGAAATGATGTAGGGTACTCTTCTATTCCATCAGTTTCTGACACGACACTCCCGAGGTACGTGAATTCGTGCCTCCACCACATCTCTTGCGTCTGTCGATTTTAATTTCAGTCCAGCCATTCGCTGCCTCATCCTGCTCGTTGTCCTGCACGTTGTCCTGCAGACATGCATGACGGCGTGTGTGTGCCTCAGCAGGCACAGGACATGGGCATCATTAATATCCTCCAGGATATCAGTATAGGCCCCATTCTATGCCGCGCCGATTGTTCTTTGCGGTATTCAGCATTATACCATCTATTTTCTATGGATGGTTGTTAACTATCCTGTTATCTTCATAACGATCCTCTAAGGTAGGTACAGTATGTATTTTCAAAAGAGTTTGTGAACTCTATTTTTAATTTCTTTTTCAGAATATTGATGACATTTGATTGATGTCATTTTATACACGTTACGTCTACTACATTGATACATGTAATAAAATTCTAACACGCCGGTGTTTGTATGTAAATTGTTTATACTGAGGAAAATTCTATACTGAGGAATAGTTTTAACCATTAAGCTCTATTTTGATATAGCATACAGGGCAGATTTACACGCTACTTGATGAGTATGATTAATAAATACCTCTAATTTCATAGACCTTGTGTGACGTAAACAAAGTTGCGAGGGTCAGCTAGTTAAAAGATAAAACAATAGGTTTCTTCTTTCTACTTAAAAACTATTTTTACAAATTTTATGGTAATAATAGACATTCTTTGAAATATGCATGTATGGTATTGTTGTGACTTTTATGACACGTTTAAAGTACATAGGTATGGGATAGATGGCGCTCGCGGCTACGTCAGCGTGAAATTTTCTTCCCGCTTCCCATGGGAACGTACTCCCGGGTTTAGTTATCTTTATAGCAGTATTATATATAAATTAACAAAACAAAAAATGATACTGCATTGGTGATAATAATAATAAAATGTATGTATATACAGTACTCACTCATTTTCTTTCACTATTTTTCGTGACTTTCTACATTAATAAATGCACTTTGTTTATTTATATTTAAAACACTTTTTACACAAATTATACGAGTACAGTTCACTGTTGTACATAGATGATGAATACCTATACACCTATAGTCGAATTTTTATTTAGACGAAGTAAATTGACAGCAACTAATGTAATTGACAGCATCGAAATTGTCATTACACATTAAGAACTCTAAATTCGACCAACACTCTTAATTCAACTTTGGTCGAGTGGTTAAGACGCGGATCGGTACGCAGAAGGCGCAAGATCGATTCTGGGTACAAGCATCAATTTTTGGATTATTTGACATAATAATAATAGTATATAACGACTGCAGAGTTCATAATTGACGTAAACAAAAAAATTATGAATTGCTAGACTAGATACACGAACGTGGCCGAAGGTAGCCGAGTGTGACTCGTTTTCGTGACACAATTTCTGGATTCGGTCTCCACGCAAGGCCCGCGATAGAAGCTATGCAATAGCTTAAAAACTAAAAATGGAAAAATAAAATTAACTTAGCACAAAGTAATAGGTAGTAAAGGGGATTGACCACCTTTCAATGGACCGCCGTTTCATAACAAATAATGTAGTATGACAGCGAAAATCGGATATTAAATTGGATGGATATCCTACTTTCAAAGGAAATAAAAAATATTGTCTTATTTTGTAGGGTTTTCTCTCATTCTTCGTTTTGCTGCTCAAATTAGAGGTTAGTTTTGAAGCAAATGTTCATCAATCCGAACAAATCAATTTGTCCAAAAATGCTAATCGTTACATTTAATTCAAAAAAGATAGAAGTATTTGTTCCAAAACACTTATAAATAACCCTGAAAATGTATATACTTACCACATTGAAACTTATTCAGATAACGTAGTAAATAAACAAATTGGATCTCGATAGTTCCATAATTACTTACCATTTAAATTATAAATCCAGATCATAATCACTTCATAAGGAACCATACAATTATTTTATACAAACATTTCACACCAATTTACCTTTAGAACATAAAATAATAATATCGAGTTATCTGGAGTTTGTCGAAAAATTAAAGAGTAACGTTTCACTGCATTATATCACTTTCCAACACTTATGCACGTTGTGGACCTTTTAGATTTAAAAAATCCTTTAGTTTAGTTAGATTTAGAATTTTTTGATACTAAATCTATGATCTCAACAACATTGATGCATGAACTAATCCATTTGAAACTGATAAGTGCATTTGAGTACCCCACACATTGATATTTGCAATTGGCGGCCATCTTCGTCACGTCAGTACCATTCATTTGGTCAGTCTGCGACGCGTAAAAACGATAACACTACGAATTATATAAAAGTTTAAACGCCACAAAATATATTGATCAAATGAATTAAAAGATTGTTAAAATAATATTAAATGATTTGTCAATCTACTTAGATAGCCATACACTTTCTATTAAGGTTTTTCAAAAAGAAACGATCTGTGGGCTTTCTCCTTTAGATTTATCAGATATTGTTGATTGTAATACTGAAGTCGGTGCCAATATTTCTATGAGAGACTAGCGGACGTAACGCGGTTTTACCCGCGTTGTTCCCGTTCCCATGGAAATACGGGAAAAAATATAGCCTACTAGCTGACCCGCGCAACTTCGTTTGCGTGATAAATAAAGAACCGCTCGATCGATTTTGTGCAAACTTCACATAAACCATCTACTAAATAGTCCCAACAAACCCTAAACATTTGGATTGGATAGGTGAGCCCGTTCTTGAGTTATTGAGTTATAAAATTACAACGAAAAGTGGCATTGATTTTTATATATATAGATTAATAATACCTACCTAAACCTATAGTTTTACTTGGCGCCGATTTCAGTATTACATTCAACAATATCTGATAAATCTAAATTTACTACCTATTACTTTGTGCTAAGTTAATTTTATTTTTCCATTTTTAGTTTTTGTTTGAAGTCGGTTTTTTTTTGTTAATTTTTTTTTTAAGCTATTGCGTAGGTTCTATCGCGTGCCTTGAGCGTGGAGCCTAACACTCGACTATTCTCGGCCACGCTCGGTCACGCTCGTGCATCTCGCACTTCATCTTACTTCTTACTTTTTAACCGACTTCCAAAAAAGGAGGAGGTTCTCAATTCGTCTGTATTTTTAAGCTATTGCATAGCTTCTATCGCGGGCCTTGCGTGGAGACCGAATCCAGAAATTGTGTCACGAAAACGAGTCACACTCTCAGCTACCTTCGGCCACGTTCGTGTATCTAGTCTAGCAATTCATAATTTTTTTGTTTACGTCAATTATGAACTCTGCAGTCGTTATATATTATTATTATTATGTCAAATAATCCAAAAATTGATGCTTGTACCCAGAATCGATCTTGCGCCTTCTGCGTACCGATCCGCGTCTTAACCACTCGACCAAAGTTGAATTAGGAGTGTTGGTCGAATTTAGAGTTCTTAATGTGAAATGACAATTTCGATGCTGTCAATTACATTAGTTGCTGTCAATTTACTTCGTCTAAATAAAAATTCGACTATAGGTGTATAGGTATTCATCATCTATGTACAACAGTGAACTGTACTCGTATAATTTGTGTAAAAAGTGTTTTAAATATAAATAAACAAAGTGCATTTATTAATGTAGAAAGTCACGAAAAATAGTGAAAGAAAATGAGTGAGTACTCTATATACATACATTTTATTATTATTATCACCAATGCAGTATCATTTTTTGTTTTGTTAATTTATATATAATACTGCTATAAAGATAACCAAACCCGGGAGTACGTTCCCATGGGAAGCGGGAAGAAAATTTCACGCTGACGTAGCCGCGAGCGCCATCTATCCCATACCTATGTACTTTAAACGTGTCATAAAAGTCACAACAATACCATACATGCATATTTCAAAGAATGTCTATTATTACCATAAAATTTGTAAAAATAGTTTTTAAGTAGAAAGAAGAAACCTATTGTTTTATATTTTAACTAGCTGACCCTCGCAACTTTGTTTACGTCACACAAGGTCTATGAAATTAGAGGTATTTATTAATCATACTCATCAAGTAGCGTGTAAATCTGTCCTGTATGCTATATCAAAATAGAGCTTAATGGTTAAAACTATTCCTCAGTATAGAATTTTCCTCAATATAAACAATTTACATACAAACACCGGCGTGTTAGAATTTTATTACATGTATCAATGTAGTAGACGTAACGTGTATAAAATGACATCAATCAAATGTCATCAATATTCTGAAAAAGAAATTAAAAATAGAGTTCACAAACTCTTTTGAAAATACATACTGTACCTTAGAGGATCGTTATGAAGATAACAGGATAGTTAACAACCATCCATAGAAAATAGATGGTATAATGCTGAATACCGCAAAGAACAATCGGCGCGGCATAGAATGGGGCCTATACTGATATCCTGGAGGATATTAATGATGCCGATGTCCTGTGCCTGCTGAGGCACACACACGCCGTCATGCATGTCTGCAGGACAACGTGCAGGACAACGAGCAGGATGAGGCAGCGAATGGCTGGACTGAAATTAAAATCGACAGACGCAAGAGATGTGGTGGAGGCACGAATTCACGTACCTCGGGAGTGTCGTGTCAGAAACTGATGGAATAGAAGAGTACCCTACATCATTTCGAGTCTCGCCAAGGCCAGAATAACCTTTACACAGCTGCGCCCCGTAGGCAGTTGCGAAAATAGACACGAAGAGTGAAACTCAAAACAAAGTAAACGTTAAAACTGTACTGCTAACTGCTATACGGATGCGAGACATGGAAGGTCACTAAAGTAAAGACATTTCGCACCAGCTACCAGCTATAAGTCTTCGTCAAACGCTGCCTCCAATGGATCCTCGGTACATATGGGCCCGAGAACATCACGAACGTAAGACTATTGGAACGCTGCAGTGAGACCCCAACAGATCAAACGTCGGAAGTGTAGCTGCTGCGCTGGATTGGACACACGCTGCAAAGGGACCATGAATCACATCATACCAAGGCAAGCCTTACTGAAACTACTGGTAGGCTGTCAAAAACTGTTCGATAGTAAGTAGGTACATTTTTTGATAGTGGCTATAGGCTACATAACATAATGCGAAGATTAATAGGAGTGGTGCAGCAATGAGGAATGTTTCGAAAACGGAAAACATTTAATCGTTATAAGAGTATCCGTTGCGCCTCTGCGTAAATGGTTGAAGTTACATAAAAATAATTTATTACAAAATAATTGTTCTTCTTAAAAAGTTCTAAAACAAAATTCCAAAAGCCCAAATGTCCACAGTCAAGTAGGCACTTGGTACTTTACTTTGTTGAACATAGGCCTTAAAATCTTACTTCTTACTAATATTATAAATGCGACAGTTTGTGAGTGTGGATGTTTATTACTCTTTCACGCTCAAACCGCTGAACGGATCGGGCTGAAATTTGGTACGGAGATACATTATAGTCTGGAATAACACATAGGCTACCTTTTATCCCGGGAATAACTTCCCGCGGTAACAAATTTTACGCAGGCGATGCTGCGGGCATCAGCTAGTATTCTTATATAGAAATAATTATACTAGCATAGTTGGTAAAAAATGCTATGTAATAGCTTTACCGCGGCAGTCCCCGAGTGCCACACTTCTTTTTTTTTTTTTTTATGTTTGTTACCGGCAAATCGCTTGAAGGAGTTAACCGATTTTGAAAATTCTTTTTTTATTTGTAAGCTGGTGCTTCCCATGTGGTCCCATATACAGGAAGTCAGAATCGGATGCTGGGATCCTGGAGAAATCGAAGAAATCCCTCGAATCGAGGGAATTCCTTAACGATTTACAGCAGTTATCTTGTGTTTAGACTTGATTTATTTGTATTGGGGAGAATATTACCAATAGACAGATATAATTTCAGTCTAACCGTCACTGAAAATCATGAAAAAAAAATTTTAAACAAAAAAAAACCGACTTCAAACAAAAACTAAAAATTGAGAAATAAAATTAACTTAACACAAAGTAATAGGTAGCATATTTAGTTTTATATCAGACTCGCTGACCCACGCAACTTCGTTTTCGTCACATAATGTGCACGAAAGGAGAGGTAATTTTTCATCAGACTCGTCAAGCAACGTGTGAAACGGCCCTGTTTGCTTGATCATAAAAGAGCTTAAAGATTAAGGCTATTCTAAAACAATTCAATTTATTTTACAACAGCCTTAATAATTAAGCTCTTTTATGATTAAGCCAACACGCGCGTTTAGATTTACCCTCTCATTCAAAGGAACCCTTGAATTTTAGGCTTGGCGAAAATGAAAATGAAAATGAAAATATCTTTATTCATTTAGGTTACAAAGTAACACTTATGAACGTCAAAATTTTTGCTTCTACATTTACATTTACTGCCAGATTCGCAAAGCAATAGGTAGAGCCTGTGAGGAAGAACCTGGCAAGAAAACTCACGGCCACTCTTTTCAAATAGTCTTAGTACATTCGTTTGTCATGCAATAAAGATCAACAATTTTGTCTACACAAGCGACATTTAATATCGCGCCTAATTAAGTGAGGAGCAAGCAACTCATGTCCATGTCTCTGTATCATTAAAATAGTCATCAATAGTATAGTATGCCCTTTTTATAAGATGTGTCTTGATTTCCCTTTTGAATCTATATAAAGGAAGGTTCATAATATTTAAAGGAATTTTATTGAATAGGCGTACACCAAGTCCTTCGAATGAGTCGTGTACCTTATGTAATCGAAAAACCTTTCCAATCAATTTATGCTTATTGAATGTACGTCACTGTTCTTAAGATAAAGATGTATGTTCTTTTTAACAGACATGATGTTCTCAAATATGTATTGCGATGCAACCGTTAAAATTCCTATTTCTTTAAACTTCTCTTTAAGCGATTCTCGAGCATTTAATTTATAAATTGCACGTATAGCTCTTTTCTGAAGTACAAAAATTATTTGTATATCTGCTGCCTTGCCCCACAGCAAAATGCCGTAAGACATGACGCTATGAAAATAACTAAAATAAACCAGCCTGGCTGTTTGGACATCAGTGAGCTGTCTGATCTTGGTAACGGCAAAAGCCGCCGAACTGAGTTTTGCTGCTAGACACGATATTTGGGCAGTCCACTGTAATTTACTATCTAAAGTGATCCCCAAGAATACGGTTGATTCTACAAGATGAAGGGTGTCACTGTTCAATGTTATATTTGTTTCATAATTTTTGACATTGGGCATGGTAAATCTAATACATTTTGTCTTTTTAGCGTTCAATAGCAAATTATTGGTTGTGAACCAATCTACAACTTGGGCTAGTGCACCATTTACGTTGTCAAAAGTACTTGGATTGCGATCAACTTTAAAAATAAGTGATGTATCATCAGCAAATAGAACAACATCGCACAAGTTCTGTACATAGAAAGGTAAATCGTTGATGTAAATTAAAAATAAAAAAGGTCCTAGAATTGATCCTTGCGGCACACCCATAGCTACAGAAGCTCCAGAGGACCGACTTCCATTAATGTCAACATATTGCATTCGATCTTTAAGATAGGAGGCAACAAGATCCATTGCAGAGTCCCTTATACCATAATGATCTATTTTTCGTAATAAAGTGTTATGATCAACGCAGTCGAAAGCCTTGGACAGATCGCAGAATACCCCGATAGCATCCTGTCGATTTTCCCAAGCGCTGAATATATGTTTTATAAGTGTCACTCCTGCGTCAGTAGTAGAACGACCTCTTGTAAACCCATACTGCTCGTTGTGTAGTAACATATTTGAACTAAAATGTGATTGTAATTGCTGCAGTATAATTTTCTCAAAAATTTTGCTAATGGCAGGCAGTATTGAAATAGGTCTAAAGTTACCAGGGTCTGTTTTGGATCCGGCTTTAAAAAGAGGTATCACTTTACTGTGTTTCATTAAATCTGGAAACACGCCTTTATCAACACATATATTAAATATTGCAGCTAGATGAGGAGATATAATTAAAATAATTGACTGCATTAATTTCACAGAAAACCCCCACAAGTCTGCTGTATTTTTTGAGTTAAGCGACTTAAATACTTTAACGATATCGTTGGGATTCACATATTTAAATCTAAATGAGACTCTACAGTGGTCCACGCTGCCCCTAAGCATTCGTTGAGCTTTAACTGGGCAAGAATTTAAGGAGCTCGTTGTAGTCACGGGTATGTCTATAAAAAAATTATTAAAGGTTTGTGCTACATCTAAACTATTATTAATCACTCTATTATTAACAATCAATTCAATGTCATGGTCACGAGTTTTGTGGCGTCCGGTTTCAGAATTAATTATATTCCATGTCATTTTTACCTTATTGTTCGACTGTTTAATCTTCCGACTTAAATGTAATGACTTGGCAGCAGCACATGCCTTTTTAAAGGTTTTTGAATAAAGTTTAACATACTGAATAAAAGCAGGATCAAAATTAAATTGCTTCATACCATATAACTCATATAACTTCGCCCTACTCTTGTATATACCAGTAGTTGCCCAATCACAAAATTGCATGCCTTTATTTTTATAAAAGGTTTTTGATTTGAAAATGTTATAGTACTCAAACTGAATGGTATTAAATAAGGAGTTGTATAGGCCGTTTGGATCTTCCTCATTAACGTTAAGATTGGCAACCTTTGCAGAAACTTTTTCATTAAATTGTGCTAGGCGACATGTACTCATTGGCCTGCAAGAAATTTTGTTTAATTTAGCCGTTATATTAAAGGGAAACGCAGCTTTCTGCCCAAGGTGATCTGATGGAAAGTTACTTAATATTTCTTTTGTCAGTGGTTCACAGTTGCTAAACATATTATCGATACATTTCGCAGAATGTGAGGTGATTCTAGTTGGCTCACAAAATAAGTTTTGTAAGCCAAAGGAACTAAATAAATTAATAAAACTAGTACGTTTCGTCGAATTTACAAGTATGTCAACATTAAAATCACCACACACCACAATACGTTTCTTACTAGTGCACAAGTGCTTCAATACATTTTCCATTACTTCTTCAAACAAATTATAATCGCTATCTGGCGGGCTATAGACACAAAGGACAATGAGTTGCTCAAACTCAACACATGATAAAGGCGAAAGTTGAGATGCCTCTAATTTCTGAACTACAAACCCCTTAATCTTGAAACTTGGGTCCAAAAATTCTTAAAGTATTGCCTTTCCAATACTAAAAAAATATTTGAAATCGCATCACGCGTTGAGAAATTACAACTGAAAAACCAATCTATCTTTCATCCCCTCTCCCGCAGGAACCGGGCAAAACTTCGGGATCAAAAGTATCCTAGAACCTTCCTCGGACTATAAGCTCAGAATGTACCAAGTATCATTCAAATCGGTGCAGTAGTTTCGGCGTGATACTTATTCGGGATACAGACAGACAGACATGAAAAGTTTAAATTACATTTTCGGCTTCAGTATCGATTAGAGAATGCCCTACAATTAAAATTTTCAAAATATCTTCCATGTACAGACTCTCGACCCTCTACAGTTTTATTATATGTATAGACTAGCTGACCCTCGCAACTTCGTTTACGTCACATAAGGTTTGCTAATGGAGCTAATGCTTCTTTATCAGACTCATCAAGCAGCGTGTGAAACGGCCCTGTTTGCTTAATCATAAAAGAGCTTAAAGATTCTTTTATGATTAAGCCAACACGCCCGTTTAATATTTACCCTCACATTCAACGGAACCCTTGAATTCTAGGTTTTGAGAAAGTTGAGATGTCTTTAGTTCCTGAACAATCCTTAAAGTACTCTCTTGATGACACTGAAAAATATTTTGGAATTGGACCACGCATTGGAAACTTACAACGAAAAAAACATTTTCTCTTTCATCCCCTCTCCCAAAGGAACCGCGCAAGATATCGGGATCAAAAGTATCCTAGAACCTTCCTCGGATTATAGGCTCTGATTATACCAAGTTTCATTCAAATCGATTCAGTAGTTTCGGCGTGATACTTATTCGGGATACAGACAGACAGACAGACATGAAAAGTTTAAATAACATTTTCGGCTTCAGTATCGATTAGAGAATGCCCCCCAATTAAAATTTTCAAAATATCTTCCATGTACAGACTCGCGACCCTCTACAGTTTTATTATAAGTATAGATATTATTGACTGTAATACTGAAGTCGGTGCCAATATTTCTATGAGAGATTAATAATATCTACCTAAACCTATAGTTTTACTTGGCGCCGATTTTAGTATTACACTAGCTGACCATCGCAACTTCGTTTACGTCACATAAGGTGTACGAATGAAGGGGTACTTCTTCATGAGACTCATCAAGCAGCGTGTGAAACGGCCCTGTTTGCTTAATCATAAAAGAGCTTAAAGATTAAGTCGATTCTAAAACAATTCAGTCCACGCCTTCGGCGCGGACTGAATTATTTTACAATAGCCTTAATCATTAAGCTCTTTTATGATTAAGCCAACACGCCCGTTTAGACTCACTTTCAAAAGAAACGTTGAATTCTAGATTTACCGAAAGTTGAGATGCCCCTAATTTTTGAACTACATAACCCTCAATATTGAAAATTGTATGAAATAATGCTTAAAGTACTCCCTTTCAGACACCAAACAAATATTTGAAATCGAACCACGCAGTGAGAAATTATAGCTAAAAACCTATTTTGCCTTTCATCCCCTCTCCTGAAAGAACCGCGCAAAATATCGGGATCAAAAGTATCTAAGAACCTTCCTCGGACTATAAGCTTAGATCGTACAAAGTATCATTCAAAACGGTTCAGTAGTTTCGGCGTGATACTTAGTCGGGATACAGACAGACAGACAGACAGACAGACAGACAGACAGACAGACATGAAAATTTTAAATTACATTTTCGGCTTCAGTATCGATTAGAGAACGCCCTACACTTAAAATTTTCAAAATATCTTCCATGTACAGACCTCCGACCCTCTACAGTTTTATTATAAGTAATAGATTTAATAATATCTATACTTATAATAAAACTGTAGCGGTCGAGAGTCTGTACATGGAAGATATTTTGAAAATTTTAATTGGAGGGTGTTCTCTAATCGATACTGAAGCCGAAAATGTAATTTAAATTTTTCATGTCTGTCTGTCTGTCTGTTTGTATCCCGAATAAGTATCACGCCGAAACTACAGAATCGATTTGAATGATACTTGGCACAATCTGAGCTTATGATCCGAGAAAGGTTTTAGGATACTTTTGATACCGATATTTAGCGTGGTTCCTTCAGGAGAGGGGATGAAAGATAAAATGGTTTTTCAGCTGTAATTTCTCACCGCGTGGTCCGATTTCAAATATTTTTCTGGAGTTAGAAAGGTAATATTTTAAGCATTGCTCCACATAAGTTTCAATATTGAGGGTTTGGTGGTTCAGAAATGAGAGACATCTCAACTTTTGCCAAACCTAGAATTCAAGGGTTCCTTTGAATAGATTACACTGGTAGGTATCTTCTATCGATATCTTTACCTATCTATTCCTATTCTATACCTATGTATAATAAACTATCTATACATATAATAAAATGATAGAAGAGTCAAAACTGTACATTGGAAATATTTAAAAAAAAATACTCGATGGGTGTTCAATATAAGATACCGAAGCCGAAAATATAGTTAGAATTTTTTTTGTCTGTTTGTCGGTTTGTCTGTTTGTCTGTTTGTCTGTTTGTCTGTTTGCTTTGCTTTGTCCGGAAGGATCTCGAAAAGTATTCAATAGATTTGGTTCAAATTTTGCATAAATATTACTTAGGGGTGGGGTCTTCAAATAGGCTATATATTATCACGCTACATATCCTAGGGGCTAAGCAGAGGGCAATGAAATATGTAAGATGGTGGATTGATTTAACCAAAACGTAGCAGGAATATTAGTAAGAGATAGGTTTTACACACAGGCTACATATTATTACGCTACTTAGTCTAGAGGCTTGGCAGAAAAGAATTCAAATCCAAACCAAATTGGCATAATAACATAATTTTCACGCGTACGAAGTCGCGGGCAACAGCTAGTTTATCATAAATATAAATAGGTATTGTCATGTTTTGCTATACCTGCTACATTACATTACATCTATACATATAATAAAACTGTTGAGGGTCGAGAGTCTGTACATGGAAGATATTTTGAAAATTTTAGTTGGAGGGCGTTCTCTAATCGATACTGAATTCGAAAATGTAATTTAAACTTTTCATGTCTGTCTGTCTGCATCCCGAATAAGTATCACGCCGAAACTACTGAACCGATTTGAATGATACTTGGTACATTCTGAGCTTATAGTCCGAGGAAGGTTTTAGGATACTTTTGATTCCGAAGTTTTGCGCGGTTTCTGCGGGAGAGGGGATAAAAGATAAAACGGTTTTATAGTTGTAATTTCTTAACGGGTGATGCGATTTCAAATATATTTTTAGTATTGGAAAAGGAGTACTTTAAGCATTGATCGACCCAAGTTTCAAGATTAAGGGCTTTAAAGTTCAGAAATTAGAGGCATCTCAACTTTCGCCAAACCTGGTATTCAAGGGTTCCTTTGAATGAGGGGGTAAATTTAAACGGGCGTGTTGGGTAAATCATATAAGAACTTAAAGATTAAGCTATTGTAAAACAATTCAGTACTGAATTGTTTTAGAATAGCCTTAATCTTTAAGCTCTTTTATGATTAAGCAAACAGGGCCGTTTCACAAGGTGCTTGACGAGTCTGACGAGTCGGATGAAGAATTACCTCTCCTTTCGTACACATTATGTGACGTAAACGAAGTTTCGAGGGTCAGCTAGTCTAATATATAAAATACTCGTGTCACAGTTTTCGTTGCCATACTCCTCCGAAACGGCTTGACCGATTCTCATGAAATTTTGTGAGCATATTGAGTAGGTCTGAGAATCGGCCAACATCTATTTTGCATACCCCTGTGACCGGGAATAACATTCCACGCGGGCGGAGCCGCGGGCATCAGCTAGTCTGATATAAAACTAAATATACTACCTATTACTTTGTGCTAAGTTAATTTTATTTTTCAATTTTTAGTTTTTGTTTGAAGTCGGTTTTTTTTTGTTAATTTTTTTTTAATATTATAAATGCGAAAGTTTGTGAGTGTGGATGTTTGTTACTCTTTCACGCTCAAACCGCTGAACGGATCGGCCTGAAATTTGGTACAGACATGTATAATAATCTGGAATAACACATAGGCTACTTTTTATCCCGGGAATAAGTTCCCACGGGAACGAATTTTTCGCGGGCGAAGCAGCGGGCATCAGCTAGTATACTATATAATATACACGTGAGCACTCGCGTAACGGGTTGGGGTGCGGTTAGGTGGGTGGGGAGGGGTGGTTTGAGGTGAGGTGAGGTGGTGTGGGGTGGGTTGAGGTGTGGTGGCTTAGATTGAGTTGTGGTGGAATGAGGTGAGTTTGAGTGAGGTTACAGTGGAGAGTGGAGAAGTTTCCAGTGAGGTACAGCTACGTACAGTGAGGTACAGAGAAGTACAGTGAACTACAGTGAGGTTCACAGTTAAGTACAGTGGAGTACAGATAAGTACAGTGGAGCACAGTAGAGTACAGATGAGTACATTGGAGTACAGAGGAGTAAATTGGAGTACAGTTTAATACAATAGAATACAATAGAGTACAAATGAGTACATTAAAGTACAGTTGAGTACAGTTGAGTACAGATGAGTACAGTGTAGTACAGATAAGTATAAAGGAGTACAGATGGATAAAATGGAATACAGTTTAGTATAATGAAGTACAGATGAGTACAGTAAACTTCAGTAAAGTACAAATGAGTACAGTAAATTACTGATGAGTATGTTGAGTACATAAGAGTACAAATAAGTACAGTGGAGTATAATGGGTTACAGTAGAGTACAATGGATTACAGTGGAGAACAGCTGAGCACAGTGGAATACAGTTGAGTACAGATAAATACAGCTAAGTACAGATGAGTACAGTGGAGTACAGATGAGTGCAGTGGAGTACAGTGGAGTACAGTGGGGTACAGTGTAGTTCAGAGGAGTAAAGAGGAGTACGGTGGAGTACAGTGGCTCAGCGGAGCACGGTAAAGCACAGAAAAGCACAGTAAAATGCAGTAAAGCACAGTTAAGCACAGTAAAGTACAGTACTTTAGAAAAGTAAAACACTTACTTAGTACTTACTTTACTTTGTTGAACATAGGCCTAAAAACATGCCTTTGTTGAAATAATTATACTCGTAATTGATTGATTTGATAAAAATTGCTATGTAATAGCTTTACTGCGGCAGTCCCCGAGTGCCATACATCTTTAATTTTTTTTTAATAAGTCATAAACCGCAATTTTTTCCTAAAAAAATCACTACCACTGTAAACGTGTTAAAACATCAATCAATGTTACAACGAACTACAAGAACTTTTAAATTATGTTACTTGCTGCTACGGAACCCTTCTTGGGCGAGTCCGACTCGCACTTGGCCGGTCCTTTTACTATTTGGGTACAGAACCCTAATAGAAAGTAGTTACCTATAACACGCACAAGCAATGAATATTTGTAGTTTCAAAAGAATTTGTATATAGGTACTAACCTACTAGCTGACCCGGCAAATATTGTTTTCTATATTTAGGGTTCCGTAAACAAAAGGTAAAAACGGGACCTATTACTGACACTTCACTATTCGTTTGTGTGTCACGAGGCTGTATCTCAGGAAACGTGATAGAAAACAGAAATTCTCACAGATGATGTATTTCTGTTGCCGCGTACTCAGTGTTATGTAAAGATCAATGCAGTACAGCACGCGCCAAATAACTTTACGTCTATGAAGTTCGTTCGTTCGCGCCGCAATTTTGCAATAATATGTTTCACTGGAGAAACTACTGCGCAGCTGAGGCAGGAGAGGTGCCTCTCCCGCTTCAGCAGTAATACTCCCTCTGAAACCTATTATTGCAAAATTGCGGCGCGAACGAACGAATTTCAGAGACGCAAAGATATTTGGCGCGAGCTGTAAACAGCTTTCACCAAGGCCTTTGATGGATGACCAACATGGTGTCTACTTTGTGACAAATATTTGGGAGTGTTTCCTTGCTGTGAGAGACATACAAAGCCGTTGGTCACAGTTGTCAGTAACGTCAGTTTGAAGTCCATGAAAAAATTCAAAATTAATGGCTGCCCAATAAGTGTCACAGTCTGCGCCTTGGACAGAAGCGTGTATGTATATCTGGTGTTGCAAACATCCGTACCCAACGATCATGTGGGCTGTAGGCTTGTCTGCCCCCTTAGTAGTATAAAAAAAAATTGCGTGTACTTAGTGTACACACGTAAGAAGTGAAACTTCTTCATAAACTTAATTTTCACCTCACCTTAAATTAAGTCAAAAAGTACAAAAGTACAAAAGTCCAAAAGTCCAAAAGTCCAAAAGTCCAAAAGTCCAAAAGTCCAAAAGTCCAAAAGTCCAAAAGTCCAAAAGTCCAAAAGTCCAAAAGTCCAAAAGTCCAAAAGTCCAAAAGTCCAAAAGTCCAAAAGTCCAAAAGTCCAAAAGTCCAAAGTCCAAAAGTCCAAAAGGCCAAAAGTCCAAAAGTCCCAAAGTCCCAAGGTCTCAAGGTCCCAAAATCCCAAAGTCCCAAAGTCCCAAAGTCCCAAAGTCCCAAAGTCCCAAAGTCCCAAAGTCCCAAAGTCCCAAAGTCCCAAAGTCCCAAAGTCCCAAAGTCCCAAAGTCCCAAAGTCCCAAAGTCCCAAAGTCCCAAAGTCCCAAAGTCCCAAAGTCCCAAAGGCCAAAAGTCCAAAAGTCCCAAAGTCCCAAAGTCCCAAAGTCCCAAAGTTCCAAAGTCCCAAAGACCCAAAGTACCAAGGTCCCATCTAAAAGTCCAAAAGTCCCAAAGGCCAAAAGTCCAAAAGTCACAAAGTCCCAAAGTCCCAAAGTCCCAAAGTCCCAAAGTCCCAAAGTCCCAAAGTCCCAAAGTCCCAAAGTCCCAAAGTCCCAAAGTCCCAAAGTCCCAAGGTCCCAAAGTCCCAAAGTCCCAAAGTCCCAAAGTCCCAAAGTCCCAAAGTCCCAAAGTCCCAAAGTCCCAAAGTCCCAAAGTCCCAAAGTCCCAAAGTACCAAAGTCCCAAAGTCCCAAAGTCCCAAAGTCCCAAAGTCCCAAAGTCCCAAAGTCCCAAAGTCCCAAAGTCCCAAAGTCCCAAAGTCCCAAAGTCCCAAAGTCCCAAAGTCCCAAAGTCCCAAATTCCCAAAGTCCCAAAGTCCCAAAGTCCCAAAGTCCCAAAGTCCCAAAGTCCCAAAGTCCCAAAGTCCCAAAGTCCCAAAGTCCCAAAGTCCCAAAGTCTCAAAGTCCCAAAGTCCCAAAGTCCCAAAGTCCCGAAGTCCCAAAGTTCAAAAGTCCAATAGTCCCAAAGACCCAAAGTACCAAGGTCCCATCCAAAAGTCCCAAAGACCCAAAGTACCAAGGTCCCATCCAAAAGTCCAAAAGCCTAAAAGTCCCAAAGTCCCAAAGTCCCAAAGTCCCAAAGTCCCAAAGTCCCAAAGTCCCAAAGTCCCAAAGTCCCAAAGTCCCAAAGTCCCAAAGTCCCAAAGTCCCAAAGTCCCAAAGTCCCAAAGTCCCAAAGTTCCAAAGTCCCAAAGACCCAAAGTACCAAGATCCCATCCAAAAGTCCAAAAGTCCCAAAGTCCCAAAGTCCAAAAGTCCAAAAGTCCAAAAGTCCAAAAGTCCAAAAGTCCAAAAGTCCAAAAGTCCAAAAGTCCAAAAGTCCAAAAGTCCAAAAGTCCAAAAGTCCAAAAGTCCAAAAGTCCAAAAGTCCAAAAGTCCAAAAGTCCAAAAGTCCAAAAGTCCAAAAGTCCAAAAGTCCAAAAGTCCAAAAGTCCAAAAGTCCAAAAGTCCAAAAGTCCAAAAGTCCAAAAGTCCAAAAGTCCAAAAGTCCAAAAGTCCAAAAGTCCCAAAGCCCCAAAGACCCAAAGTACCAAGGTCCCATCCAAAAGTCCAAAAGTCCAAAAGTTCAAAAGTCCCAAAGTCCCAAAGTCCCAAAGTCCCAAAGTCCCAAAGTCCCAAAGTTCCAAAGTCCCAAAGACCCAAAGTACCAAGGTCCCATCCAAAAGTCCAAAAGTCCAAAAGTCCAAAAGTTCAAAAGTTCAAAAGTTCAAAAGTTCAAAAGTCCCAAAGTCTCAAAGTTCCAAAGTCCCAAAGACCCAAAGTACCAATGTCCCATCCAAAAGTCCAAAAGCCCAAAAGTCAAAAGTCCAAAACCCTTAAATGACATGCTATCCCTGGATAAAGTACTCTTAATTCGAATCCACCGTGGTGAGGAACAGAACAAAGATGGCGCGTAACCAAAAATCGTGACGTGACGTGACGTGACGTGACGCAAATTTTTTTCCAACGCCGATAAAGAAGTTTCACTTCAAAAAGTGTGAACGGCCTCTCCGACCCGAGCTTTTATTAGTAGATTACGTTTTTTTACGATTACGATAGATTTTATACGTAGAGACATTAATTTCGGTTATGGCTTCAACCTAAAATACTTCCTAGTCACTCAACAATGGATTGAAAAGGTATGCATTGAGGAAATAATCAAATAACAATGGCATATCCGGGTCAGGGAATCTATCCATTATTTGTTGAATTATTATAATCAACTAAAGTTGTTTCGCGACTGTTTGAAGGCTTTTAATATCCGTGAGTGCTTAATGCTTAAACTATTGGGTTTTCGAAAAACCCCTTGTTTTAACGCGAGGGAAAATCCATCATTGATGCTATCACTTGCACCGACTAAAAAACCTCACGTAACGCCCAACAGCCTATGGTTGGGAGCCTCGGGTAAGCCCTCGGAGGGATGTCCCAGGACTCACAACAGACACACGGCCGCCGCAATATCGAATAACCCCCTACACAAAATACTGCTCGTTCGCTCTTACTTTCCGCTCTGCTCCATACTAAAGTCGAATTTTTAATTAGACGAAGTAAATTCACAGCAACTAATGTCACTTCTTCATACAATGTTGCATATTTTCTATGACGAAGTGACATTTGCTACTGTCAATTTACTTCATCTAATTAACAATTCGGGTATACGCCTCTACGCCAGCGGCAAAGTTAGAGCGAACGGGTAGTAATGCTAATTTGTGCCCCCTAGGTGAGGCTGCAGTGGTAGCCAACTGCCAAGGTATGTTGGGAATCCTGGGGATAACCCAACCATAGGCAATATGTAGAGATCGTGTTGGTTTTAGTGGGTAAGAGTCCGGCATAGCATCCATTACGAATTTCTACACCCAAAAAAAGAAAAGGGTTTTCGAAAACTTATAGAGGAACGGGTGAGAGATGTTCATGTTGACTTAATGGGGGGATACTCTCTTTTCACGTGTCGAAATTCTACATGTATGCTATGCCGGACTACTACCGGCTTAAACTACACAATATCTTACAACTTTCTACGGCCGGGAGACCCGGGTAAGCCCTCGGAAGGATGTCCCAGGGCTCTCGGCAGACTTTGGCGAACACTTCAGCCTCGCCTACGGAGTGGGCTATCCCGCGTCTGGGGAGTTGGTTCGGGTGTTAATCCGCTACTTCGGGAAGGAGGAAGGGAGAGTTGGGTACTGTTCCACCACTATCACTACTATGTGGGGCAAAGAGATATTCGCCATCGTCTTGGCCTGCTTCTGTAAGGAGCCCCACTTAATCCCCCTTTTTTCTTTGATTTTAGTATTAGTTGTCATAGCGGCAACAGATATAGGTACCTACATTATCTGTGAAAATTAAAAATCTCTAGCTATCACGGTTTCTGATATACACCTCGTGACGGACAGACAGACAGACGGACAGCGAAGTCTCATGAATAGGGTCCCGTTTTATACCCTGTGCGTAAAGAACCCTAAAAATCGTGTATGTCTCGAGACGCTCGACAGAAGTGGTAACTTAAATTAGGTACTCTAAGTTGAACGCTAACGCTGCCGTATTTGTGAAAGCAAGGGAAGCCAGACAGACTGGCGCCGTAACGCGTTAGAAAACCAAGTGGTTTATCTTCTCAAAAGAAATTATAACTTTTGCAAAACAAATTAAGAGGGGCTCCGATACTACAAACGCGATTTTTTATGGTTTTAGGTACGCAAACCTCCGTATGCGAGTTTGAATCTCACTTAGGAGCGCTTATATTGTCATGCGTGTTTTCGCACGCGTGCTGGCCCGGCGGCCATGTTTTCCATATAATGCACGCCTCAAGGACACGGAACGCGGGTGAAACGGTACAGTGATGCGGGCCCGGCCAGCATGCACGCGAAAACACCAATGACAGTATAAGCGCACTAACTGCTATTTTTAACACGCAGGCTACGAGTTGCTACGAGTCGTAGCAGCTCTACAGCACACCATTTTCAGTGTCTCAGTTCTCTTTTCTTCAAAGTACCTATTCCTTAACGAAAATTCAACACGTTAATTATACTTCTTTATTAATTTTGATATTAACTTGATTCTCAACATAGCTCCCAGTGTTTTAGCGCCATAATACCATACCGAAATTCCTAATTAGTTGCTAAAGGGTACACACGCATCGCGTGGCATTGGAAGGCCACTAGAAGAACAACCTCTTTCGTTTGATGGCGCGAAACTAAACTCTATACAGCCTGTTATATGTTTGACAGTTCTTTGCTGAAGGTTGGTAGGATTTTCTTTTTTATATTAAAGTCAGTGCAAAGCACATGTCGTGGTATGCCAAAGGTCAGATTGTTAAACATTCCGTGCCCTTTCTTTGTTAAATATTTTGCGTCTAAAATGTACTCTTTGTTGTTTTGTTTTTGTGATTTGAAATAGTTTTATTACGGACTAGTTGTGTCTTTTGTCTTCGTCCATTACTCTCCACACACATTCACTTCAATTTGCTTTTGAAAAATGAATGAAAATCGGTTCGATTTATAGATATTTAAGATTGCTGGTCTTCGCCCTTGGGTATAAACGGCATCCCGTTTATTCTCAAGACAGTAGAGCAGCAATGTGACGGACTCTTTTCGTGCGGGACCCTAAACAGAGTAAAGACCGTTGTCACCGAGAAAAACTTGGTAACTTGGCCGCAGTCGGCGGCCTGGGCGCCGTCAACGTGCCTTCGCCGAAGACTATCGGCCTTCATGACTGGGGGCCTGAGGACGGTGAGAGGACTGCTCACCGTCCTTACAGAAGCAGGCCCATGACGGTAACGTGACGTGAGGGATTCACGCACGCCCTCCCTGAGAAGCGGGAACACACCCGAAAACCCCCAAAGACGCGGGATAGCACCCGAACCGCCCCCTAGGCGAGGCCGCAGTGGTGGCCGTAGGTCTGTTGGGAGTCCTGGGACATCCTTCCGAGGACTTACCCCGGGCTCCCAACCATAGGCTGTTGGGCGTTACGTGAGGTTTAGTCGGTATAGCATCTATGATGGATTTTCCCTCACGTTAAAAAAGAAAAAAAAACACTTTTGATATCGCAGACGTTTTCAGAACCTATAAGAAGAACAACACACGATTTTTAGGGTTCCGTATACAAGGGGGAAAAACGGGACCCTATACATGAGACTTCGCTGTCCGTCTGTCTGTCTGTCCGTCACGAGGCTGTAACTCTGGAACGGTGATCGCTAGAGAGATGACATTGTTAAGAATATTTATTTCTGTAGCTGTTATAACAACAAATAATAAAATCTGAAAGAAAAAATAAAGTAGTGCTCCCATACCTATAATAAACGTGACGTTTTCCGTTTTAGCCTCTCTCTATAAAATAGATTGCAGAGGGGCTTATGGCGAGACTTTGTCTGTAGTCTGTGACTCTGTTGCATTAAATTGCTTCACTAGGTCACGTGGATCATCTGTTCAAAGTTTGAAATAAAACAAAAGCTTCAACGTCAATCGGATTGAACTTTCACTTTCACAATAAACGTTAGAGGGGCAGTCGGGTGAGACCGTCTCACGGCTTCTTGTTTTGGTATGGAACCCTCTATGCGTGAGACCAAATCGTACTTTTTTTTACACCTGTTTTGGTAAATGATTTAAGTCCTCGAGTTTATCTACCTTGTGCTTACGGCAGTTCTTGGAAAATGGAAATAGTAGTTTTCGATACAAGTGTGGGATTTCTGTTATTACAACGAGTTACGACAGGTGTTGACCCTAGCCGAAGGCGAGGGTAGACAGTCGGAACGAGTTTAAATAACAGTCCCACACGTTGTATTGAACAACTATTTTTAATACAGTTGCGAAAAAATTAAGCAATTTAATAAAATAATAAAAACACAAGAAACCTGAATATCCAAAATGGCGCCAACCGTAAAAGAATATATTCCTTCCTAAGCAGAGACTATGGCAGTGCAACTCATACAGCCAACTTTTTTAATATTTATAAATTTAATTAAAAAAAATTACTTTTTAATACAGTTGCTCAAAAAGTGGCGTATTACAGGGACGTTTAGCGTTCGGGATGTGGGCTATTACACACTCGTGCTTTTTCTTTACCTTTCCCGCACTAGTGCGCGTTTCCTTTCCCAACTGTCAAAATAATGTCTGTGATTCATGCAAATATTTCAAAAAAAGATACTAACTTGTTTCAATATCAGATTATAAGTAATTTTAATTAAAATTTAAACATAAATTAATATTAGTAGCCAAATTAAATTTATAAATATAAAAAAAGTTGGCTGAATGAAGTGCACTGCCATAGTCTCTGCTTAGGTAGGTATATATTCTTTTACGGTTGCCGCCATTTTGGACAATTCAGGTTTATTGTGTTTTTATTATTTTATTAAATTGCTTAATTTTTTCGCAACTGTATTAAAAACAGTTGTTCAATACAACGTGTGGGATTGTTATTTCAACTCGTTCCGACTGTCCACCCTCGCCTTCGGCTCGGGTCAACATCTGTCGAAACTCGTCGTAATAACAGAAATCCCACACCTGTATCGAAAACTACTATTATGTAAGTAACGGGTGATTTTTTTGCTGGTATCTTTTTGGCAACACTGTTTTTCACAGATCACGCGTGAATCGTGTCTTGTGTCATTGTGAAACTTGTTCAGTTTGGTCATTAATTTAACCATGAATCGACTTACGAACGAACAACGCTTGCAAATTATAGAATTTTACTATCAAAATGCAGGCATCATCGGGCCGTACTTTTTCAAAGACGACAATGGCCGAAACGTTACTGTGAATGGCGATCGCTACCGTGTGATGATTGTAGATTTTTTTTTGCCCAAAATGGAACAATTGGACATGCCTGACATGTGGTTTCAACAAGACGGTGCCACATGCCACACGGCACGCGAAACAATGGCCCAATTGAGAGTCGCCTTCGGTGAACAGTTTATCTCTCGTTTTGGGCCCGTCAATTGGCCGCCTAGATCGTGTGATCTAACGCCTTTGGACTATTTCTTGTGGGGCCATGTTAAGGTTCATGTCTACAGGGATAAACCAGCAACGATTGACGCACTGGGAGCCAATATTGAAGCATTTATTCGTGATATACCGGCTGATATGTTGGAGAGAGTGTGCCGAAATTGGGCCTTGCGAATGGGCCATTTAAACCGGAGCCGCGGCCAGCATTTGCATGAAATCATCTTCAAACATTAAATTATATTGATCGTTCTATCGATTCCAATAAAGATTTCATCAAATTTTTCAATTTTTTTGTGATTTTTTAAAAAATCAAATCCTATACCTCTTAAAAAATCACCCGTTAGAACTCAAGAATACTCAAGTGCAATCTTATTCCCGCATTTTTTTTTTAACGCGAGGGAAAATTCTTCATGTATGCTATACCGGACTCCTACCGACTCATGTAACGCCCAACAGCCTGCGGTTGGGAGCTTCAGGTAAGCCCTCAGAAGGATGTCCCATTCCTTCCAACAGACCTACGGCTACCACTGCGGCCTTGCATAGGGGGGGGGGGGGGGTCCGTGTGTGATCACGCTTCTTAGGGGGTGCGTGCGTGAATCGTCACGCTGCCCTCAAGGGCCTGCTTCTGTAAGGACGGTGAGGGGCTGCTCAGGCCCCCGGTCAAGGAGGTCTGATCGAATACGTCTTTATAAAGATAACAATGGAAGAATATAAAACTCATGTCACGCCACTAATATTCGGTTAATTAACCGAAAGGTCGCAAAGCGGTTAAACCGAAGAGTTTATAAACCTTTTAGATTTACCTCAAGATATTTATAACACGCACTGGTTACAAAATGGTTTCCGGTCCGCCATTTTGTAGTTTCGTTTCTGTAGTATCGTTCGATCGTGAATAACATTATTATTTGTTTTTTTTACGCCGAAGTTAAAAGAAAGGATTTTGGTAGTATAGAATATACGTAGGTAGGCGCCCGTACAACGCCTGCTTTGAAATTTTATCGCTTCCCATGAAAACTTATTCTCGGGGTACAAAGGTTCAGACTATTAATTTATCAATCAGTGTATCAAGCCAGATCCGTTCAGCTGTTGGACCGTAAAAGAGTAACAAACATCCAGACATTCAGATCTCCTGAATTCCTGACAGCTACACTCGAATCTCCTGAGGACGGCGCGCAGGGGGAGCTGTTAACCGTCCTTCAGCAGGCCCAAGACGGCAGCGTGACGTGAAAGAGTGAAAGACTAATGCAACGAGACCTTAAGAAGCTGGATAACACTCGAACAACCCCCCAAAGTCGCTGGATAGCTCAAACTCAAACTCAAAAAACATTTATTTCGCATAATCCTAATACATAGGCACTTGCGACACGTCAATGAATACAAAACAAAGTCACTACCACCAGTTCGGAATGCGGCCGCTTGAGAAGAACTGGCAAGAAACTCGACGGGCTTTTCTTTTTGTGCTCTATTTACAAATTTTAAACTAAAAATCACAAACTATTTCTTGAGAATGCAGTAGAGCAAGCAGATCATTTCCAGGCTTCCTTGTCAAGCAAATAATCGTCAATTGTATAGTAGCCCTTGCAGTACAATTTACTTTTTATACACTTTTTAAACTTATCAAGGGCATACTTTTTATTTCATTTGGAAGCCTGTTGTAAAAACAGCACCCGAACCCCCTAGGTGAGGCAGCAGTGGTAGCCGAGGTCTGTTCTGGGAACCCAGGGGATATCCTTCCGAGAGCTTACCAGGGCTCGCCAACAGTAGGCAGTAGGGGGATTGTGTTGGTTTTTAGTCGTTACGATACCGCCGATCGACGGATTACCACGCGTAAAAAAAATCTACCTTCGAAACATTCGCATAAACAATATTTTTTGACGTGACAACGTCTTATAATTGGATAGAGCCGGCTGCACGCATGAAAAAACATGACGTATGCGGCGTTACCTCGCTCTGAGGCGTTCCATTTAAGGCTGAGTTGTCACGTTCAACTATCGGCAGTAAACCGACTTTACAGACAACCGATTTTTTGTCCCTTAATTGCCTCTTACGACACCCTCGGGATGAATTTGGGTTGCGACATTTTATACTCTTTTCCGTCGCCCGCGAGGTACCCACACTTATGTGCAACAGAAACTATAAAGTCAAACGTGGTTCCTACATAGTCTGGGAAATTTTTCAGTGCATGTCATGTGCATTCCATGAATGCTTTAATTCAGTTCAAAGGCTATCAAATACATTAGTGTTCAAGGTTTAGTTTGCATGGCCGCCATCTTGGATCGTAGCGTTCACCTGTCAAGCTGTCTGTTTGAAGTGTTTAGATTTTGATTAAAAGCGATTATCCTTACCTAAAGTAAGCATAGGTAAAGATAGAGAAAGCTTTGATTTAAAAGCTAGCTAGAATACAGTAGGTATGGTATGCTACTAGTTATTATAATAGTACTTCTGGGAAGAGCACCCGTGATGAAACAAAAGTCTCCGATTCGACAGTATGGACGACTTTGCTTTCGTTTATATGTTGTGTGTACGTCAGCTCCGGTCTAAAGGACGCATTTCTTAGCCGATTTTCACCAAAATTGGCACACGTGTTCTTTGATTTTAAATAGGTACGACTTTTGTTGAGAGTTTTTATTGATAAGGGGGAAATGGGGGAGAAAATGAGTGGAGGTTGTTGTCGCGTTATTTATGAACGGATCTTGATGATTTTTGGCTGAAACATAAAGGATATGTTTTTTTTTCTAGGTTCTTGCGAGGTCCACTCTTCGCAGAAGTACTAGTAGTAACTTATTCAGGGATTAAATGCCTCACATAATGTCAACACAACCGTCGCCTACCCACTGCGAACGTTAAAGTGGGCTACAGGTTCCCATTGGTTCGCATGAATGAGGATTTGAATTTCCAACTATTAAGGTGACCTCAGATTTCGCTATAATGTTACACATAGCACAACTACTTATATCACGCACCATGCTATATATAGTATCGCGTAGTCTGAAGTCACCTTTAGGCTATAACCAATCCTGGGGTATCCTTCCGAGGGCTTACCCGGAGCTCCCAAACGTAGGCTCTTAGGTAGGATACGTGTGGTTTAAGTCGGTAGGAACCCACATAGCATGCTTGTAGAATTTTCCACACGTCAAAAAAAAACTTAATCCAAACAATATGAACGCATTTTCCTTAGGAGTGGTCCCAAGGTATTTTCAAATCCTTTTATTCTACGTAGCAGTTTAACTAACAACAGGCGATAGCGCAAGAATTATTTCACCCCCACCACAACCCCCATCGGCCCCCAAACGTTACGTAGTATATAATATAGTGGGGTGTTATAACCCCTAATTTAATACCACATACAGGCTGTTTCTTTTATTACGTTACACGTTTTAAATGAGGATAACTTCAGTTAACAAATGAGTACTTAAAGCGACTGTTTAAAAAGGAGGTTCTTGTTGAATTGTTCTCGGTTGTAATTTGATGTGAAGTATCTATACCTAAGGGGAAAACAGAAATGGTCGCCCGGTTTGGTGTTACTATCGCAGAGCAAGATATGTACAATGTACATACTCGTATGTGTCGGATATGGAAACGCTGCATTTGAATGAGGCATTTGAATTTGAATTTTTTATATTTACAATGCTGAATTTTGGATTTATTAAATACTAGCTGATGCCCGCAGCTTAACCCTAAGTTTTTTTCCATTCCCGCTTCCCGTAGGAACTTAATCCTGGGATAAAAAGTAGCCTATGTGTTATTCCAGACTATAACGTATTCCTGTACCAAATTTCAGCCAGATCCGTTCAGCCGTTCGAGTGTGAAAGAGTAACAAACATCCACACATCCACACTCACAAACTTTTGCATTTAAAATAATAGTAAGAAGTAAGATTAGATTTTTCTAAATAAACTAGCTGACCCATGTAACTTCGTTTGCGTCACATGAGAGTTAGAAAGAGGTTTGGTATTAATATTAACTTATACATAGGTATAATGTTTCCCGCCGCATTGTATGAAACGTAATCAGTAGTTTCTGAGATCCTAGCACATACAAACTACTCAGCCTTATAATATTGTGACCGAACCTTAAAAAAATTGACAAATTAGGTTATTATGAGCAAACCTTAAAAGATAGTCTAACGCTGTCGCGGACTTTTCAGGGTTCCGTAGCAAAATGGCAAAAACGGAACCCTTATAGATTCGTCATGTCTGTCTGTCTGTCCGTCCGTATGTCACAGCCCCTTTTCTCCGAAACTATAAGGCCTATGCTATTGAAACTTGGTAAGTAGATGTACTCTGTGAACCGCCTTAAGATTTTTATATAAAACTAGCTGACCCGCGCAACTTCGTTTGCGTGATAAGTGAAGGACCGTTCGACCGATTTCGTGCAAACTTCACATAAACCATCTACTAAATAGTCCGAACAAAGCCTAAACATTTGGTTTGGATAGGTGAGCCCGTTTTTGAGTTATAAAATTACAACGAAAAGTGGCATTGATTTTTATATATATTGACTAGAAAAAAACAGTAAATTTTGGGGGTCCCCATACTTGGAACTGAAACTCAATTTGTTTTTATCAAACCCATACGTGTGGGGTATTTATAGATAGGTCTTTAAAAATGCTATTGAGGTTCCTAACATTTTTTCTAATGTGAGTAGTTTGCGCATGAGACACTTCCAAAGTGGAAAATGTGTCCCCCCCCTCCTCTAACTTCTAAACCAAGGGAATGATAAATCTAAAAAAGTAAATGATGTAGGTACATTGCTATAAAAACTACTAACGAAAATTGGTTTGAACGAGATAGAGTTTTTTTGCCTAGAAAAATCACTACCGCAGCGAACGTGTTAAAACATTAATCAATGTTACATTGATCAATAAATCAATGATACGAACTTTTATATTATGGTACTTGCTGCTACTTCATGGGCGAGTCCGACTCTCACTTGGTCGGGTTTTTTTCTAAAGTGAACAGTTTGCGCAAGAGACACTTCCAAAGTGGAAAAATATGTGTCCCCCCCCCCCCTCTAACTTCTACGCTAAGAGAATGATCAATCAAAAAAATATATGATGTACATTGCTATAAAACTTCCAACGAAAATTGGTTTGTTTTTAATACGTCAAAAACGGCAATTATCGCCTACAAAAATCACTACCACTGCGAACGTGTTAAGACATGAATCGAAGTTACAAGGAACTATGTACAAGAACTTTTCTATTATGTTACTTGCTGCTACGAAACCCTTCATGGGCGAGTCCGACTCGCACTTGGCCGGTTTTATTCTTCTTTTGTGGGAGTGCGATAGGGCACTTGCTTGTGCCTGACGCGGACGAGATCAAACCTCACTCCACTTAACACAAAACTGTTCATGATAAGTGTGTGTGTTCATTTGCGCAATAAAGCTGTGGTCACGAGTAGATTGCTAGTCTTCAGTTATTGAAATATAGGTAAGTAAATCCAAATCTTCGCGTCGACAGGTGAGCGAAAATAACCCTTTTTACACAGTCCCTCTTAGAAATATTATTAGATGAACAAACACCAGAACCAGAGACGTTTAAGAACAGCAAATTGCTTGCTTAATGTAGGCATGGGTGAAAAATTGATCAGTCCTAAAAATAGATAATGATTACAAGCAATAAACTTGACTATAAAAATAGATATTTACTACCATCTTACCAAAAACCAGTATTATATTTTTTTAGTGTACAAGTAATTACGTCTTGTAAAAAAATAAATCGTTCCATTTTTGAAACAACCTGTACGACAAGAAACTAACCTTGTCTTGCTTAAGCCTTGGTTAGTACCGCGTCAAACTTCGCTCTACAACCACGAACGAGTACGCCGTGCAACCATTAGCAACCATTGTAACTAACTCCAGTCTTATTCTAACCACCGCAACGTTGTGACAAAAAAACTAAACCTAAAAGCCAATGCTATAAATCCATAAGAAAAGTAAAAAAAAAAGTTTGTCTCTTAAAAAAGAATTCCAAAATTAAAACGACTTTTTAAAATTACTTTTTAAATTACGCGGCACGCTTATGCACTGATTTATTTTTGTTTTTGCTTGATGTTTTTTTATAATCTGTTTCTAACTTGTGTTTTTAATAATGTAAGTAATATCCATTTCTACTTTATAATACTGTTTTAAATTGTAAGTAATGTAATACAATGCCTTCATGAATGCTTTGTTTACACAACAATGTAGAAACAGTTGTAACAAAACAATTCTAAGTTATTTTTATACAATGTCGAACAATGTGTTAAGGAATTTTCAGATTGGAATACTTGACGCTAAAACTTACACAAAAATATTCAGAACTTTAGCACCGTGTTATTAAGGCTGAATGTTTGTGATTTTTTTTTTAATAGGACCCAACTATGGCTATAGTTAAAGAAATGTTAAAGGAGGGCCATGTTTTTCATTTGTATGTATGTATTTTCGTCAGTTCTCTCAAAATTAGTAAACCATAAAACAGTTTTTTTAGACAATAGTGAAGACATACTATAATAAACTAGCTGTGCTTCACGGTTTTGGTTGTGAGATTCTACGAATCCCGTAGCAACTATTTAACCATTATTTGTCCATATTTAGAATAGCGGACGTCACACGGCTTCACCCGCGTAGTTCCCGTTCCCATGGGAATACGGGGATAAAATATAACCTATGTTCACCGCAAAGAGTGTAGCTTCCCAACAGTGAAAGAATTTTTCAAATCGGTCCAGTAGTTCCGGAGCCTATTCGATGCAAAGAAACAAACAATCAAATCTTTCCTCTTTATAATATTAACTAGCTGACCCGCGCAACTTCGTTTGCGTCACATGAGAGTGAGAAAGAGAGTGGTATAGTATTAATATTTTGTCTTAGGTAGGTATATTTATTAAAAAAGGTGTGGTAGGTTTTAATATTTAAAGTGATATAATTTTTCCCGTCGCGTCGCTTATATTCATTACCATTAAAGTTGAACCGCACAACTTTGTTGAAGTGATATAATGTTTCCCGTCGCATTTATTTTTGTCCGTTTTTTGGTATGGAACTCATCGTGTGCGAGTCGGACTCGCACACGATGAGTTCCATACCAAAAAACGAAAGCTCTCAAAAGAAATAAATTTTCCCCGTTCTTAAAACATTATTCATGGCTGCTCCGCTCCTATTTGTCTTAGCTTGATGTTATATAGCCATTAGCCATCCTCAATAAATGGACTAAAAAACTGTGAAATTATTATTGTAATGCAATCAGTAGTTTCTGAGATCCTAGCACAAACAAACTCTTCAGTTTGATAATATTGTGAGCTAACCTTAAAAGAAAGACAAATTCGGTTATTGTGAGCCAACCTTAAAAGATAGACATATGCCGTCGCGGACTTTTTTATAGATCTTTTTAAGAGAAACAATTTTGTAATACACAATTTTTACGTAACTTTAACCATTTAAGCAGCGTACGCCTCGGAAGCTCTCAGACGGTAAAAATAATTCCCCGTTTTCGAAACATTCTTCATTGCTGCTCCGCTCCTATTCGTCTTAGCGTGATGTTATATAGCCTATAGCCATCCTCAATAAATGGACTATCAAACTGTAAAAGAAGTTTTGAAATCGAACCAGTAGTTCCTGAGATCCTAGCGTTCAAACAAACAAACAAACAAACAAACTCTTCAGCTTTATAATATTAGTATGGATATAGAAAATGTCCTATTTTTGAACATTTAGATATTATTACTGCGCCGCTCCCTTAGTTAGTAGCATGATGATACCTTTTTAAAGGTGTAGAACATCCTACATGGATGCTATGCCGGACTTTTACCGAGTAAAATCCACACGTTTCCTGCCTAACAGCCTACGGTTGCCCCGGGTAAGCCCTCGAAAGGATGTCCCTAGGAAGCATTAACCATACTTAGCCTACGTTACTTCAAAATAATTTGTGTTTCTAGTTACGAAAGAATTTAAAATCAGTTTTATAGTTACAGAATTGGTCGATTACAAACAAAGAAATCTTTACTCTTTTCAATATTACTAGCGGGAACGGGAACTACGCGGGTTAAAGCACTCCGCTTTAACCCGCGTAGTTCCCGTTCCCGTGGGAATACGGAAATAAAATATAGCTTATATTCACCGGGGATAACGTAGTTTTCCAAAAGTGAAAGACTTTTTCAAATCGGTTCAGTAATTACGGAGCTTATTCAATGCAAACAAACAATCAAATCTTTCCTCTTTATAAGTTTAGTATAGAAGTATTATGATACCCTTAACCTTTAACCTGATGTATATTTTTTTTATAAATATCTAATCATTATGTAAATAATGTAAATGAGCGGAGCAGTAATAAAAACCGGCCAAGTGCGAGTCAGACTCGCTCGCAGAGGGTTCCGTACCAACAAAACAGCAAAAAATCACGTTTGTTGAATGGGAGCCCCCCTTAGACCCCTTCTTTTTTCTGATTTTAGTATTTGTGGTTATAGCGGCAACAGAAATACATCATCTGTGAAAATTTCAGCTCTCTAGCTATCACGGTTCCTGAGATACAGCCTCGTGACGGACAGACGGACAGACAGACAGACAGACAGACGGACAGCGAAGTCTCATGAATAGGGTCCCGTTCTTACCCTTTGGGTACGGAACCCTAATAAATGTCGAAAAATCTGACATAGTTTCATAATGAACCGATAAATTTTATTCCCGTTCCCGCTCTGGGACAAAAAGTAGCCTGTGTGTAGACTATAATCAATCCATGTACCAAATTTCAGCCAGATCCATTCAGCCGTTACAGCGTGATTGAGTAACAAACATCGAAACACCTTCACAAAATTTCACATTTATAATGTTGGTAGAATAAGCAGGATACGCACTATAATATAGGTGTTCCCCGCGACTTAGGCATAGCGTAAAATCATTACCCTCCTATTGCACAGTCGGTTAAAAAGTAGGCTATGTCATACCCAGGAACTCAAACTATCTCTATACAGAATTTCATCTAAATCGCTTCAGCGGTTTAGGCGTGGAAGCGTGACAGACAGATTGACTTTCGCATTTTTAATTTTAGTAGAGTGCTACGCAGTTCGTAGCATACCAAAGGCGTAGTCAGCTCGTCTACACTCATATTATAAAGAGGAAAAAATTGTATTTTCGTGTGTGTGTGTGTGTATGTTTGTAATGAATAAACTCAAAAACTACTGTGCCGATTTCAATCATTCTTTCACCATTGGGATGCTATATTCACCTTGATTAACATCTATATATATAAAAATCAGTGCCACTTTTCGTTGTAATTTTATAACTCAAGAACGGGCTCACCTATCGAAACCAAATTTTAAGGTTTTATTCGGACTATTTAGTGGATGGTTTATGTGAAGTTTGCTCAAAATCGGTCGAGCGGTTCTTCATTTATCACGCAGACGAAGTTGCGCGGGTCAGCTAGTAGGTTAAATTTTAATCCAATATTCTCACGGGAACGGGAGCTACGCGGGTGCTACGGTTCGCTAGTCTCCAAACAAATTTTCTTATTGTTCTTTGAGTAGACGGTATTTTTAATTTTTAAAAAATAATTATTTAGGTATTCCAATCTCAAAATTAACTACAGCTTTGTTTTTATATGTATTCACAGCAGCTTTTCTCACTTAATTGTGTATATTTACGTTAATGTAAGCTATGACAGATCGACAGCTATAGGTACCATAGACTAAATATTCAAAATTTAAATAACGACCGTTATTTTAATTTTGAATATCTATCGGAAGTTCGAAATATAAAATTTGTACAGCCCCGACGCAAAACTGTCATTAAAACCCGACCAAGTGCGAGTCTTCGCGCACAGAGGGTTCCGTACCAAAAATACAGCAAAGCAGCTGATTTCTTGTTAGGGAGCCCTCTCAATTTTTTTTCCTATTTTTAGTACCTACTTACCAAAGTATAAATTAGTTGTACAAATTTAAAACGGGTGCCATTTTCAATGTCGATCGTTTATAGCTTTCAGAATTATACCTATCCATGTGATTTTTTAGCTGATATCCTTCAGAGCAAGGCGTTAGAACTTACACATGTAGGTACTTAATAAGTTTATGTATAACTGTAGACTGTAAAAATGAATTAATTAATCAAAAGAGTTTTAAGAAGTGGACTGAAGGTTAAGAAATAACTAAATATATAGGTGAGAGTCTGACTCGCGCCTGCCTGAGGGCCCCTAACAGGCTAGACTACTACTAGACCCCTGTATAAGCCCCGCAAGATGATATTGCGCTTGGCGGCCATCTTAGTGACCACTTGGTGACGTATGTCCGTCGAGCAGTCAGTACTAAAAAAAATACCGTACGCAGCTTCGCGAGGCTAGCGCGCGCTCGCGCTACGTCACGATGACGTCACTTAGCTGTCATTATGACAAGGTTCCAGCGCATTACCAACTTGCGGGGCTTATACCTTAAGTAAAGTTCTTGAGGTACAGGAGCACTGTGTGGTGTTGGCTGGTATGAACATGGAACGACCTGCCCGCACATGTGTTTCCCTCATCTTACAATCCCGGGCTCTTCAAGAGGAGCGTGAAGAGGCACATCACAGGGCCGCCAGCTTGAGCTCCACTGTCAGAAGTCTTACGGACTGTGAGAGTGGCCCTCAATCGCTAGATGCGCCACGGCTGTCCATCAGTGGCGACGTCAATTTGGCGAGCTTTATATAAAAAAAATCACAGGTAATAATGGAAATTACTCGCCTTTGTGGCATCTTTAACAGATTCATACGATATCACACCTTTTTCCCGAAGGACTTGGCTTGTTTATAATACCCCCATTATACAAGTTCAATAGAAACAATTAAGATCATGCCGTCCCTACCTATTCGCCGGTTGCCTCGGGATGGGAAGGATGTCTTAGGTTTCCGACACGGTCTTGCCTTCAGGTTGGGCCATCAGTCATATCTGGTAAAGACACTAACTTTCTTAAAAATCATCGAAATAGTAGGAATAATCCAATTGACACAGGTAAATTTCGATGATTTTCAGAGGTTTTTTCGCAAGTAAATAATTATTTTCTAAATAGTACACGGTGCTTATGTAGTCTCGTCTATTAAGAATTTAAGGTTCTATTTTAGTGTCATTTAATGAAGTGAATATTTCCAAAGTCCTAAATGTCTTTTTGTGCATTTTACGGACGGGCCCTTAAAGTTATTTAAGTAGTTACCTTTTAAAACTTAACTTTTGCAAGGACAATGTACCTAATACCTATATAATTCAAGAATCTTTTGATTGATTGATTCAATATACGTTTCTCTCAATACCTATGTCACATCAATCACTATAGCATTTTGTATTCAGTCATATTCGAACCATTTATTATTTTGACAGCAAATAGGTATCAAAATATGAAATGATAGCCGTATATGTACCTACTGGGATAGACTTGTAAATCTAATTTATTTACGTCTAAACGATTATTCTGTACACAATCTTATTCACCTTACGGTAGGTAAGTATATACGAATAAAATTGTGTTTCTCTTATATACATATTTTTGGGCTGTCAGAATAATAAAACTGCGCCAAATAACTTCACGAGTACGTATTTTATGTAAACTATTGTAAATACGTTATTGAAAAGTATTATCACAATTTAGAAACTATTTGCATATTCGCTAAATCATTAGGTTGTTTGACGCCAAAAAAAATCAAATCGCAGTTCCAAATTCAAAATTCAACTGACCATAAACAAGGACTTAGGCCGTAACATTAAAGATTAACGTTTCGGTTTGAGCAAACATTGACATTGTTACGTATCAATACCGGAAATGTTTGGAATTTTCGAGATGTGCCGGAAGCAGGTCGCAGCTATCATTCTGCCACTGGTGTTGGCATCCCTGGCTGGGTATTCTTCAGAGGCGCTCAGTACATTCGGGGTGTCAAACACGAAGCCACCGTCTCCCGCACCCACCACACCACCTGGTAAATATTTTTTATATAATGGGACTTTCACACAGCACAAACAAATTACAGGATTAATATTGCTTAAAAAGAACACGTTATACATACCTATCACTGCAATGACTGGTTTTGAATCTAAATTTAGACAAACACGTTTTTATTTGAAAACACTCATGTGTTAGATTATTTTAAATGTTGTTTGACTATTACAGGTACATACAGAGGATAGCATTGTCCCATTATATAAAAAACTGTTTACCTACAGGCAACCTCACAGGATGATTATATACAGACAGCTTCACCTTAGATTCACAAAATATATCAATATATTTACATAGGTAGGTACGTTTCCACACAATAATGTACAAATTCACAGCAATCAAAATTCAAAATTAGAATCAAACAAAAAGAAAAAAGTAAAGGTTTATTCTAAGTTTAAAAATGTGGCATAACCTCATTTCTATTTTTGTCATATTGTGGTTGATTGGATTATCTTTTGGGGTATTCAGTCCTGCATTTGGGGTTGTTCAAACTGACAGCCCTGTGACTGCCCCCGCGCCGATTCGTTCGCCCGGTAAGACTTTTTTATATAATGGGACTTTCATAATTTTACTTTTAAAAATTAAACTAAAAGCAAGACTAAATTTATTTGTAAATATAAATTAAATAACTAACGTCTAATATTAATATTTAACGATTTTTTACATCCTTAAGCACATATTTTTCGATTCTATTGTTATTGTTAATTTGTATACAGGTAGCAATTGATGGCATTCATAAAATATTTCTTATGCATTATCTTTTTTATACACTAAGTATACAAAAATATAATACCTACTTTTACAAATCTAAATTCATAACTACTACCTACATAATTTACACACATTTGAACATTTTCATGAATTACATGTACCTCTACAATCACTTGCTAGATTTTTGTATGTACCATAAATTTAATTTTACACATAAATGTAGGGACTTACTTATATAAATTTTTGGAACTAATGTTATTAAAATTCATTTACTAACAATTAAGGACTTTTTCATTTTTTGTGAACAAATCTTCTGTAATCATTTTAATTTTTTTTTCTAATCTATTTTTCATCTACAGCATATAATTTATGGTATTTACATAATCTAAATACTATTTATTCGTCATGAGTGGTTCCTAATAAGAACCTAACATACCTACCATTAAAATCATTATGCATTGTTTTAAAAACTCTATACTGAAAAACACAATACAACTAGCTGAATGCCTCGAGAACACTGCATCATACAACATCACATCACTGCAAAACTTTACACATATTGATTAAGAAATTCGAATTGGCTGTAAAATTTATTTCCCGCGGCATTTTTTCGGCCATAGACAAACGATTCAGTAGTTTTTTTTAATAGAACATTTGATAGCAAAGGATATTTTTTGAGAAAGCCAAAGCATTACAAGTTATAAGATGTGCAAGCAACAACTAGCCGTGATGCTGTGCATTATTACCGTGGGTTGGCTGAATATTAAGCCTTCTGATGGGTTTGGGATATCCTCCTTCGGGAAGGCGAATACAGACGCGCCAAAACCTGCCACGACTACTCCGTCTCCCGGTAAGAATTTAAATAGTTTAATATTAAAGTACTTGCTTCCATACAACCCATACAGAATGTGAACACTCTCATACACTTACATACATACTCACACAAATGTGTTTATAGATATGTTTCGATATAATATACATATATTTTTTTTACTAACAAGATGACTGATGGTAAGAATTATTCAACTTGGGGTAGGTACGAGTATATATTATTTTAAGTATTTATTTCAGAGGAAGCAATCACACTATAGATGAAACTCATATTTGGTGCTACAAAACCTTTTTAAAATCGAATAAAATTAGGCTTTGAACAGACCAACAAACATTCAGAGCATAACGTAGAATCGCTGAATTTTTGGATGTGCGATTTGACTAAAGTTTCTAACGAATTGCATTTCCTTGAAAAATCTCTTTTTATAATTCTATAAGAATTAATTGATAACACATTATTATTCGATCATTTTAGACTTTTTGAATATTGGAGCCCGAAATGCATTCTATTAAATATTCCAAATCATTACATTAGATAGAAATCGAAGTATTTTAGATTTGTGTCACTCTTCTTCAATTAGATTATGTACTTATAAAAATTCACTTCCTGACCAAAATTTAGAGAAATTATCCAATAACTATCGGATCTGTGTATAAAATTATAATAAAAATAATAAAGGCCAAAATATGAGTATATTTTTGAGTGTTGAGAAATGGTGCAAGGTCCAAATAGCATTCGCCATTTTGTCCTTGCTACTCACAAGCTGGCTGAGTTCAACAGAAGCATTGACGACGTTTGGAAAATCCAACACACAAACAACTAAACCAATTCCTACGGTTTCACCCGGTAAGTTGGCATTATGTATTGATTAGTTTGAACATTTCAAATTTCGAAGAAGATCTTCTTGATACAAATTGCATTCTACGTTCCCGTGTCAGTTCCATTCCTTTTTTCAAAATAATATTTGAAAGATATTTTTTTATGAGTCGTCATCCGACACAGTCATTCCTTTCTTTTTTCAAATATTTTTTTTTGAAATGTTCAAACTAAGTACTTGATTATTTATTAATATGTTTTATCTACTCTGATACTATAATACAAAGATTATAAAATTGAAATCAATACTATTATGACAAACATTACGCACAGGCCAAAAAAAAAGTTTTATTACGATACAGGTCTTGTATGGACACCTGTATCATAATAAAACTTTTTAATCATTACGATACACCATAAACAATCTCCAGCTGAAAAAGAAGTTTGAACCTCTACTTTAAAAAAAAATGTGTCTCCAGAGTAGCGAAAAATCCTAAATCTATGGTCTCCGCAGCCTAAAAAAAAAAGAAACACGCATGCGCAATCGATGTTTGCGCCTTGGCGCCAACATTTTACATTTAAATTAAACAAAGTTTGGTTTTGTTTGTAAAATAAATTAGTTTTTGTGTAAAAACATGTCTTAAAGCGAGGATGGTGGTAATTGTACACCACCAGACATTCTGGAAACTGCGTCAAACATGACCATGAACCTGTTACCGGCGAAATCAAGGAGCAACTATATATCACAACAAAATGAAATCAGGTATTATAGTATGAGAGTAGATAAAGTAGTGTATGACACTGTACATAACTTGGTCTTATAACACTCGTGTGATACTATAAAAAAACTCGCCTACGGCTCGTTTTTTTAAAACACACTCGTGTTATAAGAACCCTCATTATGCAACAGTGTCATAAACTACTATTATCGTTTCATGAATTGTTTTTATGATATTGGTACCTATTTCTCACGTAGCATGAATGTCGGTAGTGTAGTGCAAATTTAGATCTATGGTAGTAGATCACCACGTTATAGGTACGACCTCACGTTTTAATCGTAAATTATTTTTTTAATCACTGTTGTTATGGTCTATGGTAATTTGTTAACATAGATACCTATTAATTAAAAAGTTATTAGTAGGTACATAAGTACTTCTTTTTCTAAAAATGTAAAGAGGTAAGTTCTATTGTTTTCATTACTAAATAACTTTTATGATATTTACTGCCTTTGAGTGTGTGTTTTTTTCATTATTACGTATCAAAATACCTGTATAATTTTAAAAAACTGAAGCAAACCCAATTTAATCTGTTCTAAAAAGGACTACGACAGAAGTTTTCGTAATTCTCTCGTCTTGTCTCCGCGTGGATTACAAAATTTACTAGACGGCTCATTTTCTAGCTTAGTGTTTGCATTTAAAAACCCAAACGACCTCAACTGGTGAGCTTGGGGCCTAAGGGAAGGACGCAGAGTCTTCCTTATGGAGTCGGGAAGTCATTAGGCACAGACCAATAGTGCTGAAAATGAAAATCCTCATGAAAACTGCTCATAAAAGCCAAATAATAGTGGCGTCAAGGTTCGAAATACGGGTAAGGGTTGACAGCAGCTGAATATAAGTACCTACACTAAGACGAAGAATGTAAACCTTTTTACAGGTTAAAATTGGTCACGAAGTTAAAATTTCTGATGAGGTCACAAAGTTTTGTTAACACTAAACTAGGCTAGAAAATGAACGGCGTTTACGACAAGATAAAGATACAAATTTATCAAAGTCACGAGCATTACTCATGTTTACATCATATTCAGCGAAGAAAAATATATCTAATACATCTATAAACGATGACCTCCGTGGGGCAAATCTGTATGGTACGGGAAGGTACCGAAAGAGGTCGCATGTCACTATAGATAACAAAATAATACTGGCCATAAATAACTGCTCAATATTTTTTTTTCTCATATAGTCAGTGAAGCTCTGATCCGTAAAAAGTCTAGGTATTACATGTTAATGGTTTATAGATAGTCGTATACTTATAAAACCTATAAGAATGATGTAGTACCTAGTCCTTTTAGGGTTTCGTAGTTCGTACACAAAGGGTTAAAACATGACTCTATAAGGTTCTGAACTTCGCTGTCAGTCGCCAGATTGTATCTCATGATGGCTAGATAGTTGAAATTTTCTGTTGCCGCTATAACAACGAATACTAAAAACAGAAAGGTATTAAATTAAATTAAAAATTTAAAAAACTAACAGACTAACAAAAAAAGAACATTCAAAAAACCTGTAAAAAGTTAAAAAATACTATTATTTTATGACCTATCTACGCTAAGTATTAAAATTTTATTATTTTAGGTAGCTATATTATTTACGTTTTCATATTTTTAACAAACAGTTTGTCTATTTATATTGTTGGGAGCTACGATGCCACAGACAGACTTACAAACACACACACACACACACACCCACACACACGTCAAACTTATAACACCCCGTTCGGGTTTCCGTCGGGGGTTAAAAATAAAATCGATGCTCCGCCTTGTTTTGTGGGAAGGTAATGTTCGCGAAAGAGGCGGCGGAGAAGGAACGGGAGAGAAACAGTTCTCTCCTGTGCCACAGAAGACGCATTGGGCGCCGGAGACACAATGATCTCCGTCCCCCATTACCGTGAGTCTGGGGGTGAAACTCTGGGCTAGCTGTCACCCTAGCAGATGTAGGCTCAAGGTAGATGTAGTCCCACTATGTCGAGTCCCGTTACGTCGAGTCTTCGCTACGTCGAGTCGCTTCTTGGGTCGGTGCAATAAAGCATAGTCGCCTCTACGTCGAGTCTCCGCTACGTCGAATCGTTCCGAGGGCAGGTGCAATAAAGCATAGTCAGGAAATAAATGTAATAAACGCAAAACAAACTTTGCAAAGTTGACGTGGAGGCTACTCGACGTGTCGGCACATCCACTTTGTGGTGCTTACACTCAAGGTTATTCGACGTAGCGGCGACTCGACGTAGAGGCGACTAAGTTTTATTGCACCAGCCTTCGGAACAATTCGACCTAGCGGCGACTCGACGTAGAGGCGACTACGCTTTATTGCACCGACCGAAGGAACGACTCGACGCGACGTAGCGGAGACTCGACGTAACGGGACTCGACATAGTGGGACTACATCCAAGGTGGCGCGCCTCCTCGACGTAGAAAGTGGCGTGGTCCCCACGAAAATAGTGGCGAGGAGCCGTTGAAGTTTGGCGGCCAGGGCTGGTCAGGGTAACTCGGATTTCCCTTCGAGGGTACACCAGGTTCCCTGACAACAAACAGTCGAGTAAGAGTAAGGAAAAAAAGGGGTTAATACAGCAAACTTATTCATTTTGCTGTTTTTTGGCACGCTACCCTCCGTGCGCGAATATGACTGGCACTTGATCAGTTATTTTTTTCATATTATGTCGGAGTCTTATATAAGAGACCAGCGGACATCACGCAGTTTCACCCGCGTAATTCTTGTTCCCGTGGGAATACGGGATAAAATATAGCATGTTCACCGCAAAGAGTGTAGCTTCCCAACCGTGAAAGAATTTTTCAAATCGGTCCAGTAGTTTCGGAGCCTATTTGATGCAAACAAACAATCAAATCTTTCCTCTTTATAATATTAGTAGATATAAATAAATGGTGATAGAGGAATAGGTAGTTATGCCTCTATCACCATTTCACATTTAATTTGTTATCATTATGATAGTTATACGCGGAATAACGCGGTCTCTTATCATTTCTGTTACCTATTTTGGTGATAAATTTGCAAAAAAAAATTATTTTTTAGTGTAAGTTGTACCTACTTATAAAGAGCGTAAGTGTAAGATATACGCTTAGATACAGATTCGTTATGCATTTGCTTACTTTATTTATTAGTAGGGAAATAGTTTAAGTTCAAATAGTTGGTAGTACGACTGTTGCAAAATTTCATAGGCTACATACAGCTCATTAGTTGGGGCCGTAAGCTTGTCTGCCATCTCAGTAACTACTTAGTATAAAAAAATAAGTACAACTAAAGAAACGAGTGTAATTCATAGTTGCGAAGTTCATTATCGCGATGTACGTTACAACGAAAGTTTACTACTGCGACAGACGTTGTCGCGAAAGTTCTATACTGCGATGTACGTTACAACGAAAGTTCACTACTGCGACAGACGTTGTCGCGAAATTTCTATACTGCGATGTACGTTACAACGAAAGTTTACTACTGCGACAGACGTTGTCGCGAAACTTCATTATCGCGATGTGCGTTACAACGAAAGTTTACTACTGCGACAGACGTTGTCGCGAAAGTTCATTATCGCGATGTACGTTACAACGAAAGTTTACTACTGCGACAGACGTTGTCGCGAAAGTTCTATACTGCGATGTACGTTACAACGAAAGTTTACTACTGCGACAGACGTTGTCGCGAAATTTCTATACTGCGATGTACGTTACAACGAAAGTTTACTACTGCGACAGACGTTGTCGCGAAAGTTCATTATCGCGATGTACGTTACAACGAAAGTTTACTACTGCGACAGACGTTGTCGCGAAAGTTCATTATCGCGATGTACGTTACAACGAAAGTTTACTACTGCGACAGACGCTGTCGCGAAAGTTCATTATCGCGATGTACGTTACAGCGAAAGTTTACTACTGCGACAGACGTTGTCGCGAAAGTTCATTATCGCGATGTACGTTACACCGTAAGTTTACTACTGCGACAGACGTTGTCGCGAAAGTTCATTATCGCGATGTACGTTACACCGTAAGTTTACTACTGCGACAGACGTTGTCGCGAAAGTTCATTATCGCGATGTACGTTACACCGTAAGTTTACTACTGCGACAGACGTTGTCGCGAAAGTTCATTATCGCGATGTACGTTACAGCGAAGGCTTACTACTGCGAGAGACGTTGTCGCGAAAATTGCAGCGTGTCCAATATTCGTCATAACGTTGTCCATGTCCCGAAATGTCCAAATCCCAGAATGTCCATATATATACCGGGGGGTTATAAGAAAAGGCTCCGCTCCGCTTAGCTCCCACCTTAGCCTTCTAGCCTATCCTATCCAAGTCGAGGTACTCTGAGTCGGGGTTTTAACCATTCACTTATTATGGTTAACACCTCGACTCGAATACAACGTACATCGCAGTACAGAAGTTTCGCGACAACGTCTGTCACAGTAGTAAGCTTTCGCTGTAACGTACATCGCGATAATGAACTTCGCAACTATGAATTACACTCTGAAGAAAAAAATTCTTCACATATCAAGTAAATAGGTACCTTTAGCACCAAAAATACCACACAAACCTCTTATTAAAAGTGTTGAATGACACAGTAAGTGTACGTAAATGGATTCCTTTCGTGATCCCCTCACACATTCCTTTAATTACACGCCGTGATTTGCGTAAAACGGAGTGTTGCGTAAAATGGTAATTCTACTATAGACCTATTGTTGGCATGGTCGATATTTAGAGACATGTGTTAATATTCTTTATACTAAAGGAAGCCCGCGTCTTCGTTCGTGTTAAAGGATGACTCACGTAGACCGTGCCGGGTCCGAGCCGAGGCGGGACCGAGTTGTTTCCGAGCTTTGCCGTTGTCCGTTGCTCGGCCGTCACTCGGCTCGGACAAGGCACGGTGTAGCGTGAGCTTAGACCATATAACACGGGACTAGCCTTTGCGAACCACCGCATACAAAAATATTCTGCCAGTTTTCATACAAGTGAAGGGGGAAACACAAAGACATATAAAATTTCATTGCATTTAAAAATGTATTAATCGACAAACGCGTAATGGCTGTTGTGTGTTAATTGTTATTGTACAGTCAACTACAATGTAATGTACTAGTTTAATCATATAAAATGATGTACTGATGTACAGGCTTTTCATAAAGCCAAAAGACCAAATGGTCATGTGCAATGGCAGAAAACAATGCTTAAGTAAGGCGCATCCTGTGGTTAGATGATCTAAGAGCGTGAGTCATCCTTTATACTGAGGTAATCGTACTAACCGGCCAAGCACGAGTCGCACCAAGTTCCTTACCAAAATACGGCATCTCGTTTTTTATATGGGAGCCCCCTTTAATATTATTATTTTACAAATTTCAATATTTTGTTATCATAGCGGCAACAGAAATACATCATCGTGCATCGGTGAAAATCTCAGCTCTCTAGTTAACACGGTTCCTAAGATACAGCCTCGTGACGGACAGACAGATAGACGAACGGCGAAGTCTCAGTAATAGATAGATTCCCGTTTTTACTCTTTAGGTGCTGATAGACTTGAGCATTCACTTGTAACAAAACATCGAGCAATCGCCGTTTTTATATTTGTCGAACAGAACAACGAGCCAAGCCAAGCGAACATCATGAGAATTCTAGCGAACGCTCTATTTGATGCTCGAAGATGTTAGACTTCACGGTCGCGTGTGCTGCATCTATATTCATTGAATATATAGAATGCTCGCCAGAACGCTCGATAGAATGCTCGGGTCTCGTATTTTTCTGTAATGTAACATTCGCAAGAATGCTCATTACAAGTGAATGCTCAAGTCTATCAGCACCTTTTGGGTACGGAACTACGGAACCCTAAAAACGAGTTTACAGGGAGAGAAACATGTTTTGTGGATACTATCAGGTTATACCTATATACCCATATATACCATCCAAAAAGTTCTAAAACTCGGTCGCAAGTCCCAGACACGCTGTGTTTCGCCGAAGACTATCGCCCTCCATGACCGGGGGCCTGAGAACGGTGAGAGGGCTGCTCACCGTCTTACAGAAGCAGACTTGACGGCAGCGTGACGTGAGGGATTCACGCACGCCACCCTTAGAAGCGGGATCACACCCGAAACCCCCCAAAGACGCCGGATAGCACCCCCTAGGCGAGGCTGCAGTGGCGGCCGTAGGTCTGTTGGGAGTCTTGTGACATCCATCCGAGGGCTTACCCGGGGCTCCCAACCATAGGCTGTTGGGCGTAATGTGAGGTTTTTTTAGTCGGTAGGAGTCCGGCTTAGCATCCATGAGGATTTTCCCTCACTTTAAAAAAGAAAAGACACGCTGTGTTTTCCTCTGTACCTTCCTACCACGCTATGGACCCGCCGCATGGTGAATGCATGGAGCGCTAAGATAGATCTCTTTCCTCTCCTATCATGTCTCTCAGCGAGCGGAAAGACAGACAGACGGACCGCGAAGTTTCATGAATACAGTCTTGCTTTCTACCCTTAGACCATATATCACGGGACTAGCTTTTGCGAACCACCGCATACAAAAATATTCTGCTAGTCATAGCGGGTGAAGGTAGAAACACAAACACATATAAAATTTCATTATATTTAAAAATGTATTAATCGACAAACGCGTAATGGCTGTTGTGTGTTAATTTTATTGTACAGTCAACTACAATGAAATGTACTAGTTTAATCATATAAAATGATGTACTGATGTACAGTGCTTTTTATAAAGCCAATAGACGAAATGGTCTATTGGCTTGGCAGAAAACAATGCTTAAGTAAGGCGCATCCTGTGGTTAGATGATCTAAGTTTCAAACCTCATGGGTAAAGAACCTTGAAAATAATATTCATGGGATTGCGTGAAATTTTTTGATGTGATGAAAATTTTGATATTGCACTCTAAATAGCCTCTAAGAACAAGAAGCCGTGAGATCAATCTCAGTGCAATGAAATGTACTAGTTTAATCATATAAAATGATGTACTGATGTACAGTGCTTTTTATAAAGCCAATAGACCAAATGGTCTATTGGCTTGGCAGAAAACAATGCTTAAGTAAGGCGCATCCTGTGGTTAGATGATCTAAGTTTCTACCTCATGGGTAAAGAACCTTGAAAATAATATTCATGGGATTGCGTGAAATTTATTGAAGTGATGAAAATTTTGATATTGCACTCTAAATTGCCTCTAAGAACAAGAAGCCGTGAGATCAATCTCACCTCTAACACGTTTATTGTGAAAGTTCAATCCGATTGACGTTGTCATTTTTGTGTTATTTCAAACTTTGAACAGATCCACGTGGCGTAGTTTTTAGAAACAGACACACAGACTACAGACAAAATCTGGACATGAGCCCCTCTGCGCTCTATTTTATAGAGAGGGGCTAAAAGTAACGTGATAATTGGTACCTACGTAAAGACCAGACCTCTTGTAAACATTGGTATTGGTATCGAAATCTTGATTAAATCTATTCTGTAGTTTTTGCGATGAACCCGGACGTACAAACTGACAAAAAGTCTATTAACGACTTTTTTGGATTTGGTACATTTGTAGGCAACCGGCCAAGTGCGAGACGGCCTCGCGCACGGAGGGTTTCGTATCAAAAAAGAAGATTACCCTAACTAACAGAATCCTAAAAACCATTTTTGAACATTTTATTTTTGATAACGTTTTTATACAGTTTTGTAGATAAAGTATGTCTCAGTTAAACTATAGACAGCCAGACATAGCTAAACTGTTAATAATGGTTACATGTAGACCACGAAACTCTAAAAACATAATTTACAACCTCTTTAAAGAGGAACGTTTTAAAGCGTCGTACTAAACACAAATTATGCAGATATGATCATACATAATTATTTAAGTCTAGCAACACTAGAAAAAGAAAAAAAAACTCTTTCATTATCTACCATAAACAATTCTGCAGTTTTTTTAATGGCCACGTCCATTGGTTCATTTTAATTCAGGTGTTTTAGTGCTGAAAATTACATAGAGGAAAATTTGCTAGTAATAAAATATTATACTTAAGTAATTTTTGGGTAACTTCCATATTTTCCATATTAGTATCTATACCTACTAATAATATTATAAAGAGGCAAGATTTGTTTTTTTGTTTGTTTGTTGGTAACGAATAGGCTCCGGAACTACATGACCGATTTGAAAAATACTTTCACTGTTGGAAAGCTACACTCTTTGCGGGGAACATAGGCTATATTTTATTCCCGTATTCCCACGGGAACGGGAACTACGCGGGTGAAACCGCGTGACGTCCGTTAGTTTTAAATAATTCGATTCCCTTTTGGGTATGATTAATCTAAAAAAAATATATAATGTACATTGCCATCAAAACGTCCAACGAAAATTAGTTTAAACGAGATCTAGTATCTACTTATGTAGTATTTTTTTAAAACGTCATATACCGCAATTTTCGCCTAGAAAAATCATAACCACAGCGAACGTGTTAAAACATCAATGGAAGTTACAACGAACTATAAGAACTTTTATATTATGGTACTTGCTGCTACGGAACCCTTCATGGGCGAGTCCGACTTGCACTTAGCCGGTTTTTTTTATATGGTGTATTGATATTTTTTCTTCGTTTTGAATTAATTTTATACAGTACACAAACATTAAAACAACCTGTCTCGTAAATAATTGTAAAATAGTTTAAAAAACTAAAAGACACGCTTCAAACCCTTTTATTTAATACCCATATCATGGGGGTGCATTTCAAATAGTCAATCCGCCATCTTGGATGTCCGCCATGTTGGATTTAAGTCACGTGACAATTTTTTTCCTATTCCTAACAGTAAACCCTTTTTATTTGATACCCATATCATGGGGATGGATTTCAAACAGCCAGTCCGCCATTTTGGCGAGGCCGCCATATTGGATTTGTAATGACGTTTTTTAGCTAGTCATGTATTGTCATCAGAACTCAGAGCGTGTGCAAAATTTCAGCCTGATCGAAGGACGGGAAGTGGGTCAAATTAACATTCCAAGATTTTCTTACATACATAGTTACAAGTGAAGCTAATAAAAGCGTGTTAAAAAGCTCAGGTTTTCCCGACCCTAACAATTTTTAAAACAATATTAAAATTAGTTGCTATGCATAAAATGTGCATTCCTCTATGAATATTCAAATTTATTCAGTAACCTAGTTCCTCTACCCGCCGACAGATGGCGCTGTCAGATAGCTTACGGAAGCGGCGAGATTTACGCCAACCAATTACCAGCTTATCTTGATCTTCGGACAAGGCTACTTGTAGCGGATGGAGAGGTCACACTTAAAATGCGTTGTTGTGGTCATTTTACTTACATAGGTATATTTAACATCCTCTTGGATGGTATATTTTTATATAGACCCATTTGTCAGTAGGCTCTGGAATAATGAGAAATGTTGCAAAAATCTCAACAAGTAATGTACTTTTTTATCTAAGTAAATGAATTAGTTTAATCCTCTTAAAAACTTGTCATAAAATGGATAGGTCTTTAGAACAATATTTTACGGCTAGATTTTTTCTTAAAACCCCTCAGATTTTGTAAAAGTAATATAATGTATTAGAATCGAATGAAATCCGGCAAAAGCGTACGCTGCAATCCTTCGAATTCCCTTAGGATTTGTCAAGGTCGAATACGGAAGCCTTAAACAAAAATTTAAAAAATACAATTACGGTAATATCTTTTATCTACTCTGATACTATAATACAAAGATTATAAAATTGAAATCAATACTATTATGACAAACATTACGCACAGGCCAAAAAAAAAGTTTTATTACGATACAGGTCTTGTATGGACACCTATATCATAATATAACTTTTTAATCATTACGATACACCTATACAACCTCCAGCTGGAAAAAAAGTTTGAACCTCTACTTTAAAAAAAAAGTAGTGCGTCCAAAGCCTGAAAAAAAAAGAAACACGCATGCGCAATCGATGTTTGCGCCTTGGCGCCAACATTTTACATTTAAATTAAACAAAGTTAGGTTTTGTTTGTAAAATAAATTAGTTTTTGTGTTAAAACATGTTATTAAGCGAGGATGGTGGTAATTGTACACCACCAGACATTCTGGAAACTGCGTCAAACATGACCATGAACCTGTTACCGGCGAAATCAAGGAGCAACTATATATCACAAAATGAAATATGGTATTATATTATGAGAGTAGATAAAGTAGTGTATGACACTGTACATAACTTGGTCTTATAACACTCGTGTGATACTATAAAAAAACTCGCCTACGGCTCGTTTTTTTAAAACACACTCGTGTTATAAGAACCCTTATTATGCAACAGTGTCATAAACTACTATTATTTTCATCCGTTTCTGTGATTAATTTATCTATACTAATATTATAAAGAAGAAAGATTATTTTTTTGTTTGTTTGTTTGTAACGAATAGGCTTCGGAACTACTGCCACTACTGGACCGATTTGAAAAATTCTTTCACTGTTGGGAAGCTACACTCTTTGCAGGGAACATAGGCTATATTTTATTCCCATATTCCCACGGGAACGGGAACTACGCGTGTGAAACCGCGTGACGTCCGCTAGTAATTTTATAAATAAGTTTTCTGTTCACATTTCCTCTATACTCAAAGCATGAGAGTCTTTCTAATAGTCTGAATATCACGGTTCAAGATGTGACAGACCGACGGACAGAAGGACAGCAAACTCACTTTAATATGTTCCTGTGTTTACCCATCGAGTATACGGAACCCTAATAAACGGATTTGTAAGAAAAACACATTTATTATTTAACGTTATCCCCGAACTTGATATAATACGACCTCCATACTGTTCTAGACTGTATAAAAGTCTAAAAATACCGCCATACCACGTAGGTAACTGCCTACTTCCACTTATTCTAATACATTTACATCGCAATATGGAGTAGGAGGCCTATATTAATATGTTCTTGAAGGAAAAAACGCTGAGTTATTGTGAAGCTTGATGTAGGGTAGGGAGACCATGATTTAGGTCATGAATTTTGGGACTGGTCCTGGATTTTCATTGTGACGCCTTCAATATAGTCTAGGAGGCGTACCTTCATTCACAAGAACCTGACTGAATGGATAGGAATATTCTCAATTAATATTAATATTATTGCAAAATGTAGGTAACGTAGATGATAGGTACAATAATAAATTGTTAAACTGCTATTTAAGTTGAAAATTTCTGTCAAAATACCTGGATGGTGATTCTCGACCATAGTTTCACAAAAATTTATTGCTGAAGTGACACTTTTAAGTAGTACGGGCGGGAATGACGCCGTGTTATTTAAACCTGCTCACAGCTTAATACATAATTATGATTATGATATAAATAAATTATGAAAAGTGGGCGTATAGTATCACCCCTTCTCTGCGGGAATAAAGACGTATCTTTGTAACTCGGAAAAGGGATATTCACATAAGCTCACGATAATTCTAATCTTCTTTAAACACTGTCCCCAATAGTCCCAACAACATGGTCGCTCTAGTAACCTTTACACAAACTGTCATATATTATACAAGCTCTAGCAATTTGCATATCGCGGCACGCGACGTTGGTCCGCTGACGTTGGTACACAAACGTTGGCGGCCAACACTTGGACATTGGTTAGTGTAGGGCAGTTTATGTTCTTGATACTTCGACTGGTTCCTTTGAGATGTAGAAAGTGTGAATTATTTTTGGGGTTTCGTACTTCAACAATTTGAAAATTTCTTTAATTTTGAAATGTGCTATTTTTGGTTGAGAAAATCTTTTGAATCAGCGTCATGTGTCATGTCATGTGACACATGACATCCTCCTGAATGATGATCCCGTCGGATAAGTACTTTTTAGATGGGTAAAAGTTTGTCAGCTCGCGTCACTAACATACTGTTTTTTTTATCGGTAGCACCTATATAGGTTTGTGCTCATCAAAATTGTTACTAAATAATGCTACACCAAACCTATTCCCTTTTTACTGCATCATGAATGATCACCAAATCAATACTGAAAAATCTATTTTTTTTTATTAATTCAGTGTTCCAATATACCAAGTCTCTTAAAACTTTAATAAAATACCGGAAAATTGCAAGACGGACGGAGGGTCGCGTACCAAAAAACGGCAAAAAAAATTACGTTTGTTTGTTTTTCTGATTTGAATTGTTGTTATAGGTCAACAGACATATATTCTGTAAAAATCAGCTGGCTGGTTATCACGGTTTCATGAGATACAGACTAGTGATAGACAGCGAAGTCTCAGTAATAAGGTCCCGTTACACCCTTTGTGTACGAAACTCTTAAAATGCGTTCTGTGGACGAGAACATACACAAAAACAGGCCCAGTAACTTGTAATGGAACGCTCTAGCAGCAGAATTTCATCCTTCAAGCGGAGCGCGTAGTAAAGAAACACATTAATATGCCGCTAACTTGAGGGCTACTGGCAAGGGTCTTGTGAACTGTAAGAGCTGCCCCGTCGCTATCATTTTCTATCAGGACGGCGGCTTCATTCAATAAGATCGGGGCATTACTGCTATTAGCGTATGTTTAGCAAATTATAACGAAGAATCCTCAGAAATGTCCCAACATTTATGTGTCTTCATTGCAAGGATCCTCCAAGCCATTTAGAAGCTATAGAAGCGCAACCAAATAGTGCGGACGAAGCTAGCAGAAATGCCAATCCTGAGAGCAGGAACATTGCGAAATTGACGTATCTTGAATGACCGAACCTTATTCTATCTGAGCCTTCTCCAGTGATTCCAATTTTTACTAATTTTCTCACCCCCAGCTCGACAATGCAGTCGTCAAGGGGAATGCGCCGGTATCGCCGGCAGCTCCTGCGTAAGGACCCACTACGACCCCGTGACCAGATGCCTCTGTGGAGAAAACCAGCCTCCAGTCAATGGACAATGCGATGCTCAACATAAAGGTTAGTTTATCTTTTCATTATACATACATATGTACATCTCTTTTTTTTTTTTCAAATTCTCATGGATGTTATGCCGGACTCCTACCGACTAAAAAACCTCACGTCACGCCCAACAGCCTGTGGTTGGGAGCCCCGGGGAAGCCCTCGGAAGGATGTCCCAGAATACTAATATTATAAATGCGAAAGTTTGCGAGTGTGGATGTGTGATGTGGCTAAACGGATCTGGCTGAAATTTGATACAGGAATGGATTATAGTCTGAAATAACACATAGGCTACTTTTTATCCCGGGAATGAGTGGCCATGGGAAGTGGGAACGGAAACATCAGCTAGTACCTATAATATAACCTTTATCCCCGAAACGCAAGGCAGAAACTAAAAGTGAAATGTGGGCGTAAATTACTAGTGTTTCGATGTATTTTGCCCATTCTGGCCTGCAACGCAGCACAGAATGAGACCCAGTTTACGCCTTTCCACAGTCACTACATCCGTACCAGATACCCTATTTCTATCACTCTATTACCCCATACCAACGTGATAAGCTGATGCTCGCTCGAACTAGTGCCCTCATGCAAAGTCCACTCTTGCACACGAATACCTCTTGTGGACAGCGTCAGATCAATATTTTAAGTACCCATAGGACCACTAAACGTCGGTGGCTAGCCAGGGGCATATGCACAAGGAGGTCCCTCGAGAGAATGAAGCGATTGCAAGCATGTAGATATGTAAAGAAACCTTGGAAAGTAATTTTTATCCTCTTATTTGGTGTAAACTTTAAATGGGTGCCAATATACGACACAGACGACTCCGTAGGATACAGCTAGTAAAATATTATATTATTGCTACCTCTAAAACTCCGTCCTCCCATAAAAGGTTTCCATGACCGAGTATAATAATTGGCTTTTCACAAACAAATTATGGTCGGAGCTGAACTCGCGAGCACTGTTTAGTTGTCGATAAGATCTTTTATTCGATGGTAACACGTACTCTTACAATGTTAAACTTAAGCCAGATGTCACGAAGTTAAAATATTCGATAAAATAACGGTCAATTGTGGGTTGCAATTTTTGATATGAATTCCGTATCTATAACAATAATTTTATAACTTTGTGTCGCTTTTAAGAAAATTTCGTGACCGAAATCCTAAGTATTGACTAGTATATTATATAGTAATTTATAGTAGTACTTATAAATATATAAAGTGCAATGGTGGAAAAGTTATACGTGTAGTAAATACGTGCAACGAAAAGTGCTAAATCCCAAAATTTGATCCATAATCGCGAAAGGAGTGACGCATCGCTAAAACTTTTGTGCAAAATTCAGTTTTCCCCTCGGCTATAGAATGTTGCCCATAAAAAATTCATTGCAAATCTATCTGTACGGAACCCAAAGTACCAAGATTTATTATCAGAATTAAAGGCCAACGAAATGTTTTTTTATATTTTTGTTATTAAATGTAAAAGTGACCACACGCGGAGCAAACGGTCAAGTTATAGATTGAAAAGATAAAGTAATGTGACCACGACATTTATAAGTACTTCTATATATATAAAAATGTTGTGTGCGTTTAAGTATCTATTAAAAACTCAAAATTTACTGAATCGACTGAGCTCAAAATTGGACACGATATACAATAGGATTCAGAGATGGTTTTAGGCTACTTTAAACACTTTTATCATAACAGCAATAAAAATAAAATAGCTTGAAAAAGTGAATTAACCAATAGATGGCGCTGGTTGTTATTTTTTTAATTATATTCTGCCAGCTTCAGAACAAAATATTATAAACAACCTATTTAGAAGGTACCTACCAAATTGATGTTTTTTAAGAGAAGTTTGCGGCCTCCTTGCATTCAGAATAATAAAAGAGAATACTTACCTAATAAAGAGGTCCTGATATGCTTTGCATGTTATTTTTGAACTTTTTGGACATTCGGAATTTTGGAGTTTTGGACTTTAGACTTTCAGAATTTTGGAGTTTTGGAGTTTTGGAGTTATGGAGTTTTGGACTTTTGGACTTTTGGAGTTTTGGAGTATTGAAGTTGTGGAGTTGTGGAGTTTTGGAGTTCTGGTCTTTGGACTTTTGAACTTTGGACTTTTGGACTTTTATACTTTTGAAGTTTTGGACTTTCGGAATTTTGGAGTTTTGGACTTTAGACTTTTAGACTTTTGGAATTTTGGAGATTTGGAGTTTTGGAGGTTTTGGAGTTTTTGAGTTTTTGAGTTTTTGAGTTTTTGAGTTTTTGAGTTTTTGAGTTTTTGAGTTTTTGAGTTTTTGAGTTTTGGAGTTTTGGAGTTTTTGGAGTTTTGGACTTTGTAGTTTTGGCCTTTGGAGTTTGGACTTTTGGACTTTTGGACTATTGGACTTTTGGACTTTTTGACTTTTTGACTTTTGACTTTTTGACTTTGGACTTTTGAACTTTTATACTTTTGGACTACTAACTCCTATGTATATTTCATGATATTTCTTTCGAAAAATAAGGTCATGAAGAAGTTTTACTTCTTACGTGTATACAATAGTACACGCACACATTTTTTTTAAATGTACCCATCATTTAGTTTGTTACTCATTTCTCATAGATACGTAAAACCACCATAAAAAAGTCACAGCGAAGCGTGGCAGGGTACCGCTAGTATATTATAAAGCTGAAGTTTGTTTATTTGAACGTTTTCTGGAACAAGTAGGTTGGGTCTCAAAAAATCCTTTACAGTTCGATATTATTGAGAAAAGCCTAATAACAACACGATACGACGAATAGGAGCGAAGCAGCAATTACATGGATATGGACAATATCCTTGTGAAGGCTTCCCCTGCGTGCACTGCATAAATGGTTAAAGTTACGTAACAATCATGGGCCCCCGGGGTGTCGGGGATGACCCCTGGAGCTCCCTTAGGAGCTCAAGAATTAAGCCCGCAACCTCCACAACTCTCGAGTGTCATAGAAGCAGAGGAGGTAAAGAGCAGCTATCTTATACATTTTTATTTATTTATCATTTGTCCGTGTTAAACGTAAAAACTACTGAATACCTAGATTTGATTCAAATTTGGTACTAACATTAAAAAACGCGGAGTCTACATAGGCTGTATATGTTCACGCTACGTTGCGTAGGGACTAAGTAGACAGCAATTGAAATTTCACCAACGCAGTAGCGATCGATTACTAGTTCTATATTATAATAGTTGGATGTCGGTAAGATTATGGCTTTTGTAATAGTGACCTTCGCATTCAAGGGATTTAACGCAATCGTGATTAGGTTTCAGGAAAATAAAACGACGTTGGCTCTATAATAATACGGCTATAAATTCTGTAACGTTATTTTTGACCCTCAACCATAAAAGAGGTACGTCGTAACTGAGGTGTGTACCACTTAAACTAGGGAACACAACATGTTTTATCAAAATCGAATCGGCCACAGCCGTAAAGAGGTATAGTCCAATCCTGCCCGATCTAGCAATAATGTAAATATGTCATGTTTTGACAATCGTTGTCTAAGACAGATAAGTAGAAAAATATAGTATGACAAATCATTGAATTTTTTACTATCCTGAGTAGGTATTTTAAATGAAAATAAACTATCATAAAGAAGTTATTTGGAGTCGAAATTATTGTTAGAACACTGTATGATCCCTGGATACTGGAATATAATCAGGGTGAATACTGAATTGCAAGTAACTATGAATACACTCGAGAGCAATGAATCCGAGTCACTTAAAGAATCCTAAAAATCTCGGAAACTAAAAATGCTAGGTTAATGCAATAAATTGTATTTAATAGACAATGTAATACTCCTTAAATGAAGGTATTAAAACTTCTTAGTTATTGTAAAGTTATATCATAAAAAAATCAAATTTGAAAAAGGGCCACTTTCGAAGATGGAACTACGAAATTACAGCATTTGGTGTTGCTTTTGTTTGTAATCTGTCATTTATGTGGGTACATAAACCATGTTGATAGTGCTCTATATTCATTAATCAAGCTGAAATTATGTCGCTTACGCCTGAAGAATGCACCAGAATACTTACAATGCTGGAAACCGGCCGGAGTCAGCGCGATACAGCCAGGACTGTCGGTGTGTCGCTGTCAACAGTACAAAGAGTTCTCCGACGTTACGAAGAAACTGGTTCTAACCTACGCAGACCAGGAACGGGCAGAACCAGGTGTACCACAGCACGAGAAGACCGATACTTGGTGAACACCATGCTTCGAAATCGCTTTCTCACAGGAACTGAACTCACCAATCAGTTTCGACGCCTCGGAGGAAGTAACCCAAGTGCATGGACAGTAAGACGTCGGCTTGCTGAATCTAACTTAAAACCCCTTAGACCTGCAAACGGCCCTAAACTGGAGCGTGGGCATCGTATTTCGAGACTAAGGTATGCCTAGAGCCACGTAAATTGGAGTATTGAAGATTGGTCAAAAGTTATGTTCTCCGACGAATCAAAATTTATGCTCTACAAGCACGATGGAAGACACAGAGTGTATCGAAGACCAGGGGAAAGATTCAAGCAAGCATGCATCGAAGAAAAAGTAGCCTACGGTGGTGGGTCTGTACTTGTGTGGGCCGGAATTTCTTCTGAAAGTCGCACAGAGCTGGTGATCATAGAAAACGGCTCTTTAACTAGCGTAAGATATGTGGAAGAAATCCTCAATGATCACGTTGGTCCATTTATGGTCAATTTAGGTGAGGATGCTATATTTATGCATGACAATGCCCGACCTCATACAGGTAGGATTGTGAATGACTACCTTCAAGAGATGAACATTACTCGTATGGAGTGGCCAGCGCGCAGCCCGGATATCAACCCGATCGAGCATGCTTGGGACGAGCTAGGCAGATGCGTAAAACAACGAAACCCTCCCCCAATCACGCTGAAGGTCGAGAGTTGCTTGCACCTTTGTTTTTGAATGGCAATCGCATCTAGATTACAAAATATGGCTGCGAGTAGTTTTTGACCTTATAAACTCGCTTATAGTCTTTTGTATTATTGATCTGCATATGTTTTATCGGTCTTCATTTGTTTTTTCGATCTTCATTCGTTTTGCCGATCTTCATTTGTTTGTCGGTCATAATTGCTTTCGCTGATCTTCATTTGTTTCGCCGATTTTCATTTGTTTTGAATAAAAGACACTTTATTTAGCAAATATGGGTAAGTACAAAGGATGGTTTACGTAACAATTGTTCAGCCATATACCATTAGGCATGCAAGATAGTTTAGGTCAAAATCTGAACTAAAACATTATACACGCCGATCTTCATTTGTTTTTGTCGATCTTCATTTGTTTTTTCAAACTTCATTTGTTTTTCCGATCTTCATTTGTTTCGTTGATCTTCATTTGTTTCATTGACTTCATTTGTTTCGTCGATCTTTTGTTTTGTTGATCTTCATTTGTTTTGAAAATTATTTCATTACTTTATACATTTTACCTTTTAGATGTTCTTCGTATACCACAACCTATAATGAATCTTTTTCCACTGACATGTCCTAAAAGATCCATTTTTTATAAAAAATACTTTAAGGTATTAAAGTGGACATGATATGTCCACAAAGATCCATGATGAATCTTTTTAATGGATTTTAGTGGATAAAGGGCACTTGCATAAAAAGGTTACCATAGCTGTAAGTGTTGATAGAAGAGCGCTAAGTGTCAGGTGGACCACGGGTAAAAATTATTTCCCGTGGTACACCTAGGTGAACTACGGGTAATAAAAAAATTCCCGTGGTACACCAGGTGGACTACGGGTAAAAAAAAATTCCCGTGGTTCACCTGGGTGGACTACGTGGTGGACCACGGGAAATAAAGGCTGCAAACGGCCCTAAACTGGAGCGTGGGCATCGTATTTCGAGACTAAGGTATGCCCAGAGCCACGTAAATTGGAGTATTGAAGATTGGTCAAAAGTTATGTTCTCCGACGAATCAAAATTTATGCTCTACAAGCACGATGGAAGACACAGAGTGTATCGAAGACCAGGGGAAAGATTCAAGCAAGCATGCATCGAAGAAAAAGTAGCCTACGGTGGTGGGTCTGTACTTGTGTGGGCCGGAATTTCTTCTGAAAGTCGCACAGAGCTGGTGATCATAGAAAACGGCTCTTTAACTAGCGTAAGATATGTGGAAGAAATCCTCAATGATCACGTTGGTCCATTTATGGTCAATTTAGGTGAGGATGCTATATTTATGCATGACAATGCCCGACCTCATACAGGTAGGATTGTGAATGACTACCTTCAAGAGATGAACATTACTCGTATGGAGTGGCCAGCGCGCAGCCCGGATATCAACCCGATCGAGCATGCTTGGGACGAGCTAGGCAGATGCGTAAAACAACGAAACCCTCCCCCAATCACGCTTCGTGAGCTCAAAATTGCTCTCACAGAGGAATGGGAGAATATTCCCCAAAATCGTATAAGGAACTTGGTGTACAGCATGCCAAACCGCGTAAACGCAGTAATGGAAGCACGAGGAGGCAATACGAAGTATTAAAATTCAAGAAAATCGTAATAAAGTTCAAAAATTTCATGTTTCCTATTTTTGTTTTAAGGAGAGATCAGCAGTTTTTTCTTTATGTAATTTTGTGTTAATAAAATGTATGGTGACTCATATTTTTTTTACTTTCATTTAAGGAGTATTACATTGTCTATTAAATACAATTTATTGCATTAACCTATCATTTTTAGTTTCCGAGATTTTTAACATTCTTTAAGTGACCCGGATTCATTGCTCTCGAGTGTATATAGGATCAAATGTGTTTGTTTACATTTTTGCGCAAAGCTATTGAAATACAGTATAGGTAGGTACAGCTTGGCAAAAAAAAAAGTCTAGAAACGGAGCTAATATTTTGCTGACTGGCTACATTGTCAAAAAGCTGCCAATAACGTCACATATGTCTGTCAGTCAATGACGTTATACAATTTGATTGGTGGGATTTATTGACGGTTGTTGACAACTGGATACTGATTGGTGGTTCTTTTTAACGGGTTGCCATAGGAACAGCACTGTGGCTCCTCTATTATTTTGTTTTCTTTTTTGCTAAGCTGACGTAATTTTTTAAATTTAGAACATGAAGGGCAGAGCGAGGTGATCCATTGCCGAGCCGAAAAGCTAAACGATATAAATGGTTTTCTCGTTCGCTCGCGTTGGTGAACAAAGCTTACCAAACCGTTTGCGCTAGATAGATAGATAGTAGATACTTCATTTTCGGTTTAGACTTTTGACTCGCGTGTTCGTCGATGTACCAGCGGTTTTGCTCGCAATTGAATCACCGCCATAAGAATAGTCAATCAAAACAGCCTAATAGCAGTCTATTGCTGGACTTAGTCTTCACCTAATTTAAGCCACAACACAGGGCCCAGCCCCTTCCGCATCCAGTCCCAGCCTGCGATCTAAAAGGAATTCCATAAAGGCATGACTATATCTATTAATGTAATGGAGTATCACATTATAACCAAAATTTTCCTTCCTTCCAGCCCTCTACCATGCCTGTTCAAACAGCGACGAGTGCGCCGACGGCCTCATCTGCGGAACTCCCAACATCACGGGACCAGCCCCCCTACACCTCAGGGTCCACGCTCCGACCGACAAGATCTGCCTCTGTGACAATGAGAATGGATATGTGGAGAAGGAGCATACGTGCAGTGGTATTTATCATCTTACTAATATTATAATTACGAAAGTTTGTGAGTGTAGATGTTTGTTAATCTTTCGCAGTCACTTTACGACCTCTATATCTACCAACGATGCGGTCAAAGTCTGTGAAATAAAAAGTTACACTTAAATGTGACAACTGGTCTCCATGACCAGGGGCTTGAGGATGGCTTGTCGTTCTTAGAGAAGCAGGCTCAAAACTGCGGCGTGACGTGATAGTTCTACACTCGCTACACGCTCTAAGGAGCGGGATGACTCCTAAACCAACCCCCAAAGACGCGGGATCACACCGAACCTCCTTGCCGGGAGTCCAGGGACATCCTTCCGAGGGCGAATCGGTTACACCCGGACATAGTGCACCTTGTGGTTTTGGTCGGTCGAAGTCTGACCTAACATCTATGACAATTTACATACACGTAAACAAGAGGCCGTGAGCCGGTCTCACCCGACTTCCCCTCTCTAAAACGTTTATTGTGAAAGTGAAAGTTCAATCCGTTTGACGTTGTCATTTTTGTTTTATTACAAACTTTGAACAGATGATCCACGTGACCTAGTGACGTAGTTTAATGCAACAGAGTCACAGACTACAGACATAAGTCTCGCCATAAGCCCCTCTGCAATCTATTTTATAGAGAGGGGCTAAAAAGGGGTTGTCCGTAAAGTAGGTTGGCTTGATCCGCGCTCTCTCTTGCACGATCGGCTCATGCGGAATGTGACACGTTGTTGCGGGTGCTGCCGGCTACCATCGAATAAAAACTTTTAACTTTTTTTAAAACTTTTATTTAACAAAATTATTATTTTTTGACAGATGCTGACATCCTGAAGACGTCACTGTTCGCCATCTTCGTCGTGTCTTGCATAAGGAAAGCGTTGACGTCCTAAATCAATACAAACTATATTTTAAATTTCATACAATTTCGTATACTTAAATTCATACATATTTTTAAAAGCATTTGGAATATAATTGGTTAAAACTCGACATATAGACCGGGAGATAATGACTGAAAAGTTCAAGTCATTTGTTACAAGTATGGCGACCCTTAGAGGATCGATTTGGGTGATTTGAGAACCGAAAATAGTAATTACAGAGCAGGCCCGCGGGGCGTAATTACTGGCTAATTAATCAAATTTGTCGCAAAAAATACGGTGTTCAAACGATTTGTTACACAAAAACTCTTGCGCTTTTTTTGTAGTCCATGAAAAATAATTTGGCGCCAGCGTAATGCCATACTTTATTTGCGGGTTTTATGGCCCGCCATCTTAATTAAAACGCATTAATTCATTAATGTTTTTTAACATTCGTTACAGGATATTTTGTTTTTTTAATGACAATGTACAAGTAAGCATTTACGAAAATCAGTTCTAAAGAGCCGCCATACCGCTACAAAGACGTCGATTTTTTCAACAATGCAAAACGATTTGTTACGGCCTGAAACTCAGATAACTACTTATTTATCTAATTATATGTGTGAATCTAATTATGCCATACTTGTAACAAATGACTGGAACTTTTCTGTCATCATCTTCCGGTCTAATAGGCCCAGTTCATACATACACGGTCCTGCGCCTTGTGCATCCAGTCACTCCCCACGACCTTTTCATGATCGTCTGTTCATCTGATGTGGTTTATAAAAGACTAACAACAATTTATTACAAAACTATACCCTTACATTGTCAATCAATCAAATTAGCCTATGGCAGTCCACATCTTGACGCAGGCTCCTCCCAATTTACGCCTTACAAAATAACTGATTTTCCAAATGCATTTAATAAATGTTAAAACTTATAAAACACTTTATAAACTTTTAATTTATATTAACATAATGTATAAAAATAACAATACCATAATTTAATAATTAACTATAATATAATTTAATAATTAACTAGAGTATAATTTAAAATTTTCGAGAATATAATTATTTATTCAATAAAATCAATAGTATGTTTCAATAAATAAAATGCACAGTTAATTTTGCTTTATTAAAAGTAAATATAGATTAAAATGTTTACTTGTATTTACAAAAAATAAGTAAGTTCATATCATATAATATCTACCTAATTAAATAGAAATAAATTCTGTCGTTAAGATTAATAATTAAATGTAAATAGGTTTAAGCTCATATTAGATTTACTTAATTAAGAACAAAATTTATACGTCAAAATGTTTAATTTTACATCTTATAAATTTATTGAAATCAAAAGATTCAGTTTAAATTCTTCACCGATTTACTTCTTTTTTCTATTTTTCAAAATACTAATTATGTAAGGTAATTTTGTAGCTTTGAAGCTCAGTTAAATCTCGAATAAAGATATTTTAATTAAAAGATATAAATTATATAATTAAAGTTAAAGAATATAAATTACATGATCAAAGTTAAAAGATATAAATTATACCTAGTTCTATTGTCACAATGTGTGTATAAATTTATATTTACTATAGACTAGCATGTGATTTTGATAGAGTGCTTCCCACTACTCCACAGATTATAAATTAATATAAATTGCTTGATTACGCAAGTAATTATTATAATAATTAATAAATTTAATATATTAATAGTTGTGAATTGTGAAGTAAATGAAATAGTTTTAAAATGAATTAATTTGAATACCTATGTAGATGAATTTTTAGATATTCAGAATGTAAAATGTTTGAGAATTAATAAATAAAGTTAAAACGGTGTTGTAGTTTTAATTTTCAACTTCTGTTTGTTAAGTTCTTTTATCTATTTATTGATTTGTTTGTTTGTTTGAATTTAATAGGCTCCGAAATTACGATCCGATTTGAAAGCTAACAAAGGGAGCTACGCGGGTAAAAAAATCACGTGTTGAAATAAAATTAATTAATTTTAGCCCCTCTATAAAATAGAGTGCAGAGGGGCTTATGGCGAAACTTGTGTCTGTAGTTTGTGACACTGTGGCATTCAATTACGTCACTGGGTCACATGGATCATCTGTTCAAAGTTTGAAATAAAACAAAAATGACAACGTCAATCGGATTGAACTTTCACAATAAATAAAACGTAGTGATTATATTAGATATCTTTAAATAAACGTATTAGAGTGGGGCAGTCGGGTTAGACCGTCTCAAAGCTTCTTGTTATGAACTAGCCAAAATAGGTGTAGCCATGGAGCAAATATAGCTCCATGGGTGTAGCAAAATAGTCAAAGATTTTTTGAATTTTTTCTAATCATTTTATAGGTAAGTTTCGGAGCCTATTTCATAAGGACAAACAAACAATCAAATCTTTTTATTTATTATACTGCCTTAATGATACTGATACAAGTACAAGGGTAAGTGTAGGTATATTAACTTTTAATCCCCATTTCTTACCCCTTTTTAAGCCGAAATATTTAGTGGTTGATTGTAATCTATTATACTAGCTGACCCGCGCAACTTCGTTTGCGTGATAAATAAAGAACCTCTCGACCGATTTTGTGCAAACTTCACATAAACCATCTAGTAAAAAGCCCGAACAAAGCCTAAAAGTTTGGCTTGGGTAGGTGAGCCCGTTCTCGAGTTATAAAATTACAACGAAAAGTGGCATTGATTTTTATATACAGGGTGTGGCGTAAATATGGTCCAACCGTCAGGGTTTTTTTTTTTTTTTGAAGTGAAACTTCTTTATCGGCGTTGGAAAAAAATTTGCGTCACGTCACGTCACGATTTTTGGTTACGCGCCATCTTTGTTCTGTTCCTCACCACGGTGGATTCGAATTAAGAGTACTTTATCCAGGGATAGCATGTCATTTAAGGGTTTTTGGACTTTTTGACTTTTGGGCTTTTGGACTTTTGGATGGGACATTGGTACTTTGGGTCTTTGGGACTTTGGGACTTTTGGACTTTTTGACTTTTAGGCTTTTGGACTTTTGGATGGGACCTTGGTACTTTGGGTCTTTGGGACTTTTGGATGGGACCTTGGTACTTTGGGTCTTTGGGACTTTTGGACTTTTGAACTTTGGGACTTCGGGACTTCGGGACTTCGGGACTTTGGGACTTTGAGACTTTGAGACTTTGGGACTTTGGGACTTTGGGACTTCGGGACTTTGGGACTTTGGGACTTTGGGAATTTGGGACTTTGGGACTTTGGGACTTTGGGACTTTGGGACTTTGGGACTTTGGGACTTTGGGACTTTGGGACTTTGGGACTTTGGGACTTTGGGACTTTGGGACTTTGGGACTTTGGGACTTTGGGACTTTGGGACTTTGGGACTTTGGGACTTTGGGACTTTGGGACTTTGGGACTTTGGGACTTTGGGACTTTGGGACTTTGGGACTTTGGGACTTTGGGACTTTGGGACTTTGGGACTTTGGGACTTTGGGACTTTGGGACTTTGGGACTTTGGGACTTTGGGACTTTGGGACTTTGGGACTTTGGGACTTTGGGACTTTGGGACTTTGGGACTTTGGGACTTTGGGACTTTGGGACTTTGGGACTTTGGGACTTTGGGACTTTGGGACTTTGGGACTTTGGGACTTTGGGACTTTGGGACTTTGGGACTTTGGGACTTTGGGACTTTGGGACTTTGGGACTTTGGGACTTTGGGACTTTGGGACTTTGGGACTTTGGGACTTTGGGACTTTGGGACTTTGGGACTTTGGGACTTTGGGACTTTGGGACTTTGGGACTTTGGGACTTTGGGACTTTGGGACTTTGGGACTTTGGGACTTTGGGACTTTGGGACTTTGGGACTTTGGGACTTTGGGACTTTGGGACTTTGGGACTTTGGGACTTTGGGACTTTGGGACTTTGGGACTTTGGGACTTTGGGACTTTGGGACTTTGGGACTTTGGGACTTTGGGACTTTGGGACTTTGGGACTTTGGGACTTTGGGACTTTGGGACTTTGGGACTTTGGGACTTTGGGACTTTGGGACTTTGGGACTTTGGGACTTTGGGACTTTGGGACTTTGGGACTTTGGGACTTTGGGACTTTGGGACTTTGGGACTTTGGGACTTTGGGACTTTGGGACTTTGGGACTTTGGGACTTTGGGACTTTGGGACTTTGGGACTTTGGGACTTTGGGACTTTGGGACTTTGGGACTTTGGGACTTTGGGACTTTGGGACTTTGGGACTTTGGGACTTTGGGACTTTGGGACTTTGGGACTTTGGGACTTTGGGACTTTGGGACTTTGGGACTTTGGGACTTTGGGACTTTGGGACTTTGGGACTTTGGGACTTTGGGACTTTGGGACTTTGGGACTTTGGGACTTTGGGACTTTGGGACTTTGGGACTTTGGGACTTTGGGACTTTGGGACTTTGGGACTTTGGGACTTTGGGACTTTGGGACTTTGGGACTTTGGGACTTTGGGACTTTGGGACTTTGGGACTTTGGGACTTTGGGACTTTGGGACTTTGGGACTTTGGGACTTTGGGACTTTGGGACTTTGGGACTTTGGGACTTTGGGACTTTGGGACTTTGGGACTTTGGGACTTTGGGACTTTGGGACTTTGGGACTTTGGGACTTTGGGACTTTGGGACTTTGGGACTTTGGGACTTTGGGACTTTGGGACTTTGGGACTTTGGGACTTTGGGACTTTGGGACTTTGGGACTTTGGGACTTTGGGACTTTGGGACTTTGGGACTTTGGGACTTTGGGACTTTGGGACTTTGGGACTTTGGGACTTTGGACTTTGGACTTTTGGGACCTTGAGACCTTGGGACTTTGGGACTTTTGGACTTTTGGCCTTTTGGACTTTTGGACTTTGGACTTTGGACTTTTGGACTTTTGGACTTTTGGACTTTTGGACTTTTGGACTTTTGGACTTTTGGACTTTTGGACTTTTAGACTTTTGGACTTTTGGACTTTTGGACTTTTGGACTTTTGGACTTTTGGACTTTTGGACTTTTGGACTTTTGGACTTTTGGACTTTTGTACTTTTGTACTTTTTGACTTAATTTAAGGTGAGGTGAAAATTAAGTTTGTGAAGAAGTTTCACTTCTTACGTGTGTACACTAAGTACACGCAATTTTTTTTTTTTGACGCGGGGAACGCATTTACGCGCCTTCATCCCAGCTGCGGGGGCAGCTGGGATGGTGTGTGGGACTCCCGGCCCGGTCCGGAATGGACCGTCCTACCCACTAAACCCCGCGGTGTTCCTCCTCACCCTTTAGCCGGGCCGAGGGATATCAGAAGATTATTCACGTCGACCCGGCTAGGGGCGCCCCGTTTATTCGGAGCTCTCCTCGGGGGAGCCAGATGGGCGGCTCCCCAAAGCTCCCTAAGGAGCTGAAGTCCACGCCTGCACCGCTCTCGAGCGCCCCTCTGTAATAGAGGAGACAGAGAGCGGCTGGCGCAGGCGTGCGCTAATGGGCACCCCTGGAACACGGAAAAGGTGCCCACCGCCATGTGACCGTTGGTGGGCGGGGTCCCCCGACCTTACGCCCACGGTCAAGAAACAATCGGGGGCGCGCAGTAACTCCTCACCGCGGCGCCCCCGAACTGCACGGCAGAGCGGGAGCATTATCGGTTACTCCCGCTCCCCCGCACAGTGCACCTCTCGCTTTGCCGCCATCACCTCGTCAACTGGCGAGGTGACAGCGGCCCAGCACTGTTGCCGCCGGTCGCGCCGTTATTCACGGCCGGCAGCCCGAACTGCATGGCAGGGCGGGAGCATCTACCCAAACTCCCGCCCCCCATGCAGTGCCTCTCCCACTTTGCCGCCATCGTCTCGCCAGCAAAGGAGGCGAAGCGACGGCGACCCATCATTGCTGCTGCCGGCCGTGAATAACGGCACGGCCGGCAGCAACACACACCACCGAGCAACCCACAGGTGGGTTACTCCCGCCTCGGCCGGAATTAGCCAGAGTAGCACAACTCCCCCACAGAGGAAGGGGAGTGGTCGCTACTCCGTTGCCCAGGATGCACCACGAGGAGGATCCGACCCATTGGGGTCCTTAAGATGTTAGTAGGACCCCGCATCCCCCAACCGTCAGGGTGTGATAGAACAGGTGCCCCACTATAACATACTACAATATCATCCAAATTTACCCAAGGGTCTCAGAAAAAAATAACTTTTTTTGAAAAATCGTCCCTTTTTTGTAAAGTTGCCTGTAGATTATAGGAAAACAGCTATTTCTGATTTCTGTTTTTTCTCTCTTAAAGCTAAATACATAAGCTATCAAAAAATAATATTGTTAATAAAATTCCACAACAAACGTTTGAAATAAATATAAGTTCATCTCAATTTTCTCTCTAATTTTCAGGTATCATGAAAATTGTTCAACGTTTTTTATAAAAAATATGTACTACACTGATGCTATCCAAACGTTTAAAAATATGCTTATGTAATATTGATTTCAAATGATACCATGAAAGGATTTCACATAAACAGAAACTAGTAATTTTTACTGTTAAAGTTCAAAACGGGTTAAGAAAAATGACCAAAATCAACTTACATACATCACACTTATAACGTTTTTTTCATAGTAATAGTTCATAGTCGACATTATTATTATTTATTTAAAATCTTATAACCTAGATAGCGCCCGCGGCTCCACCCGCGTGGGATTTTGTAACTATTCTCGCTTTTATGATCCCACCGGAAGTGGGAATAGTAACAAAATTCATCGCGGGTGAAACCGCAGGCAACATCAAGGTCGCGGTTGAACGCCCGAAACGTCGGTGAATGTAAGTAAATAGTATTTCGCGTGAAGTGTTAAAAACTGCGATAGTTTAAAAAAATCATAACCGTGATGGCGCCCGCAGTTCCACGCGCTAGGAATTTGTCATGGAATGGGAACAGAATTTCAGATAGAAAATAAATAAAAGCGAGAATAGTTACAAAATCCCACGCGGGTGGAGCCGCGGGCGCTATCTAGGTTATAAGATTTTAAATAAATAATAATAATGTCGACTATGAACTATTACTATGAAAAAAACGTTATAAGTGTGATGTATGTAAGTTGATTTTGGTCATTTTTCTTAACCCGTTTTGAACTTTAACAGTAAAAATTACTAGTTTCTGTTTATGTGAAATCCTTTCATGGTATCATTTTAAAATCAATATTACATAAGCATATTTTTAAACGTTTGGATAGCATCAGTGTAGTACATATTTTTTATAAAAAACGTTGAACAATTTTCATGATACCTGAAAATTAGAGAGAAAATTGAGATGAACTTATATTTATTTCAAACGTTTGTTGTGGAATTTTATTAACAATATTATTTTTTGATAGCTTATGTATTTAGCTTTAAGAGAGAAAAAACAGAAATCAGAAATAGCTGTTTTCCTATAATCTACAGGCAACTTTACAAAAAAGGGACGATTTTTCAAAAAAAGTTATTTTTTTCTGAGACCCTTGGGTAAATTTGGATGATATTGTAGTATGTTATAGTGGGGCACCTGTTCTATCACACCCTGACGGTTGGACCACTATTTACGCCACACCCTGTATATAGATAAAAATAAGTCGGGTTTTCCTTCCTGACGCTATAACTTTAGAACGCACAAACCGATTTCCACGGTTTTGCATTCGTTGGAAAGGTCTCGGGCTCCGTGAGGTTTATAGCAAAGAAAATTCAGCAGAATTTCAAATACAGCGCCATCGTGGGCGAAGCTGCGGGCATCAGCTAGTATTATTATAACTGTAAGTAAACGTTTGTAAAGATGTTAGAATGTTTATTGCTCAATCGCACTAAAACAAAATGTACCGTTAGGTAGGTAAGTACCTTAAAGTGCCTGAATTAATGTTGGATGTAAATAGGTATTTAACATAGAACCATCTAGATCTCATCGATTTTCGAACAAAAAGCCTCATCAATTACGTCCAACCGGTGGACGAGTATAATGCCACATATAGGTACCTACAGCTATACACAGGTTACGACACACCTTGTTTTACAAAATTTACTAAAACACCTTGTAATTGGGAGCTAAAAATAAGTACATATATAAGAAATATTAGCTGTGATCCCTGGCTTCGACCGACCGTGACCTAATTAAACAAACTTTAACCACCTCTAAGAGTCCGTCTGACGCCAAATAGACTATTACGAGTCCTAAGAATTAGATCAATCTAGATCTCAGGACTCGTGAGGTCTAATGTATTAAAATTTTAATACAGACAACTTCAGTTCATGAACTAAAAACTCTCTAGGCTAGAAACACGATTGCTGATAAAATCCTCGATAGATTTTTGTTTCGAAAATACCCCGATTTCTTGAAATTTTAACCTATATCTCATAAGTTTTAAGTTGTTTTTATAATATAAAATATATTATAAGAAAGACTATAGCAAAATCTTCATTTGCACTAGAGCATTTTTTTAATTTTGGTTATAGTTATTTATAATTAATTTATTTCTTTAAAAACGCACGAAAACCGATCGCATCTCTCTCTATCTTGCACGCTAAAATGCATATCTTCTATCAACAATTTGGCGTCTGGTAGGCACAACATCGATGTTTATATACGATATATGGATAATCACGAACGATATATTGATATATCGATTTGTTTGCCGCTCTTATTGTTTTTTTTAACAATAATGATCACACGGAAACACAACCTTGATTATTCTACTTTTGTTCATAACTCCGCTTTTTTCAACCCATTGCCATGAAACTAAGCTCAGATTTTAAGCTTAACAAGATCTTTCTAATAAAAAAAAACATATAAACATCAACATTATATCGTTTATAAACATCAATGTTTTCAATATTGATATTTTATTTTGATAAATATCGATATTCCAAAATCGATATTTTTAATAAACGATATTGCATCCTTACTGACTATGAAAATGAAGTTGGCCTAAACCGCACTGAGCGGCAACTGAACTGCACTGCAACTACACGGCGCGACAGGTCGCGACACTTTTGGTGAGTTGATCAACTTTGTCGCGCAGTCGGCTGCAGCAGTGTAGTTCAGTTGCCGCTTAGTGCGTGTTGCCTCATACAATTTCATATATTATTACATTATGATACAAGTTCGGTGAGTTGATAATTACAGCCGAGGCGTTATTGCTAGCCCGAGCCGCAGGCGAGGGCTACAAGAAAGCAGAGGCTGTAATTATCAAAGCGAACGTGTGTCATAAGACGTTTTATAACATATTTGCGAGGAAACAAGGAAATAAAATAAATAAACAACAAAAAAAATTTACTTGTTTACAAATTAGCGACGCGTGCGCTTCAGCGCTTTCTTTTTTCTTATTTCTTAAGGCAAAGGCACAAAAACAGCCAGTATTACTAATAAAGTAAATTTTTTGTTTTGGTTTCATATAAATGGTTGTAATTAATTGCCAAAATTATTTAATTTAGACGAATAAATGATTATTTTATTATATTTTATCTCCCAAAGTGAATTTTATTCATAAAATGTTGACCACTTTTCTGACATAAAAACTCTTTGCTAAGATTTAAAAAAGTAACGTTCGATTTAGACGCAATCGTCCGTTTTACTTTACATTACCGGACTAGGCCGTAATGAGATACATTACGTTAGTGAAATGGGTCAAATAAGAGACTCTTTACGAGCAAATGTGTTATAATAGTTATTTATAACACATTTGCTTGTAAAGGGTCTCTTATTTGACCAATTTCACTAACGTAATGTATCTCATTACGGCCTAGTCCGGTAATGTAAAGTAAAACGGACGATTGCGTCTAAAACGAACGGTAGGTACTTTTTAAAAATCTTAGCAAAGAGTTTTTATGCCAGAAAAGTGGTCAACATTTTATAAATAAAATTGACTTTGGGAGATAAAATATAATAAACTGAACATTGAATTGTTTAATTTAATTAATTTTGACAATAAATTGTGTTAAATTTTGACAATGAAATGTGAAACCAAAACAAATAATATTAATTTACTATAATATTAATACTGGCTGTTTTTGTGCCTTTGCCTCATAATAAATAAGAAAAAAAGAAAGCGTTGTGAACAAGTAAAATTCCGCGCGAAAGAGCGGGAAACTTTGAACGAAAAGGACGCGTCTTTTATTTTAATTTGATATTATTTTCTATTTGTGTAAAAAGGATTGTGTAAAATAGTAGTTTTTTGTTATTTTTAGTAGTTTGTATATATAGATAAGTATTTCAACTGATTTAGGGTAAGTTTTTTCTGTATTATATGTAATTGTCGTCTTCTTCTATGGACGAGCCGGCCGACCCCGGTGGGGGGTCTGGCGCCAAAATTAGTAGTCCAAGTCCAACAACGTTTAATATAATAGAGTCATCTGACTGCTCTCTATCTACGGAACCTGATCACACAAAACGCAAACGACTCGCCTCACGAGTAGTTTGCATAAGTTGCAACAAAAAAAAGCCTAAATGGAAAGAGGGCTCGATAATGCAAAGAAGTACAGATTGCAAATGTGAATTAGATGCTATTCCACAAACCCCACAATCTCAACCTCTGTTTCAAGACCAGGACAACAAAAACACGACACGTACTAATATTGGCCGCCTTAACTACAACAGTACTGATGTAGCTCCATTTGTTGTAAATATACAAAAAGAAACAGCTGAAAATAGCCGTACATATTTACATCCTGTAGAGTTTGGTAGATTTCTTAAAAAGAATAATATCCACGGGATTGTGAATGGTAGTCTTAAACGAATTGGACGTAACAAAGTCAGTGTTACATTTGTTAACTATATTGATGCCAATAACTTTATATCAAATAGGTGCTTGACCTTAGAAAAATTTAATGCTTTCATACCAACATATAATATTACCCGTATGGGTGTTATTAGAGGGGTTCCAACTGATTGGACAGATGAGGAAGTTCTTACTAACTTATCTGTTCCTATTGGTTGTGGACCAATCGTCAAAATTAGACGAATCCGTAGAAAAGTTTCTTTAAATAATATTAACAATTTTGAAAACACAGGTACTGTAGTATTAACGTTTGATGGACAGGTACTCCCCAAAAGAGTATTTATGTGTTACACAGCACTATCCGTGGACTTGTATATTTACCCAACTGTACAATGCTACAACTGCTGTAGGTATGGACACGTTAAGAGCCAATGTCGATCTGAAAGTAGGTGTTATAAATGTGGTAGAGGACATTCAGGTGATACGTGTAATGTAGACGAAGATGAACTATGGTGTGTTCTCTGTAAAGGCTCACATCAAGCTAACTCCAAGAAATGCTTGGAGTTTGATAGGCAAAAAGGGATAAAAGAAACTATGAGTAAAACCTGTATTTCTTATATGGAGGCTATAAAGTTACATCCCCCCATCACTAAAAAATCATATGCTGAAGCATTTTTAACCACCCATAACACACCTGATAGTGATAACAATAAATCAATTAATAGTAGCCCATCCTACAAAAAAACTGTCTTTTTAAAACCCAGAACCCTTCCACGATTTTCTAAGGGTTATGATCATGCTGCTCATAATGAAATTATAAAAGATCCCATAACTACACCTGGCCCTGTTTTTAGGAATAATAAATATGATAATAATAATACAGCTGATATGATTAAAACTTTATTTCAACTTCTATCACAATCAAATACCACAATTTCACCGTCCAACGTTGCCATAATACTTGAAACTCTTTATAAAATATCTAATGATAATGGATCACAGATCAGTAGCAATTCAATGGAATTGTCGCAGTGCAGTGCCCAAAAAACATGAATTAATTCATATAATTAATAAATATGATCCCTTTGTAATTTGCCTTCAGGAGACCTGGCTAAAGCAGGACTCCATTTTCAAAATTCCTGGCTTCTCTTGCTTGAGAAGTGACAGATCTGATGAATATGGTGGAGTAGCCATACTCATTAGAAACACTGTAAATTATTCTATCCTTTCCCTTCCTTCATATAGTGATGAACTTTCTGTCATTGCTATTACTGTAAATAATATTTGTTATGTATGTACATATTTTTCTCGTCCTAGTCTACATATTTTTAATGAAATAAATAGTTTATTAAATTTTCTACCTAAACCTTTCATTTGTTTTGGTGATTTTAATTCACATCACCAGTCTTGGGGCTCTCCTATGACAAACTTTTATGGAAATAAGCTACTAGAAATAATTGAAGATCAAAATTTGTGTATATTAAATACAGGTTCTCCAACTCGTCTTGATGATCCTCCTACAGCTCCAGACCTAACTATCTGCACCCCTGATCTTGCATCCTCCTTAGAATGGAACACTACAGAATCAACTCATGGTAGTGATCATTTTGTAATTATAATTACTTTACCATTCCGTAAACCTCTGAAACAGAACAAAAATCCACGCATAAAACATAAATTACACAATGCAAACTGGGACTTATATAAATCCACAGTGGAGCAAAAGATATCAGAGTTACCTGATATTTCATCCGCAAATATTTTAACAAGTTGTGACCTATTTGCAAAATTGCTAGTTCAAGCAGCTGATGAGGTGTTCCCATTAAAATCTTTAGGCCCTAATAAAATACCATCTCCACCGTGGTGGGATGAAAAATGCACAGTAGCAATCAAGAAAAGAAAAGAGGCAGAGAGGCAATATTGTGTTTCCATGACTAAAGAAAACTACAATAACTATTTACAAGTAGCCAAGGAAACACAAGCATTTCTCAGAAACAAAAAAACTGATGGCTGGAAAAGCTTCTGCTCATCCTTGAGTCCAGATGTTAGTCCATCCACTGTCTGGCAAAATATTAGAAAGTATAGATCCTGCTACAATAATGATGCAAATCAAACCATTAGCCCAGACCTAGTTGAGCAGATAATGGATAGACTGGCTCCCCCATCTGTTCCTGACTATCATGTAGGCCTTTCTTACACACTAAGCATACCATTTAACAATTCTGAAGATTTAAATTCCCCTTTTACCTTCATCGAGTTAAGAAACGTACTATCAAACCTAAAAGATTCCGCCCCAGGGGAAGATAGCATCCCTTACTCTTTCGTCACACACCTCAATAGCGACAGCCAAAAATATTACCTTTCAATCATAAATACTATAATGATCTCAGGTCATATCCCTTTGGCATGGAGGACTCAAAATGTTTTATTATTTCCAAAACCAAATAAAGATAGAACAGACCCTACATCATATCGTCCAATAGCGCTGACCTCTGTTTTAGCTAAAATAGCTGAGCATCTAGTGAAAAACCGACTGGAATGGTTTTTAGAATTTAATAACTTGCTATCGGATAGTCAACATGGCTTTAGAAAAGGCAAATCTACTATTGACAGTTTAGGTACTTTTATCACAGACATTAGGTTAGCGTTTACGAATAATGAATCAGTTTTAGCAGCATTTCTTGATATAACCGCAGCGTATGATAATGTTAACGTAAGTATTTTAAAATTAAAATTGGCAAAATTAAATGTACCCGTGTTTTTAGCTAATTTTATTATAAATATGTTATCTGAGAGATTTCTCCAGTATTCACCTGATGTAAATACCAAAACTTGTAGAACAGTATGGAAGGGTTTACCCCAAGGCTCTGTTTTGAGCCCTTTATTGTATAATATATATTCCTCGGATTTAGATTCATATGTTAGAAAATATAGTAGTGTTAATGTATCACAATACGCAGATGATTTACTTCTTTATGTCTCAGGGTGTTCCATAACAGACCTTAATCAGTCTCTGTCCACAGCATTAAATGCTCTGAATATATGGCTTGACGGGAACGGTCTAACTTTATCACCTCAAAAAAGCACCGTAGTTCTGTTTAGTAGAAAACGCGTCCTACCACCCATTATTGCTCTTTATAAAAATATACCATTACCAGTTAAGGATCAGGTAAAATTTTTAGGGTTAATCTTAGACTCGAAGCTCACTGGTCTACCTCACTGTAATTATATCACTGCAAGGTGTGAACGTAACCTCAATATTATAAGATGTCTTTCCGCTGTCCGATGGGGTGCCCACCCCTTTACTATGAGACTTATATATAATGCCTTGATAAGGAGTGTTCTGGATTATGGAACCTTCTTATTAGAACCATGTAATGTAGGCGCTTTGCAAAAATTAGATAACATACAATCAAAGGCCTTACGAATTATTACAGGCAGTATGAAATCCAGCCCGATCAACTGTTTACAGGTTGAATGCTGTGATCCCCCCCTTAAGTTTCGAAGACAGTACATTTGTGATAGGTTCTTTTTTCGTAACACACAACTCAAAAAACATCCCTTACTTCAAAAAGTAAAACAACTTTCGGAGATGATAGATGTTTCTGAGTATTGGACACATAAAGAAACTCCTGGTCTAATAAAAAGTCTTAAAAAATTTCAAAGTCTTGAACCAAAAACGCATCAATGGGATCGTATACCATTGTATAAATATTCATACACCTCTCTTGTTATCCAACCGCAGATACATTTTAATATTTTAGGCATCAAACAAAGCAATAATCAGAACACAAACTTTAAGGAAATTATGGATAAAGATTGGAAACATTGGCATCAAATATTCACAGACGCATCTAAATATTCCAACAGAAGCTGCGTGGGGGTGGGAGTCTACCATTCACAATACCGTATTACTCAAAAAATTAAACTACCACCTGAATCTTCTGTCTACACCGGTGAATGCATGGGCATATTAAAAGCTATTAAATATATTATTATCTTTAAACTACGAGAGTCGATTGTGTTCAGTGACTCATTGAGTGCTTTACAAGCTCTATCTCGCTCTCCCTTTAAATCTCATATCCAAACTCCAATCATTTTTGAAATACGCCAAATGTTAACTCAATGTACCTCTCTAGGATATAATGTAATTTTCAGCTGGATACCAAGTCATGTCGGTATTTTCGGTAACGAAAAGGCTGACCAACTCGCCAAAGAAGCAATCGTAGATGGAGACATATTTCCGTATGCAAATTACTGGCATGACTTGATGTCTTTACCTAGATCCTTCTTATTTGACACTTGGCACCAAACTTGGATAGCTGACGAAAATAAGGGGAAATTCTTTCGTTCCATCCAACCAACTATACCAACAAAACCATGGTTTGCTAAAACACATTACAACAAATGGACTACTACCGTCATTTGTAGACTAAGACTAGGACATGTTTGCACTCCTGCCAATTTGTATAAATTTCGTATTGTCGACAGCCCACTTTGCCCTTGTGGAGAATATGGTGATGTAAATCATATTTTCTTCTCCTGTTTGCTACATGATCGTTCCGAATTCTTCCTAAATTTGTCTAAGATCCATGTACCTTTTCCTACATCTATCCAATGTTTATTATATTTAAGTAATCTTGATGTATATAATGTACTAGCTTCCTTCATAGAATTAAATATGATTAAAATGTAGATATAGTATAGTAATATTGTAGCCCATCCTTTAAAATCCTTTTCCTTCCAAATTATTCCGATTATTAATATTGATTATTGGTTTCCCTAACTTGTTTGTGGCCAACTGCAAAGCAAGAAGCCATTAAAAAAAAAAAAAAAAAAAAAAAAAAAAAAAAAAAAAAAAACCGCGCGCTTTATTCTGGCTATTTTTTTGCTACGTTTTTTTGTTAGTTTATGAATGTCCCCGTTTTATTTATTTCCTTGTTTCCTCGCAAATATGTTATAAAACGTCGTATGACACACTTTCGCTTTGATAATTACAGCCTCTGCTTTCTTGTAGCCCTCGCCTGCGGCTCGGGCTAGCAATAACGCCTCGGCTGTAATTATCAACTTACCGAACTTGTATCATAATGTACTATTATGATACAAGTGAGGTATGTTGGTCATTACACTCGAGGTGATATTGCACAGCCCGAGCTGAAGGCGAGGGCTGCAAGGAAACCGAGAGTGTAATGACCAAACCTCACGTGTGTCATACGACGTTTTTCAACACACTTACGAGTAAAACAACAAATTTTATAATTATTCATACTCAAATAAACAATGCTCACGCCTCACAGCACAGAGTCACAGACGGAAAGTTTGTCAAAAAGGCGCGCTCCGCGCTGATATTTTTTTTCTGCGCGCGGGATGTTAGCTGTTGGAGCTAAACAGCCAAAGCGCTAAATGTTCAAAATTTATTTTTTATGTATTTATAAATTAATTTCACGTTGAATTATTAATTAAAGTAAATAAGTTGTTGAAAATGTATCATATTCAAGATGGTACACTTCTTATTTTTTACAAAAATTGTGTTATTTTTAGTCATAATGTTAAAAGGAAACGTATCAAAGTCAATACTTTTTCCGAGATTTAAAAATAAAACTATAAACCAGTTAAATTAAGAGCAAATAGAATGCATAAACAATATCTTTCAGCGAGGTAGGTACCAACTTAATTTGATGGAATATAAAATAAAACACTAGTGCGATAAAGAAAAAAAGCACAAGTGTTTAATACCATGGTTTATGAGTGTAAAAGCCATGTGATAAAAACCACTTTATGAGCAAGGGTGTTGAAATAGTAGTTTTCGATACAAGTGTGGGATTTCTGTTATTACAACGAGTTACGACAGGTGTTGACCCGAGCCGAAGGCGAGGGTAGACAGTCGGAACGAGTTTAAATAACAGTCTCACACGTTGTATTGAACAACTATTTTGAATACAGTTGCGAAAAAATTAAGCAATTTTATAAAATAATAAAAACACAATAAACCTGAATATCCAAAATGGCGAGAACCGTAAAAAATATATACCTTTTTAAGCAGAGACTATGGCAGTGCACTTCATACAGCCAACTTTTTATATATTTATAAATTTAATTTGGCCTATACTTATATTTATTAATGCTTAAATTTTAATTAAAATTACTTTTAATCTGATATTGAAACAAGTTAGTATCTTTTTTTAGAAATATTTGCATGAATCACAGACATTATTTTGACAATTGGGAAAGAAAACGCACGAGTGCGGGAATGACAAGGAAAAAGCACGAGTGTGTAATAGCCCTCATCCCGAACGCTATACGTCCCGGTAATACGCCACTTTTTAAGCAACTGTATTAAAATAGTTATTTATGATACAAGTGAGGTATGTTGGTCATTACACTCGAGGTGATATTGCACAGCCCGAGCTGAAGGCGAGGGCTGCAAGGAAACCGAGAGTGTAATGACCAAACCTCACGTGTGTCATACGACGTTTTTCAACACACTTACGAGTAAAACAACAAATTTTATAATTATTCATACTCAAAAAAACTTGAGAGGTGTCAAGGGACACCCGGATGGAACGAAGTTCCTTTCGATTAAAGTAAAGGAATTGTAATAAAATTTTATTTTAATTTTAAAATTTTATTGTAAGCAAAAACAAAAACAGAAACAAAAACAAAAAGACCACAAATATAAAAAAAAGTGAGTGCGTGTAACCTTTACGCGCGACTGAAACTGAACAGAGCGAAACTCCTATTTGCTTTGGTGTTGCTCGTAGAGTTCATTTTCATCCCCTGGCTAGCACTAGCACTACCACTATCACTATCACTATCACTATCACTACCACTACCACTATCATTACTACTATTACTACCACTATCACTACCACTATCACTACCACTATCACTCCCACTATCACTACCACTATCACTACCACTATCACTACCACTACCACTACCACTATCACTACCACTATCACTACCACTATCACTACCACTACCACTATCACTACCACTATCACTACCACTACCACTATCACTACCACTATCACTACCACTATCACTACCACTATCACTACCACTATCACTACCACTATCACTACCACTATCACTACCACTATCACTATCACTACCACTATCACTACCACTATCACTATCACTACCACTATCACTACCACTATCGCTACCACTATCACTACCACTACCACTATCACTACCAAAAGTGTCGTTACAACTTTTCGTGAGAATTTTTTCCGTCTAGCCCCCTTTCACAACGCGCGATAAGGAACTTCGTTCCAATAAACAATGCTCACGCCTCACAGCACAGAGTCACAGACGGAAAGTTTGTCAAAAAGGCGCGCTCCGCGCTGATATTTTTTTTTTCTGCGCGCGGGATGTTAGCTGTTGGTGCTAAACAGCCAAAGCGCTAAATGTTCAAAATTTATTTTTTATGTATTTATAAATTAGTTTCACGTTGAATTATTAATTAAAGTATGTAAATAAGTTGTTGAAAATTTATCATATTCAAGGTGGTACACTTCTTATTTTTTACAAAAATTGTGTTATTTTTAGTCATCATGTTGAAACGAAACGTATCTAAGTCAATATTTTTTCCGATATTTAAAAATAAAACTATAACCCAGTTAAATTAAGAGCAAATAGAATGCATAAATAATATCTTTCAGCGAGGTACCAACTTAATTTGATGGAATAAAAAATAAAACACTAGTGCGATAAAGAAAAAAAAGCACAAGTGTTTAATACCATGGTTTATGAGTGTAAAAGCCATGTGATAAAAACCACTTTATGAGCAAGGGTGTTGAAAAGAATATTTTGTCGCGTCGTGTCGCGCAGTTCCGATGCAGTGCAGTTCCGCCCAGTGCGGTCTTACCTTAACTCTCTTAGTAGTAGGTACCCCATAATAGTGAAATTTTGTCCCCATAAAATCCCTATCTCAGTGGGTGCCTACATTATAAATGTAGAAGGTAGGTAATATTATTTCAAAAATGTCAAGTTCTAAGTTCTTAAACTTAGAACTTAACATTTTTGAAATAACCTTTGAAATAATTCAAAAACTTTTATAGGTACGTACGAACTTGACCGCTAACTTTGTTAAATAATTTGAAATGACTGACAGCGCCATCTATGAACAGTTTTCGCAATAACAAAATTGCTAATAGCGCCATCTACGTGTATTTCATGAACATTTGTTATTACTATTAACCGCTAGAGAGAGCTGCACAGCGCTACATAATTAAAGTTGCTAATAGCGCCATCTGTGTTTATTTAATAAAACCTTAATATTACTCCCAACTGCTAGAGGGCGCTATGTTGAAGTAAGTACAACGAAATTGCTAATAACGCCATCTATGTTTATTTGATGAAATCTTAATATCATTACTGACCGCTAGAGGGCATTAGGATGTAGTGAATAACAAAATTTATGAAAGCGCCATCTATGCATTCTGTAGGAAACTATAATATTGCTGCTAGCCGCTAGAGAGAGTCACATCGTGATGATTGCTACGAAGTTGCACTATTACTTGTAAATCTTACTTTATTATATTTTATTACTAGCTGATACCCGCAGCTTCTCCCGCGTAAAATTTGTTCCCGTGGGTACTTATTCCCGTGATAAAAAGTCCTATGTGTTATTCCAGACTATAATGTACCTCGGTACCAAATTTCAGCCCGGTCCGTTCAGCGGTTTGAGCGTGAAAGAATAACAAACATCCACACATCCACACTCACAAACTTTCGCATTTATAATATTAGTAAGATGGTGAACAGTGAAAAGGGTATTCTTAAGTCCACGTCTTCGACTTACGTCCTATCCATTCAGCGCGTAAGATGCTTTGTCCTGAGCGACTCGCGGATCAACGCAGTCTTTTTTTTTTTTGTTTAACGTGAGGGAAAATCCTCATGGATGTTATGCCGGACTCCTACAGTCTAAAATACCTCACGTAACGCCCAACAGCCTATGGTTGGGAGCCCCGGAAAAGCCCTCGGAAGGATGTCTCAGGACTCAACGCACAGTCTACCGCTGCGCTGATCTTGGACGACTTGTTCGGTAGATATTATATTTTCTGTATGACGTAGGCATTCGATAAGACGGGATTTTCCGAAATTCTTCCCATATGGGTATCAATATAAAGGGTATCAATGGTAAGGGTAAGATCTAAAACGTTTTGGTTACCTATTTATACATAGGTACTTTAATATTAATCTATAGGTGTTAGGTACTCGTTTTTAACACGGAAACTAAATACTGAATAGGTTTAGGAACTTAATTAAACATTTCTATGAATATTAACAAGAAGTCAAGGCACATAGGCTGCTTCTGATATGAGTATTAGGTAGTACTTAACGCTTTTTTGCCTACGTGTTAAACAGAGAGCAATTCAAAATTATCATCAAATCACAATTCACTTTTTAATATGTATATATCTATTGTATTTGTTGATATAGTGGCAACCATAGATTTAGAATTTTTCGCTATTCTATATCTATGGTGGCAACAGAATACGTAATCTTCTTCTCTTCCTCACTCCTTCCCGTTACACGGGGTCCACCACTCTGAAGAAATGTATGCCTGATTTACATAGTAAAAACGCCTGATTTTCACGAAAAATGCCTGATTTTCTTGAAAAAATGCCGCATAATAAAAGAAATATTTAATAACAAGTAAAACACATTGCGTGAATGAATTTTTAATTTGAAAACATCAATTTTCAGACACATTAGAGTAGGTAATAAGAAATTCAGCCAAACATATGATTTGTTTTTTAATAAATTATAAGGAATTGCCACTGTACGTTTTCTTACATACTTCTAATGATCGCCATTTTTAACAAGTCTTTTTGAGTTAAAATATATGCACGACCTCTTTATAATTAATCATTTCGCCTGACTTAGAGGAGCGCCGGCCGGCCGGGCGCCTGATCAAGTGCTAAAATGCCTGGCGAATCAGGCGAAAGCCTGGCATATGGTAACCCTACACGGGGTCCGCTTTCGTTACACATTTCACCATTAGATACCTAGTCTCCTTGTTTGTCTCACGTACCTATAGGTGGTGAGTCGTAATGCCGTGTTGAATTGAACAGGCGCAGGTTGTGACGCTTGGCTATTTTTTTTTCTGTCAAAATTTATGTAACTACTTTTTTTTAATACCACTAGAGTGGCAGACAAGCATACGGCCCCACCAGATGTGCCGGTGGTCACCGCAGCCTATGAACTTTTGCAACACCAGAGGCGCCACACTCGCGCTGCCGACCCTGTAAAAACCTTCTTAGACCCCTTTTGAAGAACCCCATACTGTAGGCGTTTGGGAAAACCGAGGCAGGAAGATCATTCCACAACCTAAGCGTGCGCGGAAGAAAACCCCTATCGGTTCTAACCGTGCTGGAACGCTCCGGACGTAGGGTGTGAGGATGAAATCCCTGTCTATGGCGAGCGGTGCGATGATAGAACGTAGCCGTGGGCATCATGTCAAACAATTCCTCAGAGCACATACCATTGTACAGGCGGTAGAAAACGCATAAGGCGGCAAAGTCTCTCCTGTCGCGAAGAGGTTCATTTCGTCTCATCTCATAATGTCCTTTTCTCGAAATGTCCTTTCTCATAATGTCCTTTTCTCGAAATGTTCTTTTCTCAAAATGTCCTTTTCTCGAAATGTTCTTTTCTCAAAATGTCCTTTTCTCGAAATGTTCTTTTCTCAAAATGTCCTTTTCTCGAAATGTCCTTTTCTCAAAATGTCCCTTTCTCAAAATATGTACACTACAGGATTAACCCCGCTCAATCCGACTTGGATAGGTTAGGTTAGAAGGCTAAGGCGGGAGCGGAGCGTAGTGGAGCTTCCGCATTAGCCTTCGTGGTTATTTTTGTTTATAACCATCAAGTTACCACCAGTCACTTGGTAAATTTGATGTTATTTTTTTATAACCACCTAAACAAAACTTAGGTGGTTATAAAAAAAATAACCACGAAGGCTAAGGCGGGAGCGGAGCGCAGCGGAGCTTCTAACCTAACCTATCCAAGTCGGATTGAGCGGGATTAATCCTGTAGTGTTAGGGTTTCGTAGCCAAATGGCAAAAACGGAACCCTTATAGATTCGTCATGTCTGTCTGTCTGTCTGTCTGTCTGTCCGTCCGTGTGTCACAGCCACTTTTCTCCGAAACTATAAGGCCTATGCTATTGAAACTTAGTAACTAGCTGTATTCTGTAAACCGCTTTAAGATTCTTATATAAAATTAGAAAAATAGCTGTAAATTTTGGGGGTACTCAACTGAAACTCCAAAATTTTTTTTTTCATCAAACCCATACGTGTGCGGTATCTACAGATAGGTATTCAAAAATGCTGTTAAGGTTTCTAACATAATTTTTTTCTAACGTAAATAGTTTGAGCAAGAGACACTACCAAAGTGGAAAAATGTGTCCCCCCCCCCCCCCCCTTCGAACTTCTAAACTAAGAGAATAATAAATATAAAAAACTAGCTGATGCCCGCAGCTTCGCCCGCGATGGCGCTGTATGTGAAATTTTGCTGAATTTTCTTTGCTATAAACCTCACGGAGCCCGAGACCTTTCCAACGAATATAATATATTATGTTACTTGCTGCTACGAAACCCTTCATGGGCGAGTCCAACTCGCACTTGGCCGGTTTTATTTTCTGTCAAAATTTATGTATCTACTTAGGTGCTTACTTCTTTCAGATGGCGTTTTAAGTGTCGTGAATGACTTGGTTTAATAAAATTTGAGATGATTTCCTTTTGTCTCTGTATCATATTAGTTGTAACGGCAGTAGCTGGACAAAAAGGTGAGTCAACACTTTTAATTTAAGTAGTACCTAGTTGTATTTTCTCGACTAGCTAAGAAAGAGAGCTATATTTCGTTCGCTGTAAGTTTTTTTTTAACTTGAGGGAAAATCCTTCACGGATGCTATGCTGGACTCCTACCGACTAAAAAACCTCACGTAAAGCCCAACGGCCTACGGTTGAGAACCCCGGGTAAGCCACCGGAAGTATGTCCCAGGAGGCCAGGACTCCGTTCGCTCTAAGTTTGGCGCTGGCGAAGAGGCTGGTGTAGAAGTGTAGTATGGGAGGCGACCGGCAAACTTCGAGCGAACGGGTAGTAGGTACTTTGAACCCAATTTGTACCAACCAACATTTTTAAGTGCGAGCTGATCTTTATTTATGGTTAAGAACGATCTCTGGCATATCCGCTTCCGAACAAGGAAAACCGCGTCAAAATTGGTTTATCCATTGCCCTGTTACGAAGCCACAAACAGATAAACACATACATAGGTATATACCACAAATTAGTAGGTACAGATGGAAATCTCCTGTATGTACTTTTTTTCACACCTACCCTCTGCTACGCACACTCGCGCACAAATCAGTATCAAAAACTCGCCTCAAGCACAGATTACTAAATAGTTACTACGTAACCTCAAGTCCCCTGACCTCGTGTCTGTGAACTCAGGTCAAATTTACCTATAACACCCCTAGTTTTTCGTCGTCGTTCTTTTCCCCCTAGTTTTTCCCAATTTAGTGCAAGGATAGACACAAGGGCTTCTCTTTATCCCGGTAATAAGTTCTAATGGGAACGGGAGGAAAATTTTACGCGGGAGAAGTTGGTCCTAAGTATTTTTTCTTTTATTCGTAGAAGGCGAATGTTGTGTGCTGAATCACAGCAAATCTCCTGGGATATGCAAGTCGGCGATACTGTGCGACGCAGCGAGGCAGGACTACCTGTAAGGAAATCTAGTTAAATGCTATTCAAACTTGTTTCTACTAAACGTTTTGTTTTCTCTGTATCACTAAAGACCAGCATACGGCTTACCCTGTACTGGTGGTTACCATAGCCATGGACATTTGCAATATCGAAGGCGCTACACTGGCGCTAACGACCCTGTAAAAGTAAGACTCCTTTTGAAGAATCCCATATTGGTAGTACCGAGGCAGGGAGATCATTCCACAATCTAAACCTGCGCAGAAGAAAGCCATATCGGACCTTAACTTACTCGAACGCTCCGGACGTGGAGTGTGAGGATGAACACCCTGTCTGTGGCGAGCGGCGTGATGATAGAACGTAGCCGTTGGCATCCATAACGAATTGTTTATTGAATGGTCTTCGTTCCCTATCTTAGTGAAACCTCTAGTATTTGTTAGACCGATCCGGAACTCTCATATGCCTAATTGACCTGAACTTTAGGTCAATTAGGAAGGGTAAAACGGCACTTCCGATTTGCCATAAGTTAACCGGAGTCGGGTCAAATTCTTCACCAAGTGGATAAACAGTTTGGATTAATGAGTTTTGGAGTAGCTAGTTGGGGACTTCCAAACTGTTTAACCGATCCTGTTTGATACGGCTTTTGATAATTGATATTAATATTTGATAATTGATTGCATTTCATAATTACAAAATTTTATACGGCATTTTGATGCATTAGTTATTTCAGTTGAATTTTAATGATATCCCTGCTGTGCTGGTGATTTTCAAATTTATAGCCAAGAACTATTCCAGTCATAATATATCTGCTTTCAAAAAATAGTAGATTGTTAACCGAGGGCGCTCGGGCGGCTATAGTCCGAGTCGGAATTGATTCTTTTACCCGAGTTAAACACTCTACTTTTCATTTCGAATCTTACCATAAAAAGTTATTACCTATTTTTTTAAATTCTGTCACAGACAGATAAATAAGATGTCGACTTTTAAAATTTCAAATATGGAACTCATCGCGTAATTGTTGCAGCTTATTCACTCTAAGAAATTTCCTCCCTCTTGCGCTAAGTTCACACTGGCTGTTTAGAAAGTCGCATGGCCGCAGATTTTTTTTAAATATTTTTTTTACATAATACCTATATCTCTTCACAGCCTACAGTAGTTCTATTTTTAAAGTTCATTCCGGCCCTTAGGTGGGATGTAATTTGTATGAGTTTTTCCCTCTCTAGGGAGGGAAACAGCATTTTCCATTCCCAATAATCAGATCAAGAAAACACTACTTTCTGAGTATGAGAAATGAAAAAAACATTATTCTTTTGGGCCTCTACGATACCACATACTGACAGACAAACAGAACACAGATTGCACAGAGACACGTATACTAGCTGACCCGCCCAACTTCGTCTGCGTCACATGAGAGTGAGAAAGAGATAGGTGTGGTATTAATATTATAAGTGATAAAATATTTCCCGTCGCATTTACTCCCGTCACGTTGACTCCGTCTGCGTCACGTCACATTGCATCGCTAATAGTGTACCTATACACAGGCCAAACTTATAACACCTTCGTTATTCCTCGAGGGTTAAAATGCGTAACTTTATTTCTTTAGCATTTCAAGAACGAATGAGAAACATCTTTTATATTCACAAATTTAATGTAAAAAAAATTGCGGTCTCGAGCAGGACTCGAATCTGCGTCTTCTGTCAGTCCGGGGCAGACGCTTTATCCACTGGACCACTGAGACACTACTCTTAACCGATTTATTCTCTCACCTAAATTTACGTAGTAACTATTTAGTAATCTGTGCCTAAATATACATATTGAGGCTACCCTCGACTACCCTATCTAGACACGCGGCAGTGCGTCAAGCCAAGTTAAGCAACAGAACGAGCTGATATTTTCTTTTCTTTTTAATTTTTGCACATTTTCGCGATTTTGTTAGCATACTAAATGTTTTTGAAAATTATCTCTAATATTATTATTTTTTCAGGAAAAATCATACACAGATAACTTTCTGTTCGTACAATGTGACCAAAGATTACGCGCTGGTATGTTGCAGAGACGCATCAAGCTGTAACACGTAAGATATCAATCTGTACACTAGAGGACGTCACGCGGTTTCACACGCGTATCTCCCGTTGCCGTAGGAATACGGGAATAAAATATAGCCTATGTTCACCGCAAAGAGTGTAGCTTCCCAACAGTGAAATAATTTTTTAAATCGGTTCAGTAGTTTCGGAGTATATTCGATGCAAAAAAAAAACAAACATTAATGGTATAACTATTGGTTTGAATCTAAAAACACTGAATAAGAAAAACCGCCCAAGTATGAGTCGGACCCGCGCACGAAGGGTTCCGTACCAAAAAACGGCAAAAAGATCACGTTGTTTGCCAGTTTTTTAGGGTTCCGTAGCCAAATGGCAAAAACGGAACCCTTATAGACTCGTCATGTCTGTCTGTCTGTCCGTCCGTATGTCACAGCCACTTTTCTCCGAAACTATAAGGCCTATGCTATTGAAACTTGGTAAGTAGGTAGATGTATTCTGTGAACCGCATTAAGATTTTCATATAAAACTAAAAAAAGCAGTACATTTTGGGGGTCGCCATACTCAGAACTGAAACTCAACATTTTTTTTTCATCCAACCGATACGTGTGGGATAACTATAGATAGGTCTTCAAAAATGCTATTGAGGTTTCTAACATATTTTTTTTCTAAAGTGAATAGTTTGCGCAAGAGACACTTCCAAAGTGGAAAAATGTGTCCCTCTAACTTCTAAACTAAGAGAATGATAAATCTGAAAACAATATATGATGTACATTGCCATTAAAACTACCAACGATCATTGGTTTAAAGCCAGTCTTTCCCAAAGTGCGCGATAACGCCCCCTTGCTGCAGGTCTCAAGGGGGGCGGTAAGAGACCCAGAAGAAAATGGGGGCGTTGTGTTCTACACAACACCCCCAAAAAAAATCACCCCCCGCCCCCCGCGGGGGGTGATTTGTAACTTTATTTAGCTAAGAGGCCTCTTAAACAACAACTGCAAGAGCTCTCGACTCTCAACAACAACTTGTGAACATCAACTAATATGAATTAAAAGATTGCTCAAACTCGGTTCTATATTTCTCTTCGCGTAGTTCATATATCTGTCCTATTTTATTTAATATAGAAAAAATTAATAGTCATTAGTACTCGTAGATATCTATCATGTTTTAACAAGTTTTTGTTAAATAACCCGAATTGTGCATTCCTGTATCAGTCGGTTGGTTCATTGAATGCTTGTTCGGACTTGTTGAGTACGATTGAGCGTCGAATGAGATAAACGAGTTTATGCATGTTTGTTTTATTCCTGTCGGTGCGTGCTGTTTAAGCATTCCTATATAAACAATGTAATATTTATTTTATTTTCACTGCGTCCGGTTCTGTCGTCCCGCCTCCCCTTACGTGCGAAGCTGGGCGTCTACAAGGCATACATACGACCGCGCATTACGTATGCCTCCCCAGGCTGGTATGCGCTGGTCGCAGAAAGCCACCGCCGAAAGCTGCGTGCGCAGCAGTCGCTCGCCCTACGCACTATTGTGGACGCCCCTCGTTACGTGAGGAATAGTACCATCTCCAGGGACCTACGCATAGAGAGTCTCGATGACTTTATCGGCCGACTGAGCGCCAACCTGTTCACCCGCACTGAGGGGTCCACATTCCGCCATTTGCGGGAACTTGCGCCATACCATCGCCGCCCACCAGACCGACCACTGCCGCGGGATTTAATCCCCGCGGCAACTACACCTAGCTGAAACCCCACTGACATCAGCTGACGGGCACCTTACGAGAACTCCTCGTACAGGTTCGACCTCGCTGATGTCATATGTGCTATCACTGCCAAGTCGTCGCCGGCTCGTAGACCGCTCACTGGCCCTCCTCGCTTGAGATATCCTCGCCGGCGGTGTCAGGTCTCGCTGGCGGCGTTATGACCCTCCCGGACTTGAAGACCGGAAAAGACACCACGGTGGCCACCATGCCACCCACCCAGCGACCCGCCTGTATTCGCAGGCGGCGGTTACTCCACTGGAATAGGCGTTGCCTAGTTACAGTTACCCCCCGATTTCCTTAGGGAAGTCGTGAGATGACCAGTTCGTCGTCGTTTATTTTCATTTGTGGTCTCGCGCGCAATAGATGAGCAGTACTTACGCCTCCTCTACTCGCGAAGTTGAACGTATTTCTCAAAGCAAAACAATGTCGGAAGTAAAAATGAAGAGACGGCAATACTCTGCGGAATATATTAAATTCGGATTTATTGAAAATCCCACAAACCGATCGTCGCCTTTGTGGTTTCTATGTCTAAAAACATTTTCGAATGAAGCAATGAAGCCTTCAAGGCTGCAAGATCATTTGAATAAAATGCATCCAGATAAGAAAGACAAGAATGTAGCATATTTTCAAGACCTAGAGAAGAAGCATAATACTCAGCCAAGTGTAGTAAAACTATTTTCGGCGGCTGCTAAGCAAGATGACGACGGACTTCGAGCTTCGTACAATATCTCTTTGTTAATAGCTCAAAAAGTCAAAACACATAACATCGGAGAAGAGTTAATATTGCCAGCAATAAATGAAGTAATAACTACAGTGCTTCATAAACCGGCCGCAGATATTATCCGAAAAATTCCTTTGAGTAATAATTCTGTGCAAAGACGAATTGATGAAATGGCTGAAAACATTGAAGAATCATTGTGCGATCACCTGAGGACAAGTCAATTCTCAATTCAGCTCGATGAGTCCACTTTACCAACTAATGCAAGCATTGTTATTGTCTTACGTGAGGTTTATTAAAGATGAGAAAATATGTGAAGAACTATTATTTGCTAGAAATTTAGAGACCGATACAAATTAAAAGGTGAAACCATATTCAATACATTGGAAAAGTTTTGCGATGAGAAAGAGATTCCTTTGAAAAATATTATTTCAGTTGCTACGGATGACGCTCCGGCTATGACAGGGTGCCATAAAAGCTTCATAGCGTACTTAAAAAATAAAATTCCAGATGTCCTTGGTGTACATTGCGTTTTTCATAGACAACATTTAGTTGCTAGAAACTTAAGTGAAAAACTATTTCACTCACTGCAATATGTCATTAAAGCAGTCAATAAAATCCACAACAGCTCTTTGAATGATAGATTATTTCATCAGCTTTGTGTTACTAATGACGAGGATTTCAACCGTTTGTTGTTTCATACTGAAGTTCGTTGGCTATCAAGAGGCAATTGTCTGACTCGATTTTACAACCTGTTTGACTCTGTTATAGAGTTCTTGGAAACTAAAGATACAGAATTGCACGACAAGCTCATAACATCAAAGAATGATATAGCTTACATGACAGACCTGTATAAATTGTTCAACGACATGAATCTCCAACTGCAAGGCGATAAACTAAATTTAATTAAAACAAAAAACGTCGTTGCTGCTTTCGCAGCCAAACTGCTTCTACACAAAAAGAATCTGGGCAGACGTGAGTTTCAGAATTTTCCAAATTTATCAGTATCATGCAGTAACGACGAATTGTTTGCCTACTGCCAACATTTGGAAAACCTCCACATTGACTTCACCGAACGATACCAGGACATTTTGAACTTGGAAATACCAGACTGGGTGTTGGATCCGTTTTCAAATGTCAACACAGCAATGTCACCTCAGCTGGAAGAAGAACTTATAGAATTGACAACAAACGAGGAAATAAAAATCAAGTTCAAAAATGGTTACAAAGAATTTTGGCTTCAAAAACCGATCCCTCAATTGTACCCTGGATTGTGGTCAATCGTTCAACGATTCTTGATAGCATTCCCATCGTTCCGCCGGAGGCGTCGCCGCCAAGACGATGCGGCAGCCCGAGAGACGGAGCTCTACGATGGGTACAAGGAGGCCAAGAGGGCCCTCCAAACGGCCATCAAGCGGTCCAAAAAGTTGGGCCGCGAGGAGCTTATGGAGACTCTGGAACGGAACCCGTGGGGGCGCCCGTACCTTATGGTAAGGAGCAAATTACGCCCTAAGGCGCCCCCCCTGACCCAGAGTCTCCAGCCGGAGCGGCTGGAGAGGGTCCTGGACTCCTTGTTCCCGACGAGAGCGGAGGAACACATTCCTCTGCGCATGGCTCCGTCTCAGGCACCCAACGCGGAAGGCAGCGAGAACGACGTGCCCGTAGTCACCGAGGGTGAGTTAGGGGCGGCTGTACTGCGGCTTAAGTCCCGCAGAAACACCGCCCCTGGACCCGACGGCATTCCAGGCCGAGCATGGGTCCTGGCTCTCGAGGAGCTTGGGCCTCGACTTATAGGTCTTTTTAGCGCATGCCTCGAAAAAGGCCAGTTTCCCAAGGTCTGGAAGACAGGGAAACTGGTCTTGATCCGAAAGGCGGGGCGGCCTGCAAACTCCCCATCAGGGTACCGGCCGATCGTGTTGCTCGACGAGGTGTGCAAGCTCTTTGAGCGTATTATTGCACAACGCCTCGGGCACCTCACACGCGTGGGGCCTGATCTGGCGGATAGCCAGTTTGGCTTCCGTCAGGGACGCTCCACCGTGGACGCGATCATGCGCATTAAAGGCCTGACAGAGGAAGCAGTCTCGCGGGGTGAGGTGGTGGTGGCGGTGTCTCTTGACATCGCCAACGCCTTCAACACCTTGCCCTGGGGCTGCTTTAGGGAGGCACTTATCTACCATGGAGTGCCACCCTACCTCCGTCGAATTGTCGGGGCCTATCTCTCCGAGAGGGCCATAACTTACCCGAGCTGGCTAGGGCCGGGTCGGCGAGATGTGTCGTGCGGTGTTCCACAGGGATCGGTATTAGGGCCGCTCCTGTGGAACATCGGTTACGACTGGGTGCTGCGTGGTCCGTTGCTCCGAGGGGTCGGCGTAACTTGTTACGCTGACGACACCCTCGTTACGGCGCGGGGAGCAACGCACCGTGATGCAGCACTAAAGGCCACGGCAGGGGTTGCTCAAGTCGTGGGTCGAATTCGGCGGCTGGGTCTCGAGGTCGCCCTTCACAAATCCGAGGCTCTGTGCTTCCACGGACCTCGGAAGGGGCCACCTGCGGGATCCAGCCTGTGGGTAGGGGGCGTCAGCATCGGCATCGAGCCCTCGATGAAGTATCTGGGGCTCGTACTCGATGGCCGGTGGAACTTCGGACATCACTTCCGAAGTTTGGTCCCAAAACTGAGGGGGGCATCAGGGGACCCAACGCTCCCTACAGGAGACTATACCTGGGGATCGTGCGAAGTATGGCCCTATACGGGGCCCCCGTATGGGCGGAGACCCTGTCGGCCAGTAATGTGGCCAGACAGCTAGGTCCGCAGAGGACGATGGCCATCAGGGTGATAAGGGGATACCGCACGATCTCCGGTGAGGCGGCATGTCTCCTAGCCGGGACCCCTCCATGGGACCTGGAAGCGAGAGTCCTTGCGTCACTGTTTAGATGGCGCAAGGAGGCACTGGATCGGGGCCAAAGGCCTGCGCCTCGAGAAATCGAGGCCCAGCGGACCCTGCTCCACCAGGAAACCGTGGAGACATGGAAGGTGCGACTTGGGCAACCAAAGGGGGGATTCGCCACAATCGCGGCCGTCAGACCGGTCATGGACGAGTGGCTGGAGAGGAGACACGGTGCTCTCTCCTACCGGCTGTCACAGATACTAACCGGGCACGGTAGCTTCGGTAGGTATCTGTGGCGAAGACACCGGGAAACCACGGCCGAGTGTCAGCACTGCGAGGACCGCAGCGATGACACAGCGCTCCATACGCTGGTGGAGTGCACTGCGTGGGCGCAACAGCGCCAGGTCCTCGTAGTGGGTCTGGACGTGGACACTCTCTCGCTCGAGACCATGGTGCGAGCCATGCTCTCCAGCGGGAGTAAGTGGGACTGCGCCGCCTCTTTCTGCGAGCAGGTCATGCTCGTGAAAGAGGCGGCGGGGCGGGTACGGGAGAGAACTCTTCCCCCCGAGTTCCGCAGTCGGCGGCCTGGACGCCGCCGACGTGTCTTCGCCGAGGACTATCGGCCTCCATGACCGGGGGTCTGAGGACGGTGAGAGAGTCGCTCACCGTCCTTACAGAAGCAGGCCCATGACGGCAGCGTGACGTGAGGAACTCACGCACGACCCCCCTTAGAAGCGGGCTCACACCCGAAACCCACCCCCAAAGACGCGGATTAGCACCCGAACCACCCCCTGGGCGAGGCTGCAGAGGCGGCTGTAGGTCTGTTGGGAGTCCTGGGACATCCTTCCGAGGGCTTACCTGGGGCTCACAACCATAGGCTGTTGGGCGTTGCGTGAGGTTTTTTAGTCGGTAGGAGTCCGGCATAACATCCATGAGGATTTTCCCTCACGTAAAAAAAAAAAAAAAAAAAGCATTCCCATCGTCATATTTGTGTGAACGTGGATTTAGTGCTGTGACAACACTGCTTACTAAAAAGAGAAATCGTTTGCTTGTTACCGAACGTGGCGACTTGCGACTGTTCTTGAGTAAATTGGAACCTGATATCAACAAACTTATTAAACAGCATCAGATTCATCCTTCACAGTAGTTTTTATATAAGGATTGATTATTTTAGTTATATTTTTAATAAAAGATACTCTGTTTTAATACTATAAAGTTGCGTTTCAATAATCATTCTTATTGGCAGGTGGAGCCCGTAAGAGTTAACTTGAGACCTAAGCGCCGTTGTATGTTACCTACTGCGCTCAGGTTTCAAGTTGCGGGTTATAGTAAAAGTTTCCTTTAGAATTGTCTGTTAATATACATATTATACATTTTTTTTTTACACAACATCACATATATAGGTCACAATAATTAATTAATTTAATTTGAAGTTATAGTGGTTTTTAAATAGGTGAAATAAACCGCCCAAGTGCGAGTTGGACTCGCCCATGAAGGGTTTCGTAGCAGCAAGTAACATAATATAAAGGTTCTTATAGTTCGTTGTAACTTGGATTGATGTTTTAACACGTTCGCAGTGGTAGTGATTTCTCTAACCAAAAATTGCGGTTTATGACGTATTAAAAAAAAAACTACCAGCTCTATCTCGTTCAAACTAATTTTCGTTGGTAGTTTATATGGCAATGTACATTATACATTTTTTTTAGATTTATCATTCTCTTAGTTTAGAAGTTAGAGGGGGGGGGGGGGGACACACATTTTTCCACTTTGGAAGTGGCTCTTGCGCAAACTATTCACTGTAGAAAAAAATGATTTTAGGAACCTCAATAGCATTTTTGAAGACCTGTCTATAGATAACCCACACGTATGGATATGATGAAAAAAAAATTTTTGAGTTTCAGTTCTGAGTATGGGGACCCCCAAAATTTACTGCTTTTTTTCTAGTTTTATATAAGAATCTTAATGCGGTTTATAGAATACATCTAGTTACCAAGTTTCAATAGCATAAGCTTTATAGTTTCGGAGAAAAGTGGCTGTGACACACGGAAGGACAGACAGACAGACAGACAGACAGACAGATAGACAGACATGACGAATCTATAAGGGTTCCGTTTTTGCCATTTGGCTACGAAACCCTAAAAATGGGGGGGCTAAAAAAATATTTATTCTCAAAGTGGGCAGTAGACAAAATAAGTTTGGGAACCACTTGTTTAAACGATATCGAGTTGATAGTTTTTTTTAATACGTCATAAACCGCAATTTTCGCCTAGAAAAATCACTACCACTGCGAACGTGTTAAAACATCAATCAAAGTTACGGCTAACTACAAGAACTTTTTATATTATGGTCATGTTACTTGCTGCTACGGAACCCTTCATGGGAGAGTCCAACTCGCATTTGGCTGTTTTTTTTTTCTTCTACTATTAGTATTTTTGTTGTTATAGCGGCATCACAAGTGCATAATCTATCAAAATTTCAGCAGTCTTGTTATGACGGTTCATGAGATAGGTACAGCCCGGTGACCGACAGACCGACGAAACGCCTCGACGGACGGACAGTGTACTCTTAATAGAGACTCAGCGAGACTTTGCTGTCAACTTTTGGCTACGGAACTCAGAAAAACCGGCCAATTGCGTGCGTCCCAAAAAACTGCAAAAAATCACGTTTGTTGTATGTCACCTCCTCCTCCCCTTTTTTTCTGATTTTCGTATTTGGTGTTCATAGCAGCAACAGAAATGCATCATCTAGAAAAAAAAAACAGCTCTACAGCTATCATAGTTTATGAGATACAGCCTCATGACGGCCAGACAGACAGACTGACGGCGACGTCTCATGAATAAGGTCCTGTTTTTACTCCTCGGTTACGGAACCCTAAAGAGATAGTTTATATTTGTGTATATTAATGAATGAAATTACTTTCCAGAAATCTACCAACCACAACGAGGGTCAGTGAAAGAAGTGAGTATTAAACGATGAAGCGAAGCGAGCGAGAGTCTCCGATTCGACCGAAAAATCCTAAATCTATGGATTCGACAGCATGGACGGTTTTGTTTTCGTCCGTATGTTAGTTCCGACTTCCGATCTAGAGGACGCATATCACCCTAGACCAGTGGTAGGCAAACTTTCTTAATAGGGGGCCAGAACAATTAAGAATTTTCAGAGGAGGGCCAGAATTATAAGAAAAATGCATTTTGTGCTATAAATTTTTAATCTTACTTCCTTCTAATATTGTTGTGTGGATGTTTGTTTTTCTTTCACGCTCTAGCTGACTCCTTCGCCTATGCGTCTATTGTTCTACTAAATAAGTAGAATCTAATTACATAATAGTTCTGGACCGTCTAATTAATAATTATCGCGAGCCATTTACTATTCATGTAGAAGGACTGTCGGTGGGCCGGATTAAATGCTTTCGCGGGCCAGAGTTGGCCCGCGGGCCGTACTTTGCCCATCACTGCCATAGACTATTTAACTTAATCTAAGATATCACCAAATGATTTTCACCAAACTTGGTGATGTTGATGTGTGTGAGAATGTCCACAAATGTTTATTTATTTATTTCAATACTAGCTGATGCCCGCTGCTTCGCCTGCGTGAAATCTGTTCCCGTATTACCGCTTCCCGTGGAAACTGATTTCCGGGATAAAAAGTGACTATTCTTGTACTGCTGAAACTTGTCAGCCAGATCCGTTCAACCGTTCGAGCGTGAAAGAGTAACAAACATCCACACTCACAAACTTTCGCATTTATAATATTAGTAAGATACACACTATTTTGAAACATATGGTCACGCCTTTATCCCCGAAGGGGTAGGCAGAGGCATATTATATGCCCACATTTCACCTTTGTATAATTTGTCCCACGTAATAGGTGGTGAGCCGTATTGCCGTGTTTAAATGGACAGGCGCAGGTTGTGACTGCCTGCTGTTGAAATAAAGCCTTCAACTTAGCTTAACGACTGCCATTTTACTGGCAACCGGAACCAACGGCTTAACGTGCCTTCCGAAGCACGGAAACGCTCAAATAAATGTCACAAAGTGATCACATGGATGGTCACCCATCCATGGACCGGCCGTAGTGAAAGTTGCTTACTGCAGTGATCGTTTACAGAACACTGAGTCCGCGGGGCCACGAGCGCTGCCACTATTTTGAAGTCGGTAACAAAAGCTGCCCCGTGTGGCGACGGGGTCCCGTGTTGCGACGAGTAAGAGTACAAAATGTCGCCACCCTAATACATCCCGAGGGTGTCGTAAGAGAACACTTTCGCAAAACGATCCATTGCGTAGAGAAGGAAAACTCGAAATGAAACCCGGTTGTCAGTAAGATGACAATCGATGAGCAAAGTTGAAGGCCTCATAGGCGGCTTAATTTTTTTTTACTGCAGGTCGCAGCGACTGTCGCCTGTCCATTTCAACACGGCAATAAGCTCACCACCTATTACGTGGACATAAAACTAAAAGGTAAAATGTGGGCGTATACTATGCCTCTGCCTACCCCTTCGGAGATAAAGGCATCACTATAATGTATGTTTGTAACAAAAGTTGGTTTTATTTCAGAATGCGGTGAATACATAGACCTGATCCCGAATAATACAGAATTCGTGTCGTTGATCCCGGGCGATGACTCTACGTCAATAGTGCCCTCTAAATGCGACTTAGACTTTGTCGAGTTCATAGGCGGTAACAACGCTAAAGTTGGCGAGTTCCCGCATATGGTAAGATTGTCATATCACTAGTACCTTTATTGTAGCAACTAGCGGACGTCACGCGGTTTCACCCGCGTAACTCCCGTTCCCGTGGGAATACGGGAATAAAATATAGCCTTTGTTCACCGCAAAGAGTGTAGCTTCCCAACAGTGAAAGAATTTTTCAAATCGGTCCAGTAGTTTTGGAGCCTATTCGTTACGAACAAACAAACAAAAAAACAAATCTTTCCTCTTTATAATATTAGTATAGATTAAGTCGTCTCATCTCATAATGTCCTTTTCTCGAAATGTCCTTTCTCATAATGTCCTTTTCTCGAAATGTCCATTCTCATAATGTCCTTTCGCAGATTGTCCTTTTCTCGAAATGTCCTTTTCTCGAAATGTTCTTTTCTCAAAATGTCCTTTTCTCGAAATGTTCTTTTCTCAGAATGTCCTTTTCTCGAAATGTTCTTATCTCAAAATGTCCTTTTCTCGAAATGTCCTTTTCTCAAAATGTCCCTTTCTCAAAATATGTACACTACAGGATTAACCCCGCTCAATCCGACTTGGATAGGTTAGGTTAGAAGGCTAAGGCGGGAGCGGAGCGCAGTGGAGCTTCCGCATTAGCCTTCGTGGTTATTTTTTTTATAACCACCTAAGTCTTGTTTAGGTGGTTTTAAAAAAATAACGTCAAATTTACCAAGTGACTGGTGGTAACTTGGTGGTTATAAAAAAAATAACCATGAAGGCTAATGCGGAAGCTCCGCTACGCTCCGCTCCCGCCTTAGCCTTCTAACCTAACCTATCCAAGTCGGATAGAGCGGGGTTAATCCTGTAGTGTACATATTTTGAGCAAGGGACATTTTGAGAAAAGGACATTTCGAGAAAAGGACATTTTGAGAAAAGAACATTTCGAGAAAAGGGCATTTTGAGAAAAGAACATTTCGAGAAAAGGACATTTTGAGAAAAGAACATTTCGAGAAAAGGACATTTCGAGAAAAGGACAATCTGCGAAAGGACATTATGAGAATGGACATTTAGAGAAAAGGACATTATGAGAAAGGACATTTCGAGAAAAGGACATTATGAGATGAGACCATTACGAACCCGACAAATTTGCGTCAAGCACCTCACACTCACACCACTAAAACATGTTTTTTTATTTATCACTAAGGTGGGCAGATAAGCATACGGCCCACCAGAAGGACTGGTCGTCTTTGGGGGTTTCGGTTTAAAACCCGGTAAACCCCCCAAAAACGCGGGATAGCACCCGAACCCCACCCCTAGATGACGCCGCAGTGGCAGCCGTAGGTCTGTTGGGAGTTCTAGGTTATCCTTCCGAGGGCTTACCCGGGGCTCCCAACCGTAGGCTGTTAGGCAGGATACGTGAGGTTTTTTAGTCAGTAGCAGCATAGCATTCATGAGGATCTTCCCTCACGTTAGAAAATTAAAATTAAAAAAACCCCCGACTCACAAATAAAGAACAATAAAAAACCTGTAAAAAGTAAAAAAAATAACTATTATATTATGATCTATCTGCCCTAAGAATTGAACCTATATTATTATCATAGGTAGCTATATTATTTACGTATTCATATTTTTAACTAACAGTTTGTCTCGTCGGGGGGACCACTCTATACCTAAGCCGGGACAGACGTACGATTAGGTTATGATTAGGAGGGTTATGAGGGATTATGAGCGGTCCCCGACGAGACAAACAGTTAGTTAAAAATATGAATACGATAATATAGCTCCCTATAATAATAATAAAGGTTCAATACTTAGGGTAGACTAGCTGACCCTCGCAACTTCGTTTACGTCACATAATGTGCATGAAAGGAGAGGTAATTCTTCATCAGACTCGTCAAGCACCGTGGGAAACGGCCCTGTTTGCTTAATCATAAAAGAGCTTAAAGATTAAGGCTATTCTAAAACAATTCAGTCCACGCCTTCGGCGCGGACAACAGCCTTAATAATTAAGCTCTTTTATGCTTCAGCCAACACGCCCGTATAGATTTACCCTCTCATTCAAATGAACCCTTGAATTCTAGGTGTGGCGAAAGTTGAGATGCCCCTAATTTCTGAACTAAAATGCCCTCAATCTTGAAACTTGGATCGAAAAATCCTTAAAGTAGGTACTCCCTTTCCAATACTAAACAAATATTTGAAATCGCATCACGCGTTGAGAAATTATAACTGAAAAACCATTTTATCTTTCATCCCCTTTCCCGCAGAAACCACGCAAAACTTCGGGATCAAAAGTATCCTAGAACCTTCCTCGGACTATAAGCTCGGAATGTACTAAGTATCATTCAAATCAGTTCAGTAGTTTCGGCGTGATACTTATTCGGGATATAGACAGACAGACAGACAGACATGAAAATTTTAATTACATTTTTGGCTTCAGTATCGATTAGAGAACACCCTCCAATTAAAATTTTCAAAATATCTTCCATGTACAGACTCTCGACCCTCAACAGTTTTATTATATGTATAGACTAGCTGACCCGCGCAACTTCGTTTGCGGCACATGAGAGTTAGAAAAAGAGAGGTATGGTATTAATATTTTGAGTAATATAATGTTTCCCGTCGCATTTACTCTCGCCGTGCCTAGTCCCGTCGCGTCGCTTATATACATGAGAGCTGACCCGCACAACTTCGTTTAAGTCACATGAGTGAGAAAGAGAGAGGTGCAGTATTAATATTGAAGGTGATATAATGTTTCCCTTCGCACTTACTCCCGTCGCGTCGCTTATATTCATTAGAGCTGACCCGCACAACTTCGTTTGCATCACATGAGATTGCGAAGGTGAGAGGTGTGGTATTAAAATGTAAAGTGATATAATGTTTCCCGTTGCATTTACTTCCACCCGTTCTTTTTTTGGTACGGAACTCATGTGTGTGTGACTCGCACTTGGCCGATTTTTATCGTTCAGTTGATTGGCTACCACTGCAGACCATGTTTCCTACTCCCGTCGCGTCGCTCATACTTCAAAACTTATTAAAAGGGGTTATTGTAAGTGAACCTTAAAAGATAGGCATATGCTGTTGACGACATTTTTTGTAACTTTTAAAGAGACACATTTTTGTAATACAAAATTTTCACGTAACTTTAACCATTTACGCAACGTACGCAGTGGAAGCTCTCAAAAGAAATAAATTTTACCCATTCTCGAAACATTATTTACGGCTGCTCCGCTCCTATTCGCATTAGCGTGATTTTATATAGCCATTAGTCATCCTCAATAAATGGACTATTAAACTGTAAAATAATTTTCGAAATGCAACCAGTAGTTTCTGAGGTCCTAGGACATACAAACTCTTCAGTTTTATAATATTGTGAGCGAACCTTAAGAAACAGACAAATTAGGTTATTGTAAGCGAACCTTAAGAGATAGACATATGCTGCAACTAGGGTTACCATTTCTGAAGAAATGTATGCCTGATTTACATGGTAAAAACGCCTGATTTTCACGAAAAATGCCTGATTTTCTTGAAAAATGCCGCATAATAAAAGAAATATTTTTAATTAATAAATAAAATACATTGCTTAAATGATTTTTTAATTTGAAATCATCAATTTTCATACACATTAGAGTAGGTAGTAAGAAAATCAGTCAAATATATATATTTTTTAATAAATGATTTGTTTTTTAATAAATGAAAAAGGAATTCCACTGTACGTTTTCTTACTTCTAATGATAATTATATTATGACGCCATTTTTAACCAGTCTTTTTGAGTTAAAATATAGGTATGCAACTCTTTACAATTAATCATTTCGCCTGACATAGAACAATGCCGGCCGGGCGCCTGATCAAGTGCTAAAATGCCTGGCAAATCAGGCGAAAGCCTGGCATATGGTAACCCTAGCTGCAACGGACTTTTTTTTAGAACTTTTTAAGAGAAACAAAATTGTAGTACACAATTTTTACGTATCTTTAACTATTTACGCAGCGTACGCCTCGGAAACTCGGAAGCTCTCAGGCGTTAAAAAATATTCCCCGTTTTCGAAACATTATTGATTGCTGCTTCGCCCCTATTTGTCTTAGCGTGATGTTATATAGCCTATAGCCATCTATACATATAATAAAATGATAGAAAAGCCAAAACTGTACATTGGAAATATTAACAAAAAAATGCTCGCCGGGTGTTCTACGTAGTCCGGCGCGAGCGCACTCTGCGATCGGATGTGCGAGTAGTATTGTGCTAAGTACCTACCTAATACGTATTTGTGTAAAGTTATAGAAATTTAAAATGGTGCAGTGTTCAAAGTGCAAATTGTTCATTTCACTTAGCAAGGATGATATAGTGAGATGTCGTGGTGCATGTGAAGGATACTTCCATAAAAAATGTGTTAAAAACCTTAAACAATTTATGCAATTGGGTGTTTGTGCCAACTGTCATAACGGTGAGAGCTCAAAGCAAATTAATCCCCAGACTCCGAAGATGAATATAAATCCGTCTGAAACTTCTGTGGAAGTGCTACTTCAAGAAATGAATAAAAAGCTTGAAGTTATCTATAAAATAGAAAAGAAGCTGTCAGATATTTCGGAGGCAGTGGATTTCTATGCCGAGAAGTACCAAGAACTCATGAAATTCAAGGAAACTGCAGAGAGGAAGTTAGTGGCACTTGAACACAAGAATGCCTATCTGGAAAAGTGCAACAGCGCTCTGGAAGAAAGAGTACATGATTTGGAAGAGAAAGGATTACAGAAGAATCTTGAAATTGTGGGCATTGAGAAAGTGGCAAACGAGAATTTATATGTAACAGTATCGAAAATTGCTAAAAAGCTTAATTTAAATCATAGTGCTGTCGAAAGTGTGGTAAGGGTAGGAAGAGATAAAAGTGCAGAAAACAAGTACCAGCCGGTGGTGGCCACATTTTCTAGCAAGCAGGTGAGAGATCAGTGGCTGTCGTCACGTAGAAATGTAATCACTAATGATGATATATTAAATAATGGAAATGGCACACGTATTTATATTAACGAAAATCTTACGAGGTATAAGCGACAGCTATTGTGGAACTGCAAAGTGCGCCTACGGGGATCCTTTAAATTTATTTGGATACAGAATTCCAATGTCCTGGTTAGAAAGAGTAATGAAGACAGCAAAATATATAAAATCAGAAACGAGAAGGATATTGATAAATTGCTGCCTTCATCGCCGGTATCACAAGTCATTCATTAAGCACAATAAAAATAGTGCGTGATCACACTACCTGAAGTTTAATTAGTTTTAACATTCCACGGTAACGATAGCACATCGGTTATTAATAGTATAAATACAACTTATGCGAGATTTACAGATATTTTAACTTGGAATAACAGTAACGATATTAACAGCAAACAGATGCATATTTTACACTTAAATATTCGATCCATGAGGAAACACTTCAATGAACTTTTAACTCTCTTACAACAAGGTCGCTATGAAATTCTAATATTGTCGGAGGTCAATATTAAAGAGTCGGAAGTGGATTTGTACAGAATTGATGGATACAGTTTGTGGAGTAAAACAAGAATATCCCAAAAAGGAGGCGGAATAATTATTTACACAAAGAATGATTTCATTGTAGAATTTAAAATAGTAAAAAGTTTATCTGTAGAACTTGTTGAACTTCAGTTGAGCTTTAATAGCAAATGTATACACCTGATAGTGGCTTATAGACCGCCACACAAGAATAGATTGTTATATCTTGAGGAACTCTCTGAGTTAGTAAAGAAAATACCGTCGACTGTAGACCTCATATTAATTGGAGATATGAATATCGACTTATACGAAAATAAAATCAATCCAATTATTTCCCGTTACAAAAATATGTTGTGTGAACAAGGCCTGCAGCTTGCAATACCTTGCACGGAGATAACGCGCGAGGCGATAGTCGACGGTAAGTACACTTGTTCCTGTATCGACCACGTATGGGTGCGAGCGAGGCAGATGACAGCGTATTCCACAGCTGTCATTGAGTGTTACATATCGGATCATCATATGCTTGGAATTTCTATTAATACAACGGGACAGGACGAATCACAGTTGTTTTCAAATAGTAAGATTGATAAATTGACTGTAATTAGTAATAAATTAGTGAAAGAAAAACTATTATCATTTGATTGGTCGAGTCTATTGCTGTTTACGTGTCCGTTGATGTTATATACAGCTTTATGTAGTACTTTTGGTAAAATATATCAGGATAGTAAAATTGAAGTATCTGTGAAACAACGAGTGTATAGGCACCCTTGGATAGATAAGGAGCTGTATGTAATGATGGTGCACCGTGACAAACTTTTTAGAATATGGAAATCTAAACCAACTAATATGTGTTACCGTTTGGAGTATACCAGATTTAGAAATAGGCTAAATAAGTTAATAAATGTCGCAAAAAATAATTATAGGCAGCAAGAAATTAAAAATTGTAATGGGGACATGAGGAAAATATGGGGTAAAATTAATGAATGGATAGGTCGAAGTAGGAATAGTGTCGATAATTTGATCATGAAATATTTAGGTAAGAAACATAATTTATATGAAATATGTACTAACTTCACGAATACATTTACACGTGAAATAACAAATATCAAGCACACTTGTAGCACAAAATTCTTGGATAGAAATACATATGTTTGCCCGTCGAATATATCGTTTCGATTTAAAGAAATTAAAAGCGATTTAGTCGAAAAATATATAAACAACCTTAGTTCAGAGAAGTCTCCCGGTATTGACAACATAAGAGTGCAAGATATCAAGCTTATAAAAAAAGAATTAAGCCCCGTTCTGGCGTTATTTATAAACCTTTGCATATCTCAAGGTATATATCCTGATGATCTGAAAAAGTCCATTATCCGCCCGATATATAAGCAGGGAAGCTTTTCTGACTACGGTAATTATAGGCCTATAGCAATTTTATCTGTAATAAATAAATTAGTAGAAAAAGTTATTGTTAATCAAGTTAGTAATTTTTTAGAAAAATATGAGATTTTGTCGGGTGCTCAGCACGGCTTCAGACCCGGCCGAAGCACTTCCACGGCACTGACGTGCTTTGCGGATGAGGTCAACAATAGTCTGGACAGAGGGCACCAGGTGATTTGTGTCTTCATAGACTATAAAAAAGCTTTCGAAACTTTAGATCATGAAATCTTATTGCAGTCCATGGACGAATGTGGTATACGTGGGCCTACGAATAATTGGTTCCGCAATTATTTGCAAAACCGAACTATCCGCACAGTGGTCAGTGGCGTGGAGGGTGCAGAGTGTGAGGTTGTGCTGGGGGTCCCGACCGGTTCTGTGTTTGGCCCGGTGGGCTTTATCATGCATGTAAACAGTGTGCCAAACGTAGCACGGTGTTGTCGTGTGTATATGTATGCTGACGATATGTGCCTCCTTTACTCCTCAAAGGATATTACTGAAGTGATAAAGTGTGTACAAATAGATTTAAATAATATTACCAAATGGGCGCACGATAACGGGCTAATTATAAATCAATCTAAAACAAAATGCATACATATACACTCGCCATACAATAGAATGGCCGCCAGACTGATTGTCGATGACGTCAGTATCGTGGGTCATACTTACGAATGTCTACACTTGGCCGAGAGGGACTGTTCTTGTGAAGAACTTAATTTTGTTGACAGTTTCAAATATTTAGGCTTGCACGTCGACCGCAAGTTTAACTGGAAGATGCATGTGGAGCAGGTATGTACTAAATTAAGAATCCTGCTGGGAAAATTTTACCACCTTAAGCATACTCTCTCCAAACATTTATTACGTATTATATACTTCGCGCTGGTTGACTCGACACTCAGTTATTGCCTAAGTACGTATGGTCGAACTTTTGATACGTACCTTAAAGACGTCAAGAACTTGCAAATTAGATTCTTAAAATATCTAGTCAGTACTAAAGTTAAAAGGAAATGTCGCGACAACTATGACGAACTATTTTTTGAGACTAATGTACTTCCGGTTAAACTTAAGGTTGAGTATTTAATGATAGTGGAAAATTATTATAGCGATTGGTTTAGAAATGTTGTAACAAATAAATATAATACTAAAAGAGTTCGGAAAAAAAATTATACCGTTCCTAAAGTTAAAAATTATTACGGGCAAAGAACAAATAGATATATGTTACCAAAGATCTTTAATAGATTAGACTTTTTAAGGGAAGAAAGGAAAGTAAGTAAATACTCGTTGAAGGTAAAAGTTAAAGGAGCACTACTTAAAAAATAGTTCTGTTTTGTTTTGCTTTAATTAGATCGTTGTTGTATTTGGGTAGGTATTCTGGGTAAACTAGGTACTGGTTTATGTTGTTATAATCATGTGTAGATTAGTTTAAGGTAGGTAATAATTAAGTAAGTGAGTGTACGCTTGCCAACAAACTGCATATGCAGTTTGGCAACATGTTTACTTTGTAAAATGTGTAACCTGCTTTTAAATAAATAAATAATAAAATAAATAAGATACCGAAGCTGAAAATATAGTTAGAATTTTTTTTGTCTGTTTGTCTGTTTGTCTGTTTGTCTGTTTGCTTTGCTTTGTCCGGAAGGATCTCGAAAAGTACTGAACAGATTTGGTTCAAATTTTGCACAAATATTACTTAGGGGTGTGGTCTTAAAATAGGCTATATATTATCACGCCACATATCCTAGGGGCTAAGCAGAGAGCAATGAAATGTTTAAACCGTTGGATTGATTTAATTAAAACGCAGCAGGAATATCAGTAGGAGATAGGTTTTACACTCAGACAACATATTATTACGCTAAATTTTTTAGGACCTCGGCAGAGAACAATGAAAATCTGTTTGTATATTTTTGCAAAATACAGAAATTACTGAATAATTTTAATTAATCTTTTATTTGAATAGCAATCTAGAGGTTGGATCTTTAAATAGGCTATATATTATCACGCTACATATCCTAGGGACTAGGCAGAGGCTAATGAAATATGTAAGTATGTGGATTGATTAAACTAAAACGTTGCAGTAATATTAGTAAGAGATTGGTTTTACACACCGGTTACATATTATCACGCTAAATATCTTGGAGGCCCGGTAGGGAAAAATTAAATTCTGTGTTTACTACGATATCCAGACTACTGATATACATACTTATATAATTCTAAATACATACATATTATACATAGAAAACACCCAAACTCCGAAACAAACATTTGTGGAACACACAACTAATTGGAACAACCCAAAAATCGAACCAAGCCCTCCGGCGCGACAGGCAGTATCACTACACCGACTACGCCACAGAGGCAGTCAATGAAATTATATTTCATACTAGCTGACCCGCGCAACTTCGTTTGCGTCACATGAGAGTGAGAAGGAGAGAGGCGTGGTATTAATATGTAAAGTGATATGATGTTTCCCGTCGCATCTACTTCCGCCCGTCCTTTTATGGTACGGATCCGACTCGCTCTTGACCAGTTTTTATCGTTCACTTGACTGGCTGCCACTGCAGACCACGATTACTGCCGTCGTCGCCTCGCTCATATTTTAAAACTTACTTGAGGGTTATTGTAAGCGAACCGTAAAAGATAGGCATAGGCATATGCGGTCAAGGACTTTATTTTTAACTTTTTAAGAGGAACAATTTTATAGTACACTATTTTCACGTAACTTTAATCATTTCCACAGTGTAAGAAATAAATTTTCCCCGTTCTCAAAACATTATACATGGCTGCTCCGCCCCTATTCGTCTTAGCGTGATGTAATACTGTCAATAACCATCCTCAATAAATTTACTATGAAACTGTAAAATAATTTTTGAACTGCAACCAGTAGTTTCTGAGATCGTAGCACAAACAAACTCTTCGGTTTTAAAATATTGTGAGCGGACCTTAAGAGATACACAAATTAGGTTATTGTGGGCGAACCTTAAAAGATAGACATATGCTGTCGCGGACTTTTTTTTAGAACTTTTTAAGAGAAACAATTTTGTAATACCCAATTTTTACGTAACTTTAACCATTTACGCAGCGTACGCTTCGGAAGCTCTCAGACGGTAAAAAATATTCCCCGTTTTCGAAACATTCTTGATAGCTTCTCCGCTCCTATTTGCCTTAGCGTGATGTTATATAGCCTATAGCCATCCTCAATAGATGGACTATCAAACTGTAAAAGAATTTCCGAAATCCAACCAGTAGTTCCTGAGATCCTAGCGTTCAAACAAACAAACAAACAAACAAACAAACAAACAAACAAACAAACAAACAAACAAACAAACTCTTCAGCTTTATAATATTAGTATGGATTCTTTCATATAATTATTCTAACGGCTTGACAGACACAAAATATATTTGTTTATGTATTTACGGGCAACAATCAAAAGTACCTAACTGTAAAGATTAGTAGTAGTAATTTATAGGCTTGATAAATAACAATAATCAAATTCATTAGAGTACGTGTTTGTTTTTAAATATGCATTTAGTATATAACATAATAAGTAAGTTTATCAGTTTTCTAGATCTCATGGCTCACACTAATATAAATCAAATTTCAGGCTACGCTATACTATTGTACAAGCCATGTAATATGTAGTATACTTTTTTATAACGTGAAGGAAAATCCATCGTGGATGCTATGCCGGACTCCAACCAATTAAAAAAAAACCTTAAGTAACGCCTAAGAGCCTATGGTTGGGAGCCCCGGGTAAGCCCTCGGAAGGATGTCCCAGGATTCCCAGCAGACCCACGGCCGCCACTGCGTCCTCGCCTAGGAGGTGGTTCGGGTGCTATGCCACGTCTTTGGGGTTTCGGGTGCAATCCCGCTTTTAAGGGGGGGGGGGGTGAGTAAACGCCTTCGGCGCGGACTGAATTATTTTACAATAGCCTTCTTCATTAAGCTCTTTTATCATTAAGCCAACACGCCAGTTTAGATTTACCCTCACATTCAAAGGGATCCTTGAATTCTAGGTTTTGCAAAAGTTGGGATGTCTCTAATTCCTGAACTAGAAAACCTTTAACATGGAAACTTGTGTGAAACATTCCTTACAGTATTCCCTTTATAACACTAAAAAAAAATTTTGGAATCCGAAAACGCATTGAGAAGTAACAACTAAAAAACTGTTTTGTCTTTCATCCCTTCTCCCAAAGAAACCGCGCTAAATATCGAGACCAAAAGTATCCTAGAACCTTCCTCGGATTATAAGCTCTGATTGTACTAAGTTTCATTCAAATCCATTCAGTAACTTCGGCGTGATACTTATTCGGAATACAGACAGACAGACACACATGAAAAATGTAATTTCATTTTCGGCTTCAGTAGACTCTCGACCCTCAACAGTTTTATTATATGTATAGACTAGCTAACCATCGCAACTTCGTATACGTCACATAAGATCTATGAAAGGAGAGGTATTTCTTCATCAGACTCATCAAGCAGCGTGTGAAACTGCCCTGTTTGCTTAATCAAAAAAGAGCTTAAAGATTAAGTCTATTCTAAAGCAATTCGCCTTCGGCGCGGACTGAATTATTTTACAATAGCCATAACCATTAAGCAGCTCTTTTATGATTAAGCCAACACGCCACACAAACGTTGTTTATAATGAACATTCTTAAAACAACTTTACTGAAAAATGTTGAGCTTTGGCTACAGTGACATAGGTACATAAATTAAATCACCTTAAACATAATAAGTACATGCATACGGTCACGCCTTTGTCCCCAAAGGGGTATCGAGTCATATTATATGTTTACCTTTTTAGGGTTCCGTAGCCGAATGGCAAAAAACGGAACCCTTATAGATTCGTCATGTCTGTCTGTCTGTCTGTCTGTCTGTCTGTCTGTCTGTCTGTCCGTCCGTGTGTCACAGCTATTTTTCTCCGAAACTATAAGACCTATGCCATCGAAACTTGGTAAGTATATGTATTCTGTGAACCGCATTAAGATTTTTATATAAAACTAGAAAAAAAGCAGTAAATTTTGGGGGTCCCCATACTCAGAACTGAAACTGAAAATTCTTTTTTTCATCATACCCATACGTGTGGGGTATCTATAGATAGGTCTTTAAAAATGCTATTGAGGTTTCTAACATCATTTTTTTCTAAACTGAATAGTTTGCGTAAGAGACACTTCGAAAGTAGAAAAATGTGTGTCCCCCCCCTCTAACTTCTAAACTAAGAGAGTGATAAATCTAAAAAAAAAATATAATGTACATTGCCATAAAAACTACCAACGAAAATTAGTTTGAACGTGATCGAGTTTGTACTTTTTTGTTAATACGTCATAAACCGCAATTTTCGCCTGTAAACATCACTACCACTGCGAACGTGTTAAAACATCAATCAAAGTTACAACGAACTACAAAACTTTTATATTATGTCAAGGAACCCTTCATGGGCGAGTCCAGCTCGCACTTGGCCGGTTTTTTTAATTTGTCCCACGTAACGTAATAGGTGGTGAGCCGCATTGCCGTGTTGAAATGGACAGGCGTTAGTACTGCCTACTTTTGAAAATTATTAAATCTATAAGGTCTTCAACTTGGTTTAACGACTGCCATTTACTGGCTACCGTTAGCGTTAGTGTTATCGTCTCAACTCTTCCGATTATGCGTAAAGTTTTCAGTCTGTGGCCCTAATCTAACAAACGTTTCGTATTCGCGCTTCGCCATACTACTTACTCTTATAATTATTAAAGGGGCTAATTAAAAAACACGTACGTCATACCGGCCTTGGACCCACTAAAACCATGAGGTCTCTTCCTATCCATCTAGCGCAGTCCTAAGGTATCCGTTAGTGGGCTTACCCGGGGCTCCCAATCGTAGGCTGTTAGGTAGGATACGTGTGGTTTTTAGTCAGTGGGAGTCATAGTACATTCATGTAGGATTTTCCTCACGTTAAAAAAATCCATCTAGCGCATAACTCCCCGGGTAAGTTGGAGGATGTCCTAAATTTGTTCCCACATTTTGGTTACGACTTATCCTAGAGGCTCAAATAGAATACGGTTCATACTTTGCTTATAACATAATTTCCACGCGGACGAAGTCGCGGGTAACAGCTAGTCCTCAATAAATGGACTATCAAACTGTAAAAGAATTTTTGAAATCCAACCAGTAGTTCCTGAGATCCTAGCGTTCAACCATACAAACAAACAAACAAACAAACAAACTCTTCAGCTTTATAATATTAGTATAGATAGGTCATAATTGTTCTTTTCTTGTGAGTCGGGGGTTTTTTAAATTTTAAATTTATTTTTTTATTACATGCTTTTTATAGGGGTTTTATAGGGGTTTTTTAATATCAACATATATATATACTATATAGTCTATCAACAATTATTCAGAGCTAATGTGAATTGCGCGGAGTGTGGTTACAGAATAGGAAATACATTCCACGCCTCATATCTTTCGAATGGCTAAATCGAATTTCATAAAACTTACAGTATCGTGATGTATAAGTTATGACCTTTTATTTGATACCTTACACGGGTATATTTGAACACTTTCAATTTTTCATCACCACTTTCACCCCTCATATCTTTGAAATGGCTTAACCGATTTTTATAAAACATAGCTAAGAACACTCTCCCTTAACCCATCTTCGAAACAAAAGAAACAGAATCATAATCAGTTCATCCGTTTGGGAGCTACGATGCCACAGACAGACTTACAAACACACACAAACACACACACACACACACACACACACACACACACACACACACACACACACACACAGACACACACACACACACACCCACACACACCTCAAACTTATAACACCCTGTTCGGGTTTCCGTCGGGGGTTAAAAAAAGGTAAGATATTGTCACATCAGTATTACATTCAGCATTTATAGCCCCGTGTGGCGACGGGGTCCCGTGTTGCAACGGGTAAGAGTACAAAATGTCGCCACCCCGATACACGCCGAGGGTGTCGTAAGAGGCGACTAAGGGAACACTTTCGACCCGCAGTAAAATTTCAACTGCGGGTCGCGGCGACCTGCGCCTGTCCATTTCAACACGGCAATAGGCTCCCCACCTATTACGTGGGACATAAAACTATAAGGTGAAATGTGGGCATATACTATGCCTCTTCCTACCCCTTCGGGGATAAAGGCGTGATTAAATGTATGTAAGTATGTATGTATGTATGTATGATTACCTACTACTCCAGGCCTTTGAGTAGGGGCGTGAAGATATTTGCTAATATTTTAAATGCAGAAAATTGTGACTGTGAATGAGTGGATGTTTGTTACTCTTTCACATTCTGACGCCTGAATGAATCTGGCTCAATTTTTTTACAATCTTTTTCTTCTTTTAATTGAATGGTCCTCCGTTTAAAATAAAATACATTGATGGATTACTTTTAATGTGGAATAAAGCATAGGAATCAGTTGCCAGTGAATACAGGATCCGGATCAGGAGTAGAATTTTATGCGGATTGAGAGTATGGAGACTATTCCCGTTGGCCAATTTACAAGATACTGTATTTCTTCCAGGCTGCTGTCGGCTGGAAGGATTCCAATGGTAAACACTTATTTTATTGCGGAGGAAGTCTGATCAGCGATAGATTCGTTTTGACCGCGGGCCACTGCTCCTCGCGCCTCCATGATGGTATGCCCGACATTGTCAGACTTGGAGATCAGAACTTAGACCAGAGCGTAGATGATGGGGCAAGTCCTATTGATGTAAGTTGTGACTGACTCACTGACTTCTTCCCTTTTGAATACAACTTTCTTGTGACACCCAAATTTTGTTTTGACCAAATCAAAAGTTTAAAATTCTATCAAGATATCATACTTTAAATATTCCGTTGAAACGTCATCGTCAGAGATGGGAGCAAATTCGACGCAGGAACAAACCTGTGTCTTGTACACAACCATCTCACCATATTTAAGACTAAACTTTCGCGAATCCAGTCCAATACAGCTCTGGATTTACATATTTACGTTGTTCTGCTCAAGCCGTACGTCTCTATACCGACGATGTCCATTTATAGGTAATGCAAGAGTTTTGGGACCGATAACAACTCGAGACTTCCTGTTACCTTAAGGCAATCTATAATGCAAAGCCTCCACATTGCAGATACCAATCCTCCGAATCCATCCATCGCTCCCCTTATCGCTCTTCTTCAGCTCTCGAAACAAGTGACTTTCAGCGCTGGCGTACGGCCAACGTGTCTCTGGACCAAGCTGAGCTTGAATGGATTTTATTTTGTTGTTGATCTCACGCCGTACCGACGATCTCCAATTACCTTGTGCTATAGTTCTACGCCGAACAACAGCTTAAGACTTCCCGTTACCTCAGGGCAATCTATAATGCAAACATTCTACCTTGCAGATACCAATCCTCCGAATCCATGTACATCCAAACTTCCGACCACCTCGAAGACACGATGACATCGCTCTTATTGAGCTCTCCAGACAAGTAACCTTCAACTCTCGCATACGACCAGCGTGTCTCTGGACCAAGCCGAGCTTCACAGGATTTAAAAATGTAGTCGCATCTGGATGGGTAACTACTGGTGCTAGTAAGTTTTCGTTTTTATTCCCGACAGGAGAACCAGGGGCTCAATACTGCTATTTGAATGAGTGACAACTGAATCGTATCGGTTTTTTTTTATATACCACTAAGGTGGCAGACAAGCATACGGCCCACCAGATGTACCGGTGGCCACCGCAGCCTATGGACGTTTGCAACACCAGAGGCGACACACTCGCGCTGCCGACCCTGTAAAAACCTTCTAAGACCCCTCTTGAAGAACCCCATACTGTAGGCGTTTGGGAAAACCGAGCAGGGAGATCATTCCACAACCTAAGCGTGAGTGGTAGAAATCCCCTATCGGATCCAACCGTTCTCGAGCGCTCCGATGCAACATGTGAGGATGAACACCCTGTCTGTGGCGAGCGGTGCGATGATAGAATGTAGCCGTAGGCATCATGTCAACAATTCCTCAGAGCACAAACCGTTATACAGCCGGTAGAATACACACAGAGAAGCAAAGTCTCTCCTGTCACTAAGAGGTTCCACATCACCTGCAAGTATGGGATCGCCGACAACTCTCATAGCACGGCTTTGTACCGAGTCAAAAGGACGAAGCTGGTATTCAGGTGCCCCCGCCCAGAGGTGACAGCAGTACTCCATGTGCGGCCGCACTTGCGACTTATAGAGAAGCAGTGTTTGAGCCGCAGTAAAGTACCGCCGCGCCCTACTGAGCACTCCAAGCTTCTTGGACGCCAGCTTGGCCTTGTCCTCCAAATGACTTCGGAACTGAACGACATTGGAGATTTCAATACCAAGGATCTCTGTACTTTCAGAGATGGTGAGTGACGTGCCCTGAAATTGTGGCGCCACAGTAAATGGGGTTTTCTTTGCGGTGAATACACAAACTTGAGTCTTGGTGGGGTTGAATTGGACAAGATTTTGTCTTCCCCAATCGGACACTCTAGAGAGAGTAGCCGCTCAATCCCGCCGGTGGCGTGGTCACGCCGGCGTATCCATAGGCGGTGCCCACGCCTTCGGCGGGAACGGCGGCTGCACGCCGGACGTCACACAATATATCCTTATTTCTTTTACAGGAGTCGTACTACATAAATACTTACTGTTTCATCATGCTGGATAACTGACGAAATTAACTACACTAAATCCGAGAACACCCCATGTGTAATGGATTTATGATATTTGGCCGAAAATTAGGATGGGGAAAATGAAGGAGTACTCTCAGATTGTACCATGTAATTCAAAATAAAAAGCAGTTTTCTGACATAAATTATTTTATTTACAAAATATACACATCAACAATTCACTTTCACCAAAAAAATAATAATCTGTAGATATAAAATCTCCGAAAATAAAATAAAATATTACTGCCTATTTATTTGTTTATTTTGGGGATATCGAGGCTATGTAATCTTAAATTATTTAAAAAAACCCCCCCATTTTTATTATTGATTTTCACATAAATTATTCATATGTTAAATGTTAAATGGTATTTTGACAAAAGATTATAGTTTCTATTGAGAAAATCTCAACAAATATCGGTTAAATACGAGCACTGCACAACAAAAACAACAACAAAAAATAATGGTGACCTTCGCGTGTTATTTTATCAAATTTTACAAATTTAACTTCGAATCACACTGAAAATATTTATCACAGCTGTTAAACAACACGACAGGATACTTTTAAATGCAAAACAACAATATTTGAAACAGAATAAACGAAAATATTCAAAAATTAATCGTATTAATACTTTCTATGAACGGCGCCAAACATACAATAAATAATGACAGCGATCAAATCGTGATTTTGACTTTTTTTTTCATTACATTCACTCGGCAAGCTATCTCATTCAGTACCATAACCAATTCTACACATTAATTTATACAGAAAGACTTAGACCCGCGACCATACAGCCATAGATATCGAAAAATGTGCGAGGAGAACCAAACGAAAAAAGTTGGCCTCCATGGTTGCCAAAGCAATCGACTGTTCGGGAGATTGGCAACTCGGGTTTCATGCGGCATTCAACGGGTAGCCTCGATTTGGGACACAAGTTTTTCACGACTTTCCCCCACTACAGCCCGAGAGATACCGGGGCGACCCGTGTAACAGGTGTCACACGTACTGTCGTCTGCATAATAATGGATGCCGTCAATAGACAACATGTCATTGATATGCAGCAGAAACAAAGTGGGTTCGGTAAAATTGGAACGGGTTTTGTAGCTTTTTCGACGGTTACGAGTCCATTGTGTAGAGAAGGAAAACTCTAAATGAAACCCAGTTGTCTTGCGACCGAGGCTGTCAAATGTCTGTAGGTACGGTAGAGGGGATACCTGGATGCATACACTACAGGTATAAAAGGTTAAAATTTACAGGTTCTATTGATCTGATAGTTGAAATACTGTTAATTACGAGTATGTGGCAGGTATTTCCATGGTATGGTAACATGGAACTTACTGCTGTGTCAAATAATCGCGGCATAGGTATCCAACTCCTCAGAAAGTTACAGATGTTTTGGGCATAGAAATGTGCGGACACAGTTCATACACATACAACAATACTAAATGATATACAGTAGACCCACGGTAATCGGACGAACGTATTGCAGGGCCGTGTCCGAATATTCAATTTGTCGGATTATAGAGTACTGCCCAAGACTTGGTCTAAAAAATACCTTGTTTCAACAAATTACAGATCTAAAAATGAGACTCCAAGTGTTAAATCTCTGAAGTAGGAACCTACAAATCATACAGATGTCGAATTGAGTTAAATAAATAACACCAAAATTTTTAATAACTTTTAGCCTCTCTCTATAAAATAGAGTGCAGAGGGGCTTATGGCAAAACTTTGTCTGTAGCTGTGACTCTGTCGCATTAAACTACGTCACTAGGTCTCGTGGATCATCTGTTCAAAGTTTGAAATAAAACGAAAATGACAACGTTTGAACTTTCACTTTCACAATAAACGTGTTAGATAGGGGCAGTCTGGTGAGAACGATTTCACGGCTTTCTTGTTACATTATGAAATAATTGTGATTGAAGCGATCTAATTTTTTTTTAGTTGTAGCCCTCTCAGTATTACCTGGGGATCGTGCGAAGCATGGCTCTATACGGAGCTCCTGTATGGGCGGAAACCCTGACGACCAGCAATGTGGCTAGATTGCTGAGCCCGCAGAGAGCGATGGCCTTCAGGGTGATAAGGGGATACCGCACGATCTCCGGTGAGGCGGCATGTCTCCTAGCCGGGACCCCTCCATGGGACCTGGAAGCGAGAGCCCTTGCGTCACTGTTCAGATGGCGCAAGGAGGCGCTGGAGCGGGACCAAAGGCCCGCTTATCGAGAAATCGAGGCCCAGCGGTCCCTACTCCACCAGGAAACCGTAGATATATTGAAGGTACGACTTGAGCAACCAAAGAGGGGATTCGCCACAATCGCGGCCGTCAGACCGGTCATGGACGAGTGGCTGAAGAGGAGACACGGTGCTCTCTCCTACCGGTTGACACAGATGCTTGCCGGGCACGGGAGCTTCGGTAGGTATCTGTGGCGAAAACACCGGGAAACCACGGCCGAGTGTCAGCACTGCGAGGACCGCAGCGATGACACGGCGCTCCACACGCTTGTGGAGTGCACGGCGTGGGCGCAACAGCGCCAGGTCCTCGTAGTGGGTCTGGGCGTGGATACTCTCTCGCTCGAGACTATGGTGCGAGCCATGCTCTCCAGCGGGAGTAAGTGGGACTGCGCCGCCTCCTTCTGCGAGCAGATCATGCTCGTGAAGGAGGAGGCGGGACGGGTAAAGGAGAGAACTCTCCCACCTAAGTTCCGCAGTCGGCGGCCTCCGCGCCGCCGACGTGTCTTCGCCGAGGACTATCGGCCACCATGACCAGGGGCCTGAGGACGGTGAGAGGGCGGCTCACCGTCCTTACAGAAGCAGGCCCATGACGGCAGCGTGACGTGAGCAACTCACGCACGCCCCTCCTTAGAAGCGGGATCACACCCGAAACCCCCCATAGACGCGGGATAGCACCCGAACCACCCCCTGGGCGAGGCCGCAGTTGCGGCCGTAGGTCTGTTGTGAGTCCCGGGACATCCTTCCGAGGGCTTATCCGGGACTCTCAACCACAGGCTGTTAGGCGTTACGTGAGGTTTTTTAGTCGGTAACATAACATCCTCTGAGGATTTTCCCTCACGTAAAAAAATGGCCCTTTCAGTATTGCATTCTTTACAAAGCGACAATGCGACAATCGTCAAAAACATTTTAGGTACCTACTTTTGTGTACCGTCGGATTACAGAGGGTGCCGGATTACAGAGGGTGCCGGATTAGTCAGGGGCCGCTTTACCGCGGGTCTACTGTAATTGCTACTCGAGCAATTCAATATAGCCATTTTTTTGTTTCAGATAACCACGGAACATCCAAACAACTTAAGAGAGTCGTCTTTTCGTTGTTAGACAATAAGCTCTGTAAGGATTTACTGCCAGAGAGTAGGAAACACAACTGGAAACGTTTAGAGGACTCTCAGATGTGTGCTAGACCACTGCATATGGGATGGGATGTTTGTGAGGTGAGAAGAAAACAGCAAAAAAGTGACCAAGTGCGAGTCGGTCTCTCGCAAACCGAGGGTTCCGTTCCAAAAATGGCAAAAAATCACTCCTGGGACCTTAATCGGGGACAGCGGAAGTATCGGGTCCTGGTTTATTTTACTTGAGGATAATCCCATATGGATGCTATGCCGGACTTCTGACGACTAAAAACTACAAGTTTCCTACCTAATGCCTACGGTTGGGAGCCCCAACCGGGTAGGTACTGGTAGATTTTCATTGACGTGTCGCAAGTGCCTATGTATTAGGATTATGCGAAATAAATGTTTTTTTGAGTTTGAGTTTGAGTCATTCCATTTTGTGAAATTTCATAATGGAAGGGGTTTTAGCTATACCAAGTTGGTCAAACGGCTAACCCGTTTGTGTACTGGGTTTCTTTTCGAGTTTCCCGTCTCTACGCCATGACCTCGTCCGTTTAACGGCATGTGCATGGTGGTGCACCTGCCGGTGGGCAGGTGAGGCTAGATTGGATACCGGGGATGATGGTACGGATCCATATATTATCAGTAAGAAGTAAAATGCATTTTTTTCAGGATGACCACGGCTCACCAATTCAAATCGCATCTAAAGACGATTCATGCATCCACCGCGTGGTAGGAGTTACATCGATAGCGAGGAAATGTGACGAAAGGGACCACCCCTCTGTATACACCAGAGTGTCCAGCTATCTTGAGTGGATCGAGAACATTGTATGGCCGGACACGTAGTGTCTCTGAGAAATTAAATTTAATCATCTAAGTATATTGATATATTGCAATAAAAACTTGAGAGGTGTCAAGGGACACCCGGATGGAACGAAGTTCCTTTCGATTAAAGTGAAGGAATTGTAATAAAATATTATTTTAATTTTAAAAATTTATTGTAAGCAAAAACAAAAACAGAAACAAAAACAAAAAGAAAACAAATATAAAAAATAAGTGAGTGCGTGTAACCTTTACGCGCGACTGAAACTGAACAGAGCGAAACTCCTATTTGCTTTGGTGTTGCTCGTAGAGTTCATGTTCATCCCCTGGCTAGCACTAGCACTAACACTATCACTACCACTATCACTATCACTACCACTACCACTACCACTATCATTACTACTATTACTACCACTATCACTACCACTATCACTACCACTATCACTATCACTACCACTATCACTACCACTATCACTTCCACTATCACTACCACTACCACTATCACTACCACTATCACTACCACTATCACTACCACTATCACTACCACTATCACTACCACTATCACTACCACTATCACTACCACTATAACTACCACTATCACTACCACTATCACTACCACTATCACTACCAAAAGTGTCGTGACATCTTTTCGTAAGATTTTTTTCCGTCTAGCCCCCTTTCACAACGCGCGATAAGGAACTTCGTTCCAAAAATAAATATATATTTTGAAACAATGTTTTATTTCTTGAGTGCAAGAAACTCCCTGCCTTTAATTTCCTTAAAGTCTACACTATGGGGTTATTCAGATGAGGTCTTGCAAGGTTGAGTGTAGAACTTCTGGTGCTGCAAAAGTCCAGTAGCTACGAAGACCACCTTCAATTAGGTGGCCCATACTCTTGTCGGCCAAGGTGAGATAGCTTTAAATGAAGTAGAAGTCTCTTTGACCTACCACCCGTGTGGCGACGGGGCCCCGTGGTGCGACGGGAAAGAGTACAAAATGTCGCCACCAATATTCATCCCGATGGTGTCGTAAGAGGCGATTAAGGTAACACTTTCCATTGTGTAGAGGAGGAAAACTCTAAATGAAACCCAGTTGTCTTGCGACCGAGGCTGTCAAATGTCTGTAGGTACGGTAGAGGGGATGCCTGGATGCATACACTACAGGTATAAAAGTTTAAAATTTACAGGTTCCATTGATCTGATATTTGAAATACTGCTAATTACGAGTATATGGCAGGTATTTTCATGATATGGTAACATGGAAATACATGTCGTAAGAGGCTTAATCGCCTCTTACGACATGTATTTCGTAAAGCGATCCATTGTGTGGAGAAGGAAAACTCTAAATGAAACCCCGTCGTCAGTAAAATGACAATCGTTAAGCCAAGTTGAAGGGATTATAATAATATGATAACACCATCTGCGCTTATCCAATTCAGCGCGGCAAAAGGCTCCCCCCTATTACGTGGGACATAAAACTATAAGGTGAGTGTGGGCGTATACTTGGCTACCCCTTCGGGGACTGTTTATTATGGGCAAATTATTAATGAGGCGACTGACAACTTATTAGGCGACTAACTACATGGTTCCAAAAAAAAAAAAAAAAAAAAACAGACTTCAATCAAATCCTGAAAAATAAAATTTAATTCGTATTTTGAATTATCGGATTTTTTTCAAGATAATCGAAGTTGGTGCCAATAAGAATACCTACCTAAACCTATGGGTTTACTTGGCGCCGACTTCAATTGAGTAGAAATCAATATCAATACATATAATAAAATCGTAACAGGTCGCTGTCTGTACATGGAAGATAAATAAGAAAAAATATTATAGGGGGGCTTTATGAACGCAATAGAACCCAAAACAATGATTTTTAGAATTTTTGTCTGTTTGTCTGCATGTCTGTATGTCTGTATGTCTGTATATCTGTTTGTCTGTACGGTTGTGCACGCTAATCTCAGTAACCGCTCAACCGATTGCAATGCGGTTTTTTTTATTGTGTTGAGGTTTGCTCCTGTTAACATTTAGCGTTTGTTTTATGTAAATCGGTTTAGAAATACAAGAGTTATAACACTTTTAAGAATCAGATATTTTGAAAATTTTAATTGTAGGGGTTTCTTCGAATGTGTGTGAACCTAAACTGGCGTGTTGGCTTAATCATAAAAGAGCTTAATGATTAAGGCGTGGACTGAATTGTTTTAAAATAGACTTAATCATTAAGCTCTTTTATGATTAAGCAAACAGGGCAGTTTCAGACGATGCTTGATGACTCTAATGAAGAAATACCTTTTCTTTCATACACCTTATGTGACGTAAACGAAGTTGCGGGCTCAGCTAGTAGTTCATATTAATACTCCGTAGTCGGTACTTTTTTAATTAATTTTTTTTTGACACACTCATGTTTGACAGTTGAATCCAATTTAAAAAAAACATGGTCGCAATTTTTGATAAATGTCAAAAAAATCTAATATTAATTTTATTAAAACTGCATATTTTATTGATTTTTGCACTTAAATATGCGGAATTGCCTTCATATTTTGTATGTCAAAAATACATTTGTGGGAATGAAAACCTGTACATGGCTGGCTAGGAATCATGAAAAAACAGTTCTAGGTAAGGTGTACACTGTTCATCCGAATAATACAGAGTATTTATTACTATATTCGCTTACTTTCTTATTATATACACTTATACAGGGATAATACAAACGATCAGAGGCGTTATAGATGAACATTTAGCAGATGAAATCTACAGTAAATGTATGGTCACAATAGGAGAAACTGTATTAGTACGGGTTGCCTCAGCCTCGAAAGTCTGAAGACCTATACAATCCAGAAATACGAGAAAGAAAGAAGTTCAGATATCAATTCCTTATCAAAAGCAGAGAATGCTCTCTTAACCAATTACCAAAGACATTTGGTATCAATTTTTACAAAAATATAGATTTACTTCGCTCAGAATTATATCTTTACATATAAAAACAGTACTGTAAAGTGCCGCGGGCTGGCCACAGAAGACGTCAGATGGACCAAACGAGTTCCAAAGCGGGCATCGCGACTTGGTCCACCCTAGATGGACCGAGGACCTAGAAGAGGTCGCAGGCTGGATGCTGAAGGCGCAGGACGTAAATTAGGAGAGGCCTACGTCCAGAAGCGTACATGCTGATTTGATTGATATAAAAATAAAAACTGACTTATATACCTGATTGAGATCTAAAACCTTGAAATTAGATTAATGGCATAGTTGCGCACAAAGAAACGATTTTTAGGGTTTGTGCCCTTAAACGGGACCCTATTTATGAGACTTTGCTGTCCGTCTGTCTATCTGTCCGTCATGAGGCTGTATCTCAGGAATCGTGATACCTAGAGAGCTGAAATTTTCAGATGATATATTTCTGTGTAGCTGTGTATGACAACAAATACTAACGTCAGAAAAGGGGGCTCCCATCCAACAAACGTGATGCTTTTCTGTTTTTTTGTTACGAAACCCTCTGTCTTTCCACTCCGACTAACTTAATCGGCCAACCGTTGTTCGGAATGGAGTTCAGGTCATTAAGGGACTTTATTCCTAGGTATCTATACTTTATTCTTTATTAATTTCCTATGTGCGCGAGTCCGCTTCGCACTTGGGCAGTTTTTTATACTACTAAGGTGGCAGACAAGCTTACGGTCCACCTGATGGTTGGTTACTGCAAACTCAAAAACTCAAACTCAAACTCAAAAAAACATTTATTTCGCATAATCCTAATACATAGGCACTTGCGACACGTCAATGAATACAATGCAAATAGTACCACCAGTTCGGAACGCGGCCCGCTTGAGAAGAACTGGCAAGAAACTCGACGGGCTTTTCTTTTTGTGCTCTATTTACAAAAATTTAAACTAAAAATCACAAACTATTGCTTGAGAATGCAGTAGAGCAAGCAGATCATTTCCAGGCTTCCCTGTCAAGCAAATAATCGTCAACTGAATAGTAGCCCCTGCGGTACAACTTACTTTTTATACACTTTTTAAACTTATTTAAGGGCATACTTTTTATTTCATTTGGAAGCCTGTTGTAAAAACGTATACAGTTACCCAGGAAGGAATTACTGACTTTTTTCAGTCTACATTGATGACAAGCAAGGTTATCTTTATGTCGGGTATTTACACTGTGTATATCGCTTAACTTAACGAAACTAGATAGATTCTTTTGCACATACATAAGATTTTCAAAAATATATTGTGATGCTACAGTCAGAATAATTACCTCTTTGAGCAGTGGACTAATACGCATAGTGAACGTTTGCAACACCAGTGGCGCTGCTGCATGTCGACCCATATTTCCCTTGGCATCCAGTAGAGTCACGGAAAAGTAAAATATCCTGCAACCCTACTGATAGTGCTTCGAATTAGGTTCGTTTACAATAACCATTTTATGAAAATCCAATTTGTGCTAAAATAATACAACGGGAATACACGCGACAGAAAACCACGCGATAAGAATACAAGCGACGGGGGACCTTTCTATTTCTCTCTCTCTTACGCAAACGAAGTTGCGCGGGTCAGCTAGTATTGAATAAAATCTGATAAATCAAAATACATATAACTTTGTGCTAAGTAAATTTTATTTTTCAGGATTTGTTTGAAGTCGGTTCTATTTTTTTATATTTATTTTTGAGCCAGTCGTATCTCCATTGTGCGCTTAGCGTGGCGACAAACTAGCCCCCTTAGAAAAGTGGCACAAGCGTAAATCGCAAACAAAAGGAATAGAATGGGTCGACCAATCACATCCAAGCTCGTCGCCGGCGTAAGACGCGCGCGCCGCGGCGATATTCTATGTTTTCGTTTGCGATTTACGCTTGTGCCTTGTGTCTAAGATGGCTGGTGCCTCCAGAAGGTAAAATCGAGTCGTAAAGATCTCAAGAAAATAAAAACCAAACTAATATAACAATTATTTTATTCTCCTGGCCACACCGTCCGCTCAATCCAGTCAAGGTATTTGGAAACTCTGGTATAAACGGCCGGGAGCCCGCTCTGGGCGCATTTCTTGCCGAAGGATGTGATGCCAACGATGTGGAAGATGCACTGGTTGCCTTTAGACGCCACTTGGAGGGGAGAACCGGAATCACCCTGGAACAGAAGACAGGTTTGTTTTTACTATCGAACTTTGTATGGAACTAGCTGACCAGCCCCGCGCTACGGACCGCGCCGGAATCATGACGTGTTGATTTTTTGACGTGAATACGTCTTTAAAATTACTTCCATAGGGACGCAATCCAAAAAAACGAATGATAACAAAATCGGGGGATAAAGTTTAGTGTTGTAGCTACATATCTATCATCTCCATCCAAATTTCAGTTACACCACTGGATAGCTAAAGAATCAAAGAATTTATTACGCTAAGTAAGGACTGTAAAACATCGCGCGCGGGGGAGGGGGCAGCCCCGCCATTTTGAAGGTCATTTTGCTGCGTCTCGAGATTTCCATTTAGTATAACTTTCGACTCGGTGAAGGAACGACGTTCATTCAAAATTCAATCGTCAGCTCTCTTCAAAATCTATCGATTATATATATAACATTAGTGTAAAATTGTAACTGTGAAGATAATGTGTTTAAAAAAAAAAATATCTAAAAATATATAATGTCGGCCTATACGCGTCGAAAAGCCAAATCGAAATACAGAAATCGTATACGGTTGGAAAGGGCATCTCAACAGCAATCGAATGGTACCATTAAAACACCATAGGTATGTGTCACAGTCAAGCAGTGCCGGCAACGTAAAGTAATGAATGCGGCCGAACGGATCAACGACGGTGCCAGTACATCTGCAGCTGGTACGGTTGAAATTACGCAGAATATATATAGAAACTATTACCCGTTACAAGACGTATTCACGTTAAAACCAACGGCCGTGTGCCCTGACACAGCCCCACCCGCTTTTTTTTAACCTAATAGCCTTCTCTGGACTTTCATAAACGTTTCAAAAGTAAAATCAACCAAATTGGTATATTTTTTAACTAGATTCCGCCCGCGTGATAATTAATTCCTGTTTCCCTTAGGGGCTAGTTCCCGGAATGAAACGCTTGTGTGTTGTTTCCGACTATAAATCTTCCCTGTACCACATTTTAGCCACATTCATTTAGCCGGTAGAACGTGAAAGAGTAACAAACATCTACACATCCAGACTCACAAGCTTTCGCTATTAGTGAGATATGTGAAGTGAGAAATAGACTTAGAAATGTTGTCCTGGAACCAGTTCCTTTGGAAAACGGGTTGATACAGGTAAACTTCACTTCGCGGAGCGGACGGAGCTTCGGGCAGGGGCCTAGAGGTCAAATGCTAAGAAAGGCTTCGACAAAGTAAAAGTAAAGACGCCCATTACGAACTCAAAAACAAAATTAAATAAAAAATGGAACCGACTTCATACGGGTATACTACGCCAAATCGAATGCCAAATAATCGAACATCCAAATACTCGTACATTGATATTGTAATCTTCGATATTTTGAACGTTCGATATTTTGAACGTTCGATTATTTGGCGTAGTATACCCCTTCATACAAATCCTTAAAAATAAAATTTACCTTGCACAAAGTTATTATGTGTTTTGATTTACCTACCAGATTTTATTCAATATCATATTGAAGTCGGCGCCAAGTAAACCCATAGGTTTAGGTAGGTATTATTAATGGCACCAACTATAATATTATCTATACTAATATTATAAAGAAGTAAAGTTTGTGTGTTTGTATATTTGTTAAATTGTAAGGGGTAATCTCGAGATCTACTGAACCGATTTTAAAAATTCTTTCACCAATAGAAAGCTACGTTATTGTGGAGTGTCATAGGCTATATAGCATCACGCTACAACGAATAGGAGCGGAGCAGTAATAGTAAATGTTTCAAAAACGGGGGAAAAGTTTTTCCTTTTGAGAGCTTCGTTGCGCGTGCTGCGTAAATATTTATATTTGTGTAAAAAATATGTACTACAAAATTGTTTCTCTTAAAAAAGTTCTAAAAAAATTGTGCGATAGCATGTGTCTATCTTTGGGTTGGTGCACAATAACCATTTTAATAGCAATAATTTTTTTTCTACAATAATGCCACGGGATACCTCTTTCATAAACGAAATTGTTCTTAAAAATAATGCGACGGGAATACACGCGACGAGAAACCTTTCTCTCTCTCTCTCTCTCTCACGTATGTTGAATATTAACGACGAGACGCTACGGGAGTAAACGCAACGCGACGGGAGTAAATGCGACGGGAACAGGTAATACTCTCTCTTATGTGGCGCAAACGAAGTTGCGCGGGTCAGCTAGTATTGCATAAAATCTGATATTATAAAGAGGAAAGATTTGTTTTATGTTTTTTGTTTGTTTGTTTGTAACGAATAGGCTTCGGAACTACTGGACTAATTTGAAAAATTCTTTCACTATTGGGAAGTTACACTCTTTGCGGTAAACATAGGCTATATTTTATTCCCGTATTCCCACGGGAACGAGAACTATGCGGGTGAAACCGCGTGACATCTGCTAGTATTGAATAAAATCTGATAAATCAAAATACATATTACTATGTGCTAATTAAATTTTCGTCGGTTCTATTTCTTATTTAATTTTTTTTTATAATTTTAAGTGACGGGTGAACCGAAAAGTATTTCTATCTAGGTGTAAAGTTCTCATCAACACAAAACAATCAAGCCGAAACACAAGGTAACTGCTGTAAACCGTTAAGAAATTCCTTCGACTGGCTTTCGGTTCCATCATCAGATCGACTCCAGACCTTCATTAAATTGTAGTACATTAAAGCACTTAATCAAAAAGTTAACAAACGCACTAGTTGTCCCTGCAATTTTCGGTGGTTGCCCTCGATTTCTCCTGGATCATCAGATCCTGATACCCTGGATATGGGACCACCAGTAACGTCTTTCAAACAAAAAAAAATGAAAATCCATCCATAATTGGCGCCGCTATCGCGTAACATACAAACAAAAAAATAAGATTACGAATTGAGAACCTCCTCCTTTTTTGAAGTCGGTTAAAAAGTGAGACAAGTTCACACACAAAGATATTGCAGCAACGACACAACATGCGCGCATACATTCTTTTTTAGAATTTATGGTAGAGATTTTACACTTCGAGAACGCACAGGAAGGCATCTTGCGTGAAATGTTTTCTTGCCACACGTGTTTCACCTTTAACACCGACTACGACCGAGTGAGCGCATGCGCTTATTTTAACACGTCTTCAAAACTAATGTATGGATGGACCCGTATACCTATACTAAACTATGATTATTAATTTCAGTCAGTAAAATGACATTTCTTGAATGAAAATTCAGTACTAAATTCAGTATAAGTGACAGTTGCACTTGTCATTTTACTGACTGAGATTAATAATCGTTCTTTATTTAGTACTTGATCGAAGAAGAAAGGCGTATCCCTACATTTCTAACGTAAGCCTCACCTGACACGTATCGCGTCCTCCACTCAGCTCGCCCACACACATCTGCGAGTCCGCGAACCCGTTCCAGTTCCTGTTCCTCTGACTGTGCAGCAGCGAGTCGCAATATTCGTTCTCTAACAGCGATAGTGCAACTTTTCGAAGGTCTTTAGATGGTTCTATGGAAGCTGGAACAAAAAGATTCATTGACTTCCGTGATTAAACTTAAGATTCTTTATGATGGCATGGCAGTAAACAATAGGGATATGGGAAGAGTTTTACAACGATCTGTAGATTGAAGTTATCAGTAACAATACGTGCTGGGCTGAAGTGCCACTGTCATACGGTGGAGAGAATCTTTGCCAGATCTGAGCGATTCAAAAGATCGTTTTTCTGTTGAAACTGAACAGCCCCCTTAGACAAGTGGCGCAAACGAAAGGAATCTTCTTTTATATAAAAATTTAAAAAACCCCCGACTCAAAAAAAGAACAATAAAAAAACCTGTAAAAAGTAAAAAAATAATTATTATATTATGACCTATCTACCCTAAGTATTGAACCTTGATTATTATTATAGGTAGCTATATTATTTACGTATTCATATTGGAACGAAGTTCCTTATTTTTAACTAACAGTTGGTCTCGTCGGGGGGACCGCTCTATACCTAAACAGAGACAGACGTACGGTTAGGTTATGATTAGGTGAGCGGTCCCCGACGAGACAAACTGTTAGTTAACAATATGAATACGTAAATAATATAGCTACCTATAATAATAATACAGGTTCAATACTTAGGGTAGATAGGTCATAATATAATAGTTATTTATTTACTTTTTACAGGTTTTTTTTTGTTCTTTTTTGTGTTTGGTGGTTTTTTAAATTTTTAATTTAATTTTTTATTTCATGCTTTTTATAGGGGTTTTTTGATATCAACATACGTATAGTCTGTCAACAATTATTCAGAACTAATGCGAATTGCGCGGAGTGTGGTTACAGAATTAGAAATACATTCCACTCCTCATATCTTTCGAACGGCTAAACCGATGTTCATAAAACTTGCGGTATCGTGATGTATAAGTTATGACCTTTCATTTGATACCCAACACGGGTATATTTGAACAAATTTAAATTTTCATCCCCACTTTCACCCCTCATATCTTTGAAATGGCTTAACCGATTTTTATAAAACATAGCTAAGAACACTCTCCCCTAACCCATCTTTCAAACAAAAGAAACAGAATCAAAATCGGTTCATCCGTTTGGGAGCTACGATGCCACAGACAGACTTACACACACACACACACACACACACACACACACGCACACACCCACACACACGTCAAACTTATAACACCCCGTCCGGGTTTCCGTCGGGGGTTAAAAATGATTCGCAAAATGTGTTGGTAAGCGCATAACTTCAGAACGGGTGGACCGATTTTACTAATTATTTTTTTGTTGTGTAAGGTATTGTCAGGAGAAGGTTCTTATGGAAGAAAAAATATGCAGTTCAAATTTTTCAAGCTGTCTAGCTTGAAAAATTTGAACTGCAGGTAGTCACAACCTGCGCCTGTCCATTTCAACACGGCAATATGCTCACCACCTATTCACGTAATAGCTGGTGAGCATATTGCCGTAAGTACATAAAACTGTAAGATGAAATGTGGGTGTCTACTATGCCTCTGCCTACCCCTTCGGAGATGAAAGACGGAATCATATGTATGACGTTGTGGTCTGTGAGAGTTGTTAACAGAGAGATAACCTCGCCTTGGCTTTCCAAAAGGCAGGCGGCGTCATTTTGACGAGCTAAAAATTTTACAAAATGGAATAAATAGCTAATTAGCTACTTACAACGTTCAGTGACACCCCACCCAGTTGCGATGACTCTCTCATACCCAGGGAAGTTGGGCTTATTCCACAGACAAGCGGCTCGGATGTTTTTCGAGAAAGCCACGTCCTTGGCCAGTTGCAGTAGAGCTATGTCGTTGTATTTAGACGGCGATTTGTAGTCAGGGTGGCTGTGGATTCTGTGGATCTGTACCTGTAATGTTAATTAGCTTGTTAAAATCACTGATCATAGAACTAAAGGCTATGCTATGACGCTTTTTTTTTTACGTGAGGAAAAATTCTCAAATGATGTTATGCCTGACTCCTACTGACTAAAAAACCTCACGTAACGCCCAACAGCCTGTGGTTGGGAGCCCCGGGTAAGCCCTCGGAAGGATGTCCCGGGACTCCCAACAGACCTACGGCCACTGCGGCCTCGCCCAGGGGGTGGTACGGGTGGTATCCCGCGTCTTTGGGGGGTTTCGGGTGTGATCCCGCTTCTAAGAGGGGGCGTGCGTGAGTTGGTCACATCACGCTGCCGTCATGGGCCTGCTTCTGAATGGACGGTGAGCGACCCTCTCACCGTCCTCAGACCCCCGGTCATGGAGGCCGATAGTCCTCGGCGAAGACACGTCGGTGGCGTCCAGATGCTATGACACTTATAGAACAAGAAAGTAAGGCCAGGAAAGTACTGAATCCAAAGGCGAGTACTGTAATGCAGAAGTCTCATTTATACATACACTAGCGACATAAGAGAGAGAGAGAGAGAGAGAGAGGGGTATGGTAATAATATATTATCTTTGATAATATTTCAATATCACTCGTTCCCGTCGCATTTACTCCCGTCGCGTGTATTCCCATCGCATTACTTATGAACAATTGCGTTTGCGAGAGAGGTTGCCCGTCGCATTACCGTAGAACAAATTTGATTTCCATTAAAATGGTTATTGTGAACTAACCCTAAAAGATAGACACATGCTGTCGCGGATTTTTTTAGAACTTTTTAAGAATAACAATTTTGTAATACATCAAGTATGGAGTGCGCCAAATATAGGGCCATCAGTTTGATCAGTATAGCAGCTAAAGTGTATGGCAAAATTATTGAAAGGAGAATGAGGGTGGAATCTGACGGATTACTGTGGGAGGCGCAGGGTGGTTTCCGAAATGGAAGGGGATGTATGGACCAAGTTTTCTCGCTCCGCAACATTGTAGAGAAGCAGCTGGCTGTAGGCCGGAAGGTTTTCTGCGGTTTAGTGGACATGGAGAAAGCATTTGACAGAGTTGTACGGAAGGATCTCTGGGATATATTGCCAGGATACGGGATTGATGGTGCGCTGCTTCGTGCTGTGCAGTCTACATATGTGGGATGTACGGCATGTGTGCGGGTGGGCGGCAGCCTGTCTCCCTGGTTTGACGTCAACATTGGCGTCAGACAGGGCTGCGTGCTGTCGGCTCTGCTGTTTATCCTGTACCTGGACGATTGTCTTAAGAGAGTAAGATCGATGAATGTTGGATTGCGAATGAGTGACTTACTTGTGAACTGTCTGCTTTATGCAGATGATGCCGTGCTCATAGCCGAATCGCCATCAGAACTACAGTCACTAGTCACAACGATGAAAGATGATTGTCTAATGAGAGGCTTACATTTGAACGCGACTAAAACGAAAGTGATGGTATTCGAAAGAAAAGAGGACAGAACGAATGCCAGGATAACTGTAAATGATGTAGTGCTGGCACAGGTGGATGAGTTTGTATATCTTGGATGTGCATTTAACAGGGATGGACGGTACACCGCTGATGTATAAAAGAGGGTAACTGCGGGCAATAGTGTGAATGGAGCGTTAAGCAAACTTTTAGGTACCAAGGCCTTAAGTCAAAAGGCCCAGCTCGCAGTACACAATGCGGTGCTGATACCTACGCTAACGTATGGAAGCGAGAGTTGGGTATGGCAGGAAACTCATGAAAGTAGAATAAACGCGGTCGAGATGCACGCGCTACGCAAAATCTGCAGAGTAACGCTCGCAGATCGCGTTCGGAATGAAGATGTAAGAAAGAGAGTTGGTCTGAAAGAGAGTGTCGGTGTTAAAGTAAGGAAGGGCATGCTACGATGGTTCGGGCATGTGGAACGAATGGGAGATGAAAGAATGACAAAACAGATATACAACGCAAAGTGGATGGACGTAGGAGTCGGGGAAGGCCACGACACACCTACCACGACCAAACTAATCGTGTGTTAGTTGAAGGTGGTGTCAAGAGCCGTAGGAACCGACGTGCATGCATGAAAAGAAAAATGAAAGTTGAAGAAGCAAGTGAGGTGTGTTTGGACCGTGCCATGTGGCGCACGGTTCTTTCTGGTTACCCCGCAAGGGATTTGGCGTGAAGATAGTATAGTATAGAGTATCATTTTTAACCCCCGACGGAAACCCAAACGGGGTGTGGAAGTTTGACGTGTGTATGGGTGTGTATGGGTGTGTGTGTGTGTGTGTCTGTGCGTGTGTTTGTAAGTCTGCCTGTGGCATCGTAGCTCCCAAACGTGAACCGATTTTGATTCCCGCCAGTTTTATGAAAATCGGTTTAGCCATTTGAAAGATATGAGGAGTGGAATGTATTTCTAATTCTGTAAACACACTCCGCTCAAATCGCATTAGCTCTGAATGATTGTTGATAGACTGTCCATATGTTGATATTAAAAACCCCTATAAAACCCCTATAAAAAGCGTAAATAATATAGCTACCTATAATAATAATAAAGGTTCAATACTTAGGGTAGATAGGTCATAATATAATAGTTATTTTTTTACTTTTTACAGGCTTTTTTATTGTTCTTTTTTTGTGAGTCGGGGTTTTTTTTAATTTTTTATCTAATTTTGTATTTAATTTTTTATTTCATGCTTTTTATATGGATTTTATAGGGTTTTTTTTAATATCAACATACGTATAGTCTATCAAAAAATATTCAGAGCTAATGCGAATTGCGCGGAGTGTGATTACAGAATTAGAAATACATTCCACTTCTCATATCTTTCGAATGGCTACACCGATTTGCATAAAACTTGCGGTATCGTGATGTATAAGTTATGACCTGTCATTTGATACCCAACACGGGTATATTTGAACACATTCAATTTTTCATCACCACTTTCACCCCTCATCATCTTTGAAATGGCCTAACCGATTTTTATAAAACATAGCTAAGAACACTCTCCCCTAACCCATCTTTCAAACAAAAGAAACAGAATCAAAATCGGTTCACCCGTTTGGGAGCTACGATGCCACAGACAGATTTACAAACACACACACACACATGCCCACCCACATGTCAAACTTAGGGTCCGTTCACACAGACCGGCTCGGAGAGCATCGGCGCGCACTTTTCTTTTCACACAGACCGGATCGTATACGCTCGGAGTTGGTCGGAGCCGAGCCGCCAACTATTTCACACAGACCGGCTGAAAGGGGATGCGCTCGCAGCCGGTCGGATGCGCTCGGAGCCGGTCGGATGCGCTCGTAGCCGATCGGAGGCGCTCGGAGCCGGTCGGATGCGCTCGCAGCCGGTCGGATTCATCGAGTGCATCGATTCACTACAAAGGCAGTACCAGTATTCCAAGTTTTGTTTTCGGTATTAACTGATGCTTTTCGGAACATGGTTTTAGATAGCTCCAAAGAAGAAATTTATTAATTTTTCATCAGTCATGTTTTCGTACAAGTGCACACAACTGTTCTGTTTAAATTGTGCTATCGAAATGGCGGTCGGCGTGGGGCAGCGCGCACGCAATCGGAGCCGATCGGCTGCGCGAGCGGGAAAGAGCATGCAATCGGAGCCGAACGGCTGCGCGAACGAGAAAAGTACGCGATCGGAGCCGGTCAGCTCCTCTTATTATTTCACACCAAGCGCGTTCAAGCATTCTTACTGACAAAAGCAGTGCACATGCAAGAATAAACCTTACTTCAAATAATAAAAGCTCTGTTTTCAACGTGATAAGAATCTGCTCTGCTCTCCGAGCCGGTCTGTGTGAACGGACCCTTATAACACCCCGTCCGGGTTTCCGTCGGGGGTTAAAAAATAATCCTTATGATGAAGCCTTTCGATCGGTATGATAAAGCTACAGGGTAATTATTTTTTCTCGTGTCGCGGATTCGATTCCCGGCTCAACCATGTAAGTATTTAAAAATCTATGAATGCAGTATAAGTGTTTTTTAAATTAAAATAATGTCTTCTTTCAGTAAAATGTTCCATCTACAATATTTAAGATACTTTCCCTCCATGTGGCATAGCCGTGGGACATTCTGTATAAGTATTAGTATGGAAATATGAAATACTAGCTGATGCCTGCAGCTTCGCCCGCGTAAAATTCCACTTCCCGTGGGAACTTATTCCCGGGATAAAAAGTAGCCTATGTGTTATACCAGACTATAATGTATCCCTGTACCAAATTTTAGCCAGATCCGTTCAGCCGTACGAGCGTGAAAGAGTAACAAACATCCACACTCACAAACTTTCGCATTTATAATATTAGTAAGAAGTAAGATGGATATCCCACGTAATAGGTGGTGAGCCTATTGCCGTCTTAAAAAGGACAGTTGTAAGTTGTGAATGTTGAAAATGTTTATAAGCCTTCAACTTGGTTAGCGATGGTCATGTCACTGATAACCGAGATCAACATCTTCTGAAGCACGGAAACGCTCGCAAATAAATGTTTCTTAGTGGTTACGCGGTGCTCGCAAATAACAGTCAGATAGTGGTCACCCTTCCAAGGACTGACCATAATGAAAGTTGCTTACTGCAGTCATCGTTTACAGAAAACTCAGTCCACGGGGCCACGAACTCTTTATATGAATGTCAAAATATCTATTTGTATTACAATGAAGTCCCATACAGCTCGCAGTTGCAAGCCTAACGAGTCGTCCGTTTTCATAATACTAACATCCATTGGGTTAGCTTGATCGTTCACGCTATCATCAATGTTCTGGTCGCCAAGCCTGACTATAACAGGCGACGGATCCTTAGCGACCGAGTTCCTGAGACAATGGCCCGCTGTCATCACGAAGTTGTGGCTAATGAGGCTCCCTCCACAGGAGAATAGGTACTCGTCATTTTGATCCACCCATCCTATGGCCGCCTGGAAGAAAGGAAATTAATTAATCAGATTCGTTTTATATTCACATTGATTTATTGACTGACTGAATCAGGTCAAGCTTAAGGCTGAGGTCGCACAGTGGTTGGCGCTTGCGGTTTCTAACCTTAAAATGTCAATACCATAGACTCGGTATCATTGATTTTGACATTTTGAGGTTAGAATCTGACATTTTGAGACCGCCCGCGGCAGCCGCAAATGCGGCCTTAGCCTTAGGATGCTTTTCCACCAGAGATGTGCTACGCTACGTTGCTATTTACTTTTGATTTCCACGATGATCAGCTCGACGATGCAGTTGTCACACTTGGCAGACCACACGAATGTCTCCGAGTCCGGCCCGAGACGTATGAACTCCACTTTAAGTATATTATACTCTTTACACTCTGAAAGCAACTCCTTACCATGTGTGGAAACTCGCCAAGTTCCGCCTTCTCGCCCCCAATGATCAGCTCGACAGTGTTGTAGTCGCAGTTGGCCGTCGTCACGGAGAACGTCTCCGGCTCCGGAATCAGAGGTATGTAGTCCACTTTGTGAACCACCCCGCGGCTGTACTCTTCACACTCTGAAGGATAAATTATCATAAAGTTAAGTTCAAGTAGAACATCGCCAAATTAATAAAAAATTAAAAAAAACCACGACTCACAAAAAAAGAACAATAAAAAAAAAGACGTGTGGCACTCGGGGACTGCCGCGGTATAGCTATTGCATAGCATTTTTAGGGTTTCGTAGCCGAATGGCAAAAAACGGAACCCTTATAGATTCGTGTCGTTATTAACACGCTTTTATTGGCTTCACTTGTAACTATGTATGTAAGAAAATCTTGGAATGTTAATTTAACTCACTTTCTGTCCTTCGATCTGGCTGAAATTTTGCACACACTCTAAATTCTGATGACAATACATGACTAGCTAAAAAACGTCATTACAAATCCAATATGGCCGCCTCCCCAAAATGGCGGACTGGCTGATTGAAATCCACCCCCATGATATGGGTATCGAATGAAAGGGTTTGCTGTCAGGAATACAAAAAAAATAGTCACGTGACTTAAATCCAATACGGCGAACGTCCAAGATGGCGGACAGGCTATTTGAAATGCACCCCCATGATATGGATATTAAATAAAAGGGTATGCTGAATAGAATACGAAAAAAATAATCACGTGACCTAAATCCAACATGGCGGCCGTCAGTGCGGGCTAAAAACGTGTTTTTTAGTTTTGGAACGACGTTCCTTATCGCGCGTTGTGAAAGGGGGCTAGACGGAAAAAATTCTTACGAAAAGTTGTCACGACACTTTTGGTAGTGATAGTGGTAGTGATAGTGGTAGTGATAGTGGTAGTGATAGTGGTAGTGATAGTGGTAGTGATAGTGGTAGTGATAGTGGTAGTGATAGTGGTAGTGATAGTGGTAGTGATAGTGGTAGTGATAGTGGTAGTGATAGTGGTAGTGATAGTGGTAGTGATAGTGGTAGTGATAGTGGTAGTGATAGTGGTAGTGATAGTGGTAGTGGTAGTGATAGTGGTAGTGATAGTGGTAGTGATAGTGGCAGTGATAGTGGTAGTGATAGTGGTAGTGATAGTGGTAGTGATAGTGGTAGTAATAGTAGTAATGATAGTGGTAGTGGTAGTGATAGTGATAGTGGTAGTGATAGTGGTAGTGATAGTGGTAGTGCTAGTGCTAGCCAGGGGATGAACATGAACTCTACGAGCAACACCAAAGCAAATAGGAGTTTCACTCTGTTCAGTTTCAGTCGCGCGTAAAGGTTACACGCACTCACTTTTTTTTTATATTTGTTTTCTTTTTGTTTTTGTTTCTGTTTTTGTTTTGGCTTACAATAAAATTTTAAAATTAAAATAAAATTTTATTACAATTCCTTAACTTTAATCGAAAGGAACTTCGTTCCATCCGGGTGTCCCTTGACACCTCTCAAGTTTTTTTAAACTATTATTTTTTACATATAAACATTACCGTGTCCGTTGTGAAAAATTGTGAATTAAAAGTTAGCGGGTGATTTGCAAAGTGCTGTCAATATTCTTATCTATGACGCATTTCAATCGGAGTATCGAAATTGTTTTCACATTAAGAACTCTAAATTCGACCAGTACTCTTAATTCAACTTTGGTCGAGTGGTTAAGACGCGGATCGGTACGCAGAAGGTGCAAGATCGATTCTGGGGTACAAGCGTCACTTTTTAGGGTTTCGTAGCCAAATGGCAAAAATGGAACCCTTATAGATTCGTTATGTCTGTCTGTCCGTCTGTCTGTCCGTCCGTGTGTCACAGCCACTTTTCTCCAAAACTATAAGACCTATGCTATTGAAACTTGGTAACTAGATGTATTCTGTTAACCGCATTAAGATTCTTATACAAAACTAGAAAAAAACGCAGTAAATTTTGGGGGTCCCCATACTCAGAACTGAAACTCAAATTTTTTTTTTTCATCAAATTCATGCGTGTGGGATATCTATAGATAGGTCTTTAAAAATTCTATTGAGGTTTCTAACATCATTTTTTTCTAAGGTGAATAGTTTGCGCAAGAGACACTTCCAAAGTGGAAAAATGTGTGTCCCCCCCCCCCTCTAACTTCTAAACTAAGAGAATGATAAATCTAAAAAGAATATATGATGTACATTGCCATAAAAACTACCAACGAAAATTAGTTTGAACGAGATAGAGCTGGTAGTTTTTTTTAATACGTCATAAACCGCAATTTTCGGTTAGAAAAATCACTACCACAGCGAACGTGTTAAAACATCAATCAAAGTTACAACGAACGACAAGAACTTTTATACTATATTACTTACATACATACATACATACATATCATCACGCCTGTTTCCCATCGGGGTAGGCAAGGACTATGGCTTTCCACTTGCTACGATCCTGGCATACCACTTTCGCTTCTTCTACTTTCATAAGTGCTTTCATACACGCTCGCCGGTTAAGGGTACTCTTGACCTGGCCTTTTTCCAGCAGGTCATCAATTTGGTTACCATGCGTACGCCGAGGATGACCCCTACCAGCTAGCTCATTCATTCTCGCCTTATAGATCTGTTTAGTCAGTCTATTTTCATCCATCCTCTCAACATGTCCAAACCATCTAAGCATCCCTTTTTCTATCTTTATCACTACATCTTCAGTTATACCACATTGTTTTCTAATCACGCTATTCCTTTCTTTGTCCATCAATTTCACTCCAGCTATACTTCGCAGACTTCTCATTTCCACTGCATTAATTTTACTTTCATGCTTCTTCTGCCACACCCAACTTTCACTACCATACATAAGTGTGGGGATAAGCACACCCCTATGCACAGCCACTCTCGCCTTCTTAGACACGTTTTGATTGCTCATAAAGGTATGCATCGATTCACTTGATTTCCTGCCAAAACTCTTCTCTCAAAATACTGGTCACTTTTTCCATCCCTCGTAAATTTTGAACCCAGGTATACAAATTATTTCACCTGTTCCACTCTTTGCCCTTCGATAATAATAGGGCAATTCGTCATACATTTCTCTCTTTCAAAAACCATTACTTTAGTCTTACTTACATTCACTTTCATTCCTCTACCTTTCAGCGCCTCATGCATAATATTAACCATCAACTGCAACTCCTCCGCCGATGCAGCTAAGATCACCTGATCGTCAGCATATAGGAGGCATTTGATGGTCAGCTCGTTCAGTTTTATACCACACGCACTCTCTTGCAATTCTTTCAGACAACTGTCCATGTACAGGTTAAACAGCCACGTTGACGCTACACAACCCTGTCTCACACCCCTTTCTATATTAAAGAAGTCCGTGCAAGCTACGTTGATCCTGACACAAGCACTCGAGCCCTCATAAAGAGATTTCAGTGCTCGTATCAAGCTGCTGCTCACCCCGTACTATATTACTTGCTGCTACGAAACCCTTCATGGGCGAGTCCAACTCGCACTTGGCCGGTTTTTGATTAAGAAGTGCGAGACGAGATGTACGAGCGTGGCCGAGAATAGCCGAGTGTTACGCTTTTCTCGTGACGGAATTTCTGAATTCGGTCTCCACGCTCAACCCGCGATAGAAGCTATGCAATAGCTTAAAAACCTGTAAAAAGTAAAAAAATAACTATTATATTATGACCTATCTACCCTAAGTATTGAACCTGTATTATTAATATAGGTAGCTATATTATTTACGTATTCATATTTTTAACTAACAGTTTGTCTCGTCGGGGACCGCTCACCTAATCATAACCTAACCGTACGTCTAGCGTCTGTCTCTGTTTAGGTATAGAGCGGTCCCCCCGACGAGACCAACTGTTAGTTAATAAAATTTACTTAGCACAAAGTTAGTATATTCTGATTTATCAGATATCATGAAATATAATACAGAAATCGGTGCCCAGTACTGCCCATTAAAACTATGTAGGCTTAGGTAGGCATTATTAAGGTCTCTCATAGTCATATTGGCACCGACTTCAGTATTATATTTAATGATATCTGATAAATCAGAATATACTAACTTTGTGCTAAGTAAATTTTATTTTTCAGTTTTTAGTTTTGTTTGAAGTCGGTTACTTTTTGTTAAAAAAATTTTTTTTCACTGTTTTTAGTTACGTGTAGACTGAAAATCTATCTACCTAGGTGTAAAGTTCTCGACAGTACAAATTAATCAAGTCCAAACACAAGGTAACTGCTGTTTATCGTTAGGGAATTCTCTCTACTGTCTGTCGTCTCCATCATCAGATCGTCTCCAGATCTTCATTTAGTTGTACTACTTTAAAGCTTTTAACAAAAACATTTACAGAAGCTCTAGATGCCCCTACAATTTTTAAAAGTTACCCTCGATTTCTCCATGATGCCATCATCAGATCCTGACTTCCTTAAAATGGGACCACCTTGGGAGTATCTATTTCCGAACGAAAAAAAAATTTTTCAAATCGGTCGATAAACGACGGAGTTCTGCGCGAACAAACATAAAAAAAAATAAAAAAAAACATATATACGGTCGAATTGAGTAACCTCCTCCTTTTTTGAAGTCGGTTAAAAAATATGAATACGTAATTAATATAGCTACCTATAATAATAATAAGGGTTAAATACATAGGGTAGACTAGCTGAGCCCGCAACTTCGTTTACGTCACATAAGGTGTATGAAAGGAAAGGTATTTCTTCATCAGAGTCATCAAGCAGCGTCTGAAACTGCCCTGTTTGCGTAATCATAAAAGAGCTTAATGATTAGGTCTATTTTAAAACAATTCAGTCCACGCCTTCGGCGCGGACTGAATTGTTTAAAAATAGTCTTAATCATTAAGCTCTTTTATGATTAAGCCAACACGCCAGTATAGGTTCACTCACATTCAAAGAAACCCCTACAATAAAAATTTTCAAAATATCTGAATCTTGAAAGTGTTATAACTCTTTTAATTCTAAACCGATTTACATAACAAACGCTAAATGTTAACTGGAGCAAACCTCAACACAATAAAAAAAACCGCATTGCAATCGGTTGAGCGGTTACTGAGATTAGCGTGCACAACCGTACAGACAAACAGATATACAGACATACAGACATACAGACATACAGACAAACAGACAAAAATTCTAAAAATCATTGTTTTGGGTTCTATTGCGTTCATACAGCCCCCCTATAATATTTTTTCTTATTTATCTTCCATGTACAGACAGCGACCTGTTACGATTTTATTATATGTATTGATTGATAGGTCATAATATAATAGTTATTTTTTTACTTTTTACAGGTTTTTTTATTGTTCTTTTTTTGTGAGTCGGGGGTTTTTAAATTTTTAATTTTTAGATTCTTATGTCTATGTACGATTCTTTAAAGTGCTATAACTTTTTTATTTATTAACCGATTGACATGAAATAAACACTAAACGTTAAGTGGAGCAAACTTCAACACAATTAAGAAAACCGTATTGCAATCGGTTAAGCGGTTACTGAGATTAGCGTGCACAAACGTACACACAAACAGATATACAGACATACAGACAAAAATTCTAAAAATCATTGTTTTTGGGTTCTATTGCGTTCATAAAGTCCCTCTTTAATATATTTTCTTATTTATCTTCCATGTACAGACAGCGACTTGCTACGATTTTATTATATGTATTGATGATGATATACTAGCTGATACCCGCAGCTTCGCCCGCGTAAATATTTTTCTTGTACTTGCTTCCCGTGGGAATTTATTACCGGGATAATAACCAGCCTATGTGTTATTCCAGACTATAATCTATCTCTGTACTAAATTTCAGTCAGATCTGTTCAGCCGTTAGAGCGTGAAAGAGTCACAAACATCCACACATCCACACTCAGAAACTCCAGCTTGAACGTGTGCGTGTGACCAATAAAATGTAAGCAAATTGTCCGTCAACGCGCACGTCAACTCTACTGACAGCTGTGGCGCGACAGGGAGTTGCCGATCTGTATGTAATACTTTTCTATATCTTTGATATTAGTAAGAAAATCTAGATACTTATACAAAAAGTCCACGTTCATGTTACTTACTTCTTTCACTGACTCTCTTGCCGTCTCGATTCGGATATTTATTGGTCGGACCTCTCTTGCCGTTTCGATTCGGATTATTATTGATCGGAGCTCTCTTGCCATCTCGATTCGGAGAATTATTGGTCGGACCTCTCTTGCTGTCTCGATTCGGAGAATTATTGGTTGGACCTCTCTTGCTGTCTCTATTCGGAGAATTATTGGTCGGACCTCTCGTGGCCCAAACGGGACGTCTTCTGTAAGTTCTGTAACACAAAGGGAGACCGATTGCTCAGCATTCCATGAATTCACCGGCCCATAGCGTGGAACAGAGGGAAACAATGTGTCGGTGTCTGGGACTTGCAACCCATTTGAGTAGGTTTAGGGTGGCCACCTTAAGACGCGACGCTCACCTTCCACCGTTCACAATGTTCCCCCATTTGCCTAACCAGATTTGGAAGAATCTATCAAAGCCGCTTTGGATATTCGTTTGAGTAAATAAAGACGAACGTCAACAAAAAAAGTTTGGCACTGATGGGAACTCTAGGATATAAGTACTTCCGATTCCGAGGGCTCACCCGAGAATTCCGATCATAGGGAGATTGTTAGATACCGTGTGGGTTTTAGCCGGTAGGAATACGGCATGGCAACTATGAGAAATCCCAAGCGTAAAAAAGGGTTTTTGGCAGGTTTTTGCAGGCAGGGCGAGCACAACATCTAGAAAAGGTGCTAGTGTACGCAGCGAGACTGAAGCACCTGTTATTGCAATCGTTTATAGGCTATCGGTGATCACACAATTAAACTTTTTTGCCATCAATTTGGCCGCCCAATGACGTGCCTCTTCACGCTCCGCTTGAGGAACTCGGGGTTGTAGTCGAAGAGAAACACTAGCAGAGCGTTCCAATTTTCTCGGAGAAACAATCTTTAGAATCGCTCGGTTCTGGCGAAGATTCTCTTCACTACATGAGAGTGGCCTCTCTGCCCAGTACGCGTTGTGAATTTAACCTACCGTTCTTCGGTGTCTCAGGTACGCTAATCTAAACTAACCACAAAACCAGGGGCACAAATCTGATATTTCACTTTAGTCAAAACAGAATCGTAATCTCTTAGACTTGGGCCCCTGAAGCACAGGGCGGAAACTCCAGCTTGAATGTGTGCGTGTGATCAATAACATGTAAGCAAATTGTCCGTCAACGCGCACTTCAACTCTACTGACAGCTGTGGCGCGATAGGGAGTTTCGATCTGTATGTACTATTATATTATCTTTGCCTGAAGCTCAGTCAGTCATGCTTTCTTAAATAAATACGATAGAATCTTACATCGTAGTCTCTGGAGTCTGTAGGATGTTGTGTCTATCCCTGCAGCAGATCAGCGTGTTTCGGTCCAAGTGTGTGTACGAGCAGAACGTGGGACGGATGCCGTTTTGTCTGAAAACAAATCGAATAAAATATGTTGGGACATCATTTTTACTCAACGCATTAATTAATTATACCTAGTACGTACACAGGCGTGTGCGTATACCACTAAAAAATGGTTGTCTGTAAAGTCGGTTTAGTGACGATAGTTTAGCGTGACAATGTCATAGGAAAATACTGATGGAATGGTTAATTTTTTTTTTATATCGTGAGTTAGAACGTAGTACATTTACTATGGAATAACACATCAATTGATTTTAGCGCCATCTGTTGAAAATATTACTTAAATAAATGGAACGCCTCAGAGCGAGGTAACGCGAGGGAGTTAACGCCGCATGAGTTATGTTCTTTTGTGCGTGGAGCCGGCTCCATCGAATTATAAGGCGTTGTCACGTCAAAAATCGTCTTTCCTACCTTTACCCTCTCTTCAGAACAATCTTATCACATAAGGACAATCTGAATCTGAACGCGATGAACTTCGTATTGACTCAGAATTCAACAATTATTTCTTGTTATTTCAAACCGCTTTTTCTTACAAAGCCCCGCGTACTCAGTGTTCTGTACACGATCACTGTAGTAAACAGCTTTCACTATGGCCGTTCTTTGGATGGGTGACTACTTTGGATCATTTAATTTTATTTGCGAGCGTTTCCGTGCTTCAGAAGCACATGCCGTTGGTCTCGGTTGTCAGTAAAATGACAGTCGTTAAGCAAAGTTGATGCCTTAAAAATGAAGTTGAAGTTGATGGGCTTGAAAATTTTAACAGTGGATCGTCGCAACCTACACCTGTCTTAGAAGCGCGTGTGTAGCGCCTCTGAATTTGCAAACGTCAACAGGCTACGGTTACTAACCATAAACTTGTCTGTCACCTCAGTAGTATAAAAAGCCTCGCCTGTACTTTCAGAAGCTTTATGTATCAAAATCTAATTGGTGCAGCCGTTCTTGAGTTTCATTGACAAACAAACGAATTGTCCTTCTATAATAGAGAAGATAGATCGACTCCTTACTGAAAGTCTCGTCTCGCCGAGTCGCATTGATACGCCTTCGTGCACACGCCGGCTGTGATAGAGTAGGAGTCCTCGCAACGCTGTCCCTCTGCAAATATAAAAGTAACATTGTACCTATGAATATTGTGACTATGGACAATTTTTCAACACCTATTTATTGATCAACGTAGGCCCCATACACCTACAATACTATTGATCAATATTTTTATTGTGCAATATTATTATTCCATTCTCAATTCTTTATTGCGTTCCCACAACTACTTGATGTCTCGATGTTGACAATGTTGTTAACTTAGATGGTAGGTACAAATTACCCGTCTATGGCCCGTCGGGCACAGCAAAATAAATATGAAAGAGAGGGAGAGTGCACTTTTTTAAGCTATTGCATAGCTTCTATCGCGGGCCTTGAGCGTGGAGACCGAATCCAGAAATTCCGTCACGAAAAATAAGTAACACTCGGCTATTCTCGGCCACGCTCGGTCACCCTCGTACATCTCGCACTTAATTTTTTTTTTATTTACGTCAATTATGCACTCTGCAGTCGTTATATATTAAGTCAATCCAAAAAGTGACGCTTTACCGCAGCAGTCCCCGAGTGCCACACGTCTTTTTTTTTTAAACTCGAACTTGCAGAGGTATTGCTTGAATTCTTTTCTCATAATTCATTTAAGGTGATTCCTACACGAAATGCCAAGGAGGATCTTTTTAAGTCTAAATTATAGTTTTTTTTTTATACCACTAAGTTGGCAGACAAGCATACGGCCCACCAGAAGGACCGGTGGTCACCGCAGTTTCTTTATTTTGACGTGACAACGTCTGATAATTCGATGGAGCAGGCTGCACGCACGAAAACACATGATGTATGGTGGCGTTACCTCGCTCTGAGGCGTTCCATTTAAGGCTGATTTGTCACGTTCAACTATCGTCAGTAAACCGACTTTACAGACAACCGATTTTTTTAAATTGAATTTATATTTGTGTAATATTAATTCATTAAAGGTAAAGGTTAGATAATGTCATGAATTCTTATTAAGTGTATTAAATGTTTTTACATACATACATTTCATTAAATAATATAAATTAATTTCACTAAACGTTACATGCATCTCATTAGATATGAAAATTATTGTATTGTTCTTAAGTCAATAAATATTAGACGAGTATGTGTCGCATTCATTTACACCTATTAGCTAAATAATATCTAAAGTGTCTTATATTGTATACATGTCACATCTATTCTCAGATTTTTTTATTCCATTTTTTAATGTAGTGTAACTTTTTTGACGTCACAACTGTTTTTTTTAGAATTTTTCATAATTTTTGTAGTACTCCATAATTAACGGATTGTCATATTTAAGTGCAACAATCCTTAAAAGCCGTTTATTCGTACATGATAATTTAATTCCTTTTGTTAACCAATATTTTTTATAATTAGTTTTCAGTTTTATTTGTTAAATTGGCATATATTGGTTAAGAGTATTTAATATTGTGGCATTAAATGCGTCATAATTTTCGTTCATACTTTGTTCTAATTTTATTATACACTAGCTGAGCCCGCAACTTCGTTTACGTCACATAAGGTGTATGAAAGGAAAGGTATTTCTTCATCAGAGTCATCAAGCAGCGTCTGAAACTGCCCTGTTTGCTTAATCATAAAAGAGCTTAATGATTAAGTCTATTTTAAAACAATTCAGTCCACGCCTTCGGCGCTTTAGTCTTAATCATTAAGCTCTTTTATGATTAAGCCAACACGCCAGTTTAGGTTCACTCACATTCAAAGAAACCCCTACAATTAAAATTTTCAAAATATCTGATTTTTAAAAGTGTTATAACTCTTTTATTTCTAAACCGATTTACATAAAACAAACGCTAAATGTTAACTGGAGCAAACCTCAACACAATAAGAAAAACCGCATTGCAATCGGTTGAGCAGTTACTGAGATTAGCGTGCACAACCGTACAGACAAACAGATATACAGACATACAGACATACAGACAAACAGACAAAAATTCTAAAAATCATTGTTTTGGGTTCTATTGCGTTCATATTTTATTATTATTCGAAGGAGAGTGGCTTTTCTAGCCCTTAAAGCTAGTCTCACTGCGACCATTACTGATCTATTGTGATCGCCACTGCTTACAGTTCTTGGCTGAGTCCTGCAAATTCCAGGAATTGCAGTATCTTCATAGCCCCGATTCGTTTGATCTCACTTGGATCCAATATGTGGCCTCCAAGTAGAAAACTGCGACTGCGCATCAAGGCTGGGCATTCTGTCAGGATGTGCACAGGTGTTTCATCGGCCTCTAAACACAGCCTACACTGTCGTGTGTCACTAATCCCCAGATTGTGCATGTGTTTGTTCAACCCACAATGCCCAGTAAGTGCCCTAACCAGGATGCGCAAGTTATTCCTGCTCAACGCCAAGATTTCCGAGGAAGTCTTTTTGCGAAAGGCAGGAATTAGTTTCTTTGAGTGTTCCATTCCTGGGGTATTCCTCCAGAGTTGGATAGCTGCAAAGAGACAGTAGGTGTCCAGGGTGAGCTTAACAAGACCCTTTGGTATGCCGCAGATCGGTTCTGGACCAAAGCTCTTCTGCTCTGCTCCTGCTTTTGCGAGTTCGTCGGCAATCTCATTGCCTTCGTGCCCCGCATGACCTGGCACCCATCTTAAAATCACCCTGTTCTTCTCTCCCAGGGTGTTTAGTAATTGCATGCAATTTTCGGCCAGTCTCGAGGTGAGAGCATCCGAGGCCACGGCCAATAGTGCTGCTTGACTATCTGAATGTATATAGATAGTTTTGTTAAGGTAGTTGCTTTGCAGATTCATTGCTGCACATTCAATGATGGCGCAAACCTCTGCCTGGAATATGGAGGAGTACCTTCCAAGATTGACACTCAGTCTTCTTTTTGGTTCCTCCCCATAAACTCCGCATCCTACCTTAGAACCGGATTTTGATCCATCTGTGTACCATCTGAGACTGCCTGGTTTCCAGGTAATATTACCCTCGTTCCAGTCTTCTCTAGATGGAATTTCCACTGAATATAGTTTCTGTGTATGAATTTTTGGGTGCATTGTGTCCATTGGCATGCCCAAAACTGGGATATCATTAACAGCGTCCTGTAAAGATCTCACGTTTTGTGAGAGCCATGCCACCTTCTCCGAGCTGCAGACCCTGTGCATGCTGGCCTTTGCCTCTCTCTCCAAATAGATATGTAATGGAGGAAGGTTTAGCAGTGCCTCTAGTGCCCTGATCGGCGATGTTGACATGGCCCCTGTTGTGATAATGCAAGCCGCCCTTTGTAGGCTGCTAAGCTTTGTGATTATTGTTTTCTGCTCCAGTTTTCTCCACCATACCACTGAGGCGTAGGACACCATCGGCCTCACAATGGCCTTATAGAGCCAGAGGATTATATGGGGTTTTAGTCCCCATCTCCCTCCTGCTAGCCTGTTGCAGATCATCAGGGCAGATTTCGCCTTCTGTACGATACCGTCCACATGCGTGTTCCAAGTTAGTTTGTGGTCGAGCGTGACCCCTAGGTATTTGACTTCACATGTGAACGGAATAATTTTTCCATTTAGTGCCAAGGGCTTTAGGTTTTCTAGCCTTGTCTTCCTTGTAAATGGAATTATGTTGGTTTTATCAGCATTGATACTGAGTTCATTGTCCTTACACCACTGGTTAATTGTGTTGAGGGCCCTCTGCACTTGATATGATAACATATCTTGGCAGGTTCCCCGCACCGTTACCACAAGGTCATCAGCGTATCCTTGGGCATCGATGCGTAGTCCTGCCAGTTTATACAGAAGGCCGTCCACCGCCAGAGTCCACAGCAGAGGAGACAAGACACCTCCCTGTGGGCATCCTCTGACAGTTGCCAATTCCAGTGTGTAATTGTGTAGTTCAAGATGAACTATTCTTTTAGAGAGCATTTCATTTACCCATCTAACCGTTGTAGAGTCTACTTCTTTTTCACGCAGTCCTCTAATCAATGTACCAGTGGGCGTATTATCAAACGCACCCTGTATGTCAAGAAATGCTGCAACAGCAATTTCTTTATCATCCAGCGCCTTTTCCAGTCTATCTACTAGACATAGCAGGGCTGTTTCCGTAGATCTGCCTCTGCGATAGGCATGCTGGCTATAGTGGATGGGCTTGTCCTTAAGATAGCCCTCCCTGATGTGATTGTCTAATACCTTCTCCATAGTTTTCAGTAGAAACGAGGATAGGCTAATGGGTCTGTAGGATTTCACCTCAGTGTAGTCCTTCTTCCCAGCCTTAGGTATAAATTGAACTTTTACGTAGTTCCATGGTTCTGGCAGATATCCCCAGGCAAAGCTAGCTCTGAAGATCCTGACCAGATGAGGAATTAGGATATTTGCACCACGCTGCAGTAAGAGCGGTGTTATCCCATCTAATCCACCTGTTTTATTAGGTTTAAATGAGTTGATGGCCCATCTCACCTTACCAGGTCTGATCACAGTAGCTGCCCTTCTCCAGTCCTCATTATGGGGTCTCGAGAGATTGGGCGCGTCTGAGGGCAGTTGCACCTCGTGAGCTCCTGGAAAGTGAGTAAGGGCCAGCAATTCTAGTGTTTCCTTTTCATCTACCGTAAAGGATCCGCTTGGCTTTTTCAAAAGACCAATTTGGTTAGTTCTGGCTTTGGCAATTAACTTGTGGAGTCTTGCACTTTGAGGCGTGTTGTTAATTTCCCCACAGAACTTTCTCCATGATGCCCTTTTAGCCTTCCTAATTTCCTTGCTGTAGTCATTTAGAGCTTGTCTGTATGAGTCCCATTCTCCGGTCCTCTTAGCCCTATTGAAAAGCTTCCGTGTTTTGGTTCGGAGTTTCATCAGCTCAGAGTTCCACCACGGCACTTGTCGTTTTGAAGTTTTTGTTTTTAGTGGACAATTACTTTCAAAGGCCCTTGTTATGCCTCTGGAGAAAATGTTCGCAGCTACTTCAATACATTCTTTTGATCTGATACTTTTTGGCATTGATTCTAGTTCTCGATCTAGAGAGCTGCAATAGCCCTCCCAGTCAGTGCACCTAGGATCCCTAAAAGTTTGTGTTACATTGCGTAATTCTGTTGTCAGTCCGAAGATTATGTGCCTATGATCTGACAAAGAGGTTTCCCTACTAACTTCCCAGTTTACAATTAGTCTAGCTAGGTTTTTAGTAGCGAATGTTAAATCTAATACTTCCTGTCTTGTCCTGGTCACAAAGGTTGGCTCACATCCTTTGTTCAGGATTTCAAGACAGTTAGTAAGAAGAAAATCAAAAAGTAACTCACCTCTTTCGTTGATGTCCGTGCTTCCCCAGCTTGAGTGGTGGGCATTGGCGTCACAGCCCACCAATAGCTCCGCCTTGTGCTTCCGGGCATATTCCACTACTGCTCTTAGTTCTTCTGAGGGGTCCTTCTTCTCCCCAGGGAGGTAAGCCGAGCATACGATTACATTCGCTCTCTGCCATCCCTGAAGGTTTACATACGCTGCCACCAGGTCATCCGTGCACAACTCTGGGACAGGTAGAAATTCAACATCCTTGTTGAAAACGATACATGATCTAGGCCTTGTTCCGCCAGTGTTGTATAAAACATTACCGGCTGAGTCCAGGCCTTGTATAGTACCTTCGCGGATCCAAGGCTCCTGTAAAAGGGCGAGGTCAGCCCTTTGGTTTGCCAGTTGGGCTTCCAAAACGCCTGTAGCTGCGGTCGCGTGATGTAGGTTGGCCTGCAGTATCCTCGCCCGTGCGCCTGTGGTGCCCGCCATTTATTTGGCGCGCTTAACCGGTGGGGCCGTCACCTTCCTCTCCGGTGCCAGTGACATCTGACTGCCATCTGCAACCGTTGATGAGCTTTCGGCCCTACCGCCCGCCAATCCACCTCTGCTACCTCCGCCCCTGCCTCCCCGGCCGCGCACTCCCCTCCCTCCACGAACTTTCGCTCCTTGAGGTCTAGGGAATGCTGCAACCAGCGGGACAACGGCCTCCTCTCTAGAGGTAGAGGGTACTGGTTCAGGAGTCGGGGCGGTTATACCTTCCCCTTTTACCTTAATAAGGATCCTCCTGAAACCTATGTTGGCCTCAAAACCTTCAGCCCTTAGGTACTCAACAGAGGGGTCGTCGATGGCTATGGTTACCAACCTGCCACCACTTTCCTCTCTCTGGTTGAGCACCCTCCAAGCTGAGGTGTTGAGCCCGTTGTTTTGCCTCTTGAGTAGAGCAAAGGCTTCCTCTATCGAGGCCGCCTCTGTAAGAGGAATGTAAATGAAGGCCGTGGCTTGCTTGGGCAAATCCGCCTCCGGAATTATGGAGAGGTTCGCCTGCGGCCACGGCTTCAGTTTTGGTACTTCCCTCACAAGCCAGTCTTGACTGTACTGGTCCTTGCAGGTTACCAGTACCCAGCCTGTCTTGTGGGAGAAGTTTGTAAAACTTGGTGCTTTGCCGTCCGACTCCTCTGGCGCTAATAAAGCAAGGATCAGATGTCGGTGCACCAAGTTCATCTGATCTTCACTCATGGGTTCCGAATTCCGGATTCCCACTCGTGAAGATCCTACCACTTCTCTGAAACTGGGGGGTCTTCCGACGCCCACAGTCCCAGATAGTTTGGGGGCCTTTTTCGGATTTCCCCCGGGGGATTCACCCTCGGATCGCCCCCTTTTGAGGGAGGGCTTTACCGAGGCCGGCGGCTCCATGGGAAGTTCGTTCCAGGGCTTGACACACAATTCGCGGGCCTGCTCTTTGGCCAGCCCCGATTCTGCGACAAGCTTCCGGTACCCCTTCTTGGCAGCCCCCGAAATTCGTCTTCTTTTCGCAGTCTTGGAAGTTACATTGGGTACTACGGAGCTGCTCGAGGCACCTCCGTCGGCCACAATCTCCTCCCTCGACTGCGAGCTCTGCTCTGGTTCGGAGTCCTTTTCAGGCCTCCTCACCAGCGCAACATCCTCGTTCTGGATTTCGTCCAGAGCCTTTTTTAATGTTTTTAAATTTGTTTGGTCCATTCAGGTCCCACGAGAAGCTAGGGAAAAAACGGTCACAGTCAACAGAGCCCCGCTTGCTGCCTGAAGGGCTTAAATACATCGTGATTCGCCCCGGTTTCACGAGACACCGTTCATGGCTGGGCACGCCCCCAGTCACGCATCCATCGGCACGGTTGTACACACCATATGTGGGTTGGCTTGTTGGGGATAGGAGAGGATATGGGATTTGGATAGGTACAGGGATTGAGAGAGTCGACCGAAGGTTTTTGCTACGTCTGTATCAGACCTATACAGACCAAAAGTAGGCGACAACCTCGAACAGGCTAGTCCTTCAGTCTTGCCCTAGGGATCATCACGACCTGCGCTACCCCTATGACCAGTCGTCAGACAGATCATCGGACAGATGATCTGAATAGGTGTAGCCCCATCCCACTGCTGATTACTTAGCCTAGGAGGGTTTTCACCTTTCCTAGAGTGGAATGGCCCTACCCCCGCCCAAAAATTGCGTTCATAAAGCCCCCCTATAATATTTTTTCTTATTTATCTTCCATGTACAGGCAGCGACCTGTTACGATTTTATTATAATATGTATTGATTGATTGATTTCCAATTCAACTTCTCTAGAGCTGATTTAAATAATTGCGTATTAATGTTATTATACAGTCGCTTTTTCGCGCACTAAGTTATTTTTTTACTTTTTTCACCATCTTTTGAATACACACCTTCAATAATATTGACTCAATAACTCAAGTTTCAACAGCATAGGCCTTATAGTTTCGGAGAAAAGTGGCTGTGACACACGGACGGACAGACAGACAAACAGACATGACGAATCTATAAGGGTTCCTTTTTTGCCATTTGGCTACGGAACCCTAAAAAAAAGGGATATTTTTAAATGCACATCTGTTTAATTTTTCTGCACACTAGGTTACTCCACTAATTTACTGAATGCAAACAAGAAAATTGAATGCTGTGCAAAAAAACCAATAAACATGCCCTACTAAAAAATCTTAAATGTTACTCAGAACGAGATGACATTTTAATCGAATTCACACCAAAAATGTGGTTCGTACATCGAATATAATTATGATTTGTAAAACAGACATACGAATTGTTTATCAAAAATACTAACTTGCACTCTAAATTACACAATCTTAATACGGAATAGGTTAGGTTAGGTTAGACTTTTTAAATTTAAAAAAAATTAAAGGAGGTGACTGATTAAATTGGGGTTTTATTTAGAACTAGCTGACCCGCGCAACTTCGTTTGCGTCACATGAGAGTGACTAGGGAATGCAATCCCGCAACGTAATTGTAATCCCGGTATTTGCGGGACTGAGAGGTCTCAGTCCCGCGGGATCCCGGTATTTGTGGGATCCCGCATATTTCTGAAAGTCATTGAGAAAATAATAGAATTCTGTATCATACATGCATCTAGAACTGAAAAATAGTCACGCCTTAATCCCCGAAGGGGTAGACAGAGGCATATTATATGCCCACACTAGCTGAGCCCGCAACTTCGTTTACGTCACATAAGGTGTATGAAAGGAAAGGTATTTCTTCATCAGAGTCATCAAGCAGCGTCTGAAACTGCCCTGTTTGCTTATTTTTATGATTAAGCCAACACGCCAGTTTAGGTTCACTCACATTCAAAGAAACCCCTACAATTAAAATTTTCAAAATATCTCATTATTAAAAGTGTTATAACTCTTTTATTTCTAAACCGATTTACATAAAACACGCTAAATGTTAACTGGAGCAAACCTCAACACAATAATTCCGGCCGAGGCGGGAGTAACCCACCTGTGGGTTGCTCGGTGGTGTGTGTTGCTGCCGGCCGTGCCGTTATTCACGGCCGGCAGTAGCAATGCTGGGTCGCCGTCGCTTCGCCATCTTTGCTGGCGAGACGATGGCGGCAAAATGGGAGAGGCACTGCGTGTGGGGCGGGAGTTTGGGTAGATGCTCCCGCCCTGCCATGCAGTTCGGGCTGCCGGCCGTGAATAACGGCGCGACCGGCGGCAACAGTGCTGGGCCGCTGTCACCTCGCCAGTTGACGAGGTGATGGCGGCAAAGCAGGAGGTGCACTGTGCGGGGGAGCGGGAGTAACAGATAATGCTCCCGCTCTGCCGTGCAGTTCGGGGGCGCCGCGGTGAGGAGTCACTGCGCGCCCCCGATTGTTTCTTGACCGTGGGCGTAAGGTCGGGGGACCCCGCCCACCAACGGTCACATGGCGGTGGGCACCTTTCCCGTGTTCCGAGGGTGGCCATTAGCGCACGCCTGCGCCGCTCTCTGTCTCCTCTATTACAGAGGGGCGCTCGAGAGCGGTGCAGGCGTGGTCTTCAGCTCCTTGGGGAGCTTTGGGGAGCCGCCCATCTGGCTCCCCCGAGGTGAGCCCCGAATAAACGGGGCGCCCCTGGCCGGGTCGACGTGAATAATCTTTTGATATCCCTCGGCCCGGCTAAAGGGTGAGGAGGAACACCGCGGGGTTTAGTGGGTAGGACGGTCCATTCCGGACCGGGCCGGGAGTCCCACACACCATCCCAGCTGCCCCCGCAGATGGGATGAAGGCGCGTAAATGCGTTCCCCGCGTCAACAAAAAAAAAAAAAAACCTCAACACAATAAAAAAAACCGCATTGCAATCGGTTGAGCGGTTACTGAGATTAGCGTGCACAACCGTACAGACAAACAGATATACAGACATACAGACAAACAGACAAAAATTCTAAAAATCATTGTTTTATGTTCTATTGCGTTCATAAAGCCCCCCTATAATATTTTTTCTTATTTATCTTCCATGTACAGACAGCGACCCGTTACGATTTTATTATATGTATTGATGTCACGTTTTAAGATTTCGTCTCACTTTGTTGTGACTACTTGCTGTTACAATTTTTCAAGCCGGGCCTTCAATTTGGCTTAATGACTGCCATTTTACCGCCAAAAGAGACCAGCGGCTTAACGTGCCTTCCAAAGAGAGCACGGCAACGCTCAAATAAATGTCAATAAGTGGCCGCCCATCTAAGGACCGGCCATAGTAAATGTTACTTACTGCAGTGATCGTTTACAAAACACTGAGTCCGCGGGGCCACAGCGAAAAATAAATTATTCAATTTATTGTGTAATTACCTATGTATTGAGATTTTTAAAAATATATGTAGTATGTAAGTAATAAAATACTAATGAAATTATTAGAAACCGAAAAAATGTGTAGTTTTGGCATTACATTAAAAGTGCGCATAAAACATAGCATGTCAAAATTCTTGTTTGACAAACGACTCCTAACTTTACATGTCAGATAGCCAGCAAGCAATGTACGAGATAATTGAATACTTTTCAAACTGTTCATAGTACAAGAAAAGTCAAATCTCCCTGATTAAATCACTAAAACAAATAAGTACGTTATTAGGTTGTAAATTACGTCACAATTACAAAAATCTTTCTTGATTTGCGCGCTTCCGCTTACAGAACAACACATGGCGTTTACCTTTGCGCAGTCCCGCTAATCCCGCGGGATCCCGCACGATTTACGTGCGGGACTGGTCCCGCAAAAATACTGCGGGATCCCGGTATTTCGGGATCCCGGTATCCCGGTATTGCATTCCCTAAGAGTGACAAAGAGAGTGGTATAGTATTAATATTTTAAGTAGGTAATATAATCCCGTCGCATTTACTCTCATCCGTGTCTTAGGTATGTTTATTAGAAAGTTGTGATAGGTTTTAATGTTTAAAGTGATATAATTTTTCCCGTCGCGTCGCTTATATTCATTTAGAGTTGACCCGCACAACTTTGTTGAAGTGATATAATGTTTCCCGTCACATTTATTTTTGTCCGTTTTTTAGTACAGACCTCATCGTGTGCGTTCTTCAGTTGACTGGCTACTGCTGCAGAAAACGTTTACTCCCGAAGTCCCGACGCGTAGTCGAGTTGCGTCGCTCATATTTTAAAAATTATTGTGAAGGTTATTGTAAGTAAACCTTAAAAGATAGGCATATGCTGTTCAGGACTTTTTTTTGTAACTTTTTAAGAGGAAACATTTTGTAGTACACAATTTTTACGTAACTTTAACCATTTACGCAACGTACGCAATGAAAGCTCTCAAAAGAAATATTTTTTCCCCGTTCTTAAAACATTATTCATGGCTGCTCCGCTCCTATTTGTCTTAGCGTGACAGCCATTAGCCATCCTCAATAAATGGACTAAAGAACTGTGAAATTATTTTTGTAATGCAACCAGTAGTTTTTGAGATCCTAGCACAAACAAACTCTTCAGTTTGATAATATTGTGAGATAACCTTAAAAGAAAGACAAATTAGTTTATTGTGAGCGAACCTTAAAAGATAGACATATGCTGCCGCGGATTTTTTAATAAAACTTTTTAAGAGAAATAATTTTGTAATACACAATTTTTACGTAACTTTAACCATTTAGGCAGCGTACGCCTCGGAAGCTCTCAGACGGTAAAAATGATTCCCCGTTTTCGAAACATTCTTTATTGCTGCTCCGCTCCTATTCATCTTAGCGTGATGTTATATAGCCCATAGCCATCCTCAATAAATGTACTATCAAACTGTAAAAAAGTTTTGAAATCGAACCAGTAGTTCCTGAGATCCTAGCGTTCAAACAAACAAACAAACTCTTCAGCTTTATAATATTAGTATGGATAGACGATGTTCCTAAAAGTAAATTAGGCGATGGATTTCCTTAAAAAAGTTTTAATATGTTTGTTGCACTAAGGAATTATTAGATATACAATTTTAATACAATAGTTATTCATTCAGTTAAATAGTTCTGCAAATACCATTAAACAGTATAGTGAATATGATTTATTTAGTGTGCATAATTAGTGTGCAAGTCAGTATTTTTGTTTTAACTTTGAAATATTTAGTTCAGAAAAAGGGAATATACAGATATCTATTTAAAATACATGCCAAAAAAATATTGATCAATAAAATTTAAGCTCGGTCAAACTTTTGTTGTGTCATTGTTCAAACCTCAATATTACCCCCACACGGTCAATATACAACAGTGGTTCCCAAACTTATTTTATCTACTGGGCAGTTTGAGAATAAATATTTTTTTAGCGCCCCCATTTTTTCACCTATTCAAAAACCATTATAACTTCAAATTAAATTAATTAATTATTGTGACCTATATATGTGATGTTGTGTAAAAAAAAATGTATATTATGTATATTAACAGAGAATTCTAAACGAAACTTTTACTATAACCCGCAACTTGAAACCTGTTGATGCTGTTTAATAAGTTTGTTGATATCAGGTTCCAATTTACTCAAGAACAGTCGCAAGTCGCCACGTTCGGTAACAAGCAAACGATTTCTCTTTTTAGTAAGCAGTGTTGTCACAGCACTAAATCCACGTTCACACAAATATGACGATGGGAATGCTATCAAGAATCGTTGAACGATTGACCACAATCCGGGGTACAATTGAGGGATCGGTTTTTGAAGCCAAAATTCTTGGTAACCATTTTTGAACTTGATTTTTATTTCCTCGTTTGTTGTCAATTCTATAAGTTCTTCTTCCAGCTGAGGTGACATTGCTGTGTTGACATTTGAAAACGGATCCAACACCCAGTCTGGTATTTCCAAGTTCAAAATGTCCTGGTATCGTTCGGTGAAGTCAATGTGGAGGTTTTCCAAATGTTGGCAGTAGGCAAACAATTCGTCGTTACTGCATGATACTGATAAATTTGGAAAATTGTGAAACTCACGTCTGCCCAGATTCTTTTTGTGTAGAAGCAGTTTGGCTGCAAAAGCAGCAACCACGTTTTTTGTTTTAATTAAATTTAGTTTATCGCCTTGCAGTTGGAGATTCATGTCGTTGAACAATTTATACAGGTCTGTCATGTAAGCTATATCATTCTTTGATGTTATGAGCTTGTCGTGCAATCTTTAGTTCCCAAGAACTCTATAACAGAGTCAAACAGTGTAAAATCGAGTCAGACAATTGCCTCTTGATAGCCAACGAACTTCAGTATGAAACAACAAAGGGTTGAAATCCTCGTCATTAGTAACACAAAGCTGATGAAATAATCTATCATTCAAAGAGCTGTTGCGGATTTTATTGACTGCTTTGATGACATATTGCAGTGATTGAAATAGTTTTTCACTTAATTTTCTAGCAACTAAAAGTTGTCTATGAATAACGCAATGTACACCAAGGACATCTGGAATTTTATTTTTTAAGTACGCTATGAAGCCTTTATGGCACCCTGTCATAACCGGAGCGCTATCCGTAGCAACTGAAATAATATTTTTCAAAGGAATCTCTTTCTCATCGCAAAACTTTTCCAATGTATTGAATATGGTTTCACCTTTTGTATCGGTCTCTAAATTTCTAGCAAATAATGGTTCTTCACATATTTTCTCATCTTTAATAAACCTCACGTAAGACAACAACAATGCTTCATTAGTTGATAAAGTGGACTCATCGAGCTGAATTGAGAATTGACTTGTCCTCGGGTGATCGCACAATGATTCTTCAATGTTTTCAGCCATTTCATCAATTCGTCTTTGCACAGAATTATTACTCAAAGGAATTTTTCGTATAATATCTGCGGCCGGTTTATGAAGCACAGTAGTTATTACTTCATTTATTGCTGGCAATATTAACTCTTCTCCGATGTTATGTGGTTTGCCTTTTTGAGCAATTAACAAAGAGATATTGTACGAAGCTCGAAGTCCGTCGTCATCTTGCTTAGCAGCCGCCGAAAATAGTTTTACTACACTTGGCTGAGTATTATGCTTCTTCTCTAGGTTTTGAAAATATGCTACATTCTTGTCTTTCTTATCTGGATGCATTTTATTCAAATGATCTTGCAGCCTTGAAGGCTTCATTGCTTCATTCGAAAATGTTTTTAGACATAGAAGACACAAAGGCGACGATCGGTTAGTGGGATTTTCAATAAATCCGAATTTAATATATTCCGCAGAGTATTGCCGTCTCTTCTTTTTTACTTCCGACATTGTTTTGCTTTGAGAAATACGTTCAACTTTGCGAGTAGAGGAGGCGTAAGTACTGCTCATCTATTGCGCGCGAGTCCACAAATGAAAATAAAATAAATATTACATTGTTTATATAGGAATGCTTAAGCAGCACGCACCGACAGGAATAAAACAAACATGCATAAACTCCTTTATCTCATTCGACGCTCAATCGTACTCAACAAGTCCGAACAAGCATTCAATGAACCAGCCGACTGATACAGGAATGCACAATTCGGGTTAAAACTTGTTAAAACATGATAGATATCTACGAGTACTAATAACTATTATTTTTTTCTATCTATACTAATATTATAAAGAAGTAAAGTTTGTTTGTTTGTTAAATTGTTAGGGGTAATCTCGGGATCTACTGAACCGATTTTAAAAATTCTTTTACCAATAGAAAGCTACGTTATTGTGGAGTGTCATAGACTATATAACATCACGCTACAACGAATAGGAGCGGAGCAGTAATGGTAAATGTTTCAAAAATGGGGGAAAAGTTATTCCTTTTGAGAGCTTCGTTGCGTGTGCTGCGTAAATATTTATAGTTATGTAAAAAATATGTACTACAAAACTGTTTCTCTTAAAAAAGTTCTGAAAAAATTGCGCGATAGCATGTGTCTATCTTTGGGTTAGTTGCACACTAACCATTTTAATGGCAATCAATTTTTTTCTACAATAATGCCACGGGATACCTCTTTCATAAACGAAATTGTTCTTAAAAATAATGCGACGGGAATACACGCGACAAGAAACCTTTCTCTCTCTATCTCTCTCTCTCACGTAGTATTGAATATTAACGACGAGACGCTTCGGGAGTAAACGCAACGCGACGGGAGTAAATGCGACGGGAACAGGTAATACTCTCTCTTATGTGGCGCAAACGAAGTTGCGCGGGTCAGCTAGTATTAAATAAAATAGGACAGATATATGAACTACGCGAAGAGAAATATAGAACCGAGTTTGAGCAATCTTTTATTTCATATTAGTTGATGTTCACAAGTTGTTGTTGAGAGTCGAGAGCTCTTGCAGTTGTTGTTTAAGAGGCCTCTTAGCTAAATAAAGTTACAAATCACTCCCCGCCCGCCCGCCTCTACACAACGCCCCCATTTTCTTCTGGGTCTCTTACCGCCCCCCTTGAGACCTGCAGCGCCCACAAGGGGGCGTTATCGCCCACTTTTGGAAAGACTGATATACAAGCTGTAGATTTAATAGTGCGCAATACTTGCACACGTGACTCTACTCATCTACTACCTACACTCGTTAATACTTCGTGAAAAAAAAAATTAAACTATTGCATAGCTTCTATCGCGGGCCTTGAGCGTGGAGACCGAATCCAGAAATTCCGTCACGAAAAACACGTAACACTCGGCTATTCTCGTTCACGTTCGGTCACGCTCGTACATTTCGCACTTCATAATTTTTTTTGTTTGCGTCAATTATGCACTCTGCAGTCGTTATATGTTAAGTCAATCTAAAAAGTGACGCTTGTACCCAGAATCGATCTTGCACCTTCTGCGTACCGACCCGCGTCTTAACCACTCGACCAAATTTGAATTAAGAGTAGTGGTCGAATTTAGTGTTCAAATGTGAAAACAATTTTGATGCTCCGATTGAAATGCGTCATAGATAAGAATATTGACAGCACTTTGCAAATCACACACTAACTTTTAATTCACAATTTTTCACAACGGACATGGTAATGTTTATGTAAAATAACGACACGAATCTATAAGGGTTCCGTTTTTTGCCATTCGGCTACGGAACCCTAAAAATGCTATGCAATAGCTTTACCGCGGCAGTCCCCGAGTGCCACACGTCTTTTTTTTAGTCTTTTTTCATATTGAATTCGTTTTTTAATTCCAACGGGAACTCTGCCTAACTACCACTGACTAATAATACGTGAACATATGAAACAGAAAAACCGGTCACGTGCGAGTTCCGTACCAAAAAACGGCAAAAAGTGAGCGGTGAACGCTCGAACGCAGCCAGTATGCCTAATACCTACAAACGATCAGCTGGACGCTAGAGGTCATAGCACTGGGTAATAAATACCTAGGCATTATGCGAGTATCATTTACAATCTTTCGCTTCTTAGATTTATTATTAACTAGCTGACCCGCGCAACTTCGTTTGCGTCTCATAACAGTGAGAAAGACAGAGAGAAAGAGCGCGTTATTTTGATATCATGTTTCCCGTCATTTGCGTTAACTCCCGTCGCATCGCTACTATTCATTATTTTAGAAATAATTAACGTTACTGTGATCGAAAACCTCCCAAAAACGCGAGATAGCACCCAAACCCACTTAGGTGAGGCCATAGTGGTAGCCGTAGGTCTGTTGGAAGTTCTGGGTTAACTACCGAGGGCTTACCGGGTAAGCCCTCGGTAGTCAACCTCCTGGTTAACAGCCTACGCTGTTAACCAGGATACGTGTGGTTTTCATTCTAGAGTCCGGCATAGCACATATGTAGGAATTTCCTCACTTTAAAAAAATATACCTAACTGTGAGCGAACCTTAAAGATAAATAAATAAATAGGTATTGTGTTTTAGAACTTTTTAAGAGGAACAATTTTGTAATAAATTATTTTTATGTAACTTCACACATTTACGCAGAGGCGGAACGGATACTCTAACGAATTAATGTTTTCTGTTTCCGAAACATTTCTCATTGCTGCACCGCTCCTATTAATCTTAGCATTATGTTATGTAGCCTTAAGCCATTCTACTTACTATCGAACAGTTAAAGAGTTTTTGAAACCCTACCAGTAGTTTCAGTAAGGCTTGCCTTGCTATGATGTGATCGTGGTCCCTTTGCAGCGTGTGTCCAATCCAGCTACACTTCCGACGTTTGATCTGTTGGTGGATAGCGGTCTCACTGCAGCGTTCCAATAGGCTTACGTTGTTGATTTTCTCGGGCCCGTGTATACCGAGGATCCGTTAGAGGCAGCGGTCGACGAAGACTTGGTAGCTGGTAGCTCGTGCTAAATGTCTTTAGTGACCTTCCATGTCTCGCATCCGTGTAGCTGTAAGCAGTACAGTTTTAACGTTTACTTTGTTTTGAGTTTCACTCTTCGAGTCCATATTCGCGACTGCCTACGGGGCGCAGCTGTGTGAAGGTTGTTCTAGCCTTGGCGAGTCTCGAAATGATGTAGGGTACTCTTCTATCCCATCAGTTTCTGACACGGCACTCCCGAGGTATGTGAATTAGTGCCTCCACCACATCTCCTGCGTCTGTCGATTTTAAATTCAGTCCAGCCATTCGCTGCCTCATCCTGCACGTTGTCCTGCAGACATGCATGCCGGCATGTGTGTGCCTCAGCAGGCACAGGTCATCGGCGTCATTTAAATCCTCCAGGATATCAGGATGCTGATGGCTAGATTGACCGACGACCTGGTAAAGGTCGCAGGCTGGGACTGGATGCGTAAGGCGCAGGACCGTGGATTGTGGCGTAAATTAGGAGAGGCCTACGTCCAGCAGTGGACTGCGATTGGCTCATTTGATTGATTGATTGAGGATATCAGGATAGTCCCCATTCTTTGACGCGCCACTTGTTCTTTGCGGTATTCAGCATTATACCATCTATTTTCTATGGATGGTTGTTAACTATCCTGTTATCTTCATAACGATTCTCTAATGTAGGTACAGTATGTATTTTGAAAAGAGTTTGTGAACTCTATGTTTGTTTAATTTCTGTTTCAGAATATTGATGACATTTGATTGATGTCTTTTTATACACGTTACGTCTAAAAAAATTCTAACACGCCGGTGTTTGTATGTAAATCCATATCCATATCAATACTAATATTATAAAGCTGAAGAGTTTGTTTGTTTGTTTGTTTGTTTGAACGCTAGGATCTCAGGATATACTGGTTGGATTTCAAAAATTCTTTTACAGTTTGATAGTCTATTTATTGAGGATGGCTATAGGCTATATAACATCACGCTAAGACGAACAGGAGCGGAGCAGCAATCAAGAAGGTTTTGAAAACGGGGAATATTTTTACCGTCTGAGAGCTTCCGAGGCGTACGCTGCGTAAATGGGTACAGTTAGGTAAAAATTGCGTACTACAAAACTGTTTCTCTTAAAAAGTTCTACAAAAAAGTCCGCCACAGCATAATAATATATCTATCTTTTAAGGTTCGCTCACAATAACCTAATTTGTCTATCTCTTAAGGTTCGCTCACGATTTAACGAAACTGAAGAGTTTGTTTGTGCTAGGATCTCAGAAACAACTGGTTGCATTTCAAAAATTATTTTACAGTTTAATAGTCCATTTATTGAGGTTGGCTAATGGCGATATAACATCACGCTAAGACGAATAGGAGCGGAGCAGCCATGAATAATGTTTCGAGAACGGAGATTATTTCTTTCTTTTGAGAGCTCCCATTGCGGACGCTGCGTAAATAGTTAAAGTTACGTAAAAATTGTGTCTCAAAAAATTGTTCCTCTTAAAAAGTTATAAAAATAAGTCCTTGACAGCATATGCCTATCTTTGAAGGTTCACTTACAATAACCCTCTTATTAAGTTTTAAAGTATGAGCGACGCGACGGGAGTAAACTTGGTCTGCAGTGGCAGCCAGTCAACTGAACGATAAAAACCGGCCAAGTGCGAGTCGAAATTACACACGATGAGTTCCATACCGAAAAACGGATGGGTTGAAGTAAAAGCGACGGGAAACATTATACCACTTTAACACCTCTTTCCTTCTCACTCTCATGTGACGCAAACGAAGATTTGCGGTTCAGCTCTAATGAATTCAAGCGACGCGACGCGACGCGACGGGGGTAAATGCAACGGGAAACATTATAATACTCTAAATATTAATACCATACCAATCTTTCTCACTCTCATGTGACGCAAACGAAGTTGCGCGGGTCAGCTAGTTGTTTATACTGAGGAAAATTCTAGACTGAGGAATAGCTTTAATCATTAAGCTCTATTTTGATTAAGCAAACAGGGGCAGATTCACATGCTACTTGAGGAGTATGATTAATAAATACCTCAAATTCATAGACCTTATGTGACGTAAACAAAGTTGCGAGGGTCAGCTAGTTAAAAGATAAAACAATAGGTTTCTTCTTACCTACTTAAAAAAAACTATTTTTACAAATTTTTCCCTTCGTCTGTGTAGGCGTCAGTGCGCGGTAGCTCGCATCTGTGTACAGTCTTTCCCAAAGTGGGCGATAACGCCTCCCTGTGGGCGCTGCAGGTCTCAAGGGGGGCGGTAAGAGACCTAGAAGAAAATGGGGGCGTTGTGTAGAGGCGGGCGGGCGGGGGGTGATTTGTAACTTTATTTAGCTAAGAGGCCTCTTAAACAACAACTGCAAGAGCTCTCGACTCTCAACAACAACTTGTGAACATCAACTAATATGAATTAAAAGATTGCTCAAACTCGGTTCTATATTTCTCTTCGCGTAGTTCATATATCTGTCCTATTTTATTTAATATAGAAAAAATTAATAGTTATTAGTACTCGTAGATATCTATCATGTTTTAACAAGTTTTTGTTAAATAACCCGAATTGTGCATTCCTGTATCAGTCGGCTGGTTCATTGAATGCTTATTCGGACTTGTTGAGTACGATTGAGCGTCGAATGAGATAAACGAGTGTATGCATGTTTGTTTTATTCCTGTCAGTGCGTGCTGCTTAAGCATTCCTATATTAACAATGTAATATTTATTTTATTTTCATTTGTGGTCTCGCGCGCAATAGATGAGCAGTACTTACGCCTCCTCTACTCGCGAAGTTGAACGTATTTCTCAAAGCAAAACAATGTTGGAAGTAAAAAAGAAGAGACGGCAATACTCTGCGGAATATATTAAATTCGGATTTATTGAAAATCCCACAAACCGATAGTCGCCTTTGTGTCTTCTATGTCTAAAAACATTTTCGAATGAAGCAATGAAGCCTTCAAGGCTGCAAGATCATTTGAATAAAATGCATCCAGATAAGAAAGACAAGAATGTTGCATATTTTCAAGACCTAGAGAAGAAGCATAATACTCAGCCAAGTGTAGTAAAACTATTTTCAGCGGCTGCTAAGCAAGATGACGACGGACTTCGAGCTTCGTTCAATATCTCTTTGTTAATTGCTCAAAAAGGCAAACCACATAACATCGGAGAAGAGTTAATATTGCCAGCAATAAATGAAGTAATAACTACTGTGCTTCATAAACCGGCCGCAGATTATACGAAAAATTCCTTTGAGTAATAATTCTGTGCAAAGACGAATTGATGAAATGGCTGAAAACATTGAAGAATCATTGTGCGATCACCTGAGGACAAGTCAATTGTCAATTCAGCTCGATGAGTCCACTTTTTACCAACTAATGAAGCATTGTTGTTGTCTTACGTGAGGTTTATTAAAGATGAGAAAATATGTGAAGAACTATTATTTGCTAGAAATTTAGAGACCGATACAAAAGGAGAAACCATATTCAATACATTGGAAAAGTTTTGCGATGAGAAAGAGATTCCTTTGAAAAATATTATTTCAGTTGCTATGGATGGCGCTCCGGCTATGACAGGGTGCCATAAAGGCTTCATAGCGTACTTAAAAAATAAAATTCCAGATGTCCTTGGTGTACATTGCGTTATTCATAGACAACATTTAGTTGCTAGAAACTTAAGTGAAAACTATTTCAATCACTGCAATATGTCATCAAAGCAGTCAATAAAATCCGCAACAGCTCTTTGAATGATAGATTATTTCATCAGTTTTGTGTTACTAATGATAATGACGAGGATTTCAACCGTTTGTTGTTTCATACTGAAGTTCGTTGGCTATCAAGAGGCAATTGTCTGACTCGATTTTACAACCTGTTTGACTCTGTTATAGAGTTCTTGGAAACTTAAGATACAGAATTGCACGACAAGCTCATAACATCAAAGTATGATATAGCTTACATGACAGACCTGTATAAATTGTTCAACGACATGAATCTCCAATTGCAAAAAAAAAGCAACTAAATTTAATTAAAACAAAAAACGTCGTTGCTGCTTTCGCAGCCAAACTGCTTCTACACAAAAAGAATCTGGGCAGACGTGAGTTTCACAATTTTCCAAATTTATCAGTATCATGCAGTAACGACGAATTGTTTGCCTACTGCCAACATTTGAAAAACCTCCACATTGACTTCACCGAACGATACCAGGACATTTTGAACTTGGAAATACCAGACTGGATGTTGGATCCGTTTTCAAATGTCAACACAGCAATGTCACCTCAGCTGGAAGAAGAACTTATAGAATTGACAACAAACGAGGAAATAAAAATCAAGTTCAAAAATGGTTACCAAGAATTTTGGCTTCAAAAACCGATCCCTCAATTGTACCCTGGATTGTGGTAAATCGTTCAACGATTCTTGATAGCATTCCCATCGTCATATTTGTGTGAACGTGGATTTAGTACTGTGACAACACTGCTTACTAAAAAGAGAAATCGTTTGCTTGTTACCGAACGTGGCAACTTGCGACTGTTCTTGAGTAAATTGGAACCTGATATCAACAAACTTATTAAACAGCATCAGATTCATCCTTCACATTAGTTTTTATATAAGGATTGATTATTTTAGTTATATTTTTAATAAAAGATACTCTGTTTTAATACTATAAAGTTGCGTTTCAATAATCATTCTTATTGGCAGGTGGAGCCCGTAAGAGTTAACTTGAGACCTAAGCGCCGTTGTATGTTACCTACTGCGCTCAGGTTTCAAGTTGCGGGTTAAAGTAAAAGTGTCGTTTAGAATTCTTTTTTTTTTTTTTACACACATCACATATATAGGTCACAATAATTAATTAATTTAATTTGAAGTTATAGTGGTTTTTAAATAGGTGAAAAAATGGGGGCGCTAAAAAAATATTTATTCTCAAAGTGGGCAGTAGACAAAATAAGTTTGGGAACCATTTGTAACCTATTGCGGGCGGCGCGCGCGGCGTCGGCTGATGTTCTTAAAATGGCGATTTCTCATAACTTTTCTATGGCAGCCATATAAAATACTTACCTCACTGGAATTGTTATGAAACAAGCTAATAATCAAATGATAGATAAGACCAGATAGATAGATAGATAGACATTCTTTGAAATGTGCATTTATGGTATTGTTGTGACTTTTATGACACGTTTAAAGTACTTAGGTATGGGATAGATGACGCTCGCGGCGACGTCAGCGTGAAATTTTACTTCCCGCTTCCCATGGGAACGTACTCCAGGGATAAAAAGTAGCCTATGTGTTATTCCAGACTATAATGTATCTCTGTACCAAACGGCCCGAGTCCCGATCGTCTGTGTGTAGATATATTATGTACGTCAGTTCCAGTTCCATTCAGTTAATGGGGCCCTGGGACATCCTTCCGAGGGCTTACCCGGGACTCCCGGCCGTAGACAGTTGTAGGGCATCGTGTGGTTTTAGTCGGTAGGAGTCCGGCATAGCATCCATGTGGGATTTCCACACGTAAACAAAAAAAAAAAAAAAAAAAAAAGTCAGTTAATGGGCTCCACCATTAAATGACTTTTTTTTTTTTTTTTTTTAATATTATAATAAATAATAAGGTATGAAGATTACTGTCGCGTTATTTATGAACGGATCTTAATGACTTTTGGCTGAACCATAAAGATGTGATTACCGGCCCACCAGAAGGTTGGTTACAGCAGTCATGGAGAGGCGCTGCACACGTGCTGCGCTGAAGACCCCCTGTTGAAATTTTTCAAGACTCCCATATGTCCTTCTTTGCGACTTAACAACTATCATTTTACTGGCAACCAAGACCAATGGTTTAACGTGCCGTGTGAAGTTCATCGGGTCCTTGCACGTTGTCCTTTAGTGGAACCGTAAAGTTACAGGATGTTCTCTTTATGGGCGGAGACCCTGACGGCCAGCAATGTTGCTAGATTGCTGAGCCCGCAGAGGGCGATGGCCGTCAGGATGATAAGGGGATACCGCACGATCTCAGGTGAGGCGGCATGTCTCCTAGCCGGGACCCCTCCATGGGACCTGGGAAGCGGGAGCCCTTGCGTCGCTGTTTAGATGGCACAAGGAGGCGTTGGAGCGGGGCCATAGGCCTGCGACTCGATAAATTGAGGCCCAAAGGTCCCTGCTCCACCAGGAAACCGTGGAGATATGGAAGGCGCGACTTGAGCAACCGAAGGGGGGATTCACCACAATCGCGTCCGTCAGACCGGTCATGGACGAGTGGCTGGAGAGGAGACACGTTGCTCCCTCCTACCAGTTGTTACAGATACTTACCGGGCACGGTAGCTTCGGTAGGTATCTGTGGCGAGACACCGGGAAACCACGGCCGAATGTCAGCACTGCGACAGCGCTCCACGCACTGGTAGAGTGCACGGCGAGGGTGCAACAGCGCCAGGTCCTCGTAGTGGGTCTAGACGTGGACACTCTCTCGCTCGAGACCATGGTGCGAGCCATGATGTCCAGCGGGAGTAAGTGGGACTGCGCCGCCTCTTTCTGCGAGCAAGTCATGCTCGTGGTGGGACGGGAACGGAAGAGAACTCTCCCACCCCAGTTCCGTAGTCGGCGGCTTGGGCGCCGCCGACGTGTCTTCGCCGAAGACTATCAGCCTCCATGACCGGGGGCCTGAGAGGGCTGCTCACCGTCCTTACAGATACAGGCCCATGACGGCAGCGCGACTTGAAGGATTCAAGCACGCCCCCTCTTAGAAGCGGGATAGCACCCAAACCGCCCCTTGGGTGAGGCCGCAGTGGTGGCCGTAGGTCTATTGGGGGTCCTGGGACATCCTTCCGAGGGCTTACCCGGTTCTCCCAACCATAGGCTGTTGGGCGTTACGTGAGGTTTTGTAGTCAGCAGGAGTCCGGCATAGCATTTATGATGGATTTTCACTCACGTTAAAAAAAAGGATGTTCTCTTTTTCCTGGGTACCTACCTACTAGTATGATGTTGACAAAAACTGGTCTTACCTCCCTGTCCGCTGACACTTGTAACGAGGATCAGAATTAAGCCAAATAGATGCATGTTGAGATCTTTACACCAGAGGGCGCTGTGTTGACATTTGTTTTGTTACCTGCAAATTAAATGTTGCTCATTAAAAAAAACAGGCCAAGTGCGAGTATAACTCGCGTACGGAGGGTTCCGTACCAAAACACAACAAAAAATCATATTAGTTGTATGGGAGCCCCCCTTGTCCATTTTTACCCGAACTGCCGAAGACAAGAGGGTAAAGTTTTTCGAGATCATTATCGAAGATTAGATGTATGTATGTATGTATGTCCAATTCTTTGTCACGTCCTACAGCCTGAACGGCTTGACGGATTTTGACATGCGAGGTGTCATTTGATCCGTCGTGATTGTGTGAGTGACACCAGGTACATTAAAATTTCTAAAAAAATCAAAATGGCTGACTTTTGGCGCTAAAATGAAAAAGTTGATTTTTTTTCTTGCACGCTCTACAGACTCAACGGCTTAACGGATTTTAACATACGAGGTGGCATTTGGTTCGTTGTGATTGTGTGAGTGACACCAGGTATATTGAAATTTTTGAAAAATAAAAATGGCAGACTTTTGGCGCTAGAATGTAAAGTTTGATAATTTTTCTTGGACGCTCAGTCTACAGCCTGAACGGCTTGATGGATTTTTAAATACAAGGTGTCATTTGATTTGTCGTGATTGTGTGCGTGACACCATAAAATTCATGGATTCGTTTCAGCTAGATCCATTTAGCCGTTAGAGAGTGATTGAGTAACAAACATCCAAACATCTAAACATCCAAAATTCCTAAAACAAAATTAAAAGCCAGTGCCGCAGCGGAAGCGGCTGAAAATATTAAAATTAATAAATATAAGGGTCTCGACTCATCGTATCGTTTTTGTCCAGTCGGTGTCGAGACCCTAGGTCCATGGGGTCCCAATGCGCAAAAATTTTTCAAGAATTTGAAAAGGCGCCTTGTGGAGTCAACTGGTGACCCAAGGGCTGGCAGTTTTCTCGCTCAACGAATAGGTATTGCTATTCAAAGGGGGAATGCTGCTAGTCTTTTGGGCACAATGCCACGGGGGCCTTATTTAGGTTTAGTTTAGATAGTAATAATGTAAATATAGATATGTAATAATTATGTTTCTCTGTAATTTTTAACAATAAATATTGATACTTTAAAAAACATCCAAACATCTTCACAAACTTTCACATTTATAATATTATATAGTAGGTAGTAGGATTATTATTGAATTTATGTTAGTAATTAATAAATTACCTGTGTTAAATAATATAATAATCTGCATTGCTTTGTATTACTTATTGAGTAATTTTATTATATGGATTGACTGTTGCATGGGTGGTGCCTATTGTAATGGATAATATTGTTTTTGTATAATTGATGTTATCGTGGAGGCTTTTGAATACCTACATGACTATTTTTTCAAATTAATGATTTTTTTAGGTTTTTATCTAAAAACCAATCGACTTTGACCTCTCCAACGCATTGGGCGTCTATTGAAACATAGTTCAAGCTGTACTATCACTTTCGCTGGTTCGATTTTGATGAAACAAAAAGCGTTGTCTAAGTTTAATATATACCTACAAAATCCTAACAGTAAAATTTTTGATCACGCCACTGAATTTTGCTCCAACCCCGAACAAATAAACAACTTACAAAGTTACAACAGCAACAAATTAACATAAAATTTTGCAAATCCAAAATACACTGCTCTATTATTTTGTAACCAAAAACCGGTATACCTAATTTCACGATGCTAACTTTGAAGATGACGAATTTCCATACGACTGTTTTATAATATCTTTGTTTTACCTATTAATAAGTCAAGCGAGTGGTGGTTTACAAAATAGGTACATGTTCCCATAGCTTGTTCCCGCCTGCAAATGTTGCCGACTATAGTAAAACAGTAAGTAGCTATAGAAAATCACAAAAGAAATGTAGAGCTTGTTTTTTGCTTTTCAGTTGTATGTTTACTTGGCAGTCGGGTTTTTGTATTCTAAATAATTAAGTTATTTAACCCTTTTTAGTTATATTAGTAGGGGAGTTATTAGTTTTCGTGTAGTGAAGGGACATCACCATAATTCAACCTTTTTTTTATATATTTAGCGCGCCAAATTGACGTCGCCACCAGCCTGATCGAAAGCCGTGGCGCATCTAGCAATTAGAGGCCACTTCTGACAGTGGTCCTCAAGTTGGCGGCCCTGTGATGTGCCCCTTCACGCTCCTGTTGAAGAACCCGGGATTGTAAGATGAAGGAAACACGTGTGCGGTCGTTCCATGTTTTTATAGTTCGACAGAGGAACGATCTTTTGAAACGCTCAGTTCTGGCGAAGATTCTCTCCACTGTGTGTGAGTGGCATCTTTGCCCGGCACGTGTTGTTTGGTATCGGAAAGGAGAGAGTGGGATCAGGTTGAAGAGCTCTTCAGAACATTCGCCGTGATACATTCGATAGAATGCAGCCAAGGACGCTATGGTTCTTCGCTGCGCCAACGGTTCGAGGCCTCCCGTCACCTCAGGACAACCAATTATTCGGATAGCACGTCTCTGCATAGCGTCAAGCGCGTCATCCCAAAGGTGAGAACAGTATTCGACGCAGGGACGAATTTGCGTCTTGTACAGTACACATCTCTGATGTGGCGTGAAATACCGTCCCACCTTATTTAAGACTCCTAGTTTCCGCGAGGCCAGCCCAATATAACTCTCTATGTAGTTCTTGTGATTGAGTTCACGCCGGACGTCTATACCGAGGATCTCCAGGTTGTCCTTTAGTGGAACCGTAATGCTCTGAAGAGAGGGTAGGGGTAAGAACGGGGACTTCTTAGCTGTGAACGCACACGCCTGTGATTTTCTGGCATTGAACTCGACCAGGTTGTCTGAACCCCATTGGGCAATGTGACCGGTCGAGATCCGCCACGAGTTGCCTTCTCTACTCCTGCACGTCGCCTCGCCCCTCCGCTGGACGGCCAGAATAGCTCCCATGTAGAGTACTATCATCTGTATAGCAATGAATGCACCCAAGGGACAGCATGTCATTGATATGCAGAAGAAAGAGAGTTGGTGACAATACCGAACCCTGTCATACCCTATCAAAGGCTTTAGCGATATCTAGGCCAATAGCCAGAGATTCGCCGTGCCTCTCCATAGCCTCACCCCAGGTGTGTGTTATGTACGCCAGGAGGTCACCCGTTGATCGTTTCGGCCTAAAGTCATATTGACAATCGTTAATGAGCGAGTGATCCTCCAGGTAGCGCATGAGCTGTTTGTTAATAATTAGCTCGAACAACTTACAGATGACGGTGGTTACAGCTATGGGACGAAAGTTAGCCGGATACGATCGATCCCCTTTCTTGGGGATCGCTTGGACATTCGCCTCCTTCCAAGCCTCCGGCACTTCCCCCGACGAGTAGGAAAGGCGATACAGGCGCGTGAGCGTTGGAGACAATTCAGCTGCACACTTTCTCAGCACCACCGCCGGAATCCCATCAGGATCACTGGCTTTCCGCGTGTCGAGTGACCGCAGCACCGCTCGCACATCGCACTGCCGGATTACAATATCCGGCATCATGGTTCCACAGTCGGCGATAGTGGGAGGTTGCTTGCCACAGTCATCGACCCGGGAATTAGCCGCAAAGAGATTAGCCAGCATTTCTGCTTTCTCTTGGGCCTTGTGAGCCAGTGATCCGTCAAGATAGCGCAGCGGCGGCAGCGAAGGCCTGCAGAAATTGGCCTGCACGGCTTTGGCCAGTTGCCAGTATCCACGGCTGCCCGTTGGCTGTGATGTGAGCTCCTGACCAAGCCGCGTGACGCGCTGGGCGTCCGCTCTCTTGAAGGCCCTCTTACTGGACCTAGTGGCTCTGTTGTACGCTGCCTTGAGGCGGGCCACATTCAGGTCGCGCGCTGCCCGAGCCCTGATCCAGGCGCGGTACGCTGTCTGTTTTTGTTGAACAGCTACGGCGCACTCACGCCCAAACTAGGGGCGAGCTTTACGGATACTGGCGACATCAGTGTATGGAATGTAGTATTCCATACCTAACGTAATCTCGCCAGCAACCGCAGTGGCGCTTTCCGATGAAGCCCCGTGTCACCTCTACTGCCCTTGCAGGAGTTGACACCTGCAGGCGGGCACGCTCAACACAGTGGTCGGAACTACCCAGTGGGGCTCCAACCGACACACTGTACTGTGTGGACAGTTGTCCAGCACAGTACAGTGACTGACGAGTTTCGTCAGCAGTAGGTCCAGCAGAGCGGGTTCATGGTCCACCCTGTCCGGTATTCGCGTAATCCTGCGTACCATTTGAGTCAAACCATGGGAGATAGCGAACGCGTGGGCGGCCCGTCCCGCAGGATAGGTCTTGAGGGACCCCAGCTACTCAATGTGGTGACCATTGAAGTCCCCCAGAAAAATCAACTCAACGTTCGGGAACCGCACCTGCGCGTCATCAGCGCCTTCGCTGAGGTGCCGAAAAAGCCCCGCTGTCTCAGCTTCCCCTGTGTGGGAACGGTAGACGCACACGTAGATCTGACTCATAGAGCCGTGATCCACGTGCAGCCAAAGGACGGAGAAGGAAGGGTTCTCAAGGCAGCGCAGCCGGCGACAACAAACATCCGCCCTAACGAACGCGCACACCCCGGCTTTAATTATTATATTTTTGGTCATACTTCCGGTGCTACTCAACCGATTGCAATCAAACAAATGTAAGAGATTAAGTCTGACCAAGGCCTTATAAACACATAATACCGCATCAATATCGGTTCAGTAGTTTTGCGTTCATCGCAGTCAAATCATTATAACGCCAAAAGTCCGCCATTTTGATTTTCCATGAATTTGATTAAAACTGGTATCACTCACACAATGACGACAAATCAAATGATACCTTGTATTTCAAAATCCGTCAAGCCGTTGAGGCTGTAGAGCGTGCAAGAAAAAAATCAACGATTTCATTTTAGCGCCAAAAGTCAGCCATTTAGACTTTTTAGAAATTTTAATGTACTTATTATCACTCACACAATCACGACGAATCAAATGACACCTCGCATGTCGAAATCTGTCAAGCGGTTCAGGCTGCAGGACGTGACAAAGAATTGGACATACATATATAGTCTCGAAAAACATTACCCTCCTGTCTTCGGCAGTTCAGGGAAAAATAGTTATTTAAAATATATAATAGAAACACATGTAACTCCATTATTAAAGAATTAAAACAGCAATATTATCAGCAAAAAATTGTGACAACTAGAGGTAATATAAAAGAAACATGGAAAATAATTAAAGAAGTTTGTGACATGAAAACGACCAATGTAGAACTGAAGAACTATTGAACACCAACGCTTTACCTACTGAATCTCTCAATAATGTAAATAATTACTTTACAAATGTTGGAAGTAAATTGGCTAATGAACTGTTAAGTAGAATAGTTAAATCGGAAAAGCAACTATACGGTGAAGTTCCTACAAATACGTCACCGCTGAATTCAAGGTCTTTTATGCGCACATAGCATAGTGCACCTGGGTGGGATCGGATTACTGCAGAACTTTAAAAAAAAAGCATCATTTCGGTTGCATCGCCTATAGTACACATGTGTAACCTCAGCATGGTCAGCGGCATCTGGTAACAGAAATGAACCGAATAATTATCGACCAATCTCCCTCCTATCAACGTTACATACCTATAATACATATAATAAAATGATAGAAAAGTCAAAACTGTACATTAGAAATATTTTTTAAAAATACTCGCGGGGTGTTCAAAATAAGATACCGAAGCCGAAAATATAGTTAGTTTTTTTTGTCTGTTTGTTTGTTTGCTTTGCTTAGTCCGAAAGGATCTCGAAAAATACTCAATAGATTTGATTCAAATTTTGCGCAAATATTAATATCTTCAAATAGGTTATAAGTTATCACGCTACATATCCTAGGAGCTAAGCAGAGAGCAATTAAATAGGCATTTTAACATAATTTCCACGCGTACAAAGTCGCGTACAACAGCTAGTCTAAGATATTAGAGAAACTTGTCAACAAGAGAGTCACAAAATATCTAGAGAGTAATAATTTCCTCAGTGACTCACAATTCGGAATTAGAGCGACAAAATCAACAGAAGATGCTGTATTAACGTTAACTTCAAATCTTGTATCGCGCATAGACAGGGGTGAGAAATGCTTGGGGGTCTTTTTAGATCTCCAAAAAGCGTTTGATACAGTGTCTATACCTATCCTACTAGCACGCTTGGAGAGCGTTGGTATGAGGGGAGTGGTCCTGGAATGTTCAGCGTGTTAGAGTTGCTAGATATGAGAGTATAAACTCTGACTGCACCTACGATGTTTTTCAGGGTAGTATTCTTGGACCTACGCTGTTCCTCATCTTTGTCAATGATTTGTGCAAGATGACTGCTCTGCCATTTACAGAACTTCTTATGTTTGCCGATGACACGGTGTTAGTGTTCCATGATCAAACTTGGGACACTGTGTTTGAATTGGTGGAGACGGGGTTAGCAAAGGTTGGCTGGAGAACAGTGTTTTATCGCTTAACACCAGTAAAACTAAATATCTTTGCTTCAGCAAGACCACAGTTGGACAGCCGGCCTCTACAATGATCCTCAAAATTCACACTTTTCCATGTAATCGGAGAGATACCCACACAAACTGCGACTGTATAGAACTTTTACGTGTGTCCCATATTAAATACCTGGGTGTTATGGTTGATGACAAACTTAACTGGACTATGCATCTTGCGTCAATAATATGCAGAATCAGAAAATTAGTATAATCAAGTATATTTTTAAGAAGACCTTCTACAAGTGCCTTAAATGCACACACACACACACACACACACACACACACACACACGCACGCACACGCACATGCACACGCACACGCGCTCATACACAGAGAGAGAGATAGAGAGAGAGAGACACACACACACACACACACACACACACACACACACACGCGCGCGCGCACACAAGCACGCACACACGTGCACGTGCACTGAAATAAGCACGCATAGTCGTTTGAACGCTCAAGTGTGTAGGCATGCACTTAAGTCTTGCTTGAGTTTTGTTTTATTTTATATCCTGGATGTGTGAAATATCTTTATATTTATTAGATCTAGTGTTAACATAATTGTCAATACTTTGGGGGAGGACACTGATATCTGCAACACAGTTTTTACTAGCGCAGGTTTCAGGGAATTCCACGTTCATGTAAAAACATTATTTATGACAATAAAGAATTATCTTTTCATCTTATCATAAACTGATCTAGTTTTGATAAAAATTGGCTTAGAAATTAAGCATTGAGCTAAATATATTTTCTTGAAATATAAAATAGCATGGTAGTTTCTGCATATACCTATTAGTTACTGGTTACACAATTGCGATCTAACCCCTGGCATAGTGTAGCTGAAACTAGGCAAACAAATACCTGACACCCTGCACTAATAAATACGAAGGTAAATCGAGAAGTCATTCTTGTGGAAAACAGGGACTGACAAACTGATCATAATATTATTTGGCTCAAGTTCTCCAGCAGAAATTCTTCATACGTTGTATCCATGGCTTTAAATAATATCTATGAAATTTATTCGTCTACGCATCAGCGAATTTATATAATTTTCTGGTTTAATTAAAAACAAATAATATAAAACTTCATGGTTCCAAAAAAATAACTTGTTAGTGAATAAATATTTTAGCAACAATTATTTTATAATAAGCTACAAGACGTAAGATTTATAAAAACATAATAACGGCTGCCACTATAAGATAGCAAATGTATTAAACAGCAAAAAAATTAAATTAAAAATTTAAAAAACCCCCGACTCACAAAAAAAGAACAATAAAAAAACCTGTTGGTCTCGTCGGGGGGACCGCTCTATACCTAAACAGAGACCGACGTACAATTAGGTTATGATTAGGTGAGCGGTCCCCGACGAGACAAACTGTTAGTAAAAAAATGAATACCTAAATAATATAGCTACCAATAATAATAAAGGTTCAATACTTAGGGTAGATAGGTCATAATATAATAGTTATTTTTTTACTTTTTACAGTCTTTTTTTGTGAGTCGGGGGTTTTTTAAATTTTTAGTTTAATTTTTTATTTCATGCTTTTTATAGGGTTTTTTTTAATATCAACATACGTATAGTCTTTTTTTTGTTTACGTGAGGGAAAATTCTCAAAGGATGTTATGCCGGACTCTTACCGACTAAAAAACCTCACGTAACGCCCAACAGCCTGTGGTTGGGAGCCCCGGGTAAGCCCTCGGAAAGATGTCCCGGGACTAACATACGTATAGTCTATCAAAAATGATTCAGAGCTAATGCGAATTGCGCGGAGTGTGGTTACAGAATTCGAAATACATTCCACTCCTCATATCTTTCGAATGGCTAAACCGATTCTCATAAAACTTGCGACATCGTGATGTATAAGTTATGACCTTTCATTTGATACCCAACACGGGTATCAAATGAAAGGTCACGCTTTCACCCCTCAGATCTTTGAAATGGCTGAACCGATTTTTATAATACATAGCTAAGAACACTCTCCCCTAACCCATCTTTCAAACAAAAGAAACAGAATCAAAATCGGTTAACCCGTTTGGGAGCTACGATGCCACAGAGAGACTTACAAACACACACACACACACACACACACATGTCTACACACACGTCAAACTTATAAAACCCCGTCCGGGTTTCCGTCGGGGGTTAAAAATGAAATAATATGGTAGGTATGAAAAATAATGACTTGGCAGCTAATATTAATAGTGGGATATCAAACATTGTATTATTAGCAACAATTGGATTCCATATAAAAATACACTTTCGGGTAGTGATTTGCAAGCAGCTATAAAAATTAAAACGGGTCCAAATTTTAAGTATTAAGATATCAGAATTTTTGTTTGTAGAATCATAAAGTATTGAAAAAAGCGACAAATGCGTTGGTTGCATAGAAGCAGAGCGGTGGCCGCGGCGTGGGAGGTGGAGCAAAAGCATAATTTTCATTTCACCGAATATTTATTTATTTATTTTTATTAACTTATTTAAGGGTGGTGTCAAGAGCCGTAGAACCGACGTGCATGCATGAAAAGAAAAATGAAAGTTGAAGAGGCGAGTGAGGTGTGTATGGACTGTGCCGTGTGGCGCTCGGTTCTTTCTGCCTACCCCGCAAGGGATTTGGCGTGAAGATAGTATAGTATAGTATAAGTTATCGAGGACTTACAGCTTACATTTAAGATTGGAGATCATATAAAAACAGACAGCCAATAACAAGTCCTCGCTTATAGCATTAGGTTAAGCAGTACCTACATTGTAAGTTACAAAAAAAAGTATAAAAGTAAGTTTAGCACATAGACATGCAATTAAATGTTACATTTCTATCGTCATCCTATTCCTTTTTGCATTATATTTTATTCCTAAAAAAAGTTAAGGCTCATACACCTCTTCACTCCTGAGACACTCATCGAAAATGGATCTAGGTATTTCCGCACTATTTTGTTTACAAAATTCATTAAACGCCCTGCTCACACGCACAATATACCTAACTATTCTGGCGATAGTTGGTTGATGCCCTTGGCACACATAAGGGAGGGTTAAAATGGAGTGGGTTGCTGGGCACGTTAAAATTAATTAAAAATATTTATTTGCGATAACAACATTTGCGCTATTGATAAAAAAGTATAATGCTCATTTCATGAATGTTCAGTTGGTATAATATGTATTACATCGAATATTTAATTGGTATAATGTAATGTAGTGTAGAAGGGCAGGGTTAGGTTAGGTTAGGTTAGAACTGTGACCACAACAAGCACGAGGCGAGCGAGCAAAGCGAGCGCGCCGCGGTAGCGACCGCCGAGTGCTAGACAAAATACAAAATATGAAAAAAAAAGAAGATCCAACCACCGTCAGTTCATTGACAATGAAAGGAAAGTAATAATTACTGAACCGAATAATAATAATAGAATAGCCCAATAGTATTTTTTGCATGCCGCAATTTGCTTTATTTAGACCTTATAAATATCGCAAAGAATGTGTTTTTTATGACCATGTGCATATTTTATTCTCATCTCCGTTAATTTTATAAACAACCTCATTGTATAATATATAAAAGCCTATTTTCTACTTTATATTCGCCGCCAAGTTGTGGCCTAACAATAAATAATCACTGCCAATTTAAATTAAAATAAAGCGTAGATCTCAATAAAAAGCTGCTAATTTATACTTGACATGATATTTCACTGTAGCTGCCAACGCATTATTTTTCCTACCCGTTTTAATTATTTTTAACCGACTTCCAAAAAAGGAGGAGGTTCTCAATTCGTCTGTATTTTTTTTTTGTTTTTTTTTTTTTTTTTTTTTTTTTATGTTTGTTACCGGCAAATCGCTAGAAGGAGTTAACCGATTTTGAAAATTCTTTTTTTGTTTGAAAGCTGGTGCTTCCCATGTGGTCCCATATACAGGAAGTCAGAATCGGATGCTGGGATCCTGGAGAAATCGAAGAAATCCCTCGAATCGAGGGAATTCCTTAACGATTTACAGCAGTTATCTTGTGTTTGGGCTTGATTAATTTGTATTGGGGAGAACATTACCCCTAGACAAATATAATTTCAGTCTACCCGTCACTGAAAATCATGAAAAAAAAAATTTTTAACAAAAAAAAACCGACTTCAAACAAAAACTGAAAATTGAAAAATAAAATTAACTTAGCACAAAGTAATAGGTAGTATATTTAGTTTTATATCAGATATTATTGACTGTAATACTGAAGTCGGTGCCAATATTTCTATGAGAGATTAATAATATCTACCTAAACCTATAGTTTTACTTGGCGCCGATTTCAGTATTACATTCAATAATATCTGATATAAAACTAAATATACTACCTATTACTTTGTGCTAAGTTAATTTTATTTTTCAATTTTCAGTTTTTGTTTGAAGTCGGTTTCTTTTTGTTATAAAATTCCTAGAAGATTTACGTTTACATTCAAAGGAATCCTTGAATTCTAGGTTTTGTGAAAGTTGAGATGTCTCTTATTCCTGAAACTTGTGTGAAACAATCCTTAAAGTAGTATCTTTATAACACTGAAAAAAAAATGGAATCGGACAACGCATTCAGCCCATTCTAAAGCAAATTATTTTACTATAGCCTTAATCATTAAGTTCTTTTATGATTAAGCCAATATGCCAGTTTAGTTTTGCAATCACATTCAAAGGAATCCTTGTATTCTAGGTTTGGCGAAAGTTGAGATGTCTCTAATTTCTGAACTGCAAAACCCTTACCATACCCAGGGCTAACGACCTTGAGCATAAGGGCGATATGACTCGCCAACATAGAGTAGCGCAACTACAGAGACGTCAGAGTGAAAGAAGTACGGAAGAAGAAGAAAAATAGTAGCGGAAATGCGTTCCTCGCTTCACCAAATAAACAAGAAGCTGTGAGACGGTCTCACCCGACTGCTCCTCTCTAAAACGTTTATTGTGAGAGTTCAATCCGATTTACGTTGTCATTTTTGTTTTATTTCAAACTTTGAACAGATGATCCACGTGACCTAGTGACGTAGTTTAATGCAACAGAGTCACAGACTACAGACAAAGTCTCGCCATAAGCCCCTCTGCACTCTATTTTATAAAGAGAGGCAAAAATAAATTTAAAAACAAAGGAACGTTTGTATTTCAATTTTCCTTTGTTTTTAAGTGTAGTAAAAATACACTGCAAGAAATGTGATTGATTATTACGAAAAAATTAAATGTGACGAATTCACAAAGACGAATGTTCATGTATTCATTGTTTTACTTAAATTATTACAAATCGAGACAAGAGGGGTCTTCCACTCGCTTAAAATTTTTGTTACTTTTGGAACAAAATTTCATTTCATTTTATTATAACAAACAAAAATAGTCGTAAACGCAGTTGCGAGGGTCAGCTAGTTATCTATCTATACTTATAATAAAACTGTTGAGGGTCGAGAGTCTGTACATGGAAGGTATTTTGAAAATTTTAAGTGTAGGGTGTTCTCTAATCGATATAGTAGTCGAAAATGTAATTTAAATTTTTCATGTCTGTCTGTCTGTCTGTCTGTCTGTCTGTATCCCGAATAAGTATCACGCCGAAACCACTGAACCGATTTGAATGATACTTGGTACATTCCGAGCTTATAGTCCGAGGAAGGTTTTAGGATACTTTTAATCTCGATATTTTGCATGGTTCCTGCGGGAGAGGGGATGAAAGACAAAATGGTTTTTCAGTTGTAGTTTCTCAACGTGTGGTCCGATTTCAAATATTGTTTTAGTGTTGGAAAGGGAGTACTTAAAGGATCATTCCACACAAGTTTCAATATTGAGGGTTTTGTAGTTCAGGAATTAGAGACATCTCAACTTTCGCTGAACCAATAACTCAAGGGTTCCTTTAAATGTAAGGGTCATTCTAAACTGGCGTGTTTGCTTAGTCATAAAAGAACTTAAAGATTAAGGGTATTGTAAAACCATTTCAGTCCACGCCGAAGGCGGGGACTGAAATGGTTTAGAATAGACTTAATCTTTAAGTTCTTTTCTGATTAAGCAAACAGGGCTGTTTCACACGCTCCTAGGAATCTGATTAAGATATACCTCTCTTTTCATAGACCTTATGTGACGTAAACGAAGTTGCGAGGGTCAGCTAGTACTTATAATAAAACTGTTAAGGGTCGAGAGTCTGTACATGGAAGATATTTTGAAAATTTCAATAGTAGGGCGTTCTATAATCGATTCTGAAGCCGAATATGTAATTTAAAATGTTCATGTCTGTCTGTCTGTCTGTCTGTCTGTCTGTCTGTCTGTATCCCGAATAAGTATCACGCCGAAACTACTGAACCGATTTGAATGATATTTGGTACATTCTGAGCCTATAGTCCGAGGAAGGTTTTAGGATACTTTTGATCCCGAAGTTTTGCGCGGTTCCTGCGGGAGAGGGGATGAGAGATAAAATGGTTTTATAGTTGTAATTTCTCAACGGGTGATGCGAATTCATATATTTTTTTAGTATTGTAAAAGGAGTACTTATAGGATTTTTCGACCCAAGTTTCAAGATTGAGGGGTTTGTAATTCAGAAATTAGAGGCATCTCAACTTTCGCCAAACCTAGAATTCAAGGGTTCCTTTGAATGACAGGGTAAATCTAAACGGGCGTGTTGGCTTATAGAGATTAAGTCTATTCTAAAACAAATGAATTATTTTAGAACAGCCTTATTAATTAAGCTCTTTTATGATTAAGCAAACAGGGCCGTTTCATATGCTGTCTGATGAGTCTGATGAAGAAGTACCACTTCTGTCGTACACCTTATGTACGACAGAAGACGTAAACGAAGTTGCGAGGGTCTGCTAGTGTATAAATAAGAAGCGCTCGTGGCACCGCGGACTCAGTGTTCTGTAAACGATCACTGTAGTAAGCTCATTCACTATGGCCAGTCCTTGGATGGGTGACCATCCATGTGACCACTTTGTGACAGTTATTTGTTCGCGTTGTTTCCATGTTTCGGAAGGCACGTTAAGCAACGGCTTAACGTGCCTTCCGAAACTTACGGTTGCCCGTAAAATGGCAGTCATTAAGCCAAGTAGAAGGCCTTTTTGGCGGCTTGAATAATTTCAACAGCAGGCAGTCACAACCTGCGCCTGTCTATCTCAACACGGCAATACAGCTCACCACCTATTACGTGGGACAAATTCTAAAAAGGTGAAATGTGGGGACATAATAATATGCCTCTGCCTACCCCTTCGGGGTTATCCCCGAAGGGGTAGGCAGATACATACATAAATACATACATAAATATGTAAATTATGTATGTATGGTCACGCCTATAAAGGCGTGACCATATTTATGTATGTTTGTAACTAGCTGACCCTCACAACTTCGTTTACGACGCTTAAGGTGTATGAAAGGGGAGGTATTTCTTCATCAGACTCAGCAAGTGGTGAGTGAAACTGCCCTGTTTGCTTTATCATAAAAGAACGTACACGTCGAGGGCGTGGACTGAATTGTTTTAGAATCTATTCTAAAATGATTTATTTCAGTCCACGCCTTCGGCGCAGACGAAATATTTAACTCTGGACTTAATCATTAAGCTCTTATACGATAAAGCCAACACGCCGGTTTAGATTTACACTCACATTCAAAGGAACTCTTGAATTCTAGGTTTTGAGAAGTTGAGATGTCTCTAACTCCTGAACTTCCTCGGATCAATTTTCATTCAAATCAGTAGTTTCGGCGTGATACGTATTCGGAATACAGACGGACATGAAAATTTTAAATTTCATTTTGGCTTAAGTAGGTATCGATTAGAGAACGCGTTTTTTTTTTAAATAGCTTCCATGTTCAGACTCTCGACCCTCAACAATTTTATTATTATGTATAGACTAGCGGTACCCTGCCACGCTTCGCTGTGACTTTTTTATGGTGGTTTTATGTATCTATGAGAAATAAGTAACGAACTAAATGATGGGTACATTTAAAAAAAATGTGTGCGTGTACTATTGTACACAGTACACACGTAAGAAGTGAAACTTCTTCATGACCTTATTTTTCGAAAGAAATATCATGAAATATACATAGGAGTTAGTAGTCCAAAAGTTCAAAAGTCCAAAGTCAAAAAGTCAAAAAGTCCAAAACTCCAAAACACCAAAACTCCAAAACTCCAAAACTCCAAAACTCCAAAATTCCAAAAGTCCAAAAGTCCAAAAGTCCAAAACTCCAAAATTCCAAAACTCCAAAAGTATAAAAGTTCTGAAGTCCAAAGTAGGTACAAAAGTTCAAAATTCCAAAGTCCAAAGTCTAAAACTCCAAAACTCCAAAACTCCAAACTCCAAAACTCCAAAACTCCAAAACTCCAAAGCTCCAAAGCTCCAAAACTCCAAAACTCCAAAACTCCAAAACTCCAAAACTCCAAAACTCCAAAACTCTAAAACTCTAAAACTCTAAAACTCCAAAACTCCAAAACTCAAAAACTCAAAAACTCCAAAACTCCAAAACTCCAAAACTCCATAACTCCATAACTCCATAGTCAATTATTCAGAGCTAATGCGAATTGCGCGGAGTGTGGTTACAGAATTAGAAATACATTCCACTCCTCATAACTTCCGAATGGCTAAACTGATTTTCATAAAATTTGCGGTATCGTGATGTATAAGTTATGACCTTTCATTTGATACCAAACACGGGTATATTTGAAAACATTCAATTTTTCATCACCACTTTCACCCCTCATATCTTTGAAATGGCTGAACCGATTTTTATAAAACATAGCTAAGAACACTCTCCCCTAACCCATCTTTCAAACAAAAGAAACAGAATCAAAATCGGTTCATCCGTTTGGGCGCTACGATGCCACAGACAGACTTACACACACACACACAGACCCACACACACGTCAAACTTATAACACCCCGTCCGGGTTTCCGTCGGGGGTTAAAAAGCAGTGTGTTAATAATAACTGTAATATAAGTATTTTCGTCAGTTGTCTATATCCCTTAGCACAAAGTTATAATAGCTTAAGTTGTGTGGGAATGTCCACGAATATTTCTTCATTTATTTATTTTGTACCGCTTACAATATTAGCATGACTACCTTTCGAAGTAATTTAATAAAACAATACATAAAATAAGTTCAAATGCATTATATTCTCATGTAATGCAGTATGCATTGTGTAACTCGAGCTCTGTCTGTTACACGCATTACTCTGTACATGAATGAAAATATAACATTTTACGAGAATATTTTGCAGACCAGACCGACACACGTCCGTCTAGCAACACGACTCCCCCCGCACTAGATTTTCGGGCGAGCGCGGGGAAGCAAGCCATGTAATGTTTCTTTGAATACATTATTAGGTATAATTAGTTAAAATTTATACTAAATCAAAATTGAAGAAAACCATTTTAGAGGTCTATAATTTCTTTAGTCTCTGATATAAAATTTATTATCATTCATTAATAAATAGATGTCATACAACGCCTTCTTCTAAAAAACTATGGGCTATTTCAATGATGTTTTACTAATTATTTATAATAAACTAGCGGTACCCTGCCACGCTTCGCTGTGACTTTTTTATGGTGGTTTTATGTGCCTATGAGAAATGAGTAACAAACTAAATGATGATAACATTTTAAAAAAAAATGTGTGCGTAAGAAGTGAAACTTCTTCATGACCTTATTTTTCGAAAGAAATATCATAGGAGTTAGTAGTAGTCCAAAAGTTCAAAAGTTCAAAAGTCCAAAGTCAAAAAGTCCAAAAGTCCAATAGTCTAAAAGTCCAATAGTCCAAAAGTCCAAAAGTCCAAAGTCCAAAACTACAAAGTCTAAAATTCTAAAAGTCCAAAACTCTAAAACTCCAAAACTCCAAAACTCCAAAATTACAAAAGTCCAAAAGTCCAAAAGTTCAAAATTCCAAAGTCCAAAGTCCAAAGTGAAAAAGTCCAAAACGACAAAACTCTGAAACTCTGAAACTCTAAAACTCTAAAACTCCAAAACTCCAAAACTCCAAAACTCCAAAACTTCAAAACTGCTATACTCCAAAACTCCAAAATTTCAAAACTCCAAAACTCCAAAACTCCAAAAGTCCAAAAGTACAAAAGTTCAAAACTCCAAAATTCCAAAACTCCAAAAGTATAAAAGTTATAAAGTCCAAAGTACAAAAGTTCAAAATTCCAAAGTCCAAAGTCCAAAGTCCAAAGTCCAAAGTCCAAAAGTCCAAAACTCCGAAACTCTAAAACTCTAAAACTCCAAAACTCCAAAACTCCAAAACTTTAAAACTCCTAAACTCCAAAACTCCAAAATTTCAAAACTCCAAAACTCCAAAACTCCAAAACTCTAAAACTCTAAAACTCTAAAACTTCAAAACTCCAAAACTCAAAAACTCCAAAACTCCAAACTCTAAAACTCTAAAACTCCAAAACTCCAAAACTCTAAAACTCTAAAACTCTAAAACTCCAAAACTCCAAAACCCCAAAACTCCAAAACCCCAAAACCCCAAAACTCCAAAACTACAAAACTCAAAAACTCCAAAACTCCAAAACTCAAAAACTCCAAAACTTCAAAACTCCAAAACTCTAAAACTCCAAAACTCTAAAACTCTAAAACTTCAAAACTCCAAAACTCTAAAACTCTAAAACTTCAAAACTCTAATACTCCAAAACTCCAAATCTCCAATACTCCAAAACTCCAAAACTCAAAAACTTCAAAACTCCAAAACTCAAAAACTCCAAATCTACAAAACTCAAAAACTCCAAAACTCCAAAACTCAAAAACTCCAAAACTTCAAAACTCCAAAACTCTAAAACTCCAAAACTCTAAAACTCTAAAACTCTAAAACTTCAAAACTCCAAAACTCTAAAACTCTAAAACTTCAAAACTCTAATACTCCAAAACTTCAAAACTCCAATACTCCAAAACTCCAAAACTCAAAAACTCCAAAACTCCAAAACTCCAAAACTCCAAAACTCAAAAACTCAAAAACTCCAAATCTCCGAAACTCCAAAACTCCAAAACTTCAAAACTCCAAAACTCTAACACTCCAAAACTCCAAAACCCCAAAACTCCAAAACTCCAAAACCCCAAAACTATAAAACTCCAAAACTCCAAAACTCCAAAACTTCAAAACTCCAAAACTCCAAAACTCCAAAACTTCAAAACTTCAAAACTCTAAAACTCTAAAACTCTAAAACTCCAAAACTCTAAAACTCTAAAACTCTAAAACTCTAAAACTTCAAAACTCTAAAACTCCAAAACTCCAAAACTCCAAAAATACAAAACTCAAAAACTCCAAAACTCCAAAACTCCAAAACTCCAAAACTCTAAAACCCAAAACTCTAAAACTCTAAAACTCTAAAACTTCAAAACTCTAATACTCTAAAACTCTAAAACTCCAAAACTACAATACTCCAAAACTCCAAAACTCCAAAACTTCAAAACTCCAAAACTCTAAAACTCTAAAACTTCAAAACTCTAATACTCCAAAACTCCAATACTCCAAAACTCCAAAACTCCAAAACTCAAAAACTTCAAAACTCCAAAACTCAAAAACTCCAAATCTACAAAACTCCAAAACTCCAAAACTCCAAAACTCAAAAACTCCAAAACTTTAAAACTCCAAAACTCTAAAACTCCAAAACTCTAAAACTCTAAAACTCTAAAACTCTAAAACTCTAAAACTTCAAAACTCCAAAACTCTAAAACTCTAAAACTTCAAAACTCTAATACTCCAAAACTTCAAAACTCCAATACTCCAAAACTCCAAAACTCCAAAACTCAAAAACTCCAAAACTCCAAAACTCCAAAACTCAAAAACTCAAAAACTCCAAATCTCCGAAACTCCAAAACTCCAAAACTTCAAAACTCCAAAACTCTAACACTCCAAAACTCCAAAACCCCAAAACTCCAAAACCCCAAAACTATAAAACTCCAAAACTCCAAAACTCCAAAACTTCAAAACTCCAAAACTCAAAAACTCCAAAACTCCAAAACTCCAAAACTCAAAAACTCAAAAACTCCAAATCTCCGAAACTCCAAAACTCCAAAACTTCAAAACTCCAAAACTCTAACACTCCAAAACTCCAAAACCCCAAAACTCCAAAACCCCAAAACTATAAAACTCCAAAACTCCAAAACTCCAAAACTTCAAAACTCCAAAACTCCAAAACTCCAAAACTTCAAAACTTCAAAACTCTAAAACTCTAAAACTCTAAAACTCCAAAACTCTAAAACTCTAAAACTCTAAAACTCTAAAACTTCAAAACTCTAAAACTCCAAAACTCCAAAACTCCAAAAATACAAAACTCAAAAACTCCAAAACTCAAAAACTCAAAAACTCCAAAACTTCAAAACTCAAAAACTCCAAAACTCCAAAACTCCAAAACTCCAAAACTCAAAAACTCCAAAACTTCAAAACTCCAAAACTCTAAAACTCCAAAACTCTAAAACTCTAAAACTTCAAAACTCCAAAACTCTAAAACTCTAAAACTTCAAAACTCTAATACTCCAAAACTCCAAATCTCCAATACTCCAAAACTCTCAAAACTCAAAAACTTCAAAACTCCAAAACTCAAAAACTCCAAATCTACAAAACTCAAAAACTCCAAAACTCCAAAACTCAAAAACTCCAAAACTTCAAAACTCCAAAACTCTAAAACTCCAAAACTCTAAAACTCTAAAACTCTAAAACTTCAAAACTCCAAAACTCTAAAACTCTAAAACTTCAAAACTCTAATACTCCAAAACTTCAAAACTCCAATACTCCAAAACTCCAAAACTCAAAAACTCCAAAACTCCAAAACTCCAAAACTCAAAAACTCAAAAACTCCAAATCGCCGAAACTCCAAAACTTCAAAACTTCAAAACTCCAAAACTCTAACACTCCAAAACTCCAAAACCCCAAAACTCCAAAACTCCAAAACCCCAAAACTATAAAACTCCAAAACTCCAAAACTCCAAAACTTCAAAACTCCAAAACTCCAAAACTCCAAAACTTCAAAACTTCAAAACTCTAAAACTCTAAAACTCTAAAACTCCAAAACTCTAAAACTCTAAAACTCTAAAATTTCAAAACACTAAAACTCCAAAACTCCAAAACTCCAAAAATACAAAACTCAAAAACTCCAAAACTCCAAAACTCCAAAACTCCAAAACTCTAAAACCCAAAACTCTAAAACTCTAAAACTCTAAAACTTCAAAACTCTAATACTCTAAAACTCCAAAACTCTAAAACCCAAAACTCTAAAACTCTAAAACTCTAAAACTTCAAAACTCTAATACTCTAAAACTCCAAAACTCCAATACTCCAAAACTCCAAAACTCCAAAACTCAAAAACTCCAAAACTCCAAAACTCAAAAACTCAAAAACTCCAAAACTTCAAAACTCCAAAACTCTAAAACTCCAAAACTCTAAAACTCCAAAACTCTAAAACTCTAAAACTTCAAAACTCCAAAACTCTAAAACTCTAAAACTTCAAAACTCTAATACTCCAAAACTCCAAATCTCCAATACTCCAAAACTCTCAAAACTCAAAAACTTCAAAACTCCAAAACTCAAAAACTCCAAATCTACAAAACTCAAAAACTCCAAAACTCCAAAACTCAAAAACTCCAAAACTTCAAAACTCCAAAACTCTAAAACTCCAAAACTCTAAAACTCTAAAACTCTAAAACTTCAAAACTCCAAAACTCTAAAACTCTAAAACTTCAAAACTCTAATACTCCAAAACTTCAAAACTCCAATACTCCAAAACTCCAAAACTCAAAAACTCCAAAACTCCAAAACTCCAAAACTCAAAAACTCAAAAACTCCAAATCTCCGAAACTCCAAAACTCCAAAACTTCAAAACTCCAAAACTCTAACACTCCAAAACTCCAAAACCCCAAAACTCCAAAACTCCAAAACCCCAAAACTATAAAACTCCAAAACTCCAAAACTCCAAAACTTCAAAACTCCAAAACTCCAAAACTCCAAAACTTCAAAACTTCAAAACTCTAAAACTCTAAAACTCTAAAACTCCAAAACTCTAAAACTCTAAAACTCTTAAACTCTAAAACTTCAAAACTCTAAAACTCCAAAACTCCAAAACTCCAAAAATACAAAACTGAAAAACTCCAAAACTCCAAAACTCCAAAACTCCAAAACTCTAAAACCCAAAACTCTAAAACTTTAAAACTCTAAAACTTCAAAACTCTAATACTCTAAAACTCCAAAACTCTAAAACCCAAAACTCTAAAACTCTAAAACTCTAAAACTTCAAAACTCTAATACTCTAAAACTCCAAAACTCCAATACTCCAAAACTCCAAAACTCCAAAACTCAAAAACTCCAAAACTCCAAAACTCAAAAACTCAAAAACTCCAAAACTTCAAAACTCAAAAACTCCAAAACTCCAAAACTCCAAAACTCCAAAACTCCAAAACTCCAAAACTCCAAAACTCCAAAACTCCAAAACTCTAATACTCTAAAACTCCAAAACTCCAATACTCCAAAACTCCAAAACTCCAAAACTCAAAAACTCCAAAACTCAAAAACTCAAAAACTCCAAAACTCCAAAACTCAAAAACTCCAAAACTCCAAAACTCCAAAACTCCAAAACTCCAAAACTCCTAAACTCCTAAACGCCAAAACTCCAAAACTCCAAAACTTCAAAACTCTAAAACTCTAAAACTCTAAATGTCTAAAACTCTAAAACTCCAAAACTCCAAAACTCTAACTCCAAAAGTCCAAAATGTCAAACGCCCAAAACTCGAAAAGTCCAAAAGTACAAAAGTCCAAAAGTCCAATAGTCCAAAAGTCCAATAGTCCAAAAGTCCAAAAGTCCAATAGTCCAAAAGTCCAAAAGTCCAAAGTCCAAAAGTCCATAACTCCAAAGTCTAAAAGTCTAAAATTCTAAAAGTCCAAAAGTCCAAAACTCCATAACTCCAAAACTCTAAAACTCCAAAATTCAAAAAGTCTAAAGTCCAAAATTCCGAATGTCCAAAAAGTTCAAAAATAACATGCAAAACATATCTTACCTCTTTAATAGGTAAGTACTCTCTTTTATTATTCTGAATGCAAGAAGGCCGCAATCAAACTTCTCTTAAAAAACATCAATCTGGTAGGTACCTTCTAAATAGGTTGTTTATAATATATTGTTCTGATGCTGGCAGAATATAATTTAAAAAAAAACGACCAACGCCATCTATTGGTAAAATCACTTTTTAAAGCTATCTTATTCTTATTGCTGTTATGATAAAAGTGTATAAAGTAGCCTAAAACCATCTCTGAATCCTATTGTATATCGTGTCCAATTTTGAGCTCAATCGATTCAGTAAATTTTGAGTTTTTAATAGATACACAAACGCACACAACATTTTTATATATACTGGTTGAATTTATAGTCGTTTTGGAACGGAAAGGTTTAGGCCCAGTTTCGATAACAGAACCGATCGGCACTGTCAATTTGAAAATCAACAATAAAAAATTACGAAAATGTCAAAATCTACATCGTTTGCCAAAATCAAAACGAGAACACCTGGTTATTCCTTTAAATTTCACGAAATACGTTTACTACGATTTTCTACTACAATTTTTCATTCAATGTCTAACGTACCAATCAGTACGAAGAGTCACCGCGCCGGGAAAATTCGACCAATCACAACGCATGAACGCATCGGTCCACGTGGACTCGTTGCCAAGTAACGTCGGTAGGTACTCGACTAGTTACGTCTTGTAGGTAGGTAAATACGTTTGACCGACCGCGCCGCCGACCGGCGACCGCGGCGCGCAGTTCGACTATAACTCGCGCGCAGTATTGTCGTCGCGATCGACTTTTATTTGTGGTCGGAAATAAAACGATTAGTTTACACTCGAGAGTACGAATCTCGTGATGAATTACGCAGTGCGATAGTGGACGCCTTTGAAATAGTGAAAAGTGACAGAGACACATTGAATAAACTAAAAGACAATAGCCTAAAACGTGCCCGTTTGTGTATCGAACGTTCTGGACTCCATTTTGAGCAGTTGCTAAGGTACAGGGAAGTGTAAATAAACTGTGAATAGGTAGGTCTAGGTATTTAAGTTGATTATTTTGTAAATAGCTCCAATTTTTTTAAATACGCCGGAAATACTCCCTATTTGTTCGTGTTTATTTTCATTATTATTACATAAACCTTATTAATTCACCGTAAAATAGAACAATATTAAAGTATTTCCGACGACTAAGCCCGTGTAAAGTATGTAGGAGAAATTGGAGTCCTTTATTATTATCTAAGTACCTATTATTATCGAAACGATGCATTCGGTCAATGAACTGATCACATGGAGACACGCGCCGCGGCGGGGTTTCGGAGTTTCATTCATTGAAAAGTTCAATGAATAATCGAAGCGCTACTAATGTTTCAACTCGAACGAGTGATAAAGATTACATAGAAGTCATTTTTTTATTATAACCTGCACAGCTGTTTTGACACTCCGAAATGGTTCCATTATTGATTCCGAGTAACCCCCTCTCGGGTCCAGAACGACTATAAATTCAACCAGTATAGATACACAATTTCTGATAAAACCATCTTTTGACACACATCTTTTAGATTTCAAATCTACTTTTGGCTATAATTTTTCGTATACTAATACATAGAAGGATGTCTTCATTTGCACCTCTTTTTCGGAAACTTTGTCAACCAGTCCCCTTAATATTGAAACTTGCGTGAAACAATGCTTTAAGTACTCCCTTTCTAATACCAAAAAAATATTTGAAATCCTACCACACAGTGAGAAATTACAGATGAAAATCCATTTCATCTTTCATCCCCCCTCCTGAAGGAACCGCGCAAAATATCGGGATCAACCTAGTACCTTTCTCGGACTATAAGCTCAAATTGTGCTACGTTTTATTCAAATTCATTCAGTAGTTTCAGCGTGATACTTATTCGCGATACAGACAGACATGAAAAGTTTTAACTACATTTTAGGTTTCAGTATCGAATACAGAATGTCCTAAAATTAAAATTTCAAAATATCTTCCGTGTGCAGACTCTCCACCCTCTACAGTTTTATTACATGTACTAGCTGACCCTCGCAACTTCGTTTACGTCACATAAGGTCTATGAAAGGAGAGGTAATTCTTCATCAGACTCGTTAAGCACCGTGTGAAACGGCCCTGTTTGCTTAAACATAAAAGAGCTTAAAGATAAAGGTTATTCTAAAACAATTCAGTCCACGCCTTCGGCGCGGTCTGAATTATTTTACAGCAGCCTTAATCATTAAGCTCTTTTATGATTAAGCCAACACGCTGACCCTCGCAACTTCGTTTTCGCCACATAAGGTGTATATAAGGACAGGTATTTTTTCAACAAACTCACGGGAGCATATGAAACTGCCCTGTTTGCTTAATCATAAAAGAGCTTAAAGATTAAGCCCATTCTAAAACAATTCAGTACACGCCTTCGGCGCGGACTGAATTATTTTACAATAGCCTTAATAATTAAGCTCTTTTATGATTAAGCCAACACGCCAGTTTAGATTTACCCTCACACACATTCAAAGGAATCCTTGAATTCTAGGTTTTGCGAAAGTTGAGATGTCTCTCAGATTCGAGATTCGATTAGAGAACGCCCTACAATCAAAATTTTCAAAATATCTTCCATGTACAGACTCTCGACCCTCAACAGTTTTATTATAAGTATAGATATAGATAGATAGATAGATAGACTAGTTTCATGTTCCGAGTTCCCGATTCCTGTTTTCATTTCCCAGTCCGTCTTTCTGTTTCCGTTTCCCATTTTGGTGCTTCGAGTTCCAAGGTCCGATCCAAAATCGTAATAGAAACTATTTGTTTGAACAGTTCGAGCCAGTTAGGTACAGTTATTGCAAATTTTCTAACTTACCAACACATTTTGCGATTCATTTCTAGGGTTCCGTAGCAAAATAATTACGACGAATCAAATGACATCTCGCATGTCAAAATCTGTAAAGCCGATCAGGCTGTAGAGCGTGCAAGAAAAATTTTGAAGGGATTCATTTTAGCGCCAAAAGTCTGCCATTTTGATTTAAAAAAAAAAAATATACCTGGTGTCACTCACACAATTACGACGAATCAAATGACACCTTGTATGTCAAAATCCGTCAAACCGTTCTGGCTGTAGGACGTGACAAAGAATTGGACATAGTTCGGGTAAAAATAATTTGTCATTGCTTTCAACACCGTCCATGAAAATGGCGTCGCTAAAATTTACGATTTTTGTTTCTATTTATATGGTGTTTTAAACAAAAATATAACATGTATTGCAGTACTTACCTATGCAATTTGATCTTTAGGTGTTTGGAACAATTTTCAGATGAATTGTGGCATCTTATCACTGCACAATACGTCATTTTTAGATAAAAATTACGCGAGCTCTTTGCACTGATACTACAACTCCGGTACTTAAGCGCCGCTTGATGTACGCAGTGGGGCTTGAGCTCCGGAATTGGTATAATCTTTCCGAGAGAGCCATAACTTACCCAAGCTAGCTAAGGCTGGGTCGGCGAGATACGTCGTGCGGTGTTCAGCAGAGATCTATCTTAAGACCGCTTTTGTGGAACATCGGTTACGATTGTCTTTTGCTCAGAGGTGGCATGTCTCCTAGCCGAGACCGTAACATGGGAACTGGAAGCGAGGGCCCTTGCGTCCTTGTTTAAATAAATGTATATTATTTTTAATTTATTCTTTTCTGGCGCAAGGCGGCGCTCGGGCTTGACCATAGGCCTGCATCTCCAGAAGTCGAGGTTTAGCAGTCCCAGCTCCACCTGGAAACCGTGGAGACCTGGACTTGAGCAACAAAGAGGGGAATCGCCGAATCGCCACAATGAAGGCGGTCAGACCGGTCATGGGCGATTGGCTAGAGAGGAGCCACGGTGCTCTCTCCTACCGGTTGCCACAGATGCTTACCGTGCACGGAAGTTTCGGTAGGTATCTGTGGCGAATACACCGGGAAACCACAGCTGAGAGCCAGCACGGCGAGGAACGCAGTAATGACACAGCACTCCACACATTAGTGGAGTGCATAGCGTGGGCTCAACAGCGCTAGGTCCTCGTGGTAGGTCTGGACGTGGACATTCTCTCTCTGGAGACCATGGTGCGAACTATGATCTCGAGTAGGAGTAAGGGGCACGCTACTGCGTCAAATGCTCGTGAAAGAGACGTCGGGGAGGGAGCGGGAGAGAACTCTCCCACCCGAATTCTGCAGTCTGCGGCGCCGCCTCGGACTTGTTTTCGCCTAAGATTATCGGCCTCTAGGATCGGGTGTATGAGGACGGTGGGGGGATGATCACCGTCCTTACAGAAGCAGGCCCAAGACGAAAATGTGACGTGAAAGTTTCACGCACGCCACACGCCCTAATATGCGGGATAACACCTGAACAAGCCCAAAAGACGCGGTATAGCACCCGAACCTCCTAGGTGAGGCCGCAGTGGTAGCCAAGGTCTGTGGGGAAACCTGGGGTCATCCTTCCGAGGGCTTACCCGGGGCTACCAACCGTAGGCAATAGTTAGGGAACGTGTGGTTTTTAGTCGGTGGGAGTCCGGTATAGCGTCCATGTAGGATTTTCCTCACTGACTCGGAATCAAAGTAGTTTATCACTAATCACGTAGGGCTGCCCGCTCCCGTTTCTTTTTTACGTATCACTATTTTGTACAAAAAGATACTTCATTGAGTTCCGGAATTTCGGAATTCAAATACCGAATATTGAAACCCAATTCCGGAACTGAAAAAGCGTCAGATAGTCAAGCCCGGTACCGGCTGCGATGAAATGTCTTCAAGTCGCTCGCGCGTATTGCGTTTCTATGCGTTATAATTCTATGCCTATTCTAGCTTTTCGTTTGCGATTTACGCTTGTGCTACTTGTCTAAGTGGGCTAGTGCCCCGCTTGCACACCTGCTCGATTTATCGTCAGGCCTCACCAGGCGGAGGAGGTAAAATCGAGCCCTAAAGATCTCAGCAGAGTCGTCCGAAGTCCCGCATCATCAGTGCATTGCACTGCATCGGTAAAGCAACTAACACTACTCCTGTCCTGAGATGAGTGCCCGATGAAGTGATTCAGTACCATTTTACGAGGGTTACTGTCCTAGTCATGGAAATGTGTGCTTCAGGGATAAATGCGTTACTGGTGTATACCTATGTATATGGTAGAAAGAAAATAAAAACCAAATTAATATAACAATTATTTTATTCTCCTGGCCACACCGTCTGCTCAATCCAGTCGAGGTATTTGGAAACTCTGGTGTAAATGGCCGGTAGCCCGCTCTCTGCACATTTCTTGCCGAAGGATGTGATGCCGACGATGTGGAAGATGCACTGGTTGCCTTTAGACGCCACTTGGAGGGGAGAACCGGAATCACCCTGGAAAATAAGACAGGTTTGTTTTTACTATCGAACTTTGTTAGATGCTGACCCGCCCAGCTTCGTACCGTCTCAGACAAGATGCTCCTCTTAAACCTTCCCTGGACATCCATAAACGTATCAAAATCTAAATCAGCTAAATCAGTTCAGTCAATGTCGAGTTTTAGTGAGCCTTATATACAGCAATTTATTTTTAAATTATATGAAACTAGCTGTTCCCCACGGCTTCGTCCGCGTAGGAGTCGTTATCGCGTAGAATCATTACCCTCCTTTTGCTCAGTCAGTTAAAAAGTAGCCTATGTCCTTCCCTTGGACTCAAACTATCTCTATACCAAATTTCATCAAAATCGGTTCAGCGGTTTAGGCGTGAAAACGTAACAGACAGACGGACGCGTAATTACATAATACTAGCTGTTCCCGCGGCTTCGACCGCGTAGAAGTCGTTATCGCGTAGGAGTCGTTATATCGTAAAATCATAACCCTCCTTTTGCGCAGTCGGTTAAAAAGTAGCCTATGTCTTTCCCAGGGCCTCGAACTATCTCTATACCAAATTTCATTTCAATCGCTCTAGCCGTTTAGGCGTGAAAGCGTAACAGACAGACAGACAGACCGATAGACAGACAGACAGAGTTACTTTCGCATTTATAATATTAGTAGGGATTCGTCAAATGCTAAGAAAAACGTATCCCTACATTGCTAACGTAATTCTCAACTCTCACCTGACACTTGTCGCGTCCCCCGCTCAGCTCGCCGGCGCACATTTGCAAGTCCACGATCCCGTATCAGTGCCTGTTCCTTATACTGTACAGCAACAAATCCCAGATATCGTGATAGCGCGAATTCGCTTAGTTCCTTACCCATCTACCGGTAACGGCAATAGGCTTACTACCGATTACATAAGGCTAACTAAACTACTGGCACTTCTACCACAAATTAGAGATAGTACATGGAAATCTCATGTATGTACTTTTTTTCACACCTACTCTCTGCTACGCACACTCGCGCACAAATCAGTATCGAAAACTTGCCTCAATCTCGTGCCTCTGAACTTAGTGAGCGATGTCTGTGTGCGTAGCCTTAGTGAATATAGTATGTAGGTTTCCATCTGTACTATCTCTAATTTGTGCTTCTACCCCTCAAGCAGGTATAACGTTAAGGAAGGCGTATCCCTATATTGCTAACGTAAGCCTCACCTGACACGTGTCACGTCCTCCGCTCAGGTCGCCGGCACACATCTGCGAGTCCGCGAACCCGTCCCAGTTCCTGTTCCTCAGATTGTACAGCAGCGAGTCGCAGTAGTCGTTCTCTAGAAGTGACAGCGGCACTTTCCGTAAGTCTTTTGATGGTTCTAAAGAAGCTGGAACAAAAAAATGGTTGTCTGTAAAGTCGGTTTACTGACGATTGTTGAACGTGAAAACTCAGTCACGTCAAAAACTATTGTGTATATGCTTATTGGTTAACAAAATTTTAAAATCTTGAGTTAGAACGTAGTACATTTACTATGGAATGACACATCAATTGATTATAGCGCCATCTGTTGAAAACATTTGTACTAAAATAAATGGAACGCCACAGAGCGAGGTAACGCCGCATACATCATATTTTTTCGTGCGTGCAGCCGGCTCCATCGAATTATAAATATACTAGCTGACCCGCGCAACATCGTTTGCGTGTTAAGTGAAGAACCGTTCGACCGATTTCGTGCAAACTTCACATAAACCATCTACTAAATAGTCCGAACAAAGCCTAAACATTTGGTTTGGATAGGTGAGCCCGTTTTTGAGTTATAAAATTACAACGAAAAGTGGCATTGATTTTTATATATATAGATAAGATAAGATAAGATAAGATAAGAAGATAAGACGTTGTCACGTCAAAAGATTCATTGACTTTCGCGATTGATTTTAAGAATTTTATGATGGCATGGCAGTAAACAATAGGGACATGGGAAGAATTTGACAACGATCTACAGATTCTACTGAAATTATCACGGTGAGTGTTCTGAAGATCCCAAACAATACGTGCTGGGCAGAAGTAGAAGTACACTCTCATACGGTGAAGAGGATCTTTGCCAGAACCGAGCGATTCAAAAGATTGTTTCTCTTTCAGAACTAAACTGAAACTGAATGCTTTACCAGTGCAAGTATTTCCCTCCTCTAACCAGTTCTTTAAGTGGAGCATGAAGAGGCACATCATTGGGTCGCCGCCGTCGCCAAATTAAGAGCCTACCAGACGCCAAGTTGTAAAAGCAGATATACATTTTAGCATGCAAGAAAGAGAGAGATGCGATCGGTTTTTGTGCGCTTTTAACGAAATTAAATAATTATAAAAATTATAAGCAATGTGAAAAAAATGCTCTAGTGCAAATGAAGATTTTATAAATTGTCTTTCTTATAAATATTTTTTATTTATTTATTTATTTGTTTTGTACACACAACTGAGAAAAGATAAATACAATAAGGAACATTGTACAAGGCACTACTTATTTCTACAGAAATCTCTTCCAGTAGGCCTGACAGAGGAGATGTAAAGGGGAAATAAAGTAAACAAGTGTGTGCAGGTTAATAAACATACATAAACGATAACAGCATATATATATGTATATACTTAAATACTACATATCATTAAAATACATACACCATTTAAATAAGAAAAGAAAAAAAAAAGCAAGAGAGGGATAAAAAATTGTTATGGTAAAGAGGAAAGGTAGTGTTCTTTTACTTTCTTTTTAAAGAGCGAAATAGTTTGGCAAGATTGTATCCTCGGTGGAAGAGAGTTCCACAATCTTACTGCATGAACAGTGAAGGAGTAAGAGTAGAAATTAGTTTTGTGGGAAGGCATAGAAAGAAGATGTTTTAGATGTGTCCGACAAAGAGTATCTAGATCATGCCTATAAGAGAAACGCTCCCTTAGATAGGAAGGATATAAGGGATTGTGAAGGATATTAAATAGCACACACAATATTCGAGTACTCCTGCGAAGACGGATTGGGAGCCACCTGAGTTTCTTGCGAAATTCTGAGACATGATCGTACTTGCGAAGATTGAAAATAAATCGAATACATAAATTTTGCAGTCGCTCAAGTTTATTCAATAGCTCCTCAGTAGCATCCAAATAGCAAGAGTCCGCGTAGTCAATAATGAGTTGAATTAACGTTTGGGCAAGCGTGATCTTTACATCCACCGGCAAATACGGCTGTAGACATTTGAGGGTGTGGAAAGTGTAGTAGACCATTTTGCTGACCTCCCCAACATGAGCGTTCCAGGACAAATTAGAATGAAAGATAATGCCAAGGTTTTTGGCTGTCTCGGTATAAGAAATCGGGACCGCATCAAGCAGGAGAGGCGGAAGCAAAGACATGTATATTCCGGATCGCATCTGCCAACTACCGATAATCATTGCCTGAGACTTTTTAGGATTAATTTGGAGCCCAAATGTCCTAGCCCACTCACTGATAGCACTTAAATCTCGATTCATACCGGCAATAGCGCTTCTACATTCATTCAATGCAAAATGGCGGTACAGTTGCAAATCGTCTGCGTAGAGATGGAAATTGGAAGAAATAACTCGAACAACAGAGTTGATAAAAATTGAAAAAAGTAAAGGAGAAAGCACGCCACCCTGAGGCACGCCAGCAATGAGACTACGCCATTCCGAGACCGACTCGTTAAGGCGCACACACTGCGAACGTCCCCGAAGATATGAGTCAAACCAGGTCACAGTCTCCGACGACAGGTTAATTGATTTAAGTATACTGAGAAGGACATCCAGATCCACGGAGTTGAATGCACTACTAAAGTCTAGTAGCACTAAGACAGTGAGAGATTTATTCTCCATGGCCAGACGAATATCATCAGTCACCTTCAGAAGAGCCGAGACAGTACTGTGACCTGGCCGAAGGCCAGACTGTAAGGGATTCAGAATATTATTTTGCGTAAGGTAACTAGATAGTTGTCGATGTATTACAAAAACAACTTATAAAATACGAGATCTATCTTAAAATTTCACGAAATCGAGGTATTTTGAACACAAAAATCTATAGAGGATTTTATCAGTAATCGTGTTTCGAGCCTAGAGCGTTTTTAGCTCATGAACTGAAGTTGTCTGTGTTCAAATTTTAATTCAGTAGACCTCACGAGTCCTGAGATCTATCTATTTATCTATATAGTCTAGTCTATTTGGCGTCATATGGACTCTTAAGGGTAACTGTTTTGTGGACTGTGAAAGTACAGTGGTCTTCAATTCGCTAGAAATGGCATTGACTTATCATGAGGCGGCAGGTAACAATTTGACCCTTTAGGCGAAATTGTTTCAATTCACGATTTGTCCAATGTTCAAAATAAAATCTTAATCTTAATCCCGACTAATTAACTGCCTGACTGATTCATCAACGAAGGGCATAAACCGCTGGACCTACAAACTTGAAATTTTGACAGTAGATGCATTTTATGATGTTAAGCATCAACTAAGAAATAATTTTTGGAAATTCTGCTACTAAAGGAAATCTGCTAAAGAGTAAAATAAGGGACGGAAGTTTGTATGAAAATCCGTAATTTTCAGAGCTGCACAAAATTTCATCAACGTGTATCAGCGTTTTTCAAAATTTAACTTTATAAGAGGATAAAACTAGTGATAAAAGTTTCGTCGGAAGCGAGAACGGGAACAATCTTTTACGCGGGCGAAGCTGCGGTCATCAGCTAGTGTACTATATAGACTACAATTAGGCCGGGTTTCCACTGACGCGGAGCGGGGCGGAGAGGAGCTTAGCGGTGCACGAATTGACCAATCACTATGCTCGAAATCTCCGCTCCGCTTCAATGGAATCAGCACGAGCGGAGTGGAGCAGAGCTGAGCGGATATGCATAGTTAAAATACAGCGAGGCGATGGGGTGCGGAGGACAGCGGGGCGGTGCCGTGCGGAGGACAGCGGGGCGGTGCCGTGCGGAGGACAGCGCGGCGGTGCCGTGCGGAGGACAGCGCGGCGGTGCCGTGCGGAGGACAGCGCGGCGGTGCCGTGCGGAGGACAGCGAGGGAGAGCGGAGCGGGATGCGTGGGGGATTCGTTATCTTCGTCTTCAAGTAGAGAAAGATATGAAATATTGCTTTTTAGGGTTCCGTAGCCAAATGGCAAAAACCGGAACCCTTATAGACTCGTCATGTCTGTCTGTCTTTCTGTCTGTCCGTCCGTACGTCACAGCCACTTTTCTCCGAAACTATAAGACCTATGCTATTGAAACTTGGTAAGTAGATGTATTCTGTGAACCGTATTAAGATTTTCACATAACACTAGAAAAAAGCAGTAAATTTTTGGGTTTTTTTTCATTAATACGTGTGCGGTATCTATAGACAGGTCTTCTAAAATGCTATTGAGGTTTCTAACATAATTTTGTTCTAAATTGAATAGTTTGCGCAAGAGCACTTCCAAACTCCAAACTTCCTCTAACTTCTAAACTAAGATAATGATAAATCTAAAAAAATATATAAAGTACATTGCCGTAAAAACTTCCAACGAAAATTGGTATAAACGAGATCTAGTAAGCAGTTTTTTTTAAACGTCATTTTCACCTAAAAAAAATCACTACCACAGCGAACGTGTTAAAACATCAATCAAAGTTACAACGAACTACAAGAACTTTTATACTATGGTAGGTACTTGCTGCTACGGAACCCTTCATGGGCGAGGCCGACTCGCACTTGGCCGGTTTTTCTATTTGAGATAGTCTTTCAGAGAGATTGAGTGTAACTGAGCGAAAAAATGCGCGATTACTAAAGTATGCTCCGCTCCGCTCCACTCCGCTACGCTCCACTCCGCTCCGCTCCACTCCGCCACGCTCCACTCCGCTCCGCTTCAGTGAAAAAACTGACCACTTTTCACCGCTCTTCACCGCTCCTCTCCGCCCAGCTCCGCTTCAGTGGAAACACTGACCACTTTTCACCGCTCTTCTCCGCTCCTCTCCGCCCAGCTCCGCGTCAGTGGAAACGCGGCCTTAAGGTTGTTACACCTAGTCCTGCTTTCCTAACTAGGTTACAAAGTAACCTGTATGAAGGAGTTACGGTTTCGTCCTCTTAGAGCCTAACCTAAAATCCGGTCCGAGTTCCGATACCATATCTCAGGACAAACGGTATCTACCTCAGCTAAAGATCTTTCACATCAAAAATGTTATGTACTTACAACGTTCAGTGACTCCCCAACCAGTCGCGATGACCTTCTCATACCCAGGGAAGTTGGGCTTAGTCCACAGACAAGCGGCTCGGATGTTTTTCGAGAAAGCCACGTCGCTGGCCAGTTCCAGTAGAGCTATGTCGTTGTATTTCGACGGCATCTTGTAATCAGGGTGGCTGTGGATGCGGCGGATCGGTACCTGTAATGTTCATAAGGTTATTGAAACCACTGATTATCTCTTCACTATTATAAAATTGTAAGCATAGCTGTGACGGTACATTCAAGTTAAATTTAAGTAAATAGACATAGTCATGGGTTACACGCTCAGTCTGGCGTCAGTTCAGTCCATCAGTCTGCTCAGAATGACGGGAGAATTTTCGTCTAACCGGTTGACTGACGGACTGATGGTCCAGAATGACAAAAATCAAATATTTTTCATCATTCTGTTGTGAATGACAGCAGACTGATGCCAGACTGATCGTGTAACCGCTCGAATCATTCTCGTGTCAGTCAGTCACCGTCCGCGACGCAAACGCAATGGAGCAAGACGTGCCAAACGACGAAGCGCTGCCGCCGCCGCCTCCCGCATCACCCCCAATTTTGAAAGTGTTCTTCTTCACCCTGTTGTCGTATTTCATTTAATAAATTAAGATGCGTGTAATGTTCTCTTTTTAACCGACTTCCAAAAAAGGAGGAGGTTCTCAATTCGTCTGTATTTTTGGAACGAAGTTCCTTATCGCGCGTTGTGAAAGGGGGCTAGACGGAAATAATTCTCACGAAAAGTTGTAACGACACTTTTTTAACCGACTTCAAAAAAGGAGGAGGTTACTCTATTCGGTCGTTTATGTGTTTTTGCTATAGTATGTATTTATGTATTTATGGAGGGTAGAGGTACCTCTACCCTCCTTTAATATAGGGGTTATATGGGGGGGGATATAATATGGGGGAGGGGGGAAGGAGGGAGGGGGGAGGGGGGAGGGGGGGAGGGGGAGGGGAGGGGGAGGGGAGGGGAGGGGGAGGGGAGGGGGGGAGGGGGTCGAAGGGGGGGTAATAAAATAGGGGTTAATAATAAAAAAATATTATTATAAGGGGGAAGGGGGGGAGGGGGAGGGAGGGGGGGTAATAAAATGGGGTCAATACTAAAAAAGGAGGGGAGGGGGGAAAGGGGGGGGGGGTAATAAGATGGGGGTAATAAAAGTTCCTTATCGCGCGTTGTGAAAGGGGGCTAGACGGAGAAAATTCTTACGAAAAGTTGTCACGACGCTTTTGGTAGTGATAGTGGTAGTGATAGTGGTAGTGATAGTCGTAGTGATAGTGGTAGTGACAGTGGTAGTGATAGTGGTAGTGATAGTGGTAGTGATAGTGGTAGTGGTAGTGATAGTGGTAGTGATAGTGGCAGTGATAGTGGTAGTGATAGTGGTAGTGATAGTGGTAGTGATAGTGGTAGTAATAGTAGTAATGATAGTGGTAGTGATAGTGGTAGTGGTAGTGATAGTGATAGTGGTAGTGATAGTGGTAGTGATAGTGGTAGTGATAGTGGTAGTGATAGTGGTAGTGATAGTGGTAGTAATAGTAGTAATGATAGTGGTAGTGGTAGTAATAGTAGTAATGATAGTGATAGTGGTAGTGATAGTGGTAGTGATAGTGGTAGTGATAGTGGTAGTGATAGTGGTAGTGATAGTGGTAGTGATAGTGGTAGTGATAGTGGTAGTGATAGTGGTAGTGATAGTGGTAGTGATAGTGGTAGTGATAGTGGTAGTGATAGTGGTAGTAATAGTAGTAATGATAGTGGTAGTGATAGTGATAGTCGTAGTGGTAGTGATAGTGGTAGTGATAGTGGTAGTGATAGTGGTAGTGATAGTGGTAGTGATAGTAGTAGTGATAGTCGTAGTGATAGTGGTAGTGACAGTGGTAGTGACAGTGGTAGTGATAGTGGTAGTGATAGTGGTAGTGATAGTGGTAGTGGTAGTGATAGTGGTAGTGATAGTGGTAGTGATAGTGGTAGTGATAGTGGTAGTGATAGTGGTAGTGATAGTGGTAGTGATAGTGGTAGTGATAGTGGTAGTGATAGTGGTAGTAATAGTAGTAATGATAGTGGTAGTGATAGTGATAGTCGTAGTGGTAGTGGTAGTGATAGTGGTAGTGATAGTGGTAGTGATAGTGGTAGTGATAGTGGTAGTGATAGTGGTAATGATAGTGGTAGTGATAGTGGTAGTGATAGTGGTAGTGATAGTGGTAGTGATAGTGATAGTGGTAGTGATAGTGGTAGTGATAGTGGTAGTGATAGTGGTAGTGATAGTGGTAGTGATAGTGGTAGTGATAGTGGTAGTGATAGTGGTAGTGATAGTGGTAGTGATAGTGGTAGTGATAGTGGTAGTGATAGTGGTAGTGATAGTGGTAGTGATAGTGGTAGTGATAGTGATAGTGGTAGTGATAGTGGTAGTGATAGTGGTAGTGACAGTGGTAGTGATAGTGGTAGTAATAGTAGTAATGATAGTGGTAGTGGTAGTGATAGTGATAGTGATAGTGATAGTGATAGTGGTAGTGATAGTGGTAGTGATAGTGGTAGTGATAGTGGTAGTGATAGTGGTAGTGATAGTGGTAGTGATAGTGGTAGTGATAGTGGTAGTGATAGTGGTAGTGATAGTGGTAGTGATAGTGGTAGTGATAGTGGTAGTGATAGTGGTAATGATAGTGGTAGTGGTAGTAATAGTAGTAATGATAGTGGTAGTGGTAGTAATAGTAGTAATGATAGTGATAGTGGTAGTGATAGTGGTAGTGATAGTGGTAGTGATAGTGGTAGTGATAGTGGTAGTGATAGTGGTAGTGATAGTGGTAGTGATAGTGGTAGTGATAGTGGTAGTGATAGTGGTAGTGATAGTGGTAGTGATAGTGGTAGTGATAGTGGTAGTGATAGTGGTAGTGATAGTGGTAGTGATAGTGGTAGTGATAGTGGTAGTGATAGTGGTAGTGATAGTGGTAGTGATAGTGGTAGTAATAGTAGTAATGATAGTGGTAGTGATAGTGATAGTCGTAGTGGTAGTGATAGTGGTAGTGGTAGTGATAGTGGTAGTGGTAGTGATAGTGGTAGTGATAGTGGTAGTGATAGTGGTAGTGATAGTGGTAGTGATAGTGGTAATGATAGTGGTAGTGATAGTGGTAGTGATAGTGGTAGTGATAGTGGTAGTGATAGTGGTAGTGATAGTGATAGTGGTAGTGATAGTGGTAGTGATAGTGGTAGTGATAGTGGTAGTAATAGTAGTAATGATAGTGGTAGTGGTAGTGATAGTGATAGTGATAGTGATAGTGGTAGTGATAGTGGTAGTGATAGTGGTAGTGATAGTGGTAGTGATAGTGGTAGTGATAGTGGTAGTGATAGTGGTAGTGATAGTGGTAGTGATAGTGGTAGTGATAGTGGTAGTGATAGTGGTAGTGATAGTGGTAGTGATAGTGGTAGTGATAGTGGTAGTGATAGTGGTAGTGATAGTGGTAGTGATAGTGGTAGTGATAGTGGTAGTGATAGTGGTAGTGATAGTGGTAGTGATAGTGGTAGTGATAGTGGTAGTGATAGTGGTAGTGATAGTGGTAGTGATAGTGGTAGTGATAGTGGTAGTGATAGTGGTAGTGATAGTGGTAGTGGTAGTGATAGTGGTAGTGATAGTGGTAGTGATAGTGGTTGTGATAGTGGTAGTGATAGTGGTAGTGATAGTGGTAGTGATAGTGGTTGTGATAGTGGTAGTGATAGTGGTAGTGGTAGTGATAGTGGTAGTAATAGTGGTAGTGATAGTGGTAGTGATAGTGGTAGTGATAGTGGTAGTAATAGTAGTAATGATAGTGGTAGTGATAGTGGTAGTGATAGTGGTAGTGATAGTGGTAGTGGTAGTGATAGTGGTAGTGATAGTGATAGTGGTAGTGATAGTGGTTGTGATAGTGGTAGTGATAGTGGTAGTGGTAGTGGTAGTGGTAGTGATAGTGGTAGTGATAGTGGTAGTGATAGTGATAGTGGTAGTGATAGTGGTAGTGATAGTGGTAGTAATAGTAGTAATGATAGTGGTAGTGGTAGTGATAGTGGTAGTGGTAGTGATAGTGGTAGTGACAGTGGTAGTGGTAGTGATAGTGGTAGTGATAGTGGTAGTGATAGTGGTAGTGATAGTGGTAGTGATAGTGGTAGTGATAGTGGTAGTGATAGTGGTAGTGATAGTGGTTGTGATAGTGGTAGTGATAGTGGTAGTGGTAGTGATAGTGGTAGTGATAGTGGTAGTGATTGTGGTAGTGATAGTGGTAGTGATAGTGGTAGTAATAGTAGTAATGATAGTGGTAGTGGTAGTAATAGTAGTAATAATAGTGATAGTGGTAGTGATAGTGGTAGTGATAGTGGTAGTGATAGTGGTAGTGATAGTGGTAGTGATACTGGTAGTGATAGTGGTAGTAATAGTGGTAGTGATAGTGGTAGTGGTAGTGATAATGGTAGTGATAGTGGTAGTGATAGTGGTAGTAATAGTAGTAATGATAGTGATAGTGATAGTGATAGTCGTAGTGGTAGTGATAGTGGTAGTGATAGTGGTAGTGATAGTGGTAGTGGTAGTGATAGTGGTAGTGACAGTGGTAGTGACAGTGGTAGTGATAGTGGTAGTGATAGTGGTAGTGATAGTGGTAGTGATAGTGGTAGTGATAGTGGTAGTGATAGTGATAGTGGTAGTGATAGTGGTAGTGATAGTGGTAGTAATAGTAGTAATGATAGTGGTAGTGGTAGTGATAGTGATAGTGATAGTGGTAGTGGTAGTGATAGTGGTAGTGATAGTGGTAGTGATAGTGGTAGTGATAGTGGTAGTGATAGTGATAGTGGTAGTGATAGTGGTAGTGATAGTGGTAGTGGTAGTGATAGTGGTAGTGATAGTGATAGTGGTAGTGATAGTGGTTGTGATAGTGGTAGTGATAGTGGTAGTGGTAGTGGTAGTGGTAGTGATAGTGGTAGTGATAGTGGTAGTGATAGTGATAGTGGTAGTGATAGTGGTAGTGATAGTGGTAGTAATAGTAGTAATGATAGTGGTAGTGGTAGTGATAGTGGTAGTGGTAGTGATAGTGGTAGTGATAGTGGTAGTGATAGTGGTTGTGATAGTGGTAGTGACAGTGGTAGTGGTAGTGATAGTGGTAGTGATAGTGGTAGTGATAGTGGTAGTGATAGTGGTAGTGATAGTGGTAGTGATAGTGGTAGTGATAGTGGTAGTGATAGTGGTAGTGATAGTGGTTGTGATAGTGGTAGTGATAGTGGTAGTGGTAGTGATAGTGGTAGTGATAGTGGTAGTGATTGTGGTAGTGATAGTGGTAGTGATAGTGGTAGTAATAGTAGTAATGATAGTGGTAGTGGTAGTAATAGTAGTAATAATAGTGATAGTGGTAGTGATAGTGGTAGTGATAGTGGTAGTGATAGTGGTAGTGATAGTGGTAGTGATACTGGTAGTGATAGTGGTAGTAATAGTGGTAGTGATAGTGGTAGTGGTAGTGATAATGGTAGTGATAGTGGTAGTGATAGTGGTAGTAATAGTAGTAATGATAGTGATAGTGATAGTGATAGTCGTAGTGGTAGTGATAGTGGTAGTGATAGTGGTAGTGATAGTGGTAGTGGTAGTGATAGTGGTAGTGACAGTGGTAGTGACAGTGGTAGTGATAGTGGTAGTGATAGTGGTAGTGATAGTGGTAGTGATAGTGGTAGTGATAGTGGTAGTGATAGTGATAGTGGTAGTGATAGTGGTAGTGATAGTGGTAGTAATAGTAGTAATGATAGTGGTAGTGGTAGTGATAGTGATAGTGATAGTGGTAGTGGTAGTGATAGTGGTAGTGATAGTGGTAGTGATAGTGGTAGTGATAGTGGTAGTGATAGTGGTAGTGATAGTGGTAGTGGTAGTAATAGTAGTAATGATAGTGGTAGTGGTAGTAATAGTAGTAATGATAGTGATAGTGGTAGTGATAGTGGTAGTGTTAGTGATAGTGGTAGTGATAGTGGTAGTGATGGTGGTAGTGATAGTGGTAGTAATAGTAGTAATGATAGTGGTAGTGATAGTGATAGTGGTAGTGATAGTGGTAGTGCTAGTGCTAGCCAGGGGATGAACATGAACTCTACGAGCAACACCAAAGCAAATAGGAGTTTCGCTCTGTTCAGTTTCAGTCGCGCGTAAAGGTTACACGCACTCACTTTTTTGTCTGTTTTTGTTTTTGCTTACAATAAAATTTTAAAATTAAAATAAAATTTTATTACAATTCCTTCACTTTAATCGAAAGGAACTTCGTTCCATCCGGGTGTCCCTTGACACCTCTCAAGTTTTTTTTTATAATGTTTGTTACCGGCAAATCGCTTAAAAGAGTTAACCGATTTTGATGATTCTTTATTTGATGATTCTTTATTTTCATTTTTTATTTGAAAGCTGGTGCTTCCCTTTTGGTCCCATATACAGGAAGTCAGAATCTGATGCTGGGATTCTGGAGAAATCGAAGAAATCCCTCGAATCGAGAAAATTCCTTAACGATTTATAGCAGTTACCTTGTGTTTGGGCTTGATTAATTTGTATTGGGTAGAACATTACCCCCATACTGTTATAATTTCAGTCTACCCAGTAAAACATAATGAAAAAAAAAATTAACAAAAAAAACCGACTTCAAACAAAAACTAAAAATTGAAAAATAGAATTAACTTAGCACAAAGTAATAGGTAGTAAATTTAGATTTATCAGATATTATTGACTGTAAAGGTGCTCCCTCACCGGGAGCATTCGCGCGTAATGTAACGTTACGAGTCGAGAATTACAGCCGGTGAGGGAGGTGAACCGAGCATTGCAATGCGCGCCTTGTAATGATACAAGACGAGGTTACACCAGTGAGGGAGGAGAATCGAGCATTACAATGCGCGCCTTGTAATGATACAATGTGTATCGTTTTGATACAACTCGTAACATCAATGCGCTTTGCGCACCTTGTAATGATACAATGTGTAATGTTTTTATACAACTTGTAATGGCGGCTGTACACACTCGTCGAGACACCCCGAGACAGGCCGAGTGCGAGTGTGTACAGGGCGCACTCGTCTCGTCTCGCTCTTGTCTCGCTCTCTCGTTCTCGTCTCGGTCGCTCTCGGTGGCGTGTTGGTTTTTGCGCCCGAGTCAAAGGGTCTTGTTGGCTCTCGCGAGGTAAATGAGAGCGGGCATGTACACACTCGTTTATTTAGTTGCCTCTCTGATTCTCCTCCCTCACTGGTGTAACCTCGTCTTGTATCATTACAAGGCGCGCATTGCAATGCTCGGTTCACCTCCCTCACCGGCTGTAATTCTCGACTCGTAACGTTACATTACGCGCGAATGCTCCCGGTAAGGGAGCACCTTTACATTCAATAATATCTGATAAATCTAAATTTACTACCTATTACGTTGTGCTAAGTTAATTTTATTTTTCAATTTTTAGTTTTTGTTTGAAGTCGGTTTTTTTTTGTTATTTTTTTTTTGTAGCCAGGTTTTCATCCATCGCATCTCTATTACGCGTTTCTCTAGCAGTAAAGCGATAATTATAATAGCACAGGCTCTTTTTTTCTTCAAAATATCCATAGCTAGACAGAATCAGGTGACTCACTTGACTGTCGTCTTCACTTTGCGAATAGTGACTAACGTAAGTTTTATCAGTCTGCTGTCAGTCTAGACTGAGCGTGTAACCGTGTTTTTCATCCATCATTCTGGCATCAGTCATAGCCGGACCAAACTGATGGACTGAACTGATGCCAGACTGAGCGTGTAACCTATGTCTAAATAACTGTAACCCCGGGGCCGCAATTGCGGTTTACCGCGGCGGTTTCTAACCTCGAAATGTCAAATTCTATCTTCAAAATGTCAAAACCATAAAATCAAGTCAATGGTTTCACATTTTAAGGTTAGAAACCGCCGCGGTAACCGCAAGTGCGGCCTCAACGACGACAAATTTAAGTTTTCTGAATCACATTCATCATTGACATTAGCGAGTCGTCCGTTCTCATAATACAAAAGATAAGTTCTTCAAAAGGGATCTTACTCATAGAAGGTTCTTGCAGGGTCGGCAGCGCGAGTGTAGCGCTTCTGGTGTGGCATTCATTTTCATTCATTCATAGGCTATGCTGACCACGGTCCATCATGAGGGGCCGTGAGCTTGTCTGCCGGCTTAGTGGTATAAAAAAATACTTACATCTATAGGGTTAGCTTGATCATTGACGCTATTATCAATGTTCTGGTCGCCAAGCCTGACTATAACAGGCGACGGATCCTTAGCGACCGGGTTCCTGAGACAATGGCCCGCTGTCAGCACAAAGTTGTGGCTTATGAGGCTCCCTCCACAGGAGAATAGGTACTCGTCGTTTAGATCAACCCACCCTATGGCCGCCTGGAAGAAAGGAAATAAATTAATCAGATTCGTTTTATAATCACATCGATTTATTGACTGACTGAATCAGGTCTAGCTTAAGGCTGAGGCCGCACATTGGTTGGCGGTTGCGGTTTCTAACCTTAAAATGTCAATAACATAGACTCGGTTTCATTGATTTTGACATTTTGAGGTTAGAATCCGACATTTTGAGACCGCCCGCGGCAGCCGCAAATGCGGCCTCAGCCTTAGGATACTTTTCCACTAGAGATGTGCTACGCTACGTTGCTATTTACGTTTGAATTCCACGATGATCAGCTCGACGATGCAGTAGTCACACTTGGCCGACCACACTAGTCTCCGGGTCCGGCCCGAGACGTATGAACTCCACCTTAAGTATATTATACTCTTTACACTCTGAAAGCAACTCTTTAACATATGTGGAAACTCGCCAAGTTCCGCCTTCTCGTCCCCAATGACCAGCTCGACGATGCAGTAGTCACACTTGACCTTTAACATCAATGTCTCCGGGTACATCCCGAGTGGTATGAACTCCACTTTAAGTATATTATACTCTTTACACTTTGAAAGCAACTCTTTACCATATGTGGAAACTCGCCAAGTTCCGCCTTCTCGTCCCCAATGACCAGCTTGACGATGCAGTAGTCACACTTGACCTTCAACATGAATGTCTCCGGGTACATCCCGAGTAGTATGAACTCCACTTTAAGTATATTATACTCTTTACACTCTGAAAGCAACTCTTTACCATATGTGGAAACTCGCCAAGTTCCGCCTTCTCGCCCCCAATGATCAGCTCGACAGTGTTGTAGTCGCAGTTGGCCGTCGTCACGGAGAACGTCTCCGGCTCCGGCACCAAAGGTATGAACTCCACTTTGTGGACCACCCCGCGGCTGTACTCTTCACACTCTGAAGGATAAATTATCAGAAAGTTAAGTTCAAGTAGAACATCGCCGTTTTGGTAGCGTTAAAGGTGTAATACCTGGACATGAACTAATAACAATGGTTTTTCTGTTTGAATTGATGCCCACAGTAGGTACTTCTTACATCATCTAACTTTGCTTCTGGAGCTCTCGTAGACAGTACGGTCCAGGTGGATGTCACTATTCCGCGATACGCGTAAAAGAGTACCTATCTATTTCTTACGCATTCGCTCGGATTGTGGAATGAACTCCCTGCTTCGATATTCCTGAACGTCTATAGAATCAGGTTCTGCAGAAGAGATCTTAGAAGTGTTTTGCAGAGTAGGTGTTGTAAACGTCCATCTGCTAAGGTGTCCACTTTCCTTCAGGTGGGCCCTGTGCTTGTCTGCCACCTGTTTGCCGTAAATAAGGGACCCCGATAATTGTGAAAGCGAGTTATCATTTGACCGCTAAGCCAATACCTATCTACGTAGTTGTTACCAATTTTTTGACGTGACAACGTCTTATAATTCGATGGAGCCGGCTGCACGAACGAAAAAAGATGACGCAATGTCGTTACCTCCCTCGCGTTATCACTCTCTGCCTCGTTTTGAGGCGTTCCATTTATTTTAGTAATGTTTTCAACAGATGGCACTATAGTCAATTGATGTGTTTTATATTTCTTTTTGTTTTGTAATTTTATTTTTATTTTTATTTTCTTATGACGGACGTTGTCACGTTCAATCATCGAACTGACTTTACAGACAACCGATTTTTTTTAATGTTTATAAAGTCTTGATGCTTTGATAATAAATTTGCGTTCACGTCACTTACTTCTCTCACTGACTCTCTTGCCGTCTCGATTTGGATAATTATTGGTCGGAACCCTTGTGGCCCAAACTGGACGTCTTCTGTAACACAAATATGTATAGGAAAAGGTTATGAAATGCGTTGTTTCTAGAACGTCTACAAAAGGGGTCTTAGCACTGCCAAGAACCTTAGGACATCCATTCGAGACTTACCCGGGGCTCCCGGCCGTAGACAGGGCAGATTGTAGCCAAGACAGTGACGGGTCTCGTCGCCCCTCATAGTAGTCGAATAAGACGCAGCTCTCCCCTCCCCTCTCCCAAATGTTGGTATGGTTTTAGCTGATAGGAATCCGGCATGGCGTCCATAAGGCTTTCCACACGTAAAAAAAGGGTTCTTGGCTGGTCTTAGTAGGAAGCGCGAGCATAGCATAAATATTATAGTAGTGAGCCTGAGGCCGGTGAGGGAGCTGCTCACCGTCCTTACAGAAGCAGGCCCAAGACGACAGCGTGTCGTGAACGATTCACGAACGACACACGCCGCAAGGAGCGGGATAATACACGAACCAACTCCCAAACACGCGGGATCGTACCCGAACCCCTAGAGGAGGCCGCAGTGGTACAATGGCCAAGGTCTGTCGGGAAATCTGGGACATCCTTCCGACGGCTTACCCGGGATTCCCGACCGTAGACACGAGTGGTTTAATCAGTAAGAGTCCAGCATAGCATCCATGAGGAATTTCCACATGTAAAAAAGCATAGGTGTATTGAAGTAGCAGGCTTGGGCCCCTGTAGTTCCGTCAGCCATGCTTCCTTAAATAAGTTACGATACAGAATTTGTTACGATGTCAGAATCTTACGTCGTCGTAGTCTCTGGCGTCTGTAGGATGTTGTATCCATCTCTGCAGCAGATCAGCGTGTCTCGGCCGAAGGTTGTGTACGAGCAGAACGTGGGACGGATGCCGTTTTGTCTGAAAACAAAATAAATAATTTTATACAATACTATCAGATGCCATATAGCCCGAATAAGCTACTACTAGCTGAGCATTGACTGTACGTCAACCGGAATTGCCGTTGCGTCTCTCCTAATTGGCCTGAACAGTATGCCGTATCAAGTTCCCGAAAAGGTTGTGACGTTATCATGGTCTCCCTCCACCAGGAGGCGCGCGCTCAACGCGCACCTCTGCACTCCTCGCCCCGCGCAGCTGCCAGACCCCTATATAAACGGCTGCACGCGCGGTGTCTGCCTCTTACGCCAGCGGCTGCTCTGCTCCCCAGGTGATGTACTCCATCTGCGCGACATCACTGGGTCTGGTGGTCTAGGACTTGTGGAAGAACCCTTGCCTACTTGCTCACTACTATAAATATACTTATACTTACTGTGCCTAATAAACGCAGATAACTGCAGTATAACTTCAACCCTATTGTTCATATTTATCTCCTTGGTAAATATACCCTAACTTGGACCGAGATAGGTGGCTGAACCACCCATCACGTGACAAGGTTAAACCGTTTGGGAAGCTAGGTGTGTAAGAACCACGAAACTGAATTAAAATTTCGGATAACAATTACAGCAGTAAGTATAATCATAGTAAAATCAGAATCCACTAATCAGATCTACTCTGATATAATGAAGTCTTTTTGCAGATTCGGCAACGCGAGTATAGTGCCATACATATGGTCACGCCTTTTATCCCCGAAGGGGTAGGCAGAGGCATATTATATGCCCACATTTCACCTTTGTATAATTTGTCCCACGTAATATACCATAGGTGGTGAGACGTATTGCCGTGTTTAAATGGACAGGCGCAGGTTGTGACTGCCTGCTGTTGAAATAAAGCCTTCAACTTAGCTTAACGACTGCCATTTTACTGGCAACCGGGACCAACGGCTTAACGTGCCTTCCGAAGCACGGAAACGCTCAAATAAATGTCACAAAGTGATCACATGGATGGTCACCCATCCATGGACCGGCCATAGTGAAAGTTGCTTACTGCAGTGATCATTTACAGAACACTGAGTCCGCGGGGCCACGAGCGCTTCTGGCAATTTGAACATTATCGTGGCAATGGTGTTACATTATGTCCATGGGCTTCTGACTACTTTTGACCCGATGAACTTTGTATTGCCTCAGAATCCAATAATTTTTCACCTTTCAAACCTCACCTGGGCTTCTAAAAATGTTTTGCAAATCTAAATAAGCCTAATCAGTTTAGCCGTTCTTGAGTTTTAGTTTAGAGGCTTAAGAAACATCAATCTGTACTAATAGAGCTGAAGAGTTTATTTAAACACTACAATCTCAGAAACTAATAGTGGGAACTCAAAAATTATTTACAGTTCCACAGTTTATTTCTCAAAAAATGACTATTTGGCTATCACTATAAAATAACGTTACGCTGTTACAAGAGCTGGTAAAATTGATTCCTTCTGAGAGCTTCCGTTGTGTGAATGGAATTACGAAGGCTACCAAATCAGCCTATGGTGGTCCACTGCTGGACATAGGCCACTACCAATTTACGCTACAACACACAATCCTGCGCCTTCCGCATCCAGTCCCAGCCTGCGACCCTTTTCAGGTGGTCAGTTCACCTGGCGGGTCGACATACCCTACGTTTGCCGAGTCGAAGTCTCTACCTAGAACTCGTTTGATCCATCGGCTGTCGGTTCCTCCGCAAATATGGCTAGCCCACTGCCACTTTAAAGGCCCTCCCTCACCGGGAGCATTTACGTGTAATGTAACATTTAGATTCGACTTTGAGCATTATGTTACAACCTACCTCCCTGACCGACGGGCATTCGCGTGTAATGTAACATTATAGATTCGACTTTGAGTATTACGTTACAACCTGCCTCCCTGACCGACGAGCACTCGCGTGTAATGTCACATCTTATATATAAAATTCTCGTGTCACAGTTTTCGTTGCCATACTCCTCCGAAACGGCTTGACCGATTCTCATGAAATTTTGTGAGCATATTGAGTAGGTCTGAGAATCGGCCAACATCTATTTTTCATACCCCTAAGTGACCGGGAAGCGGGAATAACATTATACGCGGGCGGAGCCGCGGGCATCAGCTAGTTTAGTATAGATTTATCGTATGTCAGCGCATGGATGTTACAAGTTGTATCAAAACGTTACACATTGTATCATTACAAGGTGCGCATTGCAATGCTCGGTTCTCCTCCCTCACTGCTGTAATGCTCGACTCTGTAACGTTACATTACACACGAATGCTCCCGGTGAGGGAGCGCCTTAATATGCTTATTCTGCAAGTTATGTCGACTACTTTATTCCTTTGCCGGATAATCTCATTTCGGAGTTTATACCTCAGAGATACTCCAAGCAAGTCCGTTACGTAGCTCGCTGCGCAACTTATACTTCGAAGGTAGCTAATTCCAATTAAGATGATAGATAGTTTCCTTACTGAAAGTCCCGTCTCGCCGAGTCGCATTCATACGCCTTCGTGCACACACCGGCTGTGTAGGAGTAGGAGTCCTCGCAAGGCTGTCCCTCTGCGAATACAAAGATGATAATTATGCGAGTATTGTCACTATGGTTAATGCGGGACTTGGGTTGGCCATATTGACCGAGCGAGCGAAGCGAGAGAATCTCCGATTCGACAGTGACGATTTTGCTTTTGTCTGTGTGTAGGTATGTATGTCAGTTCCTGTCTAGAGAACGCATTTCTTAACCAATTTCCATCAAATTCGGCACACGTGTTCGTAGATTTAAAATGCAACTTTTGTCAAGAGCTTTTTTGATAGGGGGAAAATGGGGGAGATTAGGTATGAAGATTGCTGTCGCATTATTTATGAACCGATCTTGATGACTTTTGACTAAAACATGAAGGATATGATTACCGGCCCACCAGAAGGCTGGTTACTGTTAGTCATGGAGAGGCGCTACACACTGATGAAATTTTTCAAGCCGCCCAATTATGTCCTTCTTTGCGTCTTAACAACTATCATTTTACTGACAACAAAGACAAACGGTTTAACGTGCCTGCCGAAGCACGAATTCTGAGTCAATACGAAGTTCATTGGGTCGAAAGCTGACGTCCTATTCGTCTTTTAGTGGAATTGTAAAGTTATAGGATGTTCCCTTTTTTCTAGGTGCTAGTTTATGTATAAGATGTTGACGAAAACTGGTCTTACCTCCTTGTCCTCTGACACTCGTGACGAGGATAAGAAATAAGCCGAGTACAAGCATGTTGAAATCTTTACACCAGAGGGCGCTGTGTTGACATTTGTTTTGTTACCTGCAAATTAAAAGATTCAAATTAAAAAGTGTGTCATGTGTAAAACGGACTCATCCAACGAGGGTTCCGTACCACAAAACGGCAAACAATCACTTTTGATGTTATTATAGGTTACTAGCTGATGAACGCAGCTTCGCCCGTATAAAATTTGTTCCCGCAAGTAGCCTATGTGTTATTCCAGACAATAATGTATCTCCGTACCAAATTTCAGCCCGATCCGTTCAGCGGTTTGAGCGTGAAAGAGTAACAAACATCCACACTCACAAACTTTCGCATTTATAATATTAGTTAGATTCTGTTTTTAGTATTAGCTGCTATAGCGGCAATAGCAATATGAGATCTGTGGAAATTTCAGCTCTCTAGCTATCACGGTTTATAAGATACAGCCGATAGACAGACATATACAGATGATAGACAAACGGACGAACAGAGGAGTCGCATTAACACCTACGGTCCCGTTTTCACCATTTGTGTACGGCACCCTAATAGGTGACATGTGCGACATTAACTTGCCCACTGAGAATTCCGTACAAATTTATTATATCCCATACATATGTAAATAGTTCAGGCCAAAAATCTCGTAGGTAATCTTCTCTTTATGATAAAGCAAAAACGGTAGATTCACACACGGTCCTTTGAACTTTATGAATAAATACCTACCTATACCTTTCTTTCATTCTTTCTCTCTCTCTCCTATGTGACGTAAACGAAGCTGCGGGGGTCTGTTATAAATAAATAATAATTTATTTGCAAAATTTGTTAGTCCAACAATATTGTTGTCATAAACGTTTAGGTACCTATACAAAGGAATAACATATTGTATTTGCATAACTGCCTACTTTTTTTTCGACTTGTAAATAATACCTTTTTACCGGTTTTCCTTATTTCTGAAGTTTTGAAAAAACCCCCGTGAACTTAGGTATCGCTGTGAGGTTAATACCCCGTACACGTGTTAGGTGTTGTCGCGGCAATCTAATGGTGACTTTACCTTTGCTTAATATATGCACATTGTTGCACTGCCTTTGAAGATTGCACTGCCTTAGATTTCTGTGCGTGAAGTGTAAAACGGGTGCGTTCTAGGATTCCCTTAACTCCACCCGCCTTTCAAGGGATTATCTTTCCTAGGGCGTACTGAGGGTGTGGCCGTAGGCTGTCAAGCACCGTGTGGTTTTAAGAGACCGGCATAACATGAGGAAATATGCAGATCAGATTAGGGAAAAAGGTATAAAGGCGCTCCCTCACCGGGAGCATTCGCGTGTAATGTAACGTTACAGAGTCGAGCATTACAGTAGTGAGGGGGGAAATCCGAGCATTGCAATGCGCACCTTATAATGATACAAGACGTGCTTACATCAGTGAAGAAGGAGAACCGAGCGTTACAATGCGCACCTTGTAATGATACAATTTGTAATGTTTTGATACAACTTGTAACACAGAAGCCATTTTTTTGTTGCGCTAAATGTTACATTACACGCGAGCGCTCGTCGGTCAGGGAGGTAGGCTGTAACGTAATGCTCAAAGTCGAATCTAATATGTTACATTACACGCGAATGTTCCCGGTGAGGGAGGGCCTTTATATTACTTGGATTAAGTTTTAACCCGTAGTGTGTGTGAGTCCGTATATAATACTAGCGGACGTCACGCGGTTTCACCCGCGTAGTTCCCGTTCCCGTGGGAATACGGGAATAAAATATAGCCTATGTTCACCGCAAAGAGTGTAGCTTCCCAACAGTGCAAGGATTTTTCAAATCGGCCCAGTAGTTCCGGAGCCTATTCGTTACAAACAAACAAACAAACAAACAAACAAACAAAAAACAAATCTTTCCTCTTTATAATATTAGTATTAGTATAGATCAAAGTGGCCCAACGGATGGACCAATTTTGATAAGGTTTTTTTTGCTCGAAAGCGAACGGGATGTGGTCTCAGCTTCAAATTTTATGATCATCAGTTCACTTCCTGAGTGATGAAGGGATTTTACTATATTTCACATGTGCGATTCATTGTAAATATGTTTTTTTTGTGAAGGAAAACCCTCATGGCCCGACTTCTATCGACTAATAAACCTCACGTAGCCTGCCTAACATCCTACAGTGGTAAGCCCTCGGAAGGATACTCCAGGACAATGTGGTTACCTGTTATTGTGATGGTATTTCCACGACATCGTAATTTAAAACTGGCTCATCACGTAGGTAGTCTGCGGGATACGCAATTTCGTAGAAAATTATAGGATACTAGCTGATTAATTTGCCCGCCCGCGTAAATTTTGTTCCCGTTCCCGCTTCCCGCAGGAACTTATTCCCGAGATAAAAAGTAGCCTATGTGTTATTCCAGACTATAATGTTTCCCTATAGTTATACCTACTAAATAGGAGAAAGCGGGGTCAGGTGCCAGGTGTCAGGTGGAAGCGCGAGGGGAAGCCAGGTTCGCAGATATTTCCGCCGTGTTGTTGGAAATCCCACCATAAAGGTTGCAAAATAAGGTATAATCGGTTGTTTGGAAGTTCCCCATTTTAGCCCCTCTCTATCAAATAGAGTGCAGAGGGGCTTATGTCAAGACTTTGTCTGTAGTCTGTGACTCTGTCGCATTAAACTACGTCACTAGGTCACGTAGATCATCTGTTCAAAGTTTGAAATAAAACAAAAATGACAACGTCTCGGATTGAACTTTCACAATAAACGTGTTAGAGAGGGACAGTCTGGTGAGAACGATCTCACGGCTTCTTGTTTCTTGATAACAGCATGAAATTACATACACGTGTTTTTCATTACAAAATAATAGTCGTATAACAAGAATTTGCAAAATTTTGCCAATAATAATTTGCCAAATTTCGTATACCTACCTGCTTCTAAATAAAATAAATGAACACGCGTTTTAGGATTTTTCGATTAAACACCCCGGAGGGAGTATAATTAGGAAACACTCAATCATCAATCTATCTTTACTAATATTATGAAGAGGAAAGATTTGTATTTTTTTGTTTTTTGTTTGTTTGTTTGTTTGTAACGGATAGGCTCCGGAACTACTGAACCGATTTGAAAAATTCTTTCACTGTTGAGAAGCTACACTCTTTGCGGTGAACATAGGTTATATTTTATTCCCGTATTCCCACGGGAACGGGAACTACGCGGGTGAAACCGCGTAACGTCCGATAGTCTATACTAATATTATAAGGAGGAAAGATTTGTTTTTTTTTGTTTGTTTGTTTGTTTGTAACGGATAGGCTCCGGAACTACTGAACCGATTTGAAAAATTCTTTCACTGTTGGGAAGCTACACTCTTTGCGGTGAACATAGGCTATATTTTATTCCCGTATTCCCACGAGAACGGGAACTACGCGGGTGAAACCGCGTGACGTCCGCTAGTTTTTAATAAAATCACAGGGTAATCTATTTATCTATCAGTGCCAGCGCCAAGCCCAAACCCTGAGACAGTAAATTACACCAAATTTCAGCCCTAATGGAATAAAAAGGACATAAGTTTATCGAAGTATATCCTGGGCGAAGCCGAAGGGCACAGCTAGTAAATAGGTAAATATTTGTGGACAAACTCACACAAATTCAAATTGGTGAAATGTAAACGTTTATGCCTGTCTACTTACCCTTTTAAGAGAATAGGTCGTGAATATGTATGTAGAAGTGATGGTAGTTTGAAAGTTACACCTCCCAAACCTGTTCACATCTCACTTATAAAAACAATACGAATTTGCAACACACTCACTAGGTATAGAAAACTTAAAAAAAAAACACGCTTAACCTCCTTTAATGATCGGTGGAGACTGGTCTCAAACTCAAAACCGGCTGAGACGCCGCGAATAAACTACACTTAAGCTGAGTGCATACCAGCAAATATGGAGAATCTATTCCAATTTTGAAGAATTATGTCCAACTAGCGGATTACACGCAGTTCACCCGCGTAGCTCCCGTTCTCGGGGGAATACAGGAATAAAATATAGCCTATGCAATAGTATAGCTTCCGAACAGTGCAAGATTTTTTAAAATCGGTTCAGTATTTTCGCAGCCGATCATACGCAAACTTATTTCGTCTTAAAATATTAGTCGTACGTACGTACTACCCGTTCGCTCTAACTTTGCCGCTGGCGTAGAGGCGTATACCCGAATTGTTAATATGACGAAGTAAATTGACAGTAGCTAATGTCACTTCGTCATAGAAAATACGCAACATTGTATGAAGAAGTGACATTAGTTGCTGTCAATTTACTTCGTCTAATTAAAAATTCGCCTTTAGTATGGAGCCGAACGGCAAAGTTAGAGCGAACGAGCAGTAATAAGGTTTTCTTGTAGATATCAAATTTTCCACTAAAAAGTCTTATAGGGATAAAAAGTAGGCCATGGATTTCTCCAATCTCGAATCAATTCTTGTTTCAAGAGAAAAGGGTGTAGATTGTTGTCGCGTTATTTATTAACGGATGATTTCGAGGTCTACTTCTCGCAGAAGTGCTAGTTTTTTTTTATATTAAGCTCGCCAAATTCTTTTGAAACGCTCAGTTCTGGCGAAGATTCTCTCCACGGTGTGTGTGTGTGGCGTCTCTGCCCGGCACTTGTAGTTCGGGATCGGAAAGGAAAAGGCGGGATCAGATTGAAGAGCTCTTCAGAACACTCGCCGTGATATATTCGGTAGAAGGCAGCCAAGGACGCTATGGTTCTTTGCTGCACCAACAGCTCGAGGTCTCACGTCACCTCAGGACAACCAATGATTCGGATAGCACGTCTCTAAATAGCGTCAAGTGCGCGTAGTAAGTACCTTCCGGATACTGTTCAATGAACAGTACCTATTCGACGCAAGGGCAAATCTGCGTTTCGTACAGCAGTTTTATATAAGGTGAAAAGAAGGTAGGTACGCTGAAGCTTTCCTTGAGTTGGTATCATTTTGTTGTACGGTCGCTAGTATGCTAGGGTCACTCTACACGTAATCTGTTTGTACTATAAATTCGCTAATTAAATTATCGCTTTGTGTGTAAGAAGGATGATTGTTCCTAACAGTGGAAGTTTGGGGAGTTTGGTACAGATTATCCACCCACTATCTGGTAGTATTGTATGTTATAAACAAGTTAAAAACTTAGTACGAGTAGACTAAAACTGCAGTATTTGCGTCACCACATGCTAATGACTTGTCATACACAAACAGATATCCACATTATTTTTGAAGGAAGCACTGTATCTGCGCATTGTACGCTTTTTAAATAGTTAAAATCTTGTCAGTTCACGTCAGTGACGTGCATTATTCAATTCTGTCGGTAGTCCCCATGACTGCAATGTTTTGTATAGGTATTTGATATTTATTTTCGACATCTACCAATGTGAAATGAATTTCAAAGTTATATATAAACGGGAATAATACTGGATTTTTAAAAGACAGGTAGCATTTTCGCTACATTATTTTATAGATATACTAGCCAAAAATCTGGCTACCCAACCTGCTCCTTTTGAGCAGAAATATGACATTACTGATAATAGAACTATGGATAGCTATTTATATCCAAGTAATTTAAATTAGATTATGGGACAAAAGAGCAACGTTCTTGCACTAAGCTTGACATAATGTACGAATCAATGAATGTTAAATCTGGCAATTTAGTTTTACATCAGCCACAGCAAAATTTTGAATCTGACTGCTCTCAGGCCATTGAATCTACTAATCATAAAAATTATGGTTTACACCTGGTACACCAAAATGTAGAGGGCCTTATTAATGGGAAAGAACTGGTGTTAGAGTTGTACATGAACTTGAATGACATTGATATTTTTTGTGTCACAGAACATTGGTTAAGGCGTCATGAAGTCATGTTCAACTTTAAAAATCACCAGGTTGCTAGCTCGTTCTGTAGGACAAAATGTATACGAGGAGGCTCATTAATTCTTATTAACAAGTCTATAAAATTTAAAGAACGTAAAGATATAGTAAGCCTCTCTCTTGAACGAGTTATTGAAATAGCTAGTATTGAGTTCGAGCAGTTCATTGTATTAAGCGTATACAGTCCCCCGGATGCTCCATACATACAGTTTGAAGAGAAGCTGGAAGAAGCTTTGTTTAAATGCCAGTGCTCTAAAAAATCAGTAGTAGTTTGTGGAGATTTCAATGTAGATATTTTAGATTCTTAGCTGGAACCAACAAAGAGACGGAAAATGTTAAATTTATTGAAATCCTTTGGTTTATATAACGTATTTCTAGAACCTACTCGTATAACTGCCACTAGTGCTACTTGTATTGATAACATTTTTAGTAATATACAACCTGTTAGGAATTGTATTGTGGACCCTGTAAAATCTGATCATCGAGGACAATCGGCTCTGTACTCTAAAAATATTACCAGAAATAAGAATGTAATCAGTTTTGTACCAGTCAACTCAAAACGCTTAGAAATTTTCCGAGAAAATATAGTAAATAAGATAACAGAATTGCCCGATTACACTACTGTGGATAAATCTTATGCTGATTTATTCAACTTAATCCATGATGTGTTTGGGAAAATCTTTACACCAAAAACAGTATCGTTCGGAAGCAGTTTTGTTTTCAGTGACTGGGCAACACCCGGTATTTATAAAAGTCGTAAGAGACTTTATGAACTTTATTCGGAAAAATCATTTAATTTCAACCCTGACTTTCAGGAATATGTTAAAAAATATTCAAAGACATTTAGACAGGTCTGTTCCTTGGCAAAGTCAAATTTCATTAGAAATAAAATTACAGCTTCGACAAATGTAATTAAAACTACCTGGAACATTATAAATTCTGAATGCGGTAGGTCTAAAACAAGTGAACGAAGCTTTCATTTAAAGATAAACGGTCGCCACGTTACAGGGGATCTGGAAGTAGCGACTGAGTTCGAAAATTTTTTCAGTAATATACCTATTGGTATAACGAATACTCTTCGGTCGTCTTCCACTTCTGCTGAGTAATTATTATCAGAATGTGTAGATAGCTGTCAAGACGCGTTCGAATTCACGGCTGTCAACTGTAATGGCATTTTGAAAGCTTTTAAGGCTATTAATGTTAAAAAAACTGCAGACCTATGGGGGCTATCAGTAAAATCTGTGTCTAGTGTCATTGATGTCATTGCCCCCCACTTGGCAGCTGTGTTTAACGATTGCGTTTCAGGGGGTGTATTTCCTGATTTAATGATACATAGTAAAGTTATACCCTTGTTCAAGGCTGGCAGTGCTTCTGATCCAGGTAATTTCAGACCTGTCTCGGTATTGCCGACTTTGAGCAAGATATTTGAAAAATTAATACTTGAGCAGATGCTGACCTATTTTAACAATCACAAATTATTTCATGTTAAACAGTTTGGCTTCACTAAAGGACGGTCGACTACCGATGCTGGTGTAGATTTGATGAAGAGTATTTATGAGGCCTGGGAAGATAAACATGATGCGCTTGGTGTGTTCTGCGATTTGTCAAAGGCTTTTGATTGTGTTCAACATGAAACATTGATCAGGAAACTGCATCACTATGGGATAAGGAATAAGGCTCTCGATCTTCTGACTTCATATTTGAGCAATAGAACTCAGAGGGTCGATGTTGGTGGCACACGTTCAGAGGGATCGGTGGTTACTATGGGCGTTCCACAGGGTTCGATACTCGGACCATTTTTATTTTTAATTTATATAAATGACCTACCCTATTACGTAGGGGACACCATTTGTAGATGACACTGTTGTTTGCAGATGACACTTCCTTAATTTTTAAAATTAAAAGAAAACTAGATAACTACGACGATGTCAACAATGCAATCCTGAAAGTAGTACATTGGTTTAATACTAATAATCTTAGCCTGAACGATAACAAAACTAAATGTATTAAATTTACCTTGCCCAATGTAACACAGGCAGAAACCAATGTTCAACTTAATGGCCGAGAGTTGGAACTTGTGAAATCTACGGCGTTCCTAGGGTTGACGGTCGATGCTGGATTGCAGTGGGGTCCACATATTGAAAAGCTAGCTGGTAGGTTAAGTTCAGCAGCATTTGCGGTACAAAAGATTAGGCATTTGACTGATGTAGATACAGCTAGAATAGTTTATTTCAGTTACTTCCACAGTGTTATGTCTTACGGTATTCTACTGTGGGGTAATGCCGCAGATATAAATTCAATTTTTGTTTTACAATAACGAGCCATAAGAGCCATATATAGATTAGGTCCAAGGGTCTCTCTGCGCGAAAAATTCAAAGAGGTAAATATTCTGACTGTAGCATCACAATATATTTTTGAAAATCTTATGTATGTGCAAAAGAATCTATCTAGTTTCGTTAAGTTAAGCGATATACACAGTGTAAATACCCGACATAAAGATAACCTTGCTTGTCATCAGTGTAGACTGAAAAAAGTCAGTAATTCCTTCCTGGGTAACTGTATACGTTTTTACAACAGGCTTCCAAATGAAATAAAAAGTATGCCCATAAATAAGTTTAAAAAGTGTATAAAAAGTAAATTGTACCGCAGGGACTACTATTTAGTTGACGATTATTTGCTTGACAGGGAAGCCTGGAAATGATCTGCTTGCTCTACTGCATTCTCAAGCAATAGTTTGTGATTTTTAGTTTAATTTTTTGTAAATAGAGCACAAAAAGAAAAGCCCGTCGAGTTTCTTGCCAGTTCTTCTCAAGCGGGCCGCGTTCCGAACTGGTGGTACTATTTGCATTGTATTCATTGACGTGTCGCAAGTGCCTATGTATTAGGATTATGCGAAATAAATGTTTTTTTGAGTTTTGAGTTTGAGTTTTGAGTTTGAGTTTGAATTAAATATATTAATATTTATTACTATTTATAACAGTTTTAAATTATTATTTGTGATATTTATTTAAGCGTCCGTCGCCTGTCCACTCAACACGGCAATACGGCTCACCACCTATTTCGTGGGACAAATTCCAAAAAAAGGTGAAATGTTGGCATATAATATGCCTCTGCCTACCCCTTCGGGGATAAAGGCGTATTTATAACAGTGAAATAATTTTTTAAGTCGATTGAGTAGTTTCGTAGCCTATTCGATGCATTAGTAGGTACAGAAAAGTAGATTTTATAAACTGTACCTATCTATACTAATATTATAAAGAGGAAAGATTTGTTTTTTTGCTTTTTTATTTTTTTGTTTTTTTGTTTGTTTGTTTGTAACGAATAGGCTCCGGAACTCCTGGACCGATTTGAAAACTTCTTTTACTGTTGGGAAGCTACACTCTTTGCGGTGAACATAGGCTATATTTTATTTCCGTATTCCCACGGGAACGGTAACTACGCGGGTGAAACCGCGTGATGTCCGCTAGTATTTGATAAAAATAGGTTTAGAAATTAAGCATTGAGCAGAATATATTTTCTTGAAATATAAATTAGTAACACAATTTTGACCTAATCCCTGGCATAGTGTAGCTGAAACTAGGCAAACAGATACCTGACACCCTGCACTAATAAATACGCACGTAAATCGAAAAGTCATTCTTGTTGACAACAGGATCTGACAAACTGATCATAATATTATTCAAGGTTCTCCAGCAGAAATTCTTCATACGTTGTATCCATGGCTTTATATAACATCTATGTAATTTATTCATCTACGCATCAGCGGATTTATATAGTTTTCCGGTTTAGTTAAAAACAAATGTATAAAACTTTAGCCATTTAACAAAACCACAACATAGTTAATACCTTGCTAGATTATTAATTACTAGCGGACGTCACGCGGTTTTAACCGCGTAGTTCCCGTTCCCGTGGGAATACGGAAATAAAATATAGCCTATGTTCACCGCAAAGAGTGTAGCTTTCCAACAGTGAAAGAATTTTTCAAATCGGTCCAGTAGTTCCGGAGCCTATTCGTTACAAACAAACAAACACAAAAACAAAAAAAAAACAGAAAACAAATCTTTCCTCTTTATAATATTAGCATAGATTGTTGATTGAATCTGTTATTGCAGAGAGGCCCTAAAAAGTGGTACCGGTTGTGGAAACACCACCAAATCAACAACAATTATAAATCAAACTAGCTGACCCACGCAACCTCGTTTTCAACACAAAGGAGGACGAAAGAAAAAGAAAGAGGTGTGGTAGGTACCTACCATAATATTTTAATATCATGTTTCCTGTTGCATTTCATACCGTCGCTTTTACTCAAAAAATACCTATGAAGCTTTAATGGACTTTCTAAACTGTGTCTTATACACTACTAGCTGACCCGCGCAACTTCGTTTGCGTGATAAATCAAGAACCGCTCAACCGATTTTGTGCAAACTTCACATAAACCATCTACTAAATAGTCCGAACAAAGCCTAAACATTTGGTTTGGATAGGTGAGACCGATCTCGAGTTATAAAATTACAACGAAAAGTGGCATTGATTTTTATATATATAGACTAGAGCATTGGTTTTCAAAGTGGGGGGCGCGCCTCCCTGGGGAGGCGAGAAGACATGTACAGGGGGGCGCGGTTAGATCAGAGTGGCATCGCAAGAGCAAGCTATGGAAATTTTGAAAAGATGCTAAGACACAATTTTGGGTCAAATATCTCAAATCTTATACCTTTTTTATTAATATTCATGGGTAGCATTGGTTACAATAATAAAAACAAAGTTTCGAAGCAAACTAATTTTGGTAGTAATATAGGGTAAACCACCCAATCGTTGGCACTCCTCCAATTATTGGCACTTTAGGTAATTTTGCCCATTTCTAACAGAAAAAGAATGCTATTTTACTTTTTAATGCATACCTACAACTACATAATGGGCAACACCGAACTGAAATAAACTAGGTTTCCCTTATTTTACGAAATATACTCTTAACTAAAGTGCCAATAATTCATTCTAAAAGTGCCAATAATTGGGTGGTTTACCCTACGTTATACAATTTTAAATCTCGATTAAATTCACAATCGGGAATTTTGTCAAAATCATGCAAGCACATCTTTGTCTCTATTTGTAAGAAGTGACCTTTTGTAAGTCTGACCGTGAATCGCTGGCATCAGGATAATAAGAGAGTAACGCACGATCTCCGTCGAGGCTGTATGTCTCCTACCTGGGAACCCTCCATGGGACCTGGAAGCGAGGGCCCTGAAAGAGCTGCAGTGATACCATAGGCCTGTTCCCTGAGCTGTCAAATTTGTCAAATTGGGAACTCACTACTATGGAGGTGTTGAAGCCGATCATAGAAGAGTGGCTTAAGAGGCGCCATTGTAGCCTCACCTACCGTGAGTCACAGATATTTACCGGGCACGGGTGCTTCGGTAAGTATCTGTGGTGCATACACCGGGGGGTAACACCTGAGTGCCACCACTTCGGTTACTTCAGCGAGGACACGGTGCTGGATATTGTGACGGTGCTCAGCGTGGACGCTGCAACGCAGAGACCTGATCGCAGGCCTAGTGTGGACATTCTCACGCTCAAGACCGTGTTGAGGGCCATGGTCCCAAGCTGTGTCTTTCGGCGTGCAAAAAATGGTGGCGTGGTGGAAGCGGGGGATAAATACGCCCAAGACTACCAGCCTTCATGACCGAGGGCCTGAGAACGACGGGTTTGCTGCTCGCCAGTCTTACAGAAGCAGGCCAAGATGGTGGCGTGTCTCTTCAACCCTCAAAGTAGTGGGATGGTAAATAAGACGGAGGTCTGAGATGTATTTATAAACTTTATTACCTACCTACTCTTATTTTATTTAATAATTGTATGTTTCAGGGGTCCGTGTCCAAAGGGCCAAAACGGACTTTTCAAGAAACTTCTGTCTGTATTTCAGGCATCTCGATAGCTAGAGGGCTAAAATTTTCACATAATTATGTATTTCTGTTACCGCCATAACAAATACTAAAATCAGAAAAATAATAATTACTGTTATTTTATTTTTAAATTGTTTGGCTAGCCCACTTGCTGTTCCCTGGGCTGAGGGGAGGCGTGGGCATATTAATTTTAACAGTAGGGGGGCGTGATACCTATAAGTTTGGGAATCCCTGGACTAGAGGATGCGCGCGGCTTCTTTTGCGTGATATTTGGTTCCCATTCCCGGTTCCCGTGGGAATATATATTCATGATAAAATGTAGCCTATGTGTTATTCCGAACTATACTCTATCCCTGTACCAAATTTCAGTCAGATCTATTCAGCCGTTAGAGCGTGATTGAGTAACAAACATCCAAATATACAAACATCCAAACATCTTCACGAACTTTCACATTTATATTATAAGTAAGTAGAATATACGTTCGCGAAAGTTTTCGTCTCACTTATTAATAAGTTTTCTCAAAAATCGGCCAAGTGCGAGTCGAATTCGCGCACAGAAAGTTCCGTACTAAAAATCAGCAAAAAAAGAACACACATTTGTTGTATAGAAGCCCTCCATTTTTCCAGATTTTTAGTACAACACGGCGGAAATATCAGCGAACCTAGCTCGTGACGTCATGTAAACTGTACGGAATAATCTGCGCGCAACGAGAATGTGCAAAATCTTGTCAAATACCATACCATTCAATCGCGTGCGGGCTATACTAAATAGGCGATAACGGGGTCAGGTGCGGGGAAGCGCGAGGGGAAGCCAGGTTCGCAGATATTTCCGCCGTGTTGTACCACCTATAGTCCAATCCTGCCCGATCTGGCAATAATGTAAACATGTCATGTTTTGACAATCGTTTTCTAAGACAGATGAGTAGAAAAATATAGTATGACAAATCATTGAAATTGTTACTATACTGAGTAGGTATTTTAAATGAAAATAAAGTGTCATAAAGTAGTTATTTGGTGTCGAAATGATTGTAAGAACACTGTATGACTCCTGGATACTGGAATATAATCAGGGTGAATACTCAATTGCAAGTAGCTATGGATATAATCAAATATGTTTGTTTACATTTTTGCGCAAAGCTATTGAAATACAGTAGGTACCTATACCTATTTGTTGATACATCGGCAACAGAAATACAAGTAAATCATCTGTGAATATTTCAGCTCTCTGGCTATCACGATTCCTGAGATGCAGCCTCGTGACGGACAGACAGACAGACCGATACGTAACAAAATATTAGTTCATTAAGATTATTTCTGAAAAGCAATTAGTATGCTAACTGATCATAAATACCTACGTCGCCCCAAGACGTATAATAAGGTGGAAAATTTGGTTGGTTCCGAGTAGGTTTGACGGGTGGATAACGCGTCGGCACGGATCGCCGAAGACGCAGGTTCGAATCCTGCTCGAATTCTTTTTCCATATTTAAAATTTAATTAAAATATTAGTTCAATTCAGACGGACAGCGAAGTCTCATGAATAAGATCCCGTTTTTAGGGTTCAAGGTACGCAAGGGTAAACAAGAAGCCGTGAGATCGGTCTCACCAGACTGCCCCTCTGACGCGTCTATTGATTTTTGAAGTGAAACTTCTTTATCGGCGTTGGAAAAGAATTTGCGTCACGTCACGTCACGTCACGTCACGATTTTTGGTTACGCGCCATCTTTGTTCTGTTCCCCACCACGGTGGATTCGAATTAAGAGTACTTTGGGGTTTTTGGACTTTTGGACTTTTGGACTTTTGGACTTTTGGGCTTTTGGACTTTTGGACTTTTGGATGGGACATTGGTACTTTGGGTCTTTGGGACTTTGGAACTTTGAGACTTTGGGACTTTTGAACTTTTGAACTTTTGAACTATTGGACTTTTGGACTTTTGGATGGGACCTTGGTACTTTGGGACTTTGGAACTTTGGGACTTTGGGACTTTTGGACTTTTGGATGGGACCTTGGTACTTTGGGTCTTTGGGACTTTGGGACTTTTGGACTTTTGGACTTTTAGACTTTTAGACTTTGGGACTTTGGGACTTTGGGACTTTGGGACTTTGGGACTTTGGGACTTTGGGACTTTGGGACTTTGGGACTTTGGGACTTTGGGACTTTGGGACTTTGGGACTTTGGGACTTTGGGACTTTGGGACTTTGGGACTTTGGGACTTTTGGACTTTTGGCCTTTGGGACTTTTGGACTTTTGGATGGGATCTTGGTACTTTGGGTCTTTGGGACTTTGGAACTTTGGGACTTTGGGACTTTGGGACTTTGGGACTTTTGGACTTTTGGATGGGACCTTGGTACTTTGGGTCTTTGGGACTTTTGGACTTTTGGAGTTTTGGAGTTTTGGACTTTTAGACTTTTAGACTTAGGGACTTTGGGACTTTGGGACTTTGGGACTTTTGGACTTTTGGACTTTGGGACTTTGGGACTTTTGGGCTTTTGGATGGGATCTTGGTACTTTGGGTCTTTGGGACTTTGGGACTTTGGAACTTTGGGACTTTGGGACTTTGGGACTTTTGGACTTTTGTGCTTTTGGACTTTAGGATGGGACCTTGGTACTTTGGGTCTTTGGGACTTTTGGACTTTTGGACTTTTGGAGTTTTGGACTTTTAGACTTTTAGACTTTGGGACTTTGGGACTTTGGGACTTTGGGACTTTTGGACTTTTGGCCTTTGGGACTTTGGGACTTTGGGACCTTGAGACCTTGGGACTTTTGGCCTTTTGGACTTTTGGACTTTGGACTTTGGACTTTGGACTTTTGGACTTTTGGACTTTTGTACTTTTGTACTTTTGTACTTTTTGACTTAATTTAAGGTGAGGTGAAAATTAAGTTTATGAAGAAGTTTCACTTCTTACGTGTGTACACTAAGTACACGTATTTTTTTTTTTTGCAATTTTGTTTAGGTACCTACTCTCACAAAATGACCAGCTATTACTGTCTGCAAAATTTCAGTATTGTAAGTCACGTGGTTTTGAAGTTATGAGTTTAATGCAACAGAGTCACAGACTACAGACAAAATCTGGACTAGGGCTTGAACTCCGGAATTCCGGAATTGACATAATTCCGGAATTCCGGTAAAATCTAATATCGTTCTCAATTCCGGAATTGGCGAGATCAATACCGGTATTTCGATATTGGAAAAAAATATACATTTTCGCTTCTTTAATTTCATTACGAACAAAAATGTTGATTATAAGTAAATTATAAGCTTCTTATGCAATTTAATTACCTTTAATAACTACAATGTTGATAATTTAGGATTTCATTACTAACAAATTAATTCGATTATGTAGGTACTTAAGTATTAATCATTTTATTTGGTGATATTTCTAAAACCTACTAAGAATGTAAATCCATAAAATTAATGGTATTTGATAGAAAACATACTATTTAAATAATAATAATATTATTGATGACGTTTTTGTATTTTTTTACATTTAGACTTCAATTTAGATATAGTGCGAACTTAGACTTAGCTCTGACTTGTGCTACGAGTTAAATTTAAGTTTGACAGAAACGCTGTAAGAATTTGACAGAGGTCTCGCTCAGCATAGGTCTAGTAGTTCTGACGGAACTCATGGGGAACACACTCACTCAACCCTTATTATTAGGGGCAAACTTTGCCTCAAGGCGCTCCACTGACCCAGAGTGGGAAGGGTCCTGGGTTTCCTGTTCTCATCAAGGCGGAGGAACATATTCCGTCGCACATGGCTCGGTCTCAGGCGCCCGACGCTGAGAACAGCGAGAAAGACGTGCCCGAACTCACTGAAGGTGAGTTAGGGGCGACTGTACTGCGGCTTAGATTCCGCGCGGACCGTGTCCCTGGACCCTACAGCATTCCAGGCCGATCGTGGGTCCTGGCTCTTGAGGATCTCGGGCCTCGAGTGATGGGGCTCTTTAGTGCATGCCTCGAAAAAGGCCAGATTCCCAAGGTCTAGAAGACAGGGAAACTGGTTCTGATCCGAAAGGCAAGGTGGTCGGCAGTCTACCCATCTGGGGATCGGCCGATCGTGTTGCTCCGTTGAGCAACTCCGGCCGATCCCCGATCAGTCGATCCCCAACAATGATACGCTCAAGGAGCTTGCATACCTCATTAGGTAGCAAGGTCCTTGAGCGTATCATTGCACAGCGCACAGTCGAGCACCTCACACGCGTGGGGCCAGATCTGGTGGATAACCAGTTTGATTTCCGTCAAGGGCGCTCCACCGTGGATGCGATCATGCGCATTAGAAGACTGAAGGAGGAAGTAACATCGCAGGGTGAGGTGGTGTTGAAAGCGATGGCGATATCAAGAGACACCGGCATCGCCTTCAGCACCTTGCCCTGGAGCTGCGTTAGGGAGGCGCTTATTTATCATGGAGTGCCTCTCTACTTCCGTCGAATTGTCGGGGCCTATCTTTTCGAGAGGTCCATAACTTACCCAAGCTGGCTAGGGCCCAGCCGGGACAGCGAGATACGTCGTGCGGTGTTCCGCAGAGATGAGTCTTAAGACCGCTTCTGTGGAACATCGGTTACTATTGGGTGCTGCGTGGTCCGTTGCTCAGAGGAGGCATGTCTCGAGGATCTGGCAGCGAGGCAACTTGCGTCCTTGTTTAAATAAATTAATTATATTTCTAATTTATTCCTTTCTGGTGCAAGGAGGCGCTGGAGCGGGGTCATGGCCTACGTCTCCAGAAATCTAGAAATCTAGGTTCGGCAGTTCCAGCTCCACAAGGAAACCTTGGATACCTGGACTTGAGCAACAAACCGAATCGCCACATCACATCACACAAGGGGGGAATCGCTGAATTGCCACAACCACGGCGGTCAGACCGGTCATGGGCGAGTGACTAGAGAGGAGCCACGGTGCGGGTGCTCTGTCCTACCGGTTGTCACAGATGCTTACCGGGCACGGGAGCTTCAGTAAGTATCTGTGACGAATACACCGGGAAAGCACACCTGAGTGCCAGCACTGCGAGGAACGCGGTGAGGACACAGCACTTCACACATTAGTGGAGTGCACAGCGTGGGCTTAACAGCGCCCTGTCCTCGTGGTAGGTCTGGACGTGGATATTCTCTCGCTGGAGACCATTGCGCGAGCTATGATCTCCAGTGGGAGTAAGTGGGACGCCACTGCGTCTTTTTGTGATCAGTTAATGCGGCGAAAAGTGATCGAGAGAGTACGCTTCCACCCGAATTCCGCATGTCTTTGCCTAAGACTATCGGCCTCCATAATCGGGGGCCTGAGGACGGTGGGAGGGCTAATCGCCGTCCTTACAAAAGCACGGCACACTGAGATGCGGGATAACACCTGAACAAGCCCCAAATACGCGGGATAGCACCCGAACCTCCTAGGTGAGGCCGCAGTGATAGTCAAGGTCTGTGAGACATCCTGGGGTCATCCTTCTGAGGGCTTACCCGGGCCAACCGTAGGCAATAGTTAGGAAACGTGTGGTTTTTAGTTGGTTACGTTAAAATAAGTAACTTTACTGGGAATCAAAGTAGTTTATAAGTAATCACGTAGGACTGTCAGCTCCCGTTTCTTTTTATACATATCACTATTTTGTACAAAACGAAACTTGATTGAGTTCCGGAATTCCGGAATTCCGGAATTCAAATACTGAATATCGAAACCCAATTCCGGAACTGAAAAAGCGTCCGATATTCAAGCCCTAATCTGGACATTGCCCCTCTGCACTCTATTTTATAGAGAGGAGCTAAAACGGGACCCTACTCATGAGACTTCGCTGTCCGTTTGTCTGTCTGTCTGTCCGCCACGAGGCTGTATCTCTGGAACCGTGGTAACTAGAAAGCTGAAATTTTCGCAGATGGTTTATTTTTCTTGCCGCTATACCAACAAATACTAAGGCTACGGGGATGAAACCGCGTGACGTAGATATAGTTGCCGTGACATAAGAAGAACGCTGGCCCAAAGACTTCTATATAAACTGAGGTTTTACTTTCGAAGTTTTGACTCAAAACAGTGCGAGCAACGCTGCTATTATAATTAGCTCCGTTTATAGGTTTCAAAAATCGGTGCGTAGGGCATGTCTACCTCAGTTTATAAAGAAATCTTTGCGCGGGCCATTGTTCGCGCACTGAGTACTTAAGTAGTCTAATTGGTAAAAAAAACGCTAAATGTTAAGTTGAGCAAATCTCAACACAATAAAAAAAATCGGTTGTCTGTAAAGTCGGTTTACTGACGATGGTTGAACGTGACGTCATAAGAAAATAAAATAAAAATCAAAATTAAAATAAATTATGTTTCTCTGTAATTTTTAACAATAAATGTTTTATATACCTAAAATAAATTTAAAAAAAAATAACATTACATAACAAAAAGAAATATAAAAACATCAATAATTGATTATAGTTTTTATTTTTATCTGTTGAAAACATTACTAAAATAAATGGAACGCCTCAGAGCGTAGTAGGTAACGACGTATTGCATCATCCTTTTTCGTTCGTGCAGCCGGCTCCATCGAATTATAAGACGTTGTCACGTCAAAAACCGCATTGCAATCGGTTAAGCGGTTACTGAGATTAGCGTGCACAAACAAACAGATATACAGACATACAGACTAACAGAAAAACATTCTAAAAATCATTGTTTTGGGTTCTATTGCGTTCATAAAGCCCCCCTATAAAATTTTTCTTATTTATCTTCGATGTACATACAGCGACCCGTTACGATTTTTATATGTACTTATTGATTGATGATTACAAAGTTATCTATGCAGTTAGTGAAACTCGAAAACTGAACTAAAATTCCAGATTTTTTTAATTTTTCCTCCAGTTATACACTAAACACTACATTGCATTCTAAATTTGAAGGTTCTATATCCACAAGAAGTACTTCTAGTAGTGGATATAGAACCTTCTGGATATAGTACCTTAGAATTTTGATGATCGGTCAGGCAGTGAGTGAGTGACTACGAATTTTTAAGCAACTTTGACTAGTTATAATTCTTAAACTACCCGTTCATACTGAACGAAATTAGAAATATACGGTATTTAAACGGAGCTCACTTAGTAACAGAAAATTCAAACTTCTAGCTTTATTGACATCGAAGTTATAGGGGGTCGAAAATGGCCTGATTGGTTACAAGAAAAGATAGCACGGCCGTGCCGCTCACCGCCGCGCTATGACTCGACTTGGTGAGGACACTCCTGTGCCTTCGATCTGTTAATGAATCATGTATTAGTTTTATTCATCCGAATCATTCAAAACGTTTGGGAGCTACGCAAGTTACAAATGACACGCACAGAACTCGGGGGCCGGTTAAACATTTTCGCGAGTGACTGTGGAAGTCTGTCTACGTAAAATTTGGGAAGAAATGATTTATACGTAATCTACCTACTATCAGACGAGCCGTTAAGAAAGTGCCTCGCGCTAAAAAACGAAAAAGAAAAAAAATCAAAAAGATGTGATTCCGGCCAGGATCGAACTGGCGGCCTTCTGCGTGTAAAGCAGATGTGATAACCACTACACCACGGAACCCGTTGCATAGAGGACTCAAATTAATAATCCCTACCTACGCCTGTCAATGTTGATCATTTTATTGAAATTTTTTAACCGACTTCAAAAAAAGAGGAGGTTACTCAATTCGACCGCTTGTTTTTTTATTTTTTTACGTTTGTTCGCGCAGAACTCCGTCGTTTATGAACCGATTTGAAATATTTTTTTTTCGTTTGAAAATTGTAGGGGCGTCTAGGGCCTTTGTAGGGCATTTGTAATTTTTTTTATTAAGGGCTTTAAAGTAGTAGATAGGTATCTATAGTAATATTATAAAGAGGAAAGATTTGTTTTTTTGTTTGTTTGTAACGAAAAGGCTCCGGAACTATTGGACCGATTTAAAAAATTCTTTCACTGTTAGGAAGCTACACTCTTTGCGGTGAACATAGGCTATATTTTAATTCCGTATTCCCACGGGAACGGGTACCACGCGGGTGAAACCGCGTGACGTCCACTAGTCTATACTAATATTATAAAGAGGAAAGATTTGTTTTTTTGTTTGTTTGTTTGTTTGTAACGAATAGGCTCCGGAACTACTGGTCCGATTCGAAAAATTCTTTCACTGTTGGAAAGCTACACTCTTTGCGGGTAACATAGGCTATATTTTATTCCCGTATTCCCACGGGAACGGGAACTACGCGGGTGAAACCGCGTGACGTCCGCTAGTATTTAATAAAATCTGATAAATCAGAATATACCTACCTACCTACTAACTTTGTGCTAAGTAAATTTTATTTTTCAGTTTTTAGTTTTGTTTAAAGTCGGTGACTTTTTTGTCAATTTTTTTTATGGATTTTGATGAGCCTTTTTCGTTTGCTTAGTCATTCTTCAGAAGTATTTTATCGAAGTTGAGACAAAGAGAATCCGTCAAGTACATACCTAACGTAAACATTAATTGTATTAATCTTGTGATGATATTTTTAGCCCTTTGTTGTTAACATTTATTTAAGTACCTCAATTACTAAAAGTTATTGTATTTACGAACTATTTATTTATGTATGGCTAGCTGATGCTCGCAGTTTCGCCCGCGTAAACCCTTGTTTATGTTCCCACGTGCCAAGGGAATTATTTATTTATTTATTTATTTAAATATAGGTACAGAAACAGACATCAGATCTTTCAGTACAAAAAGTTTCTACAGTTAAATGACATTCTTAAACCTGAAGTCCAATTAAATCTATACACAACAATTGTATGGTAACTTCAGTGCTAACTACATAAAATTACTTAAATTAAAATGAACTTAAATTTATGAACAACAAAAAGTTATCAAAAAAGAAAAAATAAGAAGTCATACATGCTCAAACTCTTCACCACGGATGATCCTTTTAAATTCATAGAAGCTATTATGAAAAATATCACTACGAGAGCAGATTGAATTATAATATCTGCACATTCTAGCAAGCGGATTATTCCCATGCCTTTCGGCCACATACAAAACCAACTTTGGAAACCAGTTTCTAAATAAGAATAGGTAATCTATGTAGTCTATGTGTTATTCATTTTCAGGCAATAGTCCATTCCAAACCTTGATTATATAAAGTCAGAGACATTATGTAATCAAAGCCCTGTAATAAATAAATTTCAGCCAAATTCGTTCAACCGTTAGAGCGTAAAAAAGTAACAAACATTCACACACTTTCGCATTTATATTGTTACTTAGCAGGATTTCCACAGAAAACTTACTTTTTTACGGTTCGTTGAACTCAAATACAAATTTGAAACACGACTAAAGGTATATTTACCTTTAATTTATAATTATAAATAGGTACCTATCACAAAAAATCCATTTATTTAATTAAAATTAAAAAAGTGTGACATCTATTGACCGCTAGTAGTACTAAATACAAAGAAGTGAATTGTACTAGTTACTGCTATTTACTAACAGATGGCGCTGATACAAAATTTACAAAATTTTTTTTTTGTAAAATAATAGTAGTTTTCGAAACAAGAAGTGTGGGATTTCTGTTATTACGACGAGTTTCGACAGATGTTGACCCGAGCCGAAGGCGAGGGTGGACAGTCGAAACGAGTTGAAATAACAATCCCACACGTTGTATTGAACAACTATTTTTAATACAGTTGCGAAAAAATTAAGCAATTTAATAAAATAATAAAAACACAATAAACCTGAATTGTCCAAAATGGCGGCAACCGTAAAAGAATATATACCTACCTAAGCAGAGACTATGGCAGTGCACTTCATACAGCCAACTTTTTTTATATTTATAAATTTAATTTGGCCGATACTTATATTAATTTATGTTTAAATTTTAATTAAAATTACTTTTAATCTGATATTGAAACAAGTTAGTATCTATTTGAAATATTTGCATGAATCACAGACATTATTTTGACAATTGGGAAAGGAAACGCGCACTAGTGCAGTGCAGGAAATGTAAAGAAAAAGCACGAGTGTGTAATAGCCCACATCCCGAACGCTAAACGTCCCTGTAATACGCCACTTTTTGAGCAACTGTATTAAAATAGTACATTATGATACAAGTTCGGTAAGTTGATAATTACAGCCGAGGCGCTATTGCTAGCCCGAGCCGCAGGCGAGGGCTACAAGAAAGCAGAGGCTGTAATTATCAAAGCGAACGTGTGTCATACGACGTTTTATAACATATTTGCGAGGAAACAAGGAAATAAATAAAACGGGGACATTCATAAACTAACAAAAAAACGTAGCAAAAAATAGCGATAATAAAGCGCGCGGAATTTTACTTGTTCACAACGCTTTCTTTTTTTCTTATTTCTTAAGAGGCAAAGGCACAAAAACAGCCAGTATTATTAATAATAGTTATTTATGATACAAGTGAGGTATGTTGGTCATTACACTCGAGGTGATATTGCACAGCCCGAGCCAAAGGCGAGGGCTGTAAGGAAACCGAGAGTGTAATGACCAAACCTCACGTGTGTCATACGACGTTTTTCAACACACTTACGAGTAAAAAAACAAATTTTATTATTATTCATACTCAAATAAACAATGCACACGCCTCACAGCACAGCACAGACGGAAAGTTTGTCAAAAAGGCGCGCTACGCGCTGATTTTTTCTGCGCGCGGGATGTTAGCTTTTGGCCTGTTGGAGCTAAACAGCCAAAACCCTAATGTTCAAAATTTATTTTTTTATGTATTCATAAGTTAGTTTCACGTTGAATTATTAATTATTAGTTGTTGAAAATTTATCATATTCAAGGTACACTTCTTATTTTTTACAAAAATTGTGTTATTTTTAATCATAATTTTGAAACGAAACGTATCTAAGTCAATACTTTTTTCCGAGATTTAAAAATGAAACTATAACCCAGTTAAGTTAAGAGCAAATAGAATGCATAAATTAGTAGTTTTCGATACAAGTGTGGGATTTCTGTTATTACAACGAGTTACGACAGGTGGTGACCCGAGCCGAAGGCGAGGGTATACAGTCGGAACGAGTTTAAATAACAGTCCCACACGTTGTATTGAACAACTATTTTTAATACAGTTGCGAAAAAATTAAGCAATTTTATAAAATAATAAAAACACAATAAACCTGAATATCCAAAATGGCGCCAACCGTAAAAGAATATTATACCTTCCTAAGCAGAGACTACGGCAGTGCACTTCATACAGCCAACTTTTTTTATATTTATAAATTTAATTTGGCCGATACTAATATTAATTTATGCTTAAATTTCAGTTAAAATTACTTTTAATCTGATATTGAAACAAGTTAGTATCTTTTTTTAGAAATATTTGCATGAATCACAGACATTATTTTGACAATTGGGAAAGATAACGCACGAGTGCGGGAATGGTAAAGAAAAAGCACGGGTGCGTAATAGCCCACATCCCGAACGCTAAACGTCCCTGTAATACGCCACTTTTTGAGCAACTGTATTAAAAAATATCTTTCAGGGAGGTACCAACTTAATTTGATGGAATATAAAATAAAACACTAGTGCGATAAAGAAAAAAAAAGCACAAGTGTTTAATACCATGGGTGTAGTGGGGCCCTACCAACACCATCGGGCCCAAGTCAACCTCACGTGCAAGCTCGTGCACCTGCTGAACAACGGACGAGGCTCTGACGGCGGCGGTCCATTTCAACACGGCGATGGGCTCACCACCTGTCACGTGGGACCGAATTGTACACGGTGAAATGTGGGCCGGTATAGGCCTCTGCCTACCCCTTCGGGGATAAAGGCGTGAGTATATGTATGTATGTATGTATGTTTAATACCATGGTTTATGAGTGTAAAAGCCATGTGATAAAAACCAATTTATGAGCAAGGGTGTTGAAAAGTAAATTAATATTGTTTATAAATGGTTGTAATTTATTGTCAAAATTAATTAAATTAAACAATTACATGTTTATTTTATTATATTTTATCTCCCAAAGTTAATTTTATTCATAAAATGTTCACCACTTTTCTGACATAAAAACTCTTTGCTAAGATTTAAAAAAAGTACCGTTTGTTTTAGACGCAATCGTCCGTTTTACTTTACTTTACCGGACTAGGCCGTAATGAGATACATTACGTTAGTGAAATGGGTCAAATAAGAGACTCTTTACGAGCAAATGTGTTATAAAAGATGTTTTTTATTGTAACTTTTTAATTTTACAGCATTTACCAATAAATAATGTATAACAAGCTTCGACGACACCACGAACCCAGTAGCACCCATTGAGTCAATACATGACAGTATTTTACAATAGTATAATAATTTTGGTACACAACTGTGCAATAATTATTACTACCCGTTCGCTCTAACTTTGCCGCTGGCGTAGAGACGTATACGCGAATTTTTATTATGACGAAGTAAATTGACAGTAGCTAATGTCACTTCGTCATAGAAAATAAGCAACATTGTATGAAGAAGTGACATTAGTCGCTGTCAATTTACTTCGTCTAATTAAAAATTCGACTTTAGTATGGAGCCGAGCGGTAAACTTAGAGCGAACGAGCAGTACTTCTAATCTTATCGCCCTGCCCTATGGCAGTCATGACCAAACCGCTTATTGGCTATATGGGCATGGCTGCCATAGATGGGGCGATTAAGTTTTATACAGAGTACCTACCTATACCCAATGCAATTACGTAACGGTCAGGTGAACTCTGTTGCATTCAGTATTTCACGACATACTCATATTGTGTCTTACTTCTATGAAAGTGTCTGAACCTTCCCATTCAGAACCTCAAGACCATCCCCATCCTGAGTAATAAAATGCCACAAAATATACCTCTAAACTACTAAAGTATAATCCACATAAACATTTTTATAAAAATCTTCTTTAAACATTAAATATAAATATGCTACAGCATGTGGTAATACTGAAACAATAAAAACATATAAATTCTTGTCTATGGGTGGGGAACTACCAAACGGGTAGACCCATAGTCCTCTTCTGTTAGCATCACGAATATGGTGACTTGTAAACGCTAAAATTAACATAAATGTCAATAGGAAAATGTTTAGTTTCTTCTGTAAGTAGCTAAAGAATAATAATATGGTAGTCAACAGGAGCCAAAATGTAGTACAATGAAAAATTCCTCTGTGCTTTGGGTTGGCCAGGTCCTGAAACAGAAAAAAATTATCATTGTATTTCTCGTAGCTTGGTTTGTACATGTTTAACATTTACAAGAAAACAGTGTGATATTATAAATGAAAACAACTTTAACATAAGCTAGCAGGACATACCAACTAAGTTTCAATGATTAATCAATGTGATTATTAAAAAGTTAGGGGGTCTCAATCTCATTCAAAAGACTGCAAATCAATTGATTGATACTTCTTCTGACCAGAGGAGTGGTTTATTTTTCCCACAATGAAAACACAGAGTGTTTGAGGATAAAACTTTATAAAATTCTGAAGTCTATTTCATTCTCAGGTTTAGCACTTAGCAACACACTTAGTTCAATCGAGTTCTAAAGAATATGTAAGTATTTAAAAATCGAACACACAAACCTTCAGATAAATCGATCTTGCCACAAAAACATGGTCTATATCAATAAGCGACGATACGAGTGTGCAAAAAAATATATTAATGACACAAGCATGGGAATTCAGCTGATTCTCGTGGCTAAAGAACATTAATGCTGAAAGAAATCCCAAGCTACCATGGACAATGCTGTCTGAAATAGCCCGAAATACAAAAGAGTTTGAATATTTTGATTTAAATACTACGAAGTCTCCAATAAAAGCCGCAAAGATAGTTACTACACTCAGTAATACTTTAATGTATTTCATTGTTTTGGTTGTTGTATTTATGGCTTTCTGTTCTACGGCTACATTTTTAAAATATTTAGCTCGTTGCTTTTAACGTTACTTTATCTAAAAGAAGAGTATTTGTAGGAAACATTAATAATTTATTTAGGTATGTAATAAAGTAAACAAATAAATAAACTTTTACAAGTTTGGTATAGTGAAGTGATGACAAATCAAGTGACAAATAAAATAAATGTCAAGAGCATACTACTCGTGCGCAATAAAATGAGACACTTCTTAAAACATTTTGTTCCCCAGCGGGAATCAACTTATCGTGCACACGTAGCAGATGATGCAATTTTTAAAACGAATCGTTTTAAACGATAATGACAGACAAATGACACGAGTGACATGACACTGCCGTAATTTTATTGGACTCGAGCACTGGGTAGGCAATAGATAGAAGTCCATACAGCTTAATTCTGTGTGTAAAATACCTAATCTTTTGTCTTCCGGAAAAGTTTCCATGGGATACAGAAATGGGAACTACTTCCATACGAGTGCCATCTAGTATAAAAATATTACATGAGTAAGGTGTGATTGCTTGACGTGCTTCAATTAGCTTATTTTTAATTCATCATAATTAACTATAATGCAATGCAACACGTCTAAGAACTGTTGTCAGCTTTGTGCTTCATCAGGCACATTGTACCCTTGAAATTAATTAGGTTACCAGTAACATCGGTACTCGCTACGCCAACTAGAAGGCACTATGGGGTGGGTGGCTGGAAGGTATCGCAAATAGCGGTCACAATCTGTCCCTCTTCGTCGCAAAACGGTGGGGTTTATTGTGGTCCGCATCTAGTTACTATCGTAAATAAAAAAATGTACTTTCAACGCCACACCTAATATGTACCTAAACCGATTGCAATGGTGATTCAATGACGACAAATATTTTTTTCTTCTTAACTTGACCCTTCGCCCAGAATATTTTACGTTACTAAAGAGCTCTTTAACGCTGGTTACACGAACCAGTCTAATTTAAACTCTGCAACAGAATATTTGCAATATATAAATAGATCCAGATAATGGTCGTTTTAAAATATCTAAATCCTTATCAGTTATCATTATCAGTAAAGTGCTTGTGTTGGTTTATCAGTCGGTGTTGTCATACCGTTGTTAAAATTACCCATAGGAACTTAAGGATTCCATAATCTCAGTTTTAGATAAATTTAAGAGCTAGATATTCTTGCGGGTCCGTATTTTACGTATCATGGCCGTGAACAAGAACTAAAATTAAAAAATATAATACAAGATGTGGACTCGATTCCCAGGCCCCAAAAGGAGGAATAATCAATTATTGGTCCACTTTAATCCGTGACGTAAAATCTTTATGTAGGTAAATTGTGTTTATTTTTTTGGAAATTATTAATAAAATAATCAAACTAGCAAACCACACGAGCACCCAGGAAAATAGGCATGTGAGGAATCATATACTTTACGTTTCAGCCAAAAATCATCAAGATTCGTTCACAAATAACGCGACAACAATCTTCAGCTCTTTTCTCACCATTTTCCTCCCAATAAAAAAACTTTGTATTTTAAATTAAATAACACGTGTGCCAAGTGTGGTGCAAATCGAAGAACTGCGTCCTCTAGACCGGAACTGACATACGTCACCCAACAACTAATGAAAACAAAATCGTTCATACTGTCGATGTCGAATCTAAGACACGCTCGCTCGGTCAATAAACAAATTATTCATAGTCATTTTCACACAACGCTATCGATCCCTATAAGCTAATAGAGTTCTCACGTTTCTGACATTTATTTTACATATTAATTTTAGACCTTATTACACCATTATTTTATAAGTAGTTAAATAAAAAGAGTAGAAAATAATACAGGCGCCACTACACAGTTCATATGGTAGTCCTTTAGAAAGAACCACCAATCAGTATACCCAGTTGCCAATAAACATCAACAAAAGCCACTAATCAAATTTTAGTAAGTAGGTACTTCATTTTTGACACTAGCCAGCTAACAAAATATAACTTCAGTTACTAGACTTTTTTTTCCAAGATATAAGGTTTAATAAACTGAATTATTAAGAATACAAAAAACCCGACCGCAAAGTAAAAATACAACTGAAAAGCGAAAAACAAGCAAGAAAATTACAAAAGAAATGTAGTCTTTTGTAATTTTCTTTAGCTGCTTTCTTACTGTTTTACTTTGTCGGCAACATTTGGGAGCAGGAACAAGATATGTCAAGCGGGTGGTTTTTTACAAAATAGCTAAATGTTTCTATAGCTTGTGCCTGCCTGCAAATATTGCCGAAAAAGTAAAACAGTAAGTAGCTAAAGAAAATTATCAAAGAAATGTAGAGCTTGTTTTTCACTTTTTTGTATTTTTACTTTGCCGTCGGGTTTTTTGTATTCTTAATAATTCAGTTTATTTAAAACTTTTTAGTTATCTTAAAAGTGGAGTTATTAGTTTTTTGTGTAGTGAAGGGACCTCACACAATCACGACAAGTCAAATGACACTTTGCTTGTCAAAATCCGTAAAGCCGTTCAGGCTGTAGAGCGTGCAAGAAAAAACTTTAAAGGTTTTCATTTTAGCGCCAAAAATCAGCAATTTTGATTTCTTTAAAATAAGTATACCTGGTGTCACTCACACAATTACGACGAATCAAATGACACCTCGTTTGTCAAAATCCGTCAAGCCGTTCAGGCTGTAGGACGTCACAAAGAATGGGACATACATACATACATACATACATGGTCTCGAAAAACATTACCCTCCTATCTTCGGCAGTTCGGGTAAAAAATGGGAAATAGGTACTTAGTTCACAGAATTCACCCGGCCGGACAGTCTGAAGCGGAGGCTAGCTCAAGAGTGAACTGGCTAGTGCTAGCTCAAGTTTCTTCTCAATTTAATTCGACTCATCTTATGTATCTTCCTTTTAATTTTTTAATATACGCCCTATTTTTAATATATTATTTTTTTAATAGGTACGTGTATCTTTAAAAGAATAAGAATATAATTCATAATCTCCACAGGTAGGTACCCGTAATGGGTACGCAGTGAATTGATTTACTGTTCAAACTACATACTTTCATGGTTCACTAACCACCATTCACTCAAAATTTGCATTTATGCTATGTTTAAAACAGACGGAAATAGTTACTGCAGTTACTTTAGTTTTTAAGATACTTAACTGTAATACGTAAGTGTTATAATTAAGACATAGAAAAACTATACATTAGAAGTAATTTACAAAGATACCTACAGAGGTTTTTACGTTTTTGTGTTGTCGAAAATCTTTATTCCGACCGCACCACACTGATATATTTGATGCTATCTCGCTTGCGTCTGTGGAATGCAAGTGAGTGTGAAGCGGGCGGCGCGTTAAAAATAAGACATTGTCCCAGGTGAAAGACAAACGCGGCCACGCGTATCAAGTAAATATGTATACGTTGTTGTGTATGGTGGCCTTCGTAGTCGCTCTGAAACGAGACTCATTATGTATAGGTCGCATTATATCGCAAAGCATCCGCATCTATCCGAGTAAGTGCTATCGTATCAACGGCGCGGTTTGGTACACTCGCGTTTACAAGTAAACAATAGTAGCTCACGCTACAACTTTCCACAAAGACATTCATTTTGTTCTCTAACCTAAATTTATCACGTTTTCCACTAATTTAGGATAAAATTTTCGAGAATGGTAACACCACAATCACAATTTACTGAGAAATGGACGATAATAACGTAACGTATCACTCCCAATTCGGTGGTAACGCGTAGGACTTGATATTTTTTAATCATATTGCCACCTCAGTGTTCGGTTGTGTGTGAAAATGCGTGAAATTGTGCATGTGCAGGCTGGACAGTGTGGCAACCAAATTGGATCTAAGGTAGGTTGTCTATTTCATTAAAAAAATTAAGTTCACTTGTCAAAGTTCGAGAATATTTCACAAAAAAATGCTTTCTGCACTTCTTCTCAATTTAAACTTTAATTTGTCAATTTCACATCCAGCTGTTCGCGTGATTTTCATAGAAATGGGTACAAAGTTCTCGCTTCACGTACTTACATAGTAATTATGTAAATATCGACGGCTTCGCGGCTCTGTGTGTGTGTCATAGTTTCCGACTGTGTGTACATTAGGTAGTGTAGGTATGATAAGTAATACGAGAGTAGTTTATTTAACGGCATCATTGTATCATAGAACTGAAATAAGTAGGTATTAATCCAATTTTACTTTTTTAACCCACGGCGTATTAAACCGGTAGGACTTCGGATTACTATCCAACGATTTAAGGGGTGGGAGTGGGGGGGAGGGGGGAGGGGGGGGGTGGGGAACCCCCCCCCTGACGGAAAAGTTGCGGACGCCCCCCCTTTTTGAGTTATGATTTTTTTAAAATTCTAACCTAACTTTCGCATTTTCTTGTTTTGAAATCGATTTCAAGGTCGAAATTGGAAGATGGAAAATGGAGGGGGAGGGGGGAATCCCCCTGACCCCTCCCCAAAGTTAGGAAATCAATAGTTACCTTGAATTTAGATTTTTATTTTTTGAGGTTATGTTCAATAAAATCGACAACATAAGTAATCGTTCTCCAAATAAGAACTCGTCGACAAGCCAAAAAAAAAATAACCACGAAGGCTAAGGCGGGAGCTCCGCTCCGCTTCGCTCCCGCCTTAGCCTTCTAACCTAACCTATCCGAGTCGGGGTGTTAACCATTAAGTACTAATTATGGTTGAATTAGGGATGCGTAATTCAAATGCCGACCTGGGGTTGAAAAAAAAAACTACGCGTCTCCTATACAAGACACAAATTCACAAATAGGGTGTCATTTGAAAGTGTTGACCTTGACCAACCCATAGAATGCGTACGACGTTTTACGTTTAGTTTCACATATCGGCAACCGTCATTAAATTATTATAATATTTAATAGCGTTCATTTATATAAATATACGTAATATAATAAAATATGCATAAAATTTAACTTAATAACTAAATATAATTATTAATTAAATTTTTAAATGAAGTAAAACATTGTTGTGCGTTAATGTTACGTAAAACAAAACGTATTGGACGAGCCGAATGTCAAAAACATTGGAAGTGTTTGTGTTCTGTGGTGAAAAGTGACAAATTATTGGTGTTTTTTTACGATTTTCATTATTTTTTTTCTCGTTAACCATTAATCTCCGCAAGTTAAAACTTCGCGTGTAGGCTTCTAATAATATTAGCTTTGTGTATAAAAAATATGAACCTCAAACTCGATGGCAACTAATCTAAAGTTAAGCCGATAAGCGGGTCGGCACTGTTGGTTCGGCAGTGTCAATTGTTGCACTACAAGCAATTACTGCACTTGTTTGGTTTCTACTTGACTGTACCGATCGCGGGATTGATTCGATTTAAGAGGGGCTCCCAATACAACAAACGTATTTTTTTGTCTATTTTGGTTCGTAACGGAACTCTCCGTGCGCGAGTCCGACTCGCACTTCGCCGGTTTTTACAATTTGCTTGTGTTTTTACCATTGTAATTGTAAATCACTCGCTAGCTTTCAAACTCGCCAACTAGCAGCTTGTGAACTTGCTCCGTGTCACCGAGGCTTAGGGCTTGTATACAAGTCATTCAAGGTCGCTTCGTTAAATTCGATATTGTAACTGTTCTCTTCTGAACAAACAGGCAAAATGTTATTTATTCATTTATGTATCATTGCATCACTTTTGAATGTAGGTATATTTCGCTATTATATGTATAGTACCTACTGGCGCACGAAGGGTTCTATATAGCGGATACATATAAATAAGTAGGGTTATGTTATGTATTTATGGGTTCTTTAGATCCTTTGTTTAATTTGCTGGTACCTTAAAAATCTGTATTCTTTTGTTCACAATAACAGACCACCGCGTGGGCGCAACCGCGGTCATCAGCTAGTTTAGTTTATCATCGTATTATTGTAAACAAGGTGACACATAGTATTGCGTAATTCATACATTGCCGCACTGTGACGTCATGACGTGAGAATTTTTTTTTTTAACTTGTTTGTTTTGGCTTACGTTGACCCAGATTTTTTTTTAACTGACGCTTTTGACTGAAACCGACTAAAGAGGGTTGTTATAAGTTTTACTTGTGTACCTATCTGTGTGTATGTCTGTGGCGTCGTAGCGGCCAACGGATAGACCATTTTTGATGCGTTTTTTTAGGGTTCCGTACCCAAAGGGTAATAACGGGACCCTATTCATGAGACTTCGCAGTCCGTCTGTCTGTCTGTCTGTATATCCGTCATAAAGCCTTATCTCAGGAACCATGATAGCTAGAGAGCTAAAATTTTCACAGATGATGTAAGTACCTATTTTTGTTGCCGCTATAACAACAAATACTAAAAACAGAAAAAAAAGGGGATAAAGGGGGGCTCCCATACAACAAACGCATAGATTTAGAATAGAGAGTAGCGAAGAATTCTAAATCTATGAACAAACGTGATTTTTTGCCGTTTCTTGGTACGGAGTCTTCGAGTGCGATTCGCACTTGTCCGTTTTTTTTTTAATTTTCTAATCAACACTTGAACAATAGTCCTTCTGAACCTAACCCATGTTAATAGGTAGAATACAACACTACATAATAGACGTGAATACCTACGTGTATAAATTGCTCCCAATTGGAGACAATCAACAACTAGCTGAATTAGAAGTCGGCCTACTGCCGTTCACATGACTGTTTTCTTGGCCTCAAAGGCGCCATTTTGTGCCCAATGACACGCACTTCCGCTTCTTTAAAGGCCAATAGTTCATTCTTACATCTATAGGTAAGGTAGGTATGTGGTATTATAAAGATGACGAGTTTGTTTGTTTGAATGCTAGGATCTCACATTGTATGTTTCATTATATGAAACATACAATTCATATCATTTGAAATACAGAACGTACAAAGCATACCAAAAATTTTACGTTTCATAATATGAAACATACAATGTTGCCTTTTTAGGCCCTGGAATTTTGATTGCCCCTTTATAGAGGACTAACTGTTCCCCGCGTCTTCGACCGCGTAGAAGTCGTTATCGCGTAAAAGTCGGTATATATCGTAAAATCATAACCCACATTTTGCACAGTCGGTTAAAAAGTAGCCTATGTCCTTCCCAGGGCCTCGATCTATCCCTATACCAAATTTCATCTCAATCGCTCTAGCCGTTTAGGCGTAAAAGCGTAACAGACAGACAGACAAAGTTACTTTGGAATTTATAATATTAGTAGGGATAGGGGTAGCTATAGGTATATCACGGTACTACGGATAGTCGTCCCCCGTTTTTGAAACATTTAGGTACTATTACTGCTCCGCTCCTTTTAGTTGTAGCGTGATGCTATATAGCCTATGACACTCCACAATAACGTAGCTTTCAATTGGTGAAAGAATTTTTAAAATCGGTTCAGTAGATCCCGAGATTACCCCTTACAATTTAACAAACCAACAAACACACAAACTTTACTTCTTTATAATATTAGTATAGATGTAAAATTGTTCCCCTTAAACAGCTCTAAAGAAAAGTCCGCAATAGCATAAATTATGTCTATCTTATAAGGTTCACTCACAATAACCTCTTTAGTGGTGGTTATCAAAACTGTGCAATTTTAGCGACACGACGGGAACACAGGGACCCTATTCATGAGACTTCGTTGTCCGTCACGACTTCACGAGGCTGTATCTCAGGAACCGTGATAGCTAGAGAGCTGAAATTTTCACAGATGATGTATTGCTGTTGCTGCTATAACAACAAATACTCAGACAGACAATCAGAAGAAGGGGGGATTAAAGGGGGGCTCGGATACAAACGTTATATTTTGGTAAGGAACCCTCTGTGCCCGAGTCCGACTCGCACATGGACATGACTTCCGTAGCCGTAGTGTAGGCAATAAACGGAACCCTTATAGATTCGTCATGTACGTGCGTATGTCACAGTCACTTTTCTCCGAAACTATAAGACCTATGCTATTGAAACTCGGTAAGTAGATGTACCTATTATGTGAACCACATTAAGATTTTTAAATAAAACTAGAAAAAAAAGCAGTAAATTTTGTGAGGTCCCCATACTCAGAACTGAAACTCATTTTTTGGGTATCTATAGATAGGTCTTCAAAAATGCTATTGAGGTTTCTAATTATTTCTCTCTTATGTGACGTACCTATACATATATCGCAGAATATTATCGATATAGGATACCTAGGTACCTATACAAATCTATCAAAGTATCCTCCATTCGTAGCACACAATCCGTTACTCCGTCGCCGCGGAAACCGGTCTTCAAGGTGTTGACTAGGGCTTGAACTCCGGAATTCCGGAATTGACATAATTCCGGAATTCCGATAAAATCTAATATCGTTCTCAATTCCAGAATTGGCGAGATCAATACCGGTATTTCGATATTGAAAAAAAAAAATATTTTCGCTTCTTCTTTAATTTCATTACAAACAAAAATGTAGATTATAAGCTTTTTATGCAATTTAATTATCTTTAATTACTACAATATTGATAATTTATAATTTATCTATTAACAAATTAATTCGATTATGTACTTAGGTATTAATCATTTTATTTGATGATATTTCTAAAACCTACTAAGAAAGTAAATCCATAAAATTAATGGTATTTGATAGAACATACTATTTAAATAATAATAATATTATTGATGACGTTTTTGTATTTTTAAGTTCGCTTAGACTTAGCTCTGACTTATGCTACGAGTTAAATTTAACTTTGATAGAAACGCTGTAAGAATTTGACAGAGGTCTCGCTCAGCATAGTTCTAGTAGTTCTGACGGAACTCATGTGGCCCGTACCTTATTATTAGGGGCAAACTTTGCCCCAAGGCGCTTCACTGACCCAGAGTTAAGAGGGTCCTGGGTTCCCTGTTCTCATCAAGGCGGAGGAACATATTCCTTCGTACATGGCTCCGTCTCAGGCGCCCGACGCTGATTACAGCGAGAACGACGTGCCCGAAGTCACTGAAGATGAGTTAGGGGCGACTGTACTGCGGCCTAGATTCCGCAGGGACCGTGCCTCTGGACCCTACAGCATTCCAGGCCGAGCGTGGGTCCTGGCTCTTGAGGATCTCGGGCTTCGATTAATAGGGCTCTTTAGTGCATGCCTCGAAAAAGACCAGATTCCCAAGTTCTGGAAGACAGGGACACTGGTTCTGATCCGAAAGGCAAGGTGGTCGGCAGTCTACCCATCTGGGGATCGGCCGATCGTGTTGCTCCGTTGAGCAACTCCGGCCGATCCCCGATCGGTCGATCTCCAATAATGATACGCTCAAGGAGCTTGCATACCTCGTTAGGTATGTAAGCTCCTTGAGCGTATCATTGCACAGCGCATAGTCAGGCTCCTCACACGCGTGGGGCCAGATCTGGCGGATAACCAGTTTGGTTTCCGTCAAGGGCGCTCCACCGTGGATGCGATCATGCGCATTAGAAGACTGACGGAGGAAGTAACATCGCAGGGTGAGGTGGTGTTGAAAGCGATGGCGATGTCAAGAGACACCGGATCGCCTTCAACCTTATTTATCATGGAGTGCCACCCTACTTCCGTCGAATTGTCGGGGCCTATCTTTCCGAGAGGGCCATAACTTACCCAAGCTGTCTAGGGCCCAGCCGGGTCAGCGAGATATGTCGTGCGGTGTTCCGCAGAGTTAAGACCGCTTCTGTGGAACATCGGTTACGATTGGTTGCTGCGTGGTCCCCGTTGCTCAGAGGCGGCATGTCTCGAGGATCTGGCACCGAGGCAACTTGCGTTCGTGTTTAAATAAATAAATTATATTTCTAATTTATTATTTTCTGGTGCAAGGAGGCGCTGTAGCGGGGTCATAGGCCTAAGTCTCCAGTAATCTACGTTCGTCAAGGAAACACACAAGGGCGGAATCGCCGAATCACCACAATCAAGGCGGTCAGACCGGTCATGGGCGAGTGACTAGAGAGAAGCCACGGTGCGGGTGCTCTGTCCTACCGGTTTTTGCAGATGCTTACCTGGCACGGGAGCTTCAGTAAGTATCTGTGACGAATACACCGGGAAACCACACCTGAGTGCCAGCACTGCGAGGAACGCAGTGAGGACACAGTACTTCACACACATTAGTGGAGTGCACAGCGTGGGCTTAACAGGACCCGGTCCTCGTGGTAGGTTTGGTCGTGGACATTCACTCGCTGGAGACCGTTGCGCGAGCTATGATCTCCAGTGGGAGTAAGTGGGATGCCACTGCGTCTTTCTGTGATCAGTTAATGTGGCGAAAAATGATCGAGAGAGAACGCTCCCACCCGAATTCCGCATGTCTTTGCCCAAGACTATCGGCCTCCATAATCGGGGGCCTGAGGTCGGTGGGAGGGCTGATCGCCGTCCTTACCGCCGTGACTTGAAAGTTTCACGCACGCCACACGCCATGAGATGCGGGATAACACCTGAACAAGCCCCAAATACGCGGGATAGCACCCGAACTTCCTAGGTGAGGCCGCAGTGATATTCAAGGTCTGTGGGAAATCCTGGGGTCATCCTTTTGAGGGCTTACCCGGGCCAACCGTAGGCAATAGTTAGAAAACGTGCGGTTTTTAGTTGGTTACGTTAAAATAAGTAATTTTACTGGGAATCAAAGTTGTTTATCACTAATCACGTAGGACTGCCAGCTCCCGTTTCTTTTTTTTACATATCACTATTTTGTACAAAACGAAACTTGATTGAGTTCCGGAATTCCGGAATTCCGGAATTCAAATACTGAATATCGAAACCCAATTCCGGAACTGAAAAAGCGTCCGATATTCAAGCCCTAGTGTTGACCTTCTGACTAATATTAGGTGGTATGGCCTGTCCAACTTTTGAATCAAAACCCGTTTATAGCCCCTGACAAAAATTTAAAATTTAAAAAACCCCCGACTCACAAAAAAAGCACAATAAAAAACCTGTAAAAAGTAAAAAAATAACTATTATATTATGACCTATCTACCCTAAGTATTGAACCTGTATTATTATTATAGGTAGCTATATTATTTACGTATTCATATTTTTAACTAACAGTTGGTCTCGTCGGGGGGACCGCTCTATACCTAAACAGAGACAGACGTACAGTTAGGTTATGATAAGGTGAGCGGTCCCCGACGAGACAAACTGTTAGTTAAAAATATGAATAGGTAAATAATATAGCTACCTATAATAATAATACAGGTTCAATACTTAGGGTAGATGGGTCATAATATAATAGTTATTTTTTTACTTTTTACAGGTTTTTTATTGTGCTTTTTTTGTGAGTCGGGGGTTTTTTAAATTTTAAATTTAAATTTTATTTTTTGCTTTTTATAGGGGTTTTTAATGTCAACAATGACGAATAGTCTATCAACAATTAGGTATTCAGAGCTAATGCGAATTGCGCGGAGTGTGGTTACAGAATTAGCAATACATTCCACTCCTCATATCTTTCGAATGGCTTAACCGATTTTCATAAAACTTGCGGTATCGTGATGTATAAGATATGACCTTTCATTTGATAGCCAACACGGGTATATTTGAACACATTAAATTTTTCATCACCACTTTCAACCCTCATAGCTTGGAAATGGCTTAACCGATTTTTATAAAACATAGCTAAGAACACTCTCCCCTAACCCATCTTTCAAACAAAAGAAACAGAATCAAAATCGGTTCATCCGTTTAGGAGCTACGATGCCACAGACAGACTTACACACACACACACACACACACACACACACACACACACACACACACACACACACGTCAAACTTATAACACCCCGTCCGGGTTTCCGTCGGGGGTTAAAAACGAGGGGTGTTATCTATTATATAAAAATAAGTCGGGTTTTCCTTCCTGACGCTATAACTTTAGAACGCACGAACCGATTTCCACGGTTTTGCATTCGTTGGAAAGGTCTCGGGCTCCGTGAGGTTTATAGCAAAGAAAATTCAGCAAAATTTCACATACAGCGCCATCGCGGGCGAAGCTGCGGGCATCAGCTAGTGTATTATAAGTATAACGTCCGATCCCGAACAACGCGAGCCGGGCAGAGATCACACTCATACACAGTGGAGAGAATCTTCGCCAGAACAGAGCGTTTCAAAAGATCGTTCCTCTGTCGAACTATAAAAACATGGAACGACCTTCCCGCACACGTGTTTCCCTCATCTTACAATCCCGGGTTATTCAAGAGGAGCGTGAAGAGGCACATTACAGGGCCGCCAACTTGAGGACCACTGTCAGAAGTGGCCCCCAATCGCTAGATGCGCCACGGCTTTCCATCAGGCTGGTGGCGACGTCAATTTGGCTAGATAATGTATCATTGCAGCACTTTTGAGTGTATCTAGGGTTATGTTATGTAGGGTTCTTTAGATCCTTTGTTTAATTTGGTACGACCCTAAATATCTGTACCTATTCTTTTGGTCACAATAACAGACCACCGCGTGGGCGCAACCGCGGTCATCAGCTAGTTTAGTATATTATCGTATTATTGTAAACAAGGTGACACATAGTATTGCGTAATAGATTCGTCATGTATGTCTGTCTGTCTGTCTGTCCGTGCGTATGTCACAGTCACTTTTCTCCGAAACTATAAGACCTATGCTATTGAAACTCGGTAAGTAGATGTACCTATTATGTGAACCACATTAAGATTTTTAAACAAAACTAGTAAAAAAGCAGTAAATTTTGTGAGGTCCCCATACTCAGAACTGAAACTCATTTTTTGGGTATCTATAGATAGGTCTTCAAAAATGCTATTGAGGTTTCTAATTATTTCTCTCTTATGTGACGTACCTATACATATATCGCAGAATATTATCGATATAGGATACCTAGGTACCTATACAAATCTATCAAAATATCCTCCACTAGCTGACCCGCGCAACTTCGTTTGCGTTACATGAGAGTGAGAAAGAGAGAGGTATGGTATTAATATTTCCCGTAGCATTTATTCCCGTCGCGTCGCTTACCTATATTCATTAGAGCTGACCCGCATAACTTCGTTTGCGTCACATGAAAGTGAGAAGGAGAGAGGTGTTAAAGTGATGTAATGTTTCCCGTCGCTTTTACTTCCGCCCATCTGTTTTTTTGGTATGGTACTCATCGTGTGCGAGTCCGACTCGCACTTGGCCGGTTTTTATCGTTAAGTTGACTGGTTACCACTGCAGACCACGTTTACTACCGTCGCGTCGCTCATACTTTAAAGACGGTTATTGTAAGTGAACCTTAAAAGATAGGCATTTGCTGTTGAGGACTTTTTTTTATAACTTTTTAAGAGGAACAAATTTGTATTACACTATTTTTACGTAACTTTAACCATTTATGCAGCGTACGCAATGGAAACTCTCAAAAGAAAGAAATTTTCCCCGTTTTCGAAACATTACTCATGGCTGCTCCGCTCCTATTCGTCGTAGCGTGATGTTAAATTGCCATTGGCCATCCTCATTAGATGGACTATTAAACTGTATAACAATTTTTGAAATGCAACCAGTAGTTTCTGAGATCCTAGCACAAACAAACTCTTCAGCTTTATAATATCGTGAGCGAACCTTAAGAGATAGACAAATTAGGTTATTGTGAGCGAACCCTAAAAGATAGACATATGCTGTCGCGGACTTTTTTTTAGAACTTATTAAAAGGAACAAATTAGTAATACTGAATTTTTACGTAACTTTAATCATTTACGCAGCGTACGCCTCGGAAACTCTCAGCCGGTAAAAAATATTCCCCGTTTTCAAATCATTATTGATTGCTGATCCGCTCCTATTCGCCTTAGCGTGATGTTATATAGCCTATAGCCATCCTCGATAAATGAACTATGAAACTGTAAAAGAATTTTCGAAATCCAACCAGTAGTTCCTGAGATCCTAGCGTTCAAACAAACAAACAAACAAACAAACAAACTCTTCAGCTTTATAATATTAGTATGGATTCGTAGCACACAATCCGTTACTCCGTCGCCGCGGAAACCGGTCTTCAAGGTGTTGACCTTGACTAATATTAGGTGGTATGGCCTGTCCAACTTTTGAATCAAAACCCGTTTTTAGCCCCTGACAAAAACGAGGGGTGTTATGTATTATAAGTATAACGTCCGATCCCGAACAACGCGTGCCGGGCAGAGATCACACTCATACACAGTGGAGAGAATCTTCGCCAGAACTGAGCGTTTCAAAAGATCGTTCCTCTGTCGAACTATAAAAACATGGAACGACCTGCCCGCACACGTGTTTCCCTCATCTTACAATCCCGGGTTCTTCAAGAGGAGCGTGAAGAGGCACATTACAGGGCCGCCAACTTGAGGACCACTGTCAGAAGGGGCCCCCAATCGCTAGATGCGCCACGGCTTTCCATCAGGCTGGTGGCGACGTCAATATGGCTAGATAATATAAAATAAAAATAATAATAACGTGTGTGTCTGTGGCATTGTAGCGACCGCGACCCAACGGATGGACCGATGTTGTTACATTTTGAAGTAAAACTTCTTTAGACGCGAGTACGGGTAACTCAGATTTTTGACGTGACAACGTCTTATAATTCGATGGAGCCGGCTGCACGAACGAAAAAAGATGACGCAATATGTCGTTACCTCCCTCGCGTTACCTTGCTCTGCCTCGCTCTGAGGCGTTCCATTTATTTTAGTAATGTTTTCAACAGATAGCACTATATGAGGGAAATGGGGGTTAATAAAAAAACTTGAGAGGTGTCAAGGGACACCCGAATGGAACGAAGTTCCTTTCAATTAGGTAATTAGTGCAGGAATTGTAATAAAATTTTATTTTAATTTTAAAAATTTATTGTACTTTAACAAAAACAAAAACAAAAACAAAAACGAAAACGAAAACGAAAACGAAAACAAAAACAATAATTAGTGAAGGAATTGTAATAAAATTTTATTTTTTTTAATTAATAATAATATTTTTTTTATTATTAACCCCCATTATATTACCCCCCCTCCCCCCTTTCCCCCTCCCCCTCCACCCCCCTCCCCCTCCACCCCCCCTCCACACCCTCCACCCTCTTCCCCCCCTTCCCCCATATTAAATCCCCCCCCATATTACCCCCATATTAAAGGAGGGTAGAGGTACCTCTACCCTCCATACTATAGCAAAAACATATAAACGGCCTAGTAACCTCCTCCTTTTTTGAAGTCGGTTAAAAAAGTGTCGTTACAACTTTTCGTGAGAATTTTTTCCGTCTAGCCCCCTTTCACAACGCGCGATAAGGAACTTCGTTCCAATAAAAAAAAAAAATTATTAATTAAAAAAAATAAATTTTTATTACAATTCCTTCACTAATCAATCGAAAGGAACTTCGTTCCATCCGGGTGTCCCTTGACACCTCTCAAGTTTTTTATATTTCTTTTTGTTTTGTAATGTTAATTTTATTTTATTTTAATTTTTATTTTAATTTTCTTATGACGTTGAGGGGGGAGGGGGAGGGGGGGGGAGGGGGAGGGGGGGGGGAAGGGGGGAAATGGGGGGTAATAAAATGGGGGTTAATAATAAAAAAAATATTATTATTAATTAAAAAAAATAAAATTTTATTACAATTCCTTCACTAATTAATCGAAAGGAACTTCGTTCCATCCGGGTGTCCCTTGACACCTCTCAAGTTTTTTTTTTCTGACGGAGGTAACGCTATTTGAATTTTGAATAGCGGAAACTTAGTTTCCGCTATTCAAAATTCGATTTTTTTTCGTGTTTTTAGTATTCGTTGTTATGGCGGCAACAGAAAAACATATAATCTGTGAATATTTCAGCTCTCTAGCTATCACCGTTCATGAGATACAGCCTCGTGACGGACAGACAGACAGACGGACGGCGAAGTCATGAATAGGGTCCCGTATACTCTTTGGGTACGGAACCCTAATAAATGGATACTGTAGGTACCTACTTATAGACAAAAGCGCTACGGCTAAATGATATGATTTGCAACTCAAGTAATTCGTCCAAAACCTAACGAAACTTTCTTTCTTAGCACTTTCTCATTTTCAAATTCAATTCACACACGCAAAAGAAGTTTTACTTAAATGGCCTTTTGGTTTCTTTTTATTGAATACGGTATTTTTCGTTTCACATCTAGACAATGGCCGAGGGCCCATTGTTTCATCTGCACTGCACCTTTAACGGTACCAATAAAACGGTACTCATACTTTTCATCGAAAACAGTTCACCGAAAAGACAGTTCATCGAAAACACTTCATCGAAAACACTTCGCCGAAAACAGTTCATCGAAAACACTTCGTCGAAAAACACTTTATCGAAAACATTTTACCGAAAAAGCATTTCCTCGAAAAACACTTTTCCGAAATAACACTTCACCGAAAATCATTTCTTCGAATGACACTTCTCCGATAACACTTCCTCGAAAGGCAGATCGTCGAAAACACTTCCCCGACAGACAGATAGTCGAAAACACTTCCTCGAAAAGCAGATCGCCGAAAACACTTCTCCGAAAGACAGATCATCGAAAACACTTCTCCGAAAGACAGATAACCGAAGACACTTCTTCGAAAGGCAGATCACCGAAAACACTTCTCCGAAAGGCAGATCGCCGAAAACACTTCTCCGAAAAGTGACAGAGAGTTGTTTACACGCAAACACTACCCCGATGATAGCTTCCCAAACGAAATATCCCATAGCGAAGACAAGATGTTGATTTATGAAAAGCGGTAATCCCAAACCCCAAACCCAAAGCCGAGTCTTCAGAACTAATCCATGAATTTTCTGTAAGAAAAGTTGCTTTATATTAGTAACCTTTATATTCAAAGAAAAAGATTGAATCATCTTGAATACCTATATATTAGAAAATACATTGTGAAATACCTCAACCTCAACATTTCAACTGATTTACGCCCTTCAGGAAGGATACCGAGGAAGTGTTTCCGTGTAAAAGTCGTTCGACAGCTTTTTCGATGAAAAGTCATTCGAAGAAATGTTTTCGGTGAAGTGTCGAAGATGTATGAGAGAATCAGAACAATAATTTGGAACAATTCTTCTATAACCGCACAGCATAGTGTGTATCAAGTCAGACCTGAGGCGTGCTGGTAGCGGGTACGAATCCTGGATTTCTTTTCTTTTTGTTTTTATTTTACTTTTTGTGTTTTCTGTAGTTTTTATAAGTATTATTATTAATTTTTTGTAGTGTGTAAAATAATATTTTTTTAATCTATCCTTTTTTTTGCACGAATCACTCATTTTTCAATGGCCACTACACTACTTTGGACTAGATGGCGTTGTGTGCCATTTTACTTATTTAATAAGTAGGTACCTGGTAAAGTTATTAAATAGATTAAATCATTTTTGATTGATGGGTATTTAAGTAATTATGAAACAATTGTATTAAATGACCTAATATTGTCAAGTTTTCGAGGTGTTATTCCCAGTGTTTTCTACCTGCGGGGACGATATTATAATTTTCATAGAAATGGACAATGGCGTCTGCAGGTAAGATATATTAATGTATCTGTAGAAAATTATGAAACCAATTTGTTTGTTTTTTACAACGTTAAGATCAAGATTTTAGTTGTTGCATAAGTTTAGGTATCAGGTGGTAAGTAGGTAATCCATTCATGAACTTGCCTTGACAACAGTACCTACCTACCTACCTAGCTGAACTCAACCCCATGAGGTTTAGCGATTTATCGATTTTCCACGTAATATAGGTACCAAGTCACATTATTATACCTAATTGTCTCTTCCTAAGCTGCGCTGTGGTACCCATTGTAATCGGTACAAAAGAGCCTTAATTAATACAATATGATCTGCTATTATGATAGATAAATAATATCTTAACAAAGTTTAATAAAATTAAAAGTAGTGCTCTATCTATTAATTATTTCATAAGTTTTAAACGTGTGTCACAAGATGGCGATAATCACAATGTCCTACTGTGCTATTTATAAGCCTTAAACAAAATAACTGGCTGTTAATATTCATAACTGTAACTTTTCCGTACTGCAATAAAATCAACCCATACATGTTTCCTCTAAAGGTATAATACAAAGATCGCGGCATGCGGCAACAGAGAGGACTATGGTGTGGTATAATCAGAGATACCTATATTATTGATGAGATTACGTAATTAGGTAGGCACCCAGGTGGCGCACAGGCGTCGCACCAGGTGGCGCGGCCACTGCAGTGACTAGTCGCAGTCTCCCCTACATTACCTAAGCTTCACTGTTTAGTTATATAAATTTAAAAAGCAAGAATCTAGATTAAATTATTTTTATCGAAATGAATTTAATATAATGCCATCTATGCGGCATCAACGTAATTATCGCAATTTTATCACTAGATGGCGGTAATTACTTTGAACTTCAAAGCTTTAAATATAAAAAGCAAAATCTAGATTAAATTATTTTTATCGAAAAGAATTTAATATAATGCCATCTATGCGGCATCAACGTAATTATCGCAATTTTATCACTAGATGGCGGTAATTACTTTGAACTTCAAAGCTTTAGTTTGTCATGCCCGCACTCTACGCCCTAGAGGATCTACTCGAGATCCTATTGTGTGATCCCACACAAGATTCTGAAAGAAGACTATTTCAGTACTTAGGTACCTTCCCGAACGCTGAAATGGTGGTTCTGGGAGATTGAGATGGGTGAACGCTTGTGGCATTGGATCCAATTGGATCACTGGCTTAACATGCCCTTGAAAGCATGGAGACGCTCGTAAATGAAAATGCCACAAGCGTTCACCCATCTCAATCTCCTTATGCTTAACGACTCCTTATCGTGCCAAGGACAAGTCCTTGGCACGATAAGGAGTCGTTAAGCAAAGTAGGTAAGTATAAAGGTGTCACTTGTTTCTGTCCTGTCCGTTAACACTATGGAGATAAAGTCGGCAACGCAAGTGTAAAACGTATCAGGTGTTGCAAACCTCCAAGCTCCTCCAAGGTTCAAATAAATACAAACAATTTATTACCTACATTCTTTAGGTAGGTACTTAGGTACTTCAGCCAAATTCTCGTCCCTGGTAGATGGTGAAATAAAAAAAACGTACATTTCACTTTTTCAGTGTTTCAATATAATAAAATGAAAAATCTTTAATAAAGCATACAAATATCAGAGTAAGTATCACAACAATAAATTTGGCTTAGACAAGGTCTTGTTCCTATAGATAGGTACTATCGACCAAATTGAATCATGACCCACTTTGCCAATTATTCCTTTGTAATCGTAAATATAGTTAGGTTTTCTTCGCTATTTGCACATAGTACGTTTTAGATATAAACAAAATGAGTCATTACGGGTTAGATGTCTATGCAATTTTAACCTTTGTTATCACTTTACAAGATATATTTTTGATAAAGCAGTCTTATTTGAACATAATATAATCGTTTATAATCCAAACTCTTTTCAAAATGAAATGACATTATGTGTCAGATTTCAAGTAGTAGTCGGTCTGAAAATATTAAAATAAAAATCTAAGAATATATTTATATCTATAAACGAATCGTATAATGGCCAATTTGGTAGAACAAAGAGCTCGGATTGTAGTGCTTAGTGAGCAACGTTACGGCGTTAGAGAAATATCACATGAGTTAAATATAAGTCGTAACACGGTCAGAACCTGAATCAGACGGCACGCTGAAGAGGGTATCCTTGAAGACCGACGACAACATAATCATGGGGTTCGTCGAATCACAAACCAACAGAGAACGGAAATGCACACCATTACGAAGAACATCCTTTTACTCATACCCGCTATTTTGCAGCAAGTTACGACGTTTATCTAGAAACAATTAGAAATAATTTGCACCACACTGGGCTGCATTACAGACGTCATGCTAAGAAAGCTCATTTAACGAATGCACACATAACTGCGAAATTAAATTTTGCACGTAATTATTTAGATTTCGACTGGACAAACACCATCTTTACAGACGAAAAATCATTTCGCTCTTCTCAACATGGTCGCTTAACTTTGTGGCGTTACGATAACACGCGATACATTGAGGACCACGTAGTGTCCAACCAATCAACTGGTCGTATTTCAGCTAACATGTGGGCTTGGATGGATGTTAGAAACATAGGCGAACTTGTTCCTATTTCTCCTTGTCATAACGCTATCAACTATGTCGATTTATTGAAAGAATCAATGTTACCGACTTTACGAACAGTTTACCCCCGTGAAGATGTGCCAGTATTCTTCTATGTTCATGATAACCGTCGAGTGCATACTGCCAGAATTGTCTAGAATTGGTTTACGGAGCATGAAGATGAATTTACTCTCATTCCATGGCCGTCTAGGTCACTAGACCGTAATCCAATAGAAAATTTATGGGGTTTGATGGTTCAAATGTGGGATAACAGGAACGAGAGGACTAAAGAAGCAATCGAGCTGCATTGTAACAAAATCTGGGCTTACATGAGGGGAGGTGACATTTGCAGTCGTCTAATCGAGTCTATGCGTAATCGGTTATTAGACGTTATTGAAAACCATGGCGCTTACACTCGGTTTTAGGTTTTACCGGTAATCCTACAGACCCAAACCATTTCAACCATCATAACCCACAAATTAACTATTTTCTTTTTTATTCGCTTTACGAAGTGAATGCCATTTTTTTTAAAATTAATAACATGAAATTAACAAAATAAAGTTCATAAGTCTCTAATTTTACTGTTTTATTTTATTATACTAGCTGTCTCGACAGACTTCGTTCCGTCAAATGTTCTAAACCTACCCTACGCTACCTCTACACTACCCATTATCAATACATATAATAAAATCGTAACAGGTCGCTGTCTGTACATGGAAGATAAATAAGAAAAAATATTATAGGGGGGCTTTATGAACGCAATAGAACCCAAAACAATGATTTTTAGAATTTTTGTCTGTTTGTCTGTATGTCTGTATATCTGTTTGTCTGTACGGTTGTGCACGCTAATCTCAGTAACCGCTCAACCGATTGCAATGCGGTTTTTTTTATTGTGTTGAGGTTTGCTCCAGTTAACATTTAGCGTTTGTTTTATGTAAATCGGTTTAGAAATAAAAGAGTTATAACACTTTTAAGAATCAGATATTTTGAATATTTTAATTGTAGGGGTTTCTTTGAATGTGAGTGAACCTAAACTGGCGTGTTGGCTTAATCATAAAAGAGCTTAATGATTAAGACTATTTTTAAACAATTCAGTCCGCGCCGAAGGCGTGGACTGAATTGTTTTAAAATAGACTTAATCATTAAGCTCTTTTATGATTAAGTAAACAGGGCAGTTTCAGACGCTGCTTGATGACTCTGATGAAGAAATACCTTTCCTTTCATACACCTTATGTGACGTAAACGAAGTTGCGGGCTCAGCTAGTTCGAAATAAAGTCAATCCTATGTCTCAAACAAACTGATGATCAAATCTTTCCTAATATATAGATAAGGACGTTTACTGGCTAACAAACTTCTTCGTGCAATACTTATCATACCCCATAGTATACGTCTATGTCATGGCTTTGTCAGTGTCTAGTGAAATGATAACAGGTTCTTTACTTAGGAAATGTATGTTCAAGCTAATTTCAACCTCATTGTATAGAATAATTGTAAGAAAATGACCTTAAGGTGGGTCATGATTCCATTTGGTCGACTGTACATGGTTTTGCAGAAAACATAGGTATCTACAGTTTTACATGATCGGAGTCCAATACAATAAAATAAAAAATCTTTAACAAAATATAAAAAGAAAATAAGAACAAATAGGTAATTACTTTCCCAAAGAAATCTTTTCCTTGTCACATAAATCAATAAATATTTTTTTTGTGGCATTGTCACTTGTCACAACAAGCTATTATCTCGGCTTAAGAAAACATCAAACAGAACCCCGTAACAAACAATATCACATCACACAAATCGTTTGGCCCGACCAGGATTTGAATTGAACCCGGACCACATTAAATTACAGATCCTAAAGTAAGGTCATACTCATAAAGTTGGCCCAAAGCACGCTTGCGAAGAATAGAATGAATATTGCGAACATCAAACGACATTACTTATACATATATCAGCGATAAGGTATCTTATGCTTACATAGTAACCATTTATTAATCTGTGCTTATGCCTTATTTTCCCTATCAATAGGGTATATTTTATATTGAAATTTGATAACGATTTGGCCATATTTTGTATAGCTATAAAATTGTAAAAATTGCTGTAACGGTACATAAATTATAAAAATATTAAATAAATAAAATCAAACCCATACGTGTGGGGTATCCACAGATAGGTCTTTAAAACAGCTATTGAGCAATGACATATTTATATTCTGCCGATAGACAGGCACGTCCATACATTGAATATGTACGCCCTTGAGCGAGAATGAACTCGCTCAACGGACGCTATAAAACATATGTTTTAGTATGAATAAAACGTTGTATAATTATATATTTAGCATTAACTTTGATGTGTTTACCTCTGTACATTGCGCTTACAACATTATCCCACTATAAATTAAAATATCTCTTAATACAAACTAATGGACTCGCCCAAAAATGGTATCGTCCAAATTGACGGGTAAAAATTTTTAATGTTAAATTATCAAAGACTAGATTTATGCAATTTAATGTAAAGGGTCGTAAGAAACTTAACTTAATCTCAATTATAGAATACTAGCTGATCCGCGGAACTTTGTTTTTCCATATCAAACTGACCCGTTGTAAGATTTTTTTTTAATACAATCCTTGCCTTCGCTATACACATAAACAATAATCATACACAATAATTACACATTTTACAAATAGAGCGTCACATGTTGACAAGGTATGTAATAAGGTAAATTGTTTTGTATAAGGAAAGATCTTGTTATCTTTCCTAATACAAAACAATTTACCTTAGGAAGATTAACAGCAATAACATCATTAAGTTACACTTAATGCCTATAATGGATATGTGGCCTAACATGAAACTACGAAATTTTACTTAAATATTCTGTTACAAGATTAAACGTATTTTCTAAAATAAATGTAGTAAGGTACCTACTTATACATTTTCGCGATTACTTACAAATAATTTTAAAAGATAATTACTTTCAAAATTTTATTATTTCCCTTGAGTTTTAATTGAGCCTTTAGAGAACTGAAGAAACTTATTATTTAATAATAATAAGAACGCTAATGGTTCTTACAGGGCGAGGTAGCGCGGGTGTAGCGCCTCTGGTGTTGCAAACGTTCATGGGCTAGGGTGAATGGTACAAAAAACGCTGTAGAAGGGTGAAAGCACGCATTTGGCGGCCGAATGAAATGTTTAAAATATAGAATGAAATGTATACAAAATAACGATTTTTGACGATGACTGTCATCGTTAGTCCAGAAGTCGTATAGTGGGTGGGTGAGCCACTTAAATTATAAGATCTCTAGACCCTCAACTAAAGAGATTCCATGTTCTGTAAACGATCACTGCAGTAGGAAACCTCCACTATGGCCGGTCCTTGGATGGGTAAGCATCCATGTGACCAGTCAGTGACATTTTTATTTGAGCGTTTCCGGGCTTCGGAAGGCACGTTAAGCCACTGGTACCGGTAAAATGACAGTCATTAAGCCAAGTTGAAGTCCTTTATAAGCGGCCTTATAGGCAACATCAGGCGGCAAAACCTGCGCCTGTTCATTTCAACACAGAAATACCTACTATTACGTGGGACAAATTCCAAAAAAGTGAATTGTAGGCACATTATAAGCCTCTACCTACCCCTTTGAGGCTAAAGGCGGGATTATTTGTATGTTTGTATGTATGTATGTATGTATGTATGTATGTATGTATTTAGAACTGAGCGTTTCAAAAGATCGTTTCTCTGTCGTACTATAAAAACATGGAACGACCTGCCCGCACACGTGTATCCCTCATCTTACAATTCCGGGTGCTTCAAGAGGAGCGTGAAGAGGCACATCTTATTGCCTCCAACTTGAGGACCACTGTCGGAAATGGCCCCCAATCACTAGATGCGCCACGGCTTTCCATCAGGCTGGTGGCGACGTCATTTTGGAGAGCTGAATATGAATAAAACAAAATTACGACCCCATCTTAATGTTGGCAGCGAGGTTTAAGAGGTGGTTATACCATGCCTCCAAGTCCCAACTAGTGTAATGTTCCTGGGCTGCGGCCATGGTATTTTTTAAATTATTATTTGCTCTTATATATTCAGGGCGACCCTTCTGTTTCTGGGAACCTGAGCCGTCTTGTACAAGGCGAGTGCGGGTCAGCTCCTGTTCAGCCTTAAGGGCTTCAAGAAACACCCAAATTGTTGGGTGAGAACATTTCATGCGTTCGCCAAACGCACGGTGCCATCCTTCTACGGCGTTGTTTGTACGCGGAATGCCTGCCCATACGGCCGAAGTCTGGTTCCATGTAGCAACAGGGAACATGCCTCCTTTGCGACCGCTACCCAGCCAGACGGTTTTAAAATACGCAAGGAGTTGCGCGAGAGCTGCCTCTTCTTCGGTAATTTCTTCATCCTCGCCAGCGTCTCCACCGCCCCAGAAGCGAGAATTTTCAATTGAATTAAAGGCTACCTTAATATGTTCTATTGGAACAAGCGCCAGAGCGTTTAATGTTTTGACATTAAGCTGGTTAGAAGGCCTATTTGGGTCACTGAAAATTTTAAAAAGTGAGCGGTCATGCTGAATGTGACGGAACACAGCCTGTCCGAAGTGAAAAAGGCACCCTCGTGTCACAATCCCGGGAAACACCTGTTTAAATGCATTAATGGCGGCTCGTTCGAAGTCCATCATGATCGTTGATGGCGCCGCCAGTGGGATCCTCGCCTTGACTGCATTGAGTATCTCCACATAATGTTCTGTACTCTTGCCCGGGACCAGAGCATACACTAGCGGGAATACAGCTCCTGAATGATAGAAAAAATAAGTATTTTTATCATTGAACGACAAATGAAACTCTGAGGTCTTAAGGTAGGACCGACTGGGCGGAACTTCACTGCAGCAGAACTGCGTGACACGACACGACGAGTCATTTTTTGTTAAACCGCTCTTCATCTTTAACTGCAGCGTCGCTACAAAAATGTACTCAGTAGCTAGGCAACCTCTGAGCAAGATGAACGTCGAAATGGATGACGCTATGACGAAGCTATGAAGATACCTAAATGAATATATATGCAACGGAGCTGCTGCACTTTTGGTCAGTTGATCAACTTTCTCGCGGACTTCCGCTGCAGTGCAGTTCTGTTGCAGTTTAGTGCATGTTGTCTCATATAATTCTATATAAAGAATATTTTGCCGTGTCGTGTCACGCAGTTCCGCTGCAGTTCAGTTCTGCCCAGTGCAGTCCTACCTTTATATTAATGCTTGTAGGTAGGGTATAACACCCAGTCCCTATAAATAAAACTTTTTGTTGGTTTTTTTTTTTATTTTAGGGACAATGTCCATAAAAGCTGGTGCAGGGCTGACCACTGGGCGTTTTACCCTAAGTGTACCTACTTAGTCACGAGTCACGAGTTTTAATTTGGGATCCACCTAAGGTTTAATATCGTGTAGCAAACTTACGCTATTTAGAGCTAAAATTTTAACGCAATATTAATGTCATAATGTTTACGTGTCTAGGGGCAACCGCGCAATTACGTCAACTGGAGCGAGGGCAACTAAAATGAATTTCGACCTTATTGCATTATGAATGTTCTAACAACATTTAATGGAAATGGGTCCCAAATTAAAGCTCGCAGCTGTACACCTAATAAATAAAAATACTCTAAAAAATTCATTGCGGACACCCCATTGATTGAACTGACTGTCTCTGCGCGTAAACAGAATATTCAATAGTACCTATTACAGCCGGGGCCACATAGGTAACCAACGCAACGGACTAGACAAATTCGTAAGTACAGCAAACAGTAAATGGAAATATAATAGGTAATAATAAATAGGTATTTGTGGACATTTACACACAAGCTGTGTGTAAATTGAGTTGTGTGAATGTCATCTCTATCCCAAATTAAGCTAAATGAGCTTTTGCTATTGTAGATAAGACCTATTGTAGATTTGCATTTGTGCAGTACTTGCATACGTGAATCTACTGCCTGCACTGGTTAATATTTTGTGAACAAAATAGCATTTTTTCATGGCGAATTTGTTTTTATTTGCAAAGGGAACTCTGCCTGGAACCAAATGTGAACATAATTTTAAGTAAGTAAGTACGTATAATTAATAATAAATAAATAAATATTTGTGAACATATTCACACAACATCATCTAGCCCAAATTAAGCTAATATAAGCTTGTGAAGGCTAAGGCGGGAGCGAAGCGGAGCGGAGCTCCCGCCTTAGCCTTTGTGGTTATTTTTTTTGTTTTGTCGTTTGCCTTCCACTCACTTGGAAAATAAGGGATCTAGACGACTGATATACATGCCTAAATGTTTCCAAATACAATTATTATACATAGAAAACATTTGTGGATCACACAAATATTTGGACCGACCCAGGAATCGAATCCAGGACCTAGAAATCTAAAAAGCGAAAGACTAAAGGATACTCGCATTATACCTAATTCACAGTGCTATGAACTCTAGCGTCCAGCTGATCGTGTGAGTTCGTGTGTAGGCATTAGGCATACTGGCTGCTCCGTTCACCGCTCATGATCGAAGCCGCTCACTTTTTGCCGTTTTTTGTTATGGAACCCTCCGTGTCCGACTCGCGCTTGACCGGATTTTCTGTTTCATATGTTATGCTGTCTATTATTAGTCAGAGGTTGTAGGCAGAGTTCCCGTTGCAAATAGAAACGAATTCATTCCAAAAAAAAAACAAATACCTATCTTAACGGGTGGAGCCAGTAGAGTCACGTGTGCAAGTGTTGCACGACTGCAGATCTACACGTTGAATGTATAGAGCTCTAGACCTGTATCATTAGGTAGGTATATTTGTTACTTGTGTACTTACCTATTATACGTAGAAAATACCCATACTCCGAAACAAGCATTTGTGGATAACACAAATATATTTACCCAGGAATCAAACCTAGGACCTCGGCGCGGTAGTCAGTTACAGCACCGAATGCGCCACCCATCCAAAGTAGGTAGGTACACATACATACGAATATGCCTTAATCCGCGAAGGGGTAGACTGGCAGAGGCATGTATATGCCCACATTTCGCTTTTAGTTTTGGTCTCACGTAATACCTACCTAGGTGGTGAGTCTATTGCTGTGCTTTTCGATGCACGGAAACGCTCAAACACAAATAAAATGTTACAAAGTGGTCATAATATTCGAGGACCAGCCACAGCGGAAGCAAGGTTACCTACTGCAGTGACCGTTTACAGAACACATACATACACGTGTTCGCGTAAATAAAACATGGAAAAACACCATGGAACGACCTGCCCACAGACATGTTTCTCTCATCTTACAATCCTGGGTTCTTCAAGAGGAGCGTGAAGAGGCACATCACAGGGCCGCCAACTTGAGGACCACTGTCAGAAGTGGCCCCCAATCGCTAGATGCGCCACGGCTTTCCATCAGGCTGGTGACGACGTCAATTTGGCGAGCTAAATATATAAAAAAATATATAAATTCTTTTCACGCTTAGATTACTTTCGCCAAGAGCGGGAAGTAGGAGAGTAGAACCTCTATATTAGGTATTAGGTAAATGAGTTGGATAGGGTTACATACCATGAGGAGAGAGGCAATGTATTGTCCAGACTTGAGTGAAGTGCACTGGAGTAATACTAAAGGTTCCATCAGCGAACCAATGTTGGGAGGCGGCCAGCGTGCGGAGGTTGGACTCAGTGGCAAAACAAATAATTCGGTCCGCTCTCTTGTTGTCATATAACATAAAGTTTTCGCCGTCACCCACCATGATTTCTTGTGGTAATACTATTTCTCCTGCACTTCTGGGGTTTGCTGGAAGTGCTCTCGCCGCCTTCGCTTTTCGCGAAGCGGCTAGTGCCATGTCTTCCACGCGGGGCAGTGCAGCAATTACTGCTCGGTCTGCACCAGACGTGCATGCTGCCACAATCGCTATAGGCTTTTCTTTGCCTTCTTTGGCCCTCTCTTTTATTGCATGCAAGGTGGATTTTACTAATACCCTTTCGGGTTCCACGGTGCACCGATGAGAGCCCTTGAGTTTTTTAAATAATTTGTCTTCGTCTGTGGTCACCATTACGTCACACATAACTCCTGGCTTATTATATTTTTCGCAACGCCAGTATAAGGACGTTTCACCACTTTTTAAAATATATTTTTTGTTATACGTAAACACATAACCATTCACCACCAATTGTTCTCGGCCTTTTGTAGAATGTGTATAACTAATAAAAGGAGTAGACATATTGGATACTTAGGAACTTGTAAGTTAGATTTGGAAACCGGAAAGAGAAACTACTTAACTACTTATGACAAAATTTAAAAAACAAAGCTAAATGAACAAAAACAGAGACGAAGTAGGTAATACGAGACAAGGTAGGATGGGTAATTAAAAACTGCAAATGTAAATCGGACGGACACCTTATACTTGCACTTGCACGATCACATTCAAATTTTTCGTTCATTTGCTTGTGTAGGTACCAAACTAACCGTCAGCCGGCGGTCGCAAAGTGGGCTGTGCTGTGATTGGTGATTTCAATTTTAAAGCCAAATCTACTTCGAATCATACTCAATGTCTCAATGGGATGGGAATAACAGGGAAGAAACGATGATCGATAAATCCGACCGTTATCAGATAGGCATAGTAATTAAACATAGATAAGTACATACATACATATGGACACGCCTTTATCCCCGAAGGGGTAGGCAGAGGTATATTATTATATGCCTACATTTCACCTTTTAAGAATTTGTCCCACGTAGGTAATAAGTGGAAAACCGTATTGCCGTGTTCAAATGGACAGAATAGATGCAGGTTGTGACTGCCTGCTGTTGAAATTTTCAAGCCGCCTAAAAAGGCCTTCAACTTGGCTTAACAACTGTCATTTTACATTTACTGACAACTGGGACCAACGGCTTAACGTGCCTTCCGAAGCACGGAAGCGCTCAAATAAATGTTACAAAGTGGTCACATGAATGGTCACCCATCCAAGTACCGGCCACAGTGAAAGTTGCTTACTGCAGTTTTCAGAAAACACAGTCCGCAGGGCCACGAGCGCTTCTCTACATGAAATAGATAGATAATTAGATACCTACTACACGTTCGCTCTAAGTTTGCCGTTTCCCTCTCCCCCTCTTTAACCGCCTACCGCCCGCACCGCTAAATCGTCCTCTTAGTAGCGATAGCAACGTCATCGGATGAGCATGTGGAGTTAATTATTTCTGAACATTATTTGCATATTCAGATTTCTTAGTGTTTCACTGTGTACATTAAAAAACATAAAACAAGAGATTACAAAAAAGTAGCGACACCACCTTCGGAAGCTGGCACGAGTACACAAGTCGATTAACTTTTGACAAATCATTGCTTATTAAATGCCATTAATACCTATGGCTAAATTTACCTGAGAGAAGTATCTGGCGTTGAAACTATGGACGCTTCTGATTAAATGCAATTTTAAAGTGGCTTAATTTACCTTCCACTGCGTACGTTGCGTAAATGGTTAAAGTTACGTGAAAATTTTGTATTACAAAAATGTTCCCCATCAAAAGTTATAAAAAAAATGTCGTTAACAGCATAATTATGCCTATCTTTTAAGGTTTACGTACAATAACCTCTTTTAGTAATATCCTAGGATCCCTTTAAGAACGACCTTCACCGAGCTGGTTATTGGATGAAAAGTGTTTTATATTAAACTAAATATGTCACTAATTAATTTGCAATAGCGTTGCCTAAAAATTTTCACCAATTGAAAGTATAACGCCCATAGAATATGCAAATGTTAGGTTGTCGATTTTTTTCTCGTCACTACTTTTGTTACAATCGATACTAGTAATTGCTTAAATTTCTAGTGTTGAAATGGTGTCTGTCAATTTACTTAGTGAAAGTATGTTACTTTCTTTGTACATACCTACATATGATTATCAAACAAAAATGTCAATAAAAAATAAAACCGACTTCTAACAAATCCTGAAAAATAAAATTTACTTAGCACAAAGTAATATGTATTTTGAATTATCAGATTTTATTCAATATAATATTGAAGTTGGTGCCATGAATAATACCTACATAAAACTATGGGTTTACTTGACGCCGACTTCAATATGATATTGAATAAAATCAGATAAAATCAAAATACATATTACTTTGTGCTAAGTAAATTTTATTTTTCAGGATTTGTTTGAAGTCGGTTTTATTTTTTATTGATTTTTTTTTTCATTATTTTATGTGACGGGTGAATCGAAAAATATATCTATCTAGGTGAAAGTTCTCATCAATACAAATCAATCAAGCCCAAACACAAAGTAGCTGCTGCAAATCGTTAAGGAATTCCCTCGACTGTCTTTCGGTTCCGTCATCAGATCGACTCCAGACATTCATTAAATTGTAGTACATTAAAAATTAAAAAGTTAACAAGCGCACTAGTAGTCCCAACAATTTTTGGTGGTTGCCCTCGTTTCTCCTGGATCCCATCATCAGATCCTGACCTGGTGAAAATGGGACCACCACAGAAGTAAACCCTATTCAACAAAAAAAGATATTTTGAAATCCGTCTATAATTGACGGAAATATCGCTTAACATACATAAAAAAAACCTACAGACGAATTGAGAACCTCCTCCTTTTTTTGAAGTCGGTTAAAAATATAATAGTGATGCTACATGTAAGAATATTAACCTCTTTGAATTTTTGCGCAGAGCCTTGGACTTAATCAATATTAATATCAAATATCAATCAATCAATACATATAATAAAATCGTAACAGGTCACTGTCTGTACATTGAAGATATATAAGAAATTTATAGGGGGGGCTTTATGAACGCAATAGAACCCAAAACAATGGTTTTTAGAAATTTTGTCTGTTTGTCTGTACGTTTGTGCACGCTAATCTCAGCAACCGCTCAACCGATTCCAATGCGGTTTTCTTAATTGCGTTGCGGTTTGCTCCACTTAATATTTAGTGTTCTTTTTATGTCAATCAGGTCATAAATAAAAAGGTCACATCAATCTAAAGAATTTGCACACACACACACACTCATACACATTCACACACAATACCAAAATATGCATGCAAGCACGATTTCCTTTGTATGTTTAGATTAGATGTATCGTTTGTAATCATTGTTACCTTAGTGTAGGGGAAGAAACTTACACCTGCAGCCTGCAGCACAGTTTTTACTAGCGCAGGTGTGAGGGAATCCCACATTATTGTAAACCTTGTCAATAAAGAAGGTTATTATTATTATTTCTCTTTATTTAAATACATTAACATATAAATTACATTTTTAAATATACATATAAAAAAGGTACATTTAAAAATATAAAAAATAGTGTCCCACCGGCATCGGGTACAGGGACCAAGCTACCTTACGCGTTATTATTATTATTATTACTGTGAAAGTAACTGATATAAACTATTCTGGCCGTATCTACATTCAGTCATGTGCCTTTTGTTTTATACAGTAAATGCTGCTGAACGTAAACCAGCATCAACCGTTAACCCTAGGAACTAATAAAGTTGGACAAACATCGATATTGACAAAAGCATTAGAAATTCACAATCAACAACACTATCAATTCGCGTGCTGAACAGGAGGTACAGGCAACCTTAATTCCGATGATTAAGATTGAAAATACTTACTTATTTTCCGCGAAAAGGCAGTTAACGCGCCTGCGCGATGTTTATCCACTCACCGCAAGGCACGGTGGCCAATCACCGGGTACCACCCGCGCCCGCCACACTTCATGGCGCTAGCGCTGTCGCTGCGTCCGCCCGCCTTCTTTTGAAAAATGTCTAAGGCCAAGCCCATTATCAACATTTACGTTTACAAAATTTGGGACCCGGATAGAAAATCATGTGGAAAATTGCGCTACACGCTGTTTCAACGATGTGGGCTGACGAAGCATATCTCTCTTATTTAATATGTTATTTATATGTAGATACAGTTTATGCATTAAAATAAAATAGGTACCTACCTAGATTGTCAAAAAAATGTAACACATATCTACTAGGTACACATAGTTTGATATTTATAGCAAAAATACTATATTTGTAAGTACCTACATATTTGTAGGCAAATGTATGACATTTCTTGACAGTAAAAAAAATTGTGTGTAGCCTGCAGCTAATTATGTTTTATCGTAATAGTTCCAGTTGCAGGCTACAGTTACAAACGTAAATCGTAATGGCGATAATTACGTTGATGCCGCATAGATGGCATTAGTACCTACTCTACCTACTAAATTCATTGGAATAAAAATAATTTAATTTAGATTCTTTCTTTTTAAATTAATACTAATCAGTAAAGCTAAGATAATGTAGGGGAGACTGCGACTGCTCACTGAAGAGGCCGCACCGCCTGGCGCGGCGCCCGCCGCCACCTGGGTGCCTACCTAATTACGTTTAATCTCATCAATATTATACCTCTGCTTATACCACAGTCCTCTCAGATGCCGCATGCCGCGATCTTAGATTTATACCTTTAGAGGTTAACGAAACATGTACTATGTGTTGACTTTATCGCAGTACGGAAAAGTTACAGCTATGAATAGTAACAGCCAGTTACAAAACCTATTTTGTTTTTTATTAGAGGTTTATTTCATTGTGATTATCGCCATCTTGTGGCACACGTTTAAAACTTAAGAAGTAATTAATAGATAGATGGCACTACTTTTAATTAAACTATGATTATGATGTTATTTATCTATCATTCTATCATATAGCAGATGAAAAACTTGAAAAATTAAACATGATTCGGAGCCAATTCGTGCAAAAAAAGTATAGATTAAAAATATTATTTCGTAATAATACTTTAAAAACTACAGAAAACACAAAAAGTGAAATAAAAACAAAAAGAAACATTACCAGGATTCGTACCCGCTACCAGCGCGCCTCAGGTCAGACTTGATACACACTATGCTGTGCGGTTATTGTAAATGTGTTTCAAATTATTGTTCTAATTCCCTCATAAAACTTCGACACTTCACCGAAAACATTTCTTCGAATGACATTTCACCGAAAAAAACTGTCGAACGACTTTACACCTTTCCGAAGAGCGTTAATCAGCTGAAATGTTGAGGTTGAGATTTGTAAGTAGGTTGAAGAGGGGGGGGGGGGGGGGGGCCGAAATGGCAAACTTTAAGAAGGAATCTTGGACAGGACAGTCATTCGTAGAAATGTTTTCGGTGAAGTGTTTTCGATTAAATGTCATTCGATGAAGTGTCTTTCGGTAAAGTGTTTTTCGATGAAATGTCGTTCGACGAAGTGTCTTTTTCGGCGAACTGATTTTCGATGAAGTGTTTTCGGTAAAATGCAGTTTCGATAAAGTGTTTTCGATAAAGTGTTTTCGATGAAATGTCTTTCGGGGAAGTGCCTTTCGATAAAATGTCATTTCGGTGAACTGTTTTTCGACAAAGTGTCTTTTCGGGGAAATGTTTTCGATGAAGTGTTTTCGGTGAAATGTCGTTTCGACGAAGTGTTTTCGACGAAGTGTTTTCGACGAAATGTCGTTCGGGGAACTGTTTTTCGGTGAAGTGTTTTCGGTGAAGTGTAATGATACGCAATAAAACTAGTTACTTTGTAGACCACTAGCACTAGCGAACGTCACGCGTTTTCACCCGCGACTAAGAACCTTCCCCAGACATTTCCTTACAATAACAAGAAGCCGTGAGACGGTCTCACCTGACTGCCCCTCTAACGTTTATTGTAAAAGTGAAAGTTCAATCCGATTGACGTTGTCATTTTTGTTTTATTTCAAACTTTGACCAGATGATTCACGTGACCTAGTGACGTTGTTTAATGCAACAGAGTCGCAGACTACAGACACAAGTGTCGCCATAAGCCCCTCTGCAATATATTTTATAGAGAGGGGCTAAAACATCTTTAAGAAAATTAAATAATTAATGATACTGCTGGATGACTTGCTAGTACCTGCCGGTAGTATTTTTACTCGTGGTAGGTACTACTGCTAGCGTAAGTAGTACCTAACTAGGTATTATTTATTAATCTGTGCCACGGGTCCGATTCTCGATCATACGACATCAATGCGTGGACGGAGATGTAAGACCACATACAAAGAGCAAAGCAGTACCATTGTACCTGTATAATATCTCTGTTTATTGTTTTTGCTTATATTTCTTGTGTGTACATAAATAAATAGAAAAACTTGAGAGGTGTCAAGGGACACCCGGATGGAACGAAGTTCCTTTCGATTAATTAGTGAAGGAATTGTAATAATTTTTTTTTTTTTAATTAATAATAATATTTTTTTTATTATTAACCCCCATTTTATTACCCCCGCTCCCCCCTCCCCTCCCCCCTCCCCTCCCCCCTTCCCCCCTCCCCCCCTTTGATTTGTTCCGTGGGAACTTATTCCCGGGATAAAAAGGAGCCTATGTGTTAATCCAGACTATAATGTATTCAACCCGATCCGTTCAGCCGTTCAAGCGTGAAAGAGTATCTAACAAACATCCACACTCACAAACTTTTGCGTTTATATTAGTAAGATTCCTTAAAAATGTAACATATTTAAGTGCAAGCTAAATAAAACCGTTTAAAAAATGTTCCATGTATATTTTTCATTTTGTTACTATTTGAATAGATAGGTAACACAATTGTCTTCACCACGCCTAGTAACTTGATATCATTATAGCCCCTTATCTAACACAGATTAAGTCAGCCTTGTCAAGGTCGTATCGTATATCATTTAGGGGCCGTTCACACAAGCAAAATAATCGCGACAATTACACGAGCAGTCCGATCCGCGTATCTGAACCGAGTTCCTAATCACACGATCTTCGACTCGATCTGTCAGTTTGAACTGCGGATCAAACTAATTGCGACTAAAAATATTACCACAGTTTGGAACGCGGGCTTATGTTTGAATTGTGCGTGTAAACGGTTTTTACTCAGTTTTGAGTGCAGTTTGGACTGGCGCGTAGAACGATGTCGTTATTTGATGGTTTTTGCACATTTTATACGCAACAACAACACGCGATCGTTTTTGAACTGTGGAGCAATAAGTACGCGCTAGCACGCCACAATCGACTATCGATTGCGGCTCTATTTTTGGAATGGCCCAGCTATTAAATATACATAAGACTTTATGTTTGAATATGTAATAGCTTATAAGTAGATATAAGAAATACACATGTAAGGGGTCGTATACACGAGTGCGAAAATCGCAGCGACATAATCTTCGTACCACTTATTACTTCAACGAGACTTCCGTCGCGGTAATCGCCGTGTGTAGACACTTTCATAGAGTGTATAGAAATACATGGCACGATGATAATGTCGCCACGATTTTCTCGCTAGTGTATAAGGCCCCTTAGATAGGTGAGTAGGTAGTTATATGACTTACTTCTCAGAACTTTGGTGCCAAAACAATTAGGTATATGATGCAAGTAATAGTCATCGTGAACAGGATATATTAAAGTTATATTGCCTTAACAGTTGCATTCTGAGAAACAGGGTAACGGAAAGCCTTGAGCCGTTTGGCGCACTTTTAGAACGTTAGCGTCTTTGGCTGTATTCTACCAAATCTATGCTTTCTTCCGCGCATGCTTAGATGTGTGGAATGATCTGCCTACCTCGGTTTTATCAAACGTCTACAGTATGGGGTTCTTCAAAAAAGGGTCTTGGAAAGTTTTTACAGGGTCGGCAGCGCGGGTGTAGCGCCTCTAGTGTTGCAAATGTCCAAAGCCTACGATGACCACCAGTACAACAGAAGGCTTAGGGGGCTACTCACACACTAAAAATCTCACACATCGGTGAGTTGACTACGTCCTGTTTTCGTAATGGTAAATTCACACACTTACTTGGGCGGAGTAGGTGAGAAGACTACTGACACATTTTTGATGGGGTTAATTCACACACATTATTAAAAATAAAGCGAAATAGATCAAAATTATTGTTTAATTTGCTAATTGATTTTTAAGTAATTCACAACGGTAGGTGGTACTTTAATCATGAATACAGTATATTCATATTACGTAAAGACACAAGAAAATCTTTTTTTTAAATTTTCGTAATTCTTAACACTGACTTAAAGAAATTCACATAGTCACGCCCTTATCCCCGAAGGGGTAGGGAGAGACATAGTATACGTTCTGATTTTATTATTACCACAACAAAAAGCCTTATTGTTATTGTCGCACGTCACGAAAACGCAAACGAAAAGTACAAGAAAAAAACCTAGTTTCAATAACTTAAGCAATAATATAATATAGGTATATAAATACCTACCCAATGTCAATTGTAGACTGCATAAATTCAGTATTTATTTCCCGGGTAACTTTATGAGTATAAGATAAATAAGGTGCCCGATCCCGCTACCCATCCGAACAAATTCCCCGGGATAAAAAGTAACGTTCGTTTGGTTGGCCCGGCCCTCCCGGAATTTACGACTTCGGAGTATAGCAATCTACTGTACTCATCACCAGAAACATATGTACCGCTTTCTTTTTCAATGTAACTCTGTATTTTTGGAGAAAAACTCATGAAAAGGGGGCCGGGCCAACCAAACGCTTTCAGCTCGTCCCCCCTTGTAACTCGAAAAATATACAGCCAATTATAAAAACACTTGAGCTTGAGAAATGTACCTCGGCATCTCGTTATACGTTCCAAAACAGATTTTGTATATTCGTAATATCAAACGAAAAATCGATGCAGAAAGGGGGCCGAGCTGAAATTTTTTGATAAGAAAACACGTACAGAAGGACAAAAGATTTTTATTAAAAATCTATAAATATAGAATCTACACATGGTAAATATCATATGTACCGCCTTAGTTTCTAATAAAACTTGCTAAATTTAAAATAAACACCAACCTCAGTTCGTTCAGCTCGGCCCCCTTTAAACGTCTATAGCTTCTAAACTATGACATATTTCATTACAAAAAAACTATTTCCTGACTCATATAAAGGAGTACACTCCTTCTAAATGAATTAAAATTCTGTGAAATTAGTATTTTAAAAGATAAATGGGATCGAAAATATCATATTGTATGTGTAGGGTGACCATGATTTCAGTGAAAATTATTAAGAAAAAGCTGCATAAATTGAGTAAATCTTTAAATGAATAAACAACTCAACAGCTTCATTTTCCCATGTATCAAAATTTCCGCAGTGTCAAAATGCCCAGTTTTACAAAATGTCCACAGTGTCAAATGTTCAGTTTTAAAAAATGTCCAGTTTTACAAAAAGTGAAAATAAAAATTATTTATTTTAACCTTTAACTGGTGACATGGTTTTTTTATAACATAACTGGTGACGAGCGGCCTGACAGGCCGCTGCCATAATTGGTCTATAATACATTATATTAAAATATGGTAGGTTATCCTAATGTTTATTTTGTTTTAAATTAAATATTAAAGTAAAATTAAAACAACGTCATGTAGTCTAAATATAATTTTAATTAGAAACTGGGTAGTTTACAAAGTTTTGGATCTCTGTAATTGAAAAACTAGAATCGAGATCAACGATTGCTTATAAAATAGTAAAAATCAACATAAATTATAAAATATTTGTTTTTTAACAAAGTTCAAATACTAATCAACTATAAAAAAAAATTAACTCTTATCACAAGCGTCACGTCACGTCACGTCACGTCACGATTTTTGGTTACGCGCCATCTTTGTTCTGTTCCCCACCACGGTGGATTCGAATTAAGAGTACTTTATCCAGGGATAGCATGTCATTTAAGGGTTTTTGGACTTTTGGACTTTTAGACTTTGGGACTTTGGGACTTTGGGACTTTGGGGCTTTGGGACTTTGGGACTTTGGGACTTTGGGACTTTGGGACTTTGGGACTTTGGGACTTTGGGACTTTGGGACTTTGGGAC